>JAFBMR010000003.1:2400000-3600000 GCA_019976455.1 Aspergillus sp. 'subgen. Cremei'
GTGATGCTTTTCATGACTAGGGTGAGCGGGGTGATTTAAGGGTGAGTTGGTGGGTGAGTTGGGTGAGTGCGAAACCAAAGGGTCTCCTTATAGACATAAATAGGTTCAGGGCGCCTTTCTGAAATGACCATAGCCACATTATTCTAAAAACATTTCTTAAGATATCTGGGGTTAAAAACCGATGTCAGACCAGTTTCATAACCACCCTCATTCCAAATGATGTTGCCTTGCATTATAGCACATGATTAAAAAGTGAACCAAAAGCCAGATCTGTGTACATCACGTGACAAAAATGACCTTGTCCCTGTCTCTAGAAACCAGACAACAAATTGAAGAGCTGCGCAGGCTTGGTGACCAACAAGGGTTTACCCTAGCCTACCAAGCAGAACAAGAAAATAGGCCAAACCAAATCTGCCATAAAAAGAGAGCTCCAGTCACTAAGGAGAGACATGATCATGCTGTCTATAGCTGGAAAATGTAAGAGATAGACTGCAGACACTTAAATTAATATATATTTTATCCACTAATTATTGTCTTATAGATGGATGCTGTCATGAAATGAACCTAAGGACAATATTTTAATAAGCTAGAACCTGATCCACCTAACCAAATATTAAAGTTGTTCTCCAAAAGCTTTATTACTCTCTGTAAAAGAGACTTACTATCTTAACACATAGTGCGCCAACACCTTTCCTACTTCCTTACTGAATGGGAGTGAAAAACAAATAGAAAATTACTAAGTAAAGTTAAAGATAATGTTTATAATATAGGGCAGACACTTTACTCTTATTTATAAATGTGCTAATAGCTGTTGTAGCACATTATTGTTAAACTTACTCTAAAGTATAGACTGATGACAAAACATTAGGAGAAGTTTCTAGTAATAAAGAAAGACCTTAATATTCTCCTAAGGTACCTCTTTAAAACTAATAAGCATGATTATCTACATAAGCACTCTAGATTTCAAAATGCCTTTGCCCTCTGTTTATTCTCAAATTCAGGTGCACGAGCAGGGAGTATTATTAAGTCTAGCTCCTACTAAGGGACTAACAAATGCCTTTACTATAAGGTATCTACCTATATATCCTGTAATATTAAGGAGAAATCACAAATCATGTACTGATAATTTATCAAGCATCTTATATTCAATTTATAATGGAATTCAGATATAAAGATCAAGTACTGGATAACCATCAATCCAGAGTTTCTCAAGGGCCATCACTATGATGACAAAGTAGACATGGAAGTGTCTCACTATTTTTTATATAAGATTAGTTATTAATAATAATAAAGCCTAAAAAATTGGATTCCTAAATAAGAAATACTTGGAAGAAATGTCACATTCTATGTGATAGTCACAGGTATCACTGACAGGGCATT
Organism: Aspergillus sp. 'subgen. Cremei'; assembly: GCA_019976455.1. Taxonomy (NCBI): domain Eukaryota; kingdom Fungi; phylum Ascomycota; class Eurotiomycetes; order Eurotiales; family Aspergillaceae; genus Aspergillus; species Aspergillus sp. 'subgen. Cremei'. The sequence goes on from JAFBMR010000003.1 coordinate 2,401,381, forward strand.
TAAAGGAATTCAGACTATTGATAAATTACTAGAGAAGACACCCCTAAAAGGGTAAGAGTCTTAGACCCTCTAATAGAGGGAAGAGGCACTAAACTTACCAGTTTTTTACATGGTGCATTCTAATGGGCTGAGCACTACCACTACTTTAACATTCTCCTTAATACAGCATGATTTTACATCTCTATCATAACAAGCCTGTTGTCACACCCTGGGATCTCGCGATGGTACCTATACCTGTAACCTGTGAGTTAAGCCTGGGAAATACTAACCTATGACCCTAATCTAAGGATATTAACAATAACTAGGATACTCCTATAAGCTATAGGTACTTAAGAATATAGTAAGGTAATAAGAAGAGAAATAAGGCTAAAGAAGTATATATACTTCTTTAATTAAGTAAGAGATATATAAATAAGTATATAATAATTAAGAGAGTAGTATATACTTAGTAACTATAGGTTAATAACTTATATTAATTATAAAGAATTATCTAAGTATATAAAATAAGTGTCCTTATATATCCTTCCTAATTATTTATAGTCCTCTAGATAGTATACTAAATAGTATGTTTATTAAGATATAGTACTATATACTATATTACATGAGTAGTATACCAGATAGTGGCTATAAAGAGTATCAGATAAGTAAATCATAATTATTTATAATAAGAATATCCATTTTCCCTAACCGCCTGATTCTGCCTGGTACAGTCACTAATAAGGGTGCCGTAACACATACCATGGCGATATTTGATAATTAGTTATCTGCCGTGTACTTAAGTAATCATATGTTTAGAAATAGTCAATTGGAACTAGAAAAAAGTAATAGACAAAAGGCTGTTAGGCTGTGGTTATTGGTTAGTTAGAAGATGCTTCGATGGCTAAACCAACACCCTCTTAGTCACTCATTTAGATGAAAGTGATATAGCATAATCCACGGTCAAGTCAAGGTGGCACTAGCTGTCTCAAACGTATTTGATACATATATATCAAAAGCTACTGTCATCCACAAATATTGCTAGAGTTACTACTCTAATGGTTGAATAACTAAGGATTGTCCTAGATTAGCTCTGCAGGAGGTTTCATTCCTTCCGTCAGTGGTGCATTGACGATGTTGGAAGGCCATTTTCGACATGCGGGCATAATATTAGAGGGGATGTGAATTGGTTCTGTATTTGACAGTAGCTGTGAACAGACTTGAAGAGCCGGCTGTATCCACCGTAAAACTTGGACCATTGAGATTGAAGTTCACGAAACGAACTCGACCCTGGAACGTATCTTTCTCTGTCAAATCTTACGTCAAAGGTCATCCAAAGAATTAGAGACTTAAATAAGCAACTCCAGCCCTGTTCTACACAACTTTGGTTTCATTCCTCTTTAACATCTCCCATTTATTCAATTTCTATCAACGCATCTTAAGTTCGCCAAGCCATGGTTGATCGCGGCCAGCTCGAAAAAGAACTAGAAAACCTTCTTGACTACCACTTTAGTGATCATCATTTATTAGAGGAGCTCTTACAAGCAGCTGGATCTTCGGTTTCTGATCCTACAGTCCATGAAGATCGACATGGTAATAAACGCCTTGCTCTTCTCGGCGACTCTGTCTTGTCAACAGTTCTTCTAGAGCAGTGGTATGGAAGCGGCCAAAGCACTGGTAAGTCGTTGTAACAACTCTGCCCAAGAATTGAGACTAACTCCTGATAGAGGATGGGAACCACTTATTAAAAACGCATGCAAGCAATAATGCATTGAGCTCTAGAGCAGAAGAATTGAATCTAGATAGGTATATCATCAAAAACCCCGTTCATCATGGCAGAGTTCCGGAGGGTACTCTTTCTTCTATGGTTGAAGCGATCCTTGGCGCTGTGTGGATTGATTCAAAGAGAAATTCAGACCAAGTTTTTCATGTCATGAAGGAATTGAGATTGTACTAATTCAAAGCACAAACAATGCTCTGCCTATGTGTTGATTGTTCTATGTAAATCTCAGTCTTTCACAGTGGCTGCGGCACAGGGCGCATAGAGTAGGGCTGTGATTTGTTGGACCATTTCACTATGCTGGGAACAGGCCCTGAACAGGCCCTGAACCCCCAAAAGGTGGAGACGTGGGAGTTAAATCTCTTTTTGAATGTATGGCGTTGACCAATTCAGATGAGGATAAGTGACTGCCTTCCCTGTCGGTCAGGCAGAGTACTCACCCAACATCGGGCAGTGCCACACAATTTGAATCCTTTGAAATCCTTACAATCTACTAGCATAGTATGTTCCAGAGGGATCACCAACTACGCCATGTTCCTGGCACAGTGGTTTGGAAAATCTATAGACCATCCTAATCGTTGTGCCTGTCAGGCCAACTGTGCCGCAATCGCTGTGGGTGGCTTGGACAGAATGCTATTGCGACAATCAAATTAAGGCAAGGAGAATGATTCTTAAGACCAGAGCACAGATTCTGTGGAATATGTTGTGTACAGAAACACCACACCAATCGATTTCATTACATCGGTCCACTTCATCCGCAAATGTGTCTCATCAGTTGCCCCCATTTAGCCGCGTCATCGCCAAGTCCGCCCTGGGGGAGTTTAAGACGTCCTGATCAGGTTATGAGAAACACCAAATCCTTAAAATCAATAATGGACGACTATTAGCCAAAAGTTGCAGCCAGAGCCTGATATAACTCGTATGATCTGCCTTTTGCCGAATAAATTCGCTGAGCCAATTTCATCAAGTCCAAGGCATAATTTGAAATCCTTCTCCTGATCTGTAAGCATTGTATTGGGCAGCAAGGCTGAGTTTTGTAAGCGGGGTTATGAGGCAAGGTTACGGGGAGGGCTTAACCTCTGTATCTTGGCATATCAGCTTTGGGAATTTATGTGCTCATGTTATCAAAGCCTTACATTGTAAAACTCATAAATTGGACTTTCGCTAGCAGTCATCTCTTGGGCTTAATACTTTGCCGTTGCTATAATCAACACAAAGGAAACTAGAGCCTTCTGTTTGGGGTTAACTCCTTCCCATAGACAAAATGGCAGATGTTCCTCAGCCTGCCCCAGTCCTTTTAGGACGAGGGCATATTGACCTTGGTCAGCAGCCCAGTTCCATAAATAAAGTCTTTCCGCGCCACAAATCGGAACCCAGTCCATTGCTGGTGGCTCATGTTAATCAGGGTCCTTCATTTCCTGAAATCATAAGACCAGACCACCGATCACAAACACCACTGAATAACAATGTTGGATTTCGGAAATTGGTCCCAAGTCGATACAGAAACAAACCTGATATTAATGATCGAGACGAATAGAGATGGATAGCGAATGTACACATATTTTTGTTGTTCTATTTAACCCTGCGTTCGTATTGACTCGGTCAGAATAGGCGGCCTCGTGCAGTCGGATGATCAGCTCCTCCGGTTCCCCTAACTGAGCCCGCTTCAAATTCCCCTCCCTGTCTTCACTTTAGACCCCAGCCAATGTGACCAGACGGTTATGACTTGAACATCACGTTTTGTGTATGTTGCAAGACACAAGCTGATGAATGATGGAAACGGTAAACAACTTCCTGCTGCTTCACCTTATATATCATCGACATCGCATTCACCTTATTCCTACGTTATCAGATCTACGAATTCCACTCCAAAAAGTGCAATGAGCTTCAGGAGAACGACCTTGTTTTCATAGAAGGTCGTCCATGCCGAATCCACAGAATGATGACCGCGACCCAAAATGGACCTGCCACAGTAATGATAATACGCGGCACCGATCTCTTTTCAGGAGATCTTAAAGAGAAGCATTATCTACCGACAGATATAATGGATATTCCTATTGTTAAGCAAACAAAGTATCAATTTGTCAGTGGTATTCTGCAATATCCATTTATAAGTTCTGGTGGCTGATATCATTAAAAAGATATCTACAGATGGTTGTACTCTGTGTCTTGCTAGAGAAGAGGAGAATGATGTTCCCGTTCCGAAAGGGAATCTTGGTAGCAGAATTTTAGAAGCCCAAAACAGCGGCGTTAACTTATTAGTTACTATTCAATCAGTAATGGGCGAGGAAGCGGCAGTTAACGTGGAGATTGAATGACACATCCAGTGATGATTTTTTAACGTTTCAAAAAGTGAGTTGGAATAGAAATACGCTTCTGAAGGCCATATATCATACTCTAGGATGGTAGACTATGAAGTATGTATTTCTTTGTGTACTGATGTCCCCGAGGCTTCCCTAACCTCCAGAATGGCATACTGTATATAAAATAATAATAACTCGTGCCAAGCTAACACTTGATCTGCAAGGCCGACATTAGACTTGCATATCGGCTACACCTCTCTCTAGGGTTTCCAACTCGGGAACGCCACGGGAAGCTTTTGCTGGGCGCGTGAGTAACCTTTCAATTCTCACCGCAGCTGATAAGAAATGTTTTGACGTTTGCCGGAGATCCATTCTAAACTCTACCTTGTTCCGTACCTTGCTTCGCTGGAATACCGAGCCAAGTCTCTCCAAAAACTTTCTGATGATTGCTGAGACTTGTATGGATCCATAATGGCCGGCCATGGCGCAGTTTGTCAGGGGATCTGCGAGGTTATTCGGTTCGAAATATCCGGAGTAATTGCCCTTGCGCATATATTGGCGGTCGCAAAATTTGTAGACAATACTTCGCAGAAGTTGGAGGCACTTTCTTCCACTAGATGATATATTTGTACTAATTTCAGGTTCGATATCGTCTGGGTGAACACAGTAGCCGTGCAGCCATAACTCTTGTAGGCATAAACTTGCGTCGTTGAAATATTCAGATATCTGACTTTCTGAAATCCTATCACATTCTCTTCTTGCTCCTCCGTTGGTTGGGTTCAGAGCAGTGGTGAAATCGTGTATTCGGTTTAACTGGACTTCCAGGTGGTTTACAATGTACTGGAGATTACTGGTAATTAACTGTATAACACTTGTACATATACTGTTTCCTTTTCTTTTTTTTTCTTTGGTTTGATTTGGTTTGTTGAGCTGTGGATTGTATTTATAACATGTCTTACTACCAATCAGCTATTATTCTATTGTCCTCTGATTGTGTTGTAGAGTATGGTAATGTCTATATCTAGTCTATGACAAAGAAAAGAGAATGAATGGATAACTAAAAGGAAAAGAAAGAAAAAAATGCCATATCCCGTGTATTGATATGTATGTGTATGTATGTACCTATACGTACTTGTTTTTCTAGAATGGCCGTAGCTTTCCTCTTCTGGACGCCGCCGCTTTAATGAGGGTATTCAGGGGCTTGCTCCGTGAGTATTTCACAGATGACCTTGCACTGAGCAGTCACGTCTCCTTTAAGCTACTCACCCGCCCTTTATTAGTATGTAGTTCGACGGCCATGTCTGATAGATGATTCTCAAATTGCTCAGCCCCGTCTACCGTCTAAACTGTAGTAGATATTAACCCATAGAAATGAACGCAAAGCTAAACAAAATCCAGGAATCCAGGAGAAATCTTTAATCACAACTTAATATTATAGCTCATTGTTTGTAACATGCGTTTGAGAATAATACAGGTGATTGTGTCAGGCCGCTATGTGGCCATCTAGCGAAGAGATCGAGCGGAGGAGAGGTATGTGATGCAATGTTGAGCTATCTGAGGCTATCTACATGACTCCTCCCGCGAGATATCTGTGTGGGCCACGCGAACCCCAAAACGAAGGACTCGCGTATCCCTGACATTGGTTATATCGTCTTTTATTATTTAGACCAGCCCTCAAGGGCCTTCACAGCGAACGCTGTGCTAGCCCCTCTATTTCCAACCTCTAGATTGGCACCCGGAAAGAAATACATGCAGGAGGCCTCCCAGCCGCCATCTTCCTGCTGTATATCGGCGAGTTTCTGGCAATCAGGATGATTATCAATCCCGAGGTAATTACATGCCAATACCCGCATGCCGAGGCAGTATGCATCACCAACCACCCCGACCCTCTCGGCGACACGTTTTCGGAGAGGAGGTTCGATCCTCTCCTTGAGGGCGGGATCATTTGTCACGCGAAGAAGGCGCGTCAAATAGTATAGGAACCATTCTGCATTGGCGTAGTAGCGTGTCCCATTAATATATGCCCTATTAAGCAGGATGTTGTAAATCCACTCCATGGTATCAGGGAGCTCGTGACCGCGCCCGTATCTGTGAAACAGAGTCAATACGTTAAGCGCTATGACCGCATCTACTCGTGGTCTTGATTTGTCAAAGTATGCCTTGGGGATGACGTTAGCTCTTTGCTGGTGTAACGGCTTCGGGGTGGCATACCTGGACGTTGCCATCTTCGTCGACGTAGTCGTGCATTTCGTCTAGGATGGAGTGGGCTATGGCAGGGTCGGGGGCATTGTTAGCAGGCCGAGGGACGTCGTGTCTAAGTCGTCGGGGTAAGTATCACTTGTGTACTTTGGATCGCCTGAATCTTTATTAATGACTCTAGTATAAAGAGATGGAAGATATGGAGGAAACTGACCGCTAAAGAAGTTCCAGAGTCGAGGCGGGGCTTTAAGGTCCACAAGGCTTCTAATTATGATGGTTAGCAAACTGTAGGTGCTAATGTCAGGGAGAGAGATACGGGTCTTCCAACGCTTCTAGGATCAGGAGCGGAGCGTAGCTTTCAGAGATTGTTTCGTTATGTTGGGTGATTGTCGGGAAATGTCCATTCTGGAGTCGCAAGAATGCAAGTCCTCGTGCTACGGGATCGCCGACAAAGTTGGTCAGTGTCCGGTAGAGCCCTGAGATATTATATGTTCCTCTCATTCCAATGGAGAGCGCCGCGAGAACATTGTCAGCTCTGTCATCTACAAAAAAGGTCTGGCGAGGTGCTGCCCGCGTGGCTCGTAGGACATGGCGATAGAAGCGCAAACTTGGCTTTCGGACGCCTAGAGCTGACGAGGTGAAAACGCCGTCAAATATGGACCAGAATTCATCGTCCCACCGGTTTCTGAGTGCGGCGAAATCTTCTTTGGATATATTGGATACCAGGAAAATCCGGGTTCCCATCCGTTTGATTTCCTTGAAGATAGAAGCAGTAGCCTGGTCCCAGATGATAGTCTCACGGAACTTCTGGATCATCATCTTCAGGTCATGTGCCTGAAAGTGATACTCCTTGGCTAACTGTGCGAAACATTCTTCGTCACTTAGCAGTCCGGCTTCGTAATTCATCCAAGCTAGCGAGGACATGACTCTTCTTAAGGGGACGGTGGAGTCGCGAGTCGCCAGCTTTTGTTCCACTTGTGGGTGCATAAAGACACCCCCAAGGTCAACCAGGATGGTCGTTGATCTGGTAGCTACCTCATTGATAGGGATCATTATTGCTTGAGGAAGAAGAGAGATATCCGGAAGATAAAAGCAGGCTAAAAGAACATTCCTTGTGAATAAGCGATACTCAAAAGTGGATGTAAAAGCCCGGACTAAAGGTGGCAGAAAGATGGCTTATAAGGCACACTGTGGGCAGAGGTTGCTGTAGGAATGAGATCACCAGATCTGGTTGTATGTGTTGAGACTAGTACGTAGTAATGCATACTCGTCTTCATTTTTATGACATCTTAGCAGCAGTAGTGTGGATACTTGATTGAAAGGAATGGAAGGGAGAGACAGTGATTTGATCGAAGATAACGTTTGGCCCCACGCCTTTTCTCTTTCCCCTTCCTCTTCATCATTAGATTCTACGATGCATCTCCGGCGCCGCCAAGACCCTCTCCTCCTGTGCCCTAAGTAGCAGTACCGCTTTCCTGCTCCCCTCCCCCTTGCTCCGGCGCCCTCGTCATCTCCCTCCCTCCCCACCGCCCTCGTTCCCATCTGTTAATGTGTTGACTGGCCAAAGAGGCAGTGAGAGCTGCATGCAGTAGAAAACCAGTAACCTAGAAACTATCTACTGGAAAGATCGACAATAATAAAGGCGGGCTACTCGCCAGGAAAGGTAGGACAGCTTTCCTTGCAGATTGTGGGAACATTTGAATACTTGATAGTGTATAGTAATGCAAGTATTTGCTTTCCCTCCCTAAGAATAACTGCATGTAGGGGTATAAGTAGGAGGTGTGATTATTTTACATAAGTTAAGGTAAAGGCAAGTTATTAGGGTTAATAGAAGAATGAAGTATGTAACTGATAGTAAGGGACTTAGAGCAGTTAATACTCGCTATTCTCTCCAGTCAGTAATGGCTGAAGTTTTTATCACTATTAATAATTACCTTTTTAAGGGAGATACATAAAATTCTCAAGTATACGCTCTCTTTAAACATGCAAACTTCCTTGCTCTAAAATACCGCATTATATTAGGAGACTCCCTTTTTTATTACTTTCTATACGGGGAGAAGCCTATTCAAAAATTTTTAAGACTGGAAAAGAGCAGTATGCAATATTACATTCCTGTTTTATCAGTCAGGTTAATATATTATTGACTGTGGCATGTTACTCTGGAATAGTAAATGTCTTGATTTATTCTTAAAGCAGTATTACATTACAGCTTGATTAATATCATGAGATACTTTTAATAGAATTTACACCCCTTCTTAAATGGTTCATTACTTTTAACTTTGGTCAGCGAAGTCAGGCGACTTCTTGCATGATGTTGATGAAATTTTTGGCAGCTCTCTTCGTTTAAAGGGTTCGTCTTCACTAAAGGGAGTCATGCATCTCAGAGTTACACTTGGGCATCAATCGAAGTGCAAAGGCAATAGCGGCTAGTAGAATATATGCTGAGAGCATGACGTAGAGATATGATTCCTTCGAAGGGGCGACTGACGCACGGGACAGATAACCTACGGTGAGCAACCTTTCACTATAAGGCGGGTTGAAGAGATGGGAAACTTTGACGAGTTGTACTTCATATCCTGTATTATACTTATCCTAACCTCCTGGACTACAAAAAAAGAAGCTATCACTGGGCATGCTCCGTGCAATGACCCCAATGACTCTTTTCTTCAACATTTACACAATATTCCCCTTAGTAAGTTTTATCAAACCAGCATAACGGGCCTCTAAAACCTGACGGACGGACGCAGGTTCTTTTGCTTATAGCATGGAAAATATTTCTTAATCGACACCTTCACTCTCTAAGTTATTACCCGGGTCCATTTATTTGGACTGTGTCGAGGGTTCCTTATGCGGTATATTACGCCCAGGGTAAGTTGCATAAGCGAGTGCAGCTACTCCATGACCAGTATGGGGACGTTGTGCGAGTCGCTCCAGATGAATTAAGCTACCGGAATCAGCAAGCATGGAAAGATATCCACGGCCACTCGCGGAACTTTCCAAAAGACATGCGATTCTATCATATGTCCAAGAACAAAACTCCAAGTGTTCTGGTCGCTTCAGATGATGTCCATCGCCGGCACAAGCGGGCCATTCTCCGGGCATTTTCAGAACCAGCACAGGAGTCGCATGAGCGTATTCTGCACCCATTTGTTAATACACTTATTCAAAAGCTCCAACAGAAGATCGAAAATAATAATAGTGTCGTGGACATGACAGAATGGTACAATTACATCATGTTCGATTTCATGGCGCTCGAGCTGTTCGGCGAGTCGCTGGGCTGCCTTGAGGATGGGGTGTACCATCCCTGGGTGGACATGCTCTTCGGATCGATCAAAGCGTGGGCCTTTCTCAGCCAATCCAAGTACTTCCCGACCTTTTCCTGGATTATTAAAGCTGCAGGACTCCTTTTCTATAGGGATTTACTCCAGCACCGAACTACTAAATTCAATTCCATTGCCTCTAAGGTTCAAGGGGAGATGGAGTCCGAATCAGGCCAGCCAACCTTTAGCACTTATATTAAAGCCAGAAAAGACCCTCGTTCAACCCTTTCCACGGAGGAAATCCTATCCAATCACAGTTTCATGATGATGGCAGGCAGTGAGACTACCGCTACCCTTTTATCTGGCTGTACATTCTACATCCTGAAGCGTTCAGAGGTATACGAGAAACTGTCTTTTCAAATACGGAACCGCTTCTCCTCTCCTTCAGAGATAACATTCTCATCAGTAGCGGATATATCATATCTACGGGCTGTACTCCAAGAAGCGTTGCGCATGTACCCGCCGCTGCCGCTCGGCATGCCGCGTGTTGTACCGTGTGGGGGCGCCATTGTCTCAGGGCAGTTCGTACCCGAGAAGGTAAGAAAGGTCTCTATATTGGAGAATTGAACTGTACGATGACAGAGGTCTACAGACATCTGTTGCCATCGCTTCATGGGCGACCTACCAATCTTCGTCCAACTTTAAGGATCCCCAACTGTTTCTTCCGGAACGCTGGCTAGATATCGGTCCGGGAGATAATGATGTCAAAGATGCCATGCAACCTTTTTCAGTGGGCCCGCGAGCGTGTCCGGGAAAGACGTAAGTCACATCTTTGTGGATGGTCCCGGGGTGGAGGCTAACCTAGTCTTATAGTTTGGCCTTTGCAGAGGCAAGCCTAATTCTTGCACGATTGATATTGGCATTCGATTTGGAGCTGGCCCCCAGTGCTCCAACTGGGCAGATCAGCGTGCCTATATCATTTGGGATAAGATGCCACTTCTGATCAAACTGAAGCCATCCTCTTAAAAGACCCTCCGGTTTTAAACTGCCATATTATCGGGTGCTGCTAGCAGAGATGGGCTGACATCCGTCGCAAGGATCGACGAAACACCCTGTTCACTTGTTGACGATCACATCAGAGAAATTTATTTTATATGTATTAAGAACGGGGCAAAAAATATTAGCCAGAAACATACTACGGCTCTAGAAATTGTTTAATGGCCCAATCAGAGTACTATCGAGAGTCATCCTAAACTCACTGGAATGTAGCTTATTCTGTAATGAGGACAGAAGTCCTCGCAGGAAACGAGATTATTCGTGCTTCTTAATTCTACTCCACCCATAGACACTTCTATGTAGAGATATGAGGTTACTTATTGGATTATCAAACTTAAGCTCAGTTTTAACGTCGCGACATTAGGCATAGATAATTTGTCTATGGGCTAATATGGAACACTACCTTGGATTCTGATATAGTATACTTTCTCATATAGTCTCGACATTTAACCGGGCTGGTTCTCCACTGCGTCATGTTACGGCAGCAGGATAATTTTCAATCCTGGTTCTCTGCCTTTGTGGCTTACACATGATCCATAATGTGTAATGATAACCTTGGAAGGCATCCTGAATACTCACCCGTATCCAGTTAGGAAGTGCACGAACCCATGGTACTACATTCATCAGGGATGGCATCATGATCACCCAAAAGCATTATTTGAGCGGTATATGCATATGTATGTCCTGTAAACAGTCTCGAATGCAAGAAAGTACCTTTCGCCTTTTGCCAAGGTCTGTAAGATCCGCTCTGCCACAACACTTGCATCTAGTATTGGGCATACGTATTTGTTCCCTGGGTGTTAGATACCCTGGAACATGGTAATTACCATAGTAGCTGGAAATTAGGCGCTGATGTTCGGGTTTCCATGATTGTGCAGTTCTTATGCATGAGTAAACTTGGTGGGTGGACCATGTAAGTGCTAAGACGCACTGGCAGCGCTCCAAGTCAACAATGTGCCAGACTGTCAGTATTGTTGGTATGTGCAGTAGTACGTGCGTTTTTATGAAGTGAAAAATTACGGGGCGACTATGTGAGGGGGACGGTTGGGCCGCCTGCAATATGCAGGTAGGTGTAGGAAGAGAATGAAGGAGGTGAAGGTTGAGGAGGACGAAGCGGCGCTCTGCGCGCTAATCCGGACATCAGCCACCCACAATCTTTCCTTACCTGGCAGTGTAAAATATCTTATCCATGAGCATTATATCAGATGCTTTAAAGTATGCAAGGGAAGGAACAAGTTGAGGAGGACACATACCTGTGTGACATACCTTGTGCCTATTAGGTGCTTTCAAGTATGCAAGTGAAAACCAAATTTTTAAACAGTAGCTTAGCAACTTTTCATTCGTCCACATACTTTCAACATCCATCTATGTGTGACTTTTATTGTTCACTTATCCAAGAATATGAATGCTTCTCGTACCTAGGTATAAGTTGACCGTAACTCGGTGTGTTATCTTACCATCCGATCTCACCGACAACCACCCTATATCACATCCTACCATGATTTGTTGAAGCAAAAAATCAAAGCACTCTTCGTACTCTTTGGAGCATAAGACCAAGATGGTGGCACTGGATATCATACCTTCCATTACTTCTACGGCTACTTGTGCTTTCTCCAAGCTTCAAAGCCATCTGCTTGCACCTGAGAATATGATAGACCAGGCCCGCATCTGGACGGCTCTTGTGGCTACTGCGGGATTGTTCTTGATCACAAGGATTCTTTATCGTCTATATTTCCATCCTCTGGCAAAAATACCTGGCCCTAAGCTAGCCGCCGCTTCCCATCTTCTGGAGTTCTACTATGATGTGATTCTTGGAGGTCAATACGTATTTCGAGTCGAGAAAATGCATCAGGAATATGGTTGTGTTTTCCTTCTTCTTCTAATTCTCCTTGTTTTCTTCTTCCTCTATCGTCGTATATTACAGCAACCATTTGTCTAATTGGGTAATAGGACCTATTGTGCGTATCAATCCTAAGGAGGTCCATATCATCGATCCAACCTTCTATAACGAAATATATGCATCAGGGATGCGAAAGCGTGATAAGTACGAGGGGTTTGTGCGCTCTCTCGCTGCCGACGAGTCTACTGTCTCTACTGTCGGCGCTGAACACCACCGATTCCGACGTGGTATCCTTCAGAATTTCTTCTCCAAGCGGTCTGTCATGGAATTTTCATCGGCAATGAGTGAGAGGGTAGAGAAGCTAATGTGGCGACTGGAGGAATTCGAGAAAACCCAGACCCCAGTGGCTCTTGATAGAGTATTCTCAGCATTGTCCTCCGACATGATTACTTATATCTGCTATGGGAAAGATTGGAAATTCCTAGATCAGGAGGATTTTAATTGCGACATTCACCAGGCTGGTGTGGATTTCGCCAATTACTTCCATATTAACCGATTTTTCCCGTGGGTATTCATGACGCTGCGAGCACTGTCTCCACGAATGTTGGCACTCCTCATACCCGGTCGAGCGGCAGCGTTCAAATTCCAGGAATCTCTCCTAGAGCATGCAATCAAATTAGCAGAGAACGACCAATCTAATACACCCAACAAGGAAATTGAAAAGCCTCGGCCGAATGTGATCACCAACTTAGTCAATCCATCTATACCATATACGGAACGAAGTCGTCAGCGTCTGGAGGATGAAGTCATCACGATTCTTGTCGCTGGAAATGAAGCACCCGCAAAAGTTCTATCCATGGCTATGTACTACCTTGGCAGTGAACCGGCTCTTGGTGAGAAATTACGGGCAGAATTGAAAACCGTCCTACCGGAACGTACCAGCACTGCCACATATGCAGAACTAGAACAGCTGCCATATCTAGTATGCTCTTACTTTCTCTGCATCTCAACGGGCCCCCTCCACTAACAGGATATTACAGAATGGCATTGTTTATGAGTCTTTGCGCATAGCGGACTCAGTTATTGCACGGTTCCCTCGAGTAGCACCAACAGAAACACTCCGATACAAAGACCATATTCTCCCTCCAGGAGTAAATAACACCCCGTACATATATGATTGACGCAATAAAACATGACTAACACAGACGCCAGACTCCAATGAGCTGCTCTTCTTACTTTATCCACCGCAACCATGATATCTTTCCTAACCCCAGAAAGTTCGACCCAGAAAGATGGATCCGTGCAGCTGAGAAGGGTGAGAATCTAAAGCAATATCTCACAGCGTTTACGAAGGGAAGCAGAATATGCCTTGGAATGAAGTAAGTACTTACATATCTCCCCAATATACACTGTATCATTCTTCTCATATCAGATACTTTCTGATAGTTTAACCATGGGTGAGTTGTTCTTGACTATTGCCCACATGTGCCGTCGATATCATATACTTCCGCACAACACTGAGCCAGAAGACATTCGTATGACAAGCGATCTTATTGCTGGATATACACGACGGGGCGTCTTGCAAGTATTTGCCAAGCTCCAGGCTGTGAGGGAGTAACAGACTTTGCATCGTCTTAGTATATTGATGTTTGGAAAGGGCTTTTAAATCATTAAGAAACAGAAACAATGCTACTAGGGATACATGTATATCCATCACAGTCCAGGGGATGATGGCTCAGATTGAGGATCAACTTTTCTTCGGTCTAGAATGGAACAGCCTGAAGGCTACTAAATTATAAAAAGATCAATTCTACGGTGCAAATATAGAACTTCTGACTCTGACCGCGTTGTTGGGGCCGGCTATATTTTAATGGAGTGCATTGAGGAAACGCAAGGAACGATGCTTTCTAATACATGGATCAACAAGCAGCATATTGTTGAATTGCGGAAAAATTTCTTCCGCGGTCTTCCTCACGCCTTCGAAAATGCTGATTGTGATATGTAGTTTAATAGGTTATATAGTGATAGTATAACAGTAACTGCTATTCCACTGCACCTGGCCGCTTTTATCACTCTAGCCACCTGCCTCGACACATCGACGCATTTTCTCTTCTGTTATACTCTCCCTCTTTGTAATGTAGAACGGCCAGGAGTGTTTCCTTGGTCTTCCTGATAACCTTGGGTGACCACATCACCAGTGCATTAACAGCACTTCCCCATTAATATGAGCTATTGCGAAGACAGTGCATCCCCTCGAATCATGACAGAGTGCTCGGTTGCATCGAGTGCCTTTGCTATAAGCTGTCTTGATATGCTTGCGGACAATTAATCTCTTCATTTCCATTGACTCCTGATACCTATCAAAATGCCATCAGAACTTCAGAATACTGACCAGAACTGGGTCAATCAGTCCCTGATGAGATGGGCCGTAGCAGGGACACTCACTCCTGTTGAGACTAATATCATCCAATGTGCCAGCGGCACAGGTGTAACTTTGGTCATGTCTTGACCATTTTAGATAAAAGAGAACGCGTCTGAATGGTCATAGACTTTGCTCCAGCGACAAAGCTAAAGACGGTCCGATGTCTCAGAAATGAAAACAACTGGTCATGTAGTAGCCTGAGTCCCCAGTTTTGCCACGTCGTGGGACGCGAAGACCGGCAGGCAAAGGCAGCGAATCCCTGCTGTTGTATGTTTTGATAGTTTTTGCTCTTGATTTTTGATTTTTTATTAATTTTATATTGTTTTTTTTATTTTTGCCATACAGGTGTGTAGACCTCAGTCTGATGGTTCTATGCTGTACTCGCCAATGAACTATTCTTGTGATCATTATCACTAGAATGGTATTTCTCAGTATATTTTGAAATTCGGCTAGTATTCTCAACCAAGGTGTAAATTACAGCGTACAAGTACAGTCTATATATTGCCTGCCCATCGAGGACATTTGCCATTCGCTCATGGGTCATCTTTAGTCATCTTTAGTTTGGTCCCACCAATTGCCAACACACGATTACCCCGCTTTCAGATATCTCTACCAAGGTACACCTCACACTCCATTGCCTGCCCAAAGGGCCATAGTAAGTCTCTGTGTCTTTTTGCCCCTACAAGTACAGTCAATAACCAATGTTGCCTTGATAGATCCCACGCGTTTAAATTGAACTATTGCATGGCAGCCGAAGTGCAGCTCGTCTCAATGCACGATCGAAGATCCTCTGTTACATCCACCCACGCAACCTACGCAACAAGCATGGCTTCAGAAGACCATAGTGATCAGGGGCTAAGTCTATGCAATTTCCCAGGGTGTGGAGAGTCTTTTAGAGATCTTCGTACTCACCAAGTCACACACCAAGTTGATAGACCTGAAAAATGCCCAATTATGGACTGTCCCTGGCATCTTAAGGGATTCGCTCGTCCTTATGATAAAAATAAACATACCCTTACCCACTACAAGGGGGTCCTGATTTGTGGGTTCTGTCCCGGATCTGGATCCCAGAGCTTCAGTCGGGCGGATTGTTTCAAGAGACATCTCGCGAATGAACATAATGCCAATGGTCATGATCACGAAGGCCTTGGCACCACTAGCAGTGAAGTGAGCGGCAAGTGCTCAACTTGCTCACTTATCTTCAACAACATTCAAGTCTTCTACAACCACCTGGACAAATGTATCTGCCAAGCGGTCATCAATGGATGAAAGGTCAATGTCCCAGAGACAATAGGATAAAGTTATATCTATCATCATGGATGGGAATATCCATTTCAATCAATCCAGACAAATACAGATAATCTATTTTGAATCTTCAGCCGAGCCCATTGAGCATCATTTGCGGTGTAATGGGTCTAAATATGGAGGAGACGCACTTTTATTTCCTTTTGATATGCTGCACTAATATCGAGTGAATAAAAGATCAGCTACCATGGATATGTTTATCACCGCCACTTTGGCCTGGAGATAGATATTCGACATTCTCTGCATCAGAGGTAAAAGTCAGCCAGCACAGCTTTGAAGGGCTGTTGTGTTGAGTGCGACTGACAAAGATGCCAAGGAGTAGAAGATGAATAT
Organism: Aspergillus sp. 'subgen. Cremei'; assembly: GCA_019976455.1. Taxonomy (NCBI): domain Eukaryota; kingdom Fungi; phylum Ascomycota; class Eurotiomycetes; order Eurotiales; family Aspergillaceae; genus Aspergillus; species Aspergillus sp. 'subgen. Cremei'. Next base: position 2,417,855 of record JAFBMR010000003.1, read on the forward strand.
CCCCTTTTAGAAAAAAAAATGCCACTATTCGCAACTGCCAAGGTTTTCCCAGTAGCTCTCAGATGCAGCAGCAGCAATTCATCAGTCATCGCGGTATGTATTCCAACATTGGGCATTTCCGCCCGCCAGGTGGACATTCGAATCAAAGAGTGTTATTAATTCTAGACGATCTTCTTTGCTGACTCTCAGATATCCATTTCCGTTCCATCGCGATTTCAAGTCTCAAGACTGCCCAGTTTATATACTTCATACTTCCCTTTTATATCATTGATAATACCTTTGAGAATATTTTCAACTGGATCGGGCTTCCCGCGATTTAAAAATTTTCTGTCATCATTATCCAACCTTTTTGAGCATCCTCCTAGAGGTTCTGTCTTTCAGACTGCGATTTAAAAGTTTCACTGCCTTCAGGCTCTGGTCTAAGACTCTCTTGACCGCTCGAAAATCCCTCATTGGATGAATGAAGATTTTTTTTCTATCGGGACTTTCTCTGAACAATGATGTGTGTTGAGCATAGCCTCACAGGAAAATGCCGCGTATCTTCATTTGTTGGTAGATCTAATCCTTGTATAGTGTTAATACCCAGTGGCAAAGAATCAGCTAGTAAGTATATTTCAGTGTGATCAGAAATAATCTAGAATAATAATAACACATACAGTCTAGTAATTCTATCAACCCATTCAACTTCAACACTTCACTGTCTTCTTCTGGGGCCCTTCTTCCTTTGCAGCTTGTATCTCCTTTAGTCCTCCTCTATATAGCCTATCTCAACCCCCTATTGCTCACCAAGATCTATCCGATTTAAATTAGTATGACGAATACGTCATGATATTCAAAACAGGGGTATAAGCTACTGTCGCGAGATTTTCTCCTATAACTATGTAAGCACATCAGTCCTCTTTAAGTCGACGATGGGACATGTATCTGGGCCGTTGGGAAGACGCAATATCTTACTTTGTTGGAAAACTGCATTATAACCTTTTGTGGAACTCAGTTGATCCTAGTGAGAAAAATCGTTAATTAAAGTATCTTTCATGAATATTGCCATTAAACGAGCAGATCCTTCACTAGATAGCTGCGACTTTTCTTCAGATATAATATTGAACAGAAAGTCTCAATAAAGCCCGTTGCGCTGTGCTACATCAAGAGCAGTCTGATCCTTTCTCCAATCCCACCAACTTAATGCCTAGCTTGCGCATCCATAATTCCAAAAAAATCTTCCCTGGAGCAGAGATTATGCCCTACAAATGCCAAGTGGTTGCAACACCATCCCGTCAAATCTATCCAAGAGCTGGTGGCCGTGAGGATCAGCTTGGGTAATGTTGAACCGACTACTCAGACAAACATGAACGGCATCTGAGTATATCTGGCCCATGCTCAACGGTAGTTCCGCGCTGGCTTTTTGCTGTAGATAGCTGGAGAATTCTTGACCAGCAAATCTTCTCCGTCTACTTTCATTAAGAGATGCTGCAGTTCTCCATATCCCAATCTCAGCAAGAACAACCCCAAGACTATAAAGATCATACAGCTTTTGATAACCGCGTTCTTGATACTCTTGGGTATTCCACGCTCTGCTGACACAGTTGGAGTGTCGATATAGATCCAATGAGATGTTGTCATTTTCATTAATGGAAGCTTCTCCGCGTCGGTCAAGGCGCGAAAAGCCGAAACCCAAAAGAGCGAAATCCGGGTTCTTGAGGATGGAATCGGGAGCTTGTGCTTCAATTTCGTTTTCATTTTTATTGAACAAGACAATATTGCTGCTGCGGATCGCTTTGTGCATCCATCCGGTGCTGAGGATGTAGTACACAGACGTTGCGATTTCTCTTGCGAGCCGAAATCTTAGGCCAAGCTCTGGTGGATGTTCATTTGTTGAAATTGCCTCATATAAGGACATTAGCGGACTTTGCTGAGGTATCTGTCGATGATGGAGTGGAGACTCAAACACAAGTCCATAGCGACCTCCAAGATGGAAGTTTTCATCCTGGAAGTAACCAATAAACTTTGGAATATGGTAATTCAGACAACCAGCAACAGCATTCAGAAGTGTGGCAAGCTGCACGACATCTATCCTCAGTTGCATTTCTGCATTTGGACTTTGATATGAACTGGAACATCTCCACTCAACAATCACACTGCGTGTCCCAAAATCAATCTGAGTGCTCTGAATGCACCCTTGCCATCGTGCCAGATCAACAGGTAATGCCTGATGAGGAAATCTCGCATCCCGAAGGAAATGTGTTTCAATCAGAGCATCTCCCTCGACTTCTTCATTAGTCTTCCAAATGGGCAATGCTTCTCGTATAGTAACTGCACTTTCAATGGCACTCATTATTTCGAAATCAGAAGCACTTCTTTGACCCATCCGTGCCGCAGCCAGTTTAATATTTTCCATAATCCCTGGCGTGGACACAGTGACTTTGTCGCGCAGCATCTGCCTTTCGACTAAGTGAATATCCTCTGGAAGCAACTCGCACAGCGCTCTCCGGAGAGAAGAGACCTGGCTAACAAGCTTTTCGAGCCTAGAACCATCTCGAATTGCCCATCGGAAGGCACGCGGACGCCCTATATTTCTTTCCCTCACGCTTCTGATGATCTTTCGACAGATATTGTCCTCTTCATCTGCCACATTTATTATTGGAACGGACTTAAAATTTCCTTCATAACGCGAAACAAGATCACTCGATTCATTAAACAGATATATTATCCTTTCAAGTGTCCTTTCAATAAGCTGGCAGTAGGAAAACGGGAAGAACTTGGTTTTTCCCAGCTCGTGATTGAAAATACCGAAATTTTCTGCCCAGTGCCCGATAAAGATTTGTTCAAACTGCAGTTGTATGCTTAAATCTTCGAAGTCTTCTTTACGATCTGCTGCTTTGAAACCAAACTCAATGACCTCGAGGCAGGTTCCTGTAAGCCCGAGGATGCCAAGAACGATGCCAACAGGCTCTGCCATATTGTCAAAGTGATGTGATTGTTTGAGTTTTGGATGTCCGTTTAGTTATTCACATGTAAGGGTTTTTGTGATAATATATAGACATGAATAAACAATTATGAGAGGACAGGGCCATGACTATTGACGCTATAGTCCTATATATTCTAGCCTGTTCTATGGTATGTAGTTGTCGAGAATACTAAAATTAACTGCTTCTAGGTATCATTATGATCTAAAGGGCCACCAGTGAGCACATTAGATATAGGCAGCGGAATCTACTTATCAAAAGTATTTTCACTGGAGTGAATCTCTTTGCTATAAGAAATGTTTAAGGAATGTTTAAGGGAGGCCTGATAAGTGGAAATCTAGACTCTACATTCTCAATAGGAGCCACCTGGTTTAAGATTTAAAATCCGATGTAAAGTTTATTAGTTCTCCACCGCAGATTTTAGGGTTATAATTTATATAGAGAATAATAAAATTAACTCCTTCTAGGAATCACTATGATCTAAAGGACTACCAAAACTTTCAAGCATATTAGGTTTGGGTAGTAGTATCTACTAATTAAAAGCATTTATTCTAGAACAAATGTGTTTACTTCTGAGTTAAACTTAAATTATACTAGGAAATTTTCTAAATATAAGGAACATTCAAGAGCAGTCAGCGGTCTAACAAGTGGAATTCTAGATTCCTGTATTCTTTATCATATGAGCCATCTATTTCAAGATTTAAGATCTAATGTCAAGTCTATCAGTTCTAGATCCCACATATAGCAAAAGGATTGGTTATTGGAAAGAGTGTTATTCTAGGTTTAAGCAGAAACCTTGCGGTGTGATGAGGCAGTATGAGACATGTCACCCGCCACTGAATATTAGCAAACTCAGTACAAATGCACACGTCAGTGCTGAATACTAGCTGAGGGAAAACAAAATAGGAAGTACTCAAAGAAGAGCATAATCTTTGGATAGCTTTACCGGTATGTAGCGTGTCATAAGACCCACCTAGACGTTGCCGAGATGCTCTGGAACGGGGGTGTCCAAAGTAAACAAAGATAGTATTTAGCACCTAATATATATTCCTCTCGTCATCATACCGTGTGTTGAAAACTGTTAATTCCTCATCTCCTAACTATATTGGGGTCTAATTCTCTATTGAGCTTCAAAACATTGACAAGATACAGCTTTGATTATGGCCTACTTATCTAGAAGGAGGCTGTCTACTGACGACGATTCACCTCGCAGTACACAGCGCTATCATAACTCTGTGGGTGACTTTGCGTCGTTCATGATGTTCTTCAATGAGATCTTTCTCAATGACGAATATATGATTGACTTTGGTATGACCAACGACGTTCAGACGAGCAATATTATCGGAGAAGGGAAACAATTCCAAGTCAAAAGATTGGCCCTCCAAGGATCCATGTCTGTTAGGACCTCACATGACCCCCACAGCCGACTAAGCAAAGGGGACAACGTAGTCATCAAGCGACCACGTCTGGATGTTGACGAGTCTGGCAATCTCATCGAGCCCGAAATAATCGCGAATATTGCCCAAGAACTTCGCGTTGTGTCCCAACATAATCTCCGTAAACATCCTAACATCCTTGACGTCTATGGATTCGCATGGGAAGACGAGTATGAATCACGCCGTATCAAAGTTTGGCCGATTATCATGGTTGAATATGCGGCCGGTGGTACGTTGGATGACTATCTTTCGGCGTCCTCAGGCTCCTTGAGTTTGGACCAGAAGCTCGGGTTAGCCGGTGACGTCGCTCAGGGCATTGATGCACTACATAGGTGTCGCATCTTACATTCAGACATCAAGCCTGCCAATGTCTTAGTTTGTGTTGACAACGATGGTGGTGTAACCGCAAAGCTCTCGGACTTTGCACTTTCAATTTACCTTGATGAGAGGCAACCAAATGAGGCATGGACAAGAGGAACAGAAATGTGGATGGCTCCAGAATGGGAGTCTGTGATACCTAATGATGAGCTACTCAAAGCGGACTGTTAGTTAAAAGCCAGTGCAAAAAAAAAAAAAAAAGAAAAGGAAAAAGAAAAAAAAATGATGGACCAATTGAACTAATTGTTGGGCAGATTACAGCTGCGGCCTCCTACTCTGGTCTATATTGGTTGATGGCGAGGAGTTATGGAATGACGACACCTTCGGTAATAAACCCGAACACCGTTATCCATCGTTTATGCAAGCGAAACATCGAGGCGACGAGTTACTCGTTATTGCAATCGCAATAATTGAGGGCAGGGGGATACCGGATGATAAAATTGAAGAGATAACGGACTTATTTGGATCGCTACTACGTCAGGACCCTTGCCAAAGGACATTAGATTTACTGTTAAGGGCACATGGAGTAAGTGAAAGGTATTGCTTATTTAACGAGACCCTTTTATTGGCTATTCATCGCTTCTTACGAGCTTTTAGAGAACCTGTTGTTTATATGGACAATCTTTCTCTCTCAATAAGTGAAACTGAAGGTGAGGTATCCAATAGTTCTCATGGACTCATTCCGGTAAGAATCCACTCTTGGTAAAAAAGAAAAGACAAAAGACAGTGGACTGTTAACACTTGTCCAGAAACTCCGCAACTTTTCCGAGATATCTCGCCGATATGCTCCAATGCAAGTCCAACAGCAGCTTCTCGATTCACTTCAGGAAGTTGCAAGAAACCCGGATCAGTCTACAGAAAAAAGAGCCGACGCAAGCTATGCGGTAGCAGTTCTATACTTGCTTCGCGTTGGAACAGTTCGGCAATCTGAGTCTCCACCGACCGGCTATACTGGATATGAAGTCGACTACGACCAAGTGCTTAAGTGGCTTAGACAAGCGGCTTATCTTGGGTCTACCATTGCGCAGTCTTTATATTTCCAGTTCTTCGAGGCTTCTGGCCTAAGCCCTGAGAACGATCCAGTTTCAAACGAAGAGAGAGCCGAATGGTTGTGGAATGGCACCATAGCCGGGTCGCATCTCGCGTCAGCAATATTTCATCACTGCAATCCAGAGCGCTGGAAGGAGGCGGACCGTTTGTTCAGAACAAGCCTCTGTGGTGTTGGCAAGGCGCTTTTTGAGGAAGATCTTACGAGTAGCTTAAATAAAGAGAAGCTGGGATATTTAACGAATCGCATTGCGGGTAGACCGGCCCTGAATGCTCGCGGTGACACCGCTTTACATTGGGCTGCAATGACAGGGGCGGAAACAGACCTACGGATAATTCTTGACGGATCCGCAGAGCTTGATATCAATCAGACGAATTATGAGACCGAGACTCCACTTTTCCAGGCTGCCAGGTCGGGACATATTAACATAGTCCAACTACTTCTGTCTCTGGGAGCCAACCCATCCATTTGTTCAGGTAACGGAGAGAATGTCCTCCATTGGCTTTCTTCATTTGATGTGGACGAAACGAGCTTATTACTTGTTGCGGAAAGTTTTCTTGAAGGGGGCTCAAATTTAGAACAGATGTGCTCTCAAAACTCCATATTTAGCCTGGATTCTTGTGTGACTTTATCGTCCGGTTCACCGTTGCGAAGGGCAGTCGAGCGAAACCATACATCGGCAGTGAGAGTTCTCCTTCAGCTTGGAGCAAGTCCATACAATGGCGGAAATAATCCCCCAATAGCCTTGGCAAGCTCAGCACATAATATTGAGATATTGAATCTTTTTCTGCCCCCCAACTACTCAATCAAGCATCCTCCTTGGAATAAAAGGTCGCTTTGGGCAAATGGGCAATTCTTACTGGAAATTCTGTCTGGAATGTCAGCAAAAAGCTTCCAACTTGGAGCCCCAGGTGCTTTCCAGTCCATGCGAGACCAAGGAGATGAGCAGTCGCTTCTCGGATACGCCCTAGACCCCTTACCACTAAATGAACGGATAGCCATACACGGTTCTCGTGTCAATGAGCAAATGCAGGCTACAATTCGAAGGCTACGACAAGTAGGGGAAGAGGACTATTCCAAGGTAACACCGACTGGGAACTCAGCAATGATGCAAGCTGTTATGAGTCGAGATATAAATATTGTATCATTTTTACTCGATTCAGGTTTCCCAGAAATGGCGCCGCTTTTAGTCCGTGTTTGCCCTTCTGCTTCTGGCTCCAACACGCCCCTTGGACTCGCAATACTTATGAATGATAAACCGATATTCGATAAACTGCTTGAGTTTATAGGTCCAAACACTGCTTTAAACATCTCAGCTTCCATGGAAATGTTTGACTCAGATATCATGAATTTTATATTGCCCAAGGGGAGCGTGACGGCACCCGATGGTTCTGACTGGACAGTCGCATCTTTTCCGCCATCTTCCGAGTTCGTAAACCTTGTCCATCTTTGCGTGGCATCTACGCCTGATCCTTCATTTGTACGTTCAATTCTGCAATCCACGGCGGACCCTTACAAGTTGGTCAACGAACATGGTTTCTTTGATGAGCTACCTTACACCATGGCCCTGGTGAGACACGCATTCGAGGTGGCGGAAACTCTTTTGCATTATGGAGCTAGCCCGCATGAGGAAGCTCATCAGCAGACTGCTGGAATAAATGGCTTAACGCCTCTTGGTGCTCTCATTGGGTTTAATAACCACGGTACTGCAAGAGCAATTGATTGGCTCTTAGAAAAAGGAGGTGGTTTTATCGTTAATCAACAACTCGGGCTGACCGCACACCACATGGCCGTCCGGGCCGGCGGATTCTACGAAACGGAAGGAACAGCAAGTCAAATGCTTCCCATCGAGCTCTACAAGTTTGATCCCACCAATCTCAAGATAATCTTGCGTTACTTCAAGAAGCCTGAGCAGATAAACCACCGTGATCACTACATTGGATTTACAGCTCTTCATTACGGAGTTCTTCGACTGAATCCTGTGGCAATCGAGCTTCTTCTCGACGCTGGGGCTGATCCGGACATTAAGGGCGAGAGCGGCATTCCTAGCGCTCGAGAGCTTGCAATGTCACTAAGCAAAGAGTGCATTCCGGAGCGCGTGAGTTTAAGAGGCGAAAAAATGGTAGCAAGATATCTGAATCGGATTAACAGAGTGAGGGAGTCCATGCAGAGAGGTACGTTGAATTTATCGGATTCGGCAGCTAAAATATTAACTGACTTGCTAAAAGGGAGTCATGACACTGCATGAGAGTTTTGTATCGGCCTTCTGGTATTTGGTATCACATTCCCATGACTACACGGGATGTCTCTTACATTTTCAGTGCTCCGCGATCAATTGAGTCATTTTTCGCTACTTTACATTCTTAAAAAATATTTATTCCTTTATGCGTATTACAAGAGAACCGAAGATATACCATACCAACCTTTCCAATTCGCAGTTGCTGTCATGGGCCATATCCGTTGTATCTAGAAACTAGATACGGCACAAGAGAACTTGTTAAAGAAATGATATCTGGTCCATTGGATGAGAGACATGACTATTATAGTGTGCAGGACACCTCTTCTCCTTAGGATGATTTTTATTATAGGTAAGAAGCCAGTACTCTGACTCTCTGAGGAGGGCCTTGTATAGGCAAGGTATACCTTGCTACAGCTCCCAGATTATCACAAGCTTTCTTGTTTAGTGGGGATCTAGAGCAATGCCATTAGAAGTCCATTAGATTCTCGCCCTGCACAGCTCTCAATGTCTGCAATAAGAATTGATCCAGTATATGATACAAGATACCAGGGTCCCATAACCTTTCCCATGATCGTAACTGGGACTCAACAGAATGTAATTATATGCAGCTTTGACCAGCCAGCCACCGTGATTATGCACGCCTACCAGAACTATGGTGTATAAACCCGGGTCATTCGATTCGTTGTCGAAACCGGGAGCGTTGTTGTCCCCATATGCCTTTCCTATAAGATTCGGTGGTATCGCATTCTGAACCTGCGCCGCGATATCCGGCGGAAATCCATGGCCCCCGCGCCAGCCAGGCATCGTTACCCTTGATGAAAGCGTTAGGCTAGATGATCTATCCGTTCCCTCCAACTACTCAACTGCCGGCCACAAAACCCGCACAGACACACAAAAGGGCCTGCTTCTTTCCGCCACCCAACAACAGCAGCTAGGATTCTGTCCAGTCGATGGACGAGGCGAAGATTTTGCACCAGATGGTCCTGGCGAGTGAAGCTGCGCCAGCCACCGCCGGCAGCGCATACATGGCGGTTGTGGTTTTCACGCTGTCTCTTGCCTGTTGTCCGAGAATTTACCGAGCCAGCTTTTGATGATTCACAGGCCCAGGTTTCGAGAAAGAGATGCAGGGACTTCTCATGGCGGACCCAGTCGTAAATGCTCTTGAAGGTGTCGCAGCAGAAGGTACACTGGAACTTTCGGCGGAGTATACCTCTTCACTGTCCACAACCTCTGACTACAAAGATATGAATCCATCAAGTCTAGATTCGCCTCTTGCCCTCTATCCAACATGACATCAAAAGAAGCTCATGATATTTTCCGAGAACTGCGCGAACTCGAATTCCCATACAGTCTTCATAACGCGATGGACATCGCACTATTGAAGGTACATTCCCTGCCTAATTTCTTCAATGTATCTAACCATATAGACCTCTGTAATCCCAACCATTGCCAAATTACTATCTGTAACAGGCCGGCTAAGTGAAAAGAATGCCTTGAAATGGGGTGCAGATACAGAAATCATTCTCTTGGAGGCGCATGATTATAAACCTGGATTAGATATTCCAACGAAATCGGGGATAGCGGTAATTTCGTCAACAGAAAGTTATCAAAGCTACCTCGAAATTCCTATTATACAAAGCATAGAGATGCCGACACAGGAATATACATAAGAACTCCACCTTATCTCCCGTACTGGATGTATACCTACATTCCCCTCCTTTACTATAGACACCTTCCCCCTATCTAGCAAAGCGATGAAAAATATGGATTGCCATCAAGTTCATTATTAATTAATCTGGCGGGGACTAGCTGACTCATCTTGTGATGGTCTTGTTGATTGACTGTTGGACATTTTCAGCTGAAGTGGGGCCTGGCTGGCGGTCAGCTGAGGGAATAATCTGAATCAACAGACCGCCCTGCGCATTCTCCTTCCCTTCGTTTCATCTGAAAAAAGAAGTCTCCTCTTCGGGATTTCCAGGAAAGCCGTGTCCAAAATGCCTGTCAGATATATCAGCTCGTAATTACTCTTTGATCTTGTCCACCCACACCATATTACTCAGTGCTGATGGTGATCATATGGCAGGTACGACGAGTTCCAAGCCATCATCAAAGATGGAGAGGGTCTCATTATGGCTGCATTCTTGGAACCCTTCGCTGGATCTTACCAATCACTGTCTGCCAGTTTTGACCTGTTCTCAGGTCATGACCGTTTCAGCAGCATTATGTTCTGCCAAGTCATTGATGAACAAGAAGACATTGCCCTGCATGAGGGCGTTACCATAAAACCAACTTTTATTCTCTACAACAATGGTCAAAATTACGGTAACTTTCAAGGGGAGGATACCAAGGAGTTAAAAAAATTCCTTCAAGCTGCTGCTGCTCTTGCCTAAAGCACAAGATAGCATTACCTGTGTTGCATCGTGGGTTGGATGGAGTGGTCAGAAACAGATTATATTTATTTTCAAACTGCCTACTCCCGCATGTTTCATGGCAGCTCATATAATGGGATGAACATTAATTGAATCTTCTCAATTTCGTATATATACCTGTGGAATAGATCCAGATGAGTATAGTGCCTATAGATTCTTCAGTGGGTTATCATCGAAGGTCCTCGTTAATGCGAGAAACCCAATGCAGTGGCGGAGATAGAGTGTCCTTTCGCATGGTAGTGTATGGAGATATGGACATTATGCTTGTGTATAATGAGATTTCATAAAGCTATTAGAGCGGCTTGTATCTCGTAGTGAGATTACTGTCATAGTTTAATCTTGTTACGTTCTAGTATTATTTGAGGCGCTAAAAACAAGATCATAGTTTAATTTTAGCTACGCTTCCGATTTACTTTGTCTCGTTGGTTGCCTATAAGGTTGGGTGTTTTCAGCTGAGAATGCAGCTGAAGTGGGCCCAGTGTGGCAGTATATTTATCCCATGTACTGCTCACACAAAGCGCAAGCCTAATCTTATGGATCTGAGGGTATGGCTGGTTGTGTTCGATTTTAAAGGGAGCGATTTCTTTCTCCGCTCGCCAATTCTGAATAATAATCGCCGAGATGATGATGATAATGACGGCGATAATCTAAGGAGTATTACTGGAATTATCACCACGTCATGGTTTATTGCAGCTTGAATAATAAGAAGTCATAGATATCGCCTTGCAGAATGAGGAGAAATAGAAACAAAATAAACTCCATGGCCATGTCACGCTGCTTTACATTGGCGCTTGCTACTGGATTCAGTGGCTATTCTTTGTCTTTTAATCAATCTAGGAAAGTGGCCGACTGAGGCGGAGATAAGAGATGAAGGGGTTCTGTTGCTCCTTGTCTACATTAATCCTCTGAAGTCCTTGGACATAAAAATTGGTGCATGACGCAATTTCAGTGAAGGTTCTGACAGACAACTCGTCATTGAACTTTCTATTGGATAAGCTAGTGGGACTAGTTAGTTAGTTGACTTGCATGACTCCGTTGATTGCCGTTTTCGGGCGGCGAGAATCTCAGCTCTTCAACCGAGAATTGTGCGGGGCCGGCGGGCGGGGTATCTTTCAGCCCACAAACACATAAATAGGCCATCCGCTCCATTCTTCTATACGTATACATATTCCTCCTCTTCATTTGAGAAATATCAAAATCTGTCAAAATGCCTGTCAGCCCTATCACCTCGTAAGTAATATTAATGACCCTTCTATTGTTCAGCGCTGATGATAATACAGGCTCACTGAATTCCGCCAGCTTGTCGACGGCGATAAGCCCGTTGTCATTGATTTCTGGGCTGAATGGTGTGGACCCTGCAAAGCGATCGGTCCTGTTTTTGAAAAATATTCCAACGAAGAGTGCTTTAAAGGTATTGGATTCTACAAGGTGGATGTGGATGCGCAACCAGACATTTCAAATGAAGCAAGCATCAGATCACTGCCTACTTTTTCTGCGTTCAAAAACGGTACCAATCTTCGTTCAGTTACTGGGGCCAACCCCCCGGGCTACGGGACCTACTTGAATCTCTGCAGTAGAGTGCAAGGGGGATAATATTGCTTCGAGTGATCTGGGAAGAAAGACTTATTGTAATTAAGCTCAAACTATCTATCAATACATTGAACGAATGTTATTGCGTATGGTTCATGACAGCTCAAGTAGTGAGAGGGTGTAAATATTGCTTTCGGGAGAGGAAAAAGAGGAAATCTGGCTATCTCACATTTTACATTGCATTAGCGCTTTTACCCACATTCAGTGGATGCCATTCAGCTTGGCATATCAGATGGTAAGCTAGTTAGGATAAGCATTGTTTAAACCATCGATTTGGTGTATATATCTGTGGAATAGAACCCCAAATCTTCCTCGGCTATACTTCCGGGTGCTTCTCATGATTAGTCGATGGTTTTGGTGGACAAGACAGAGTATAAAACAAATCAACTACATTAGCCCGTCATCTCTTGGCTGTAATATGCAGCATATCCACAATCAGTCAGACAAAGCTGTGCGGCCGGATTTACTCCTCCCCTTTTTGTTATCTGTGACCGTCTCTCTTTTATAAGTCTGGCTGTTCATATAATTTGGTTTCCCTTTCCTGATACTTTTACTCCCCCAGTGTGAAATTAGATAGGCCATGCAAGCTAGACAGCCCACACACAATGTCTACTCTGTAGACTGGGTCTGTATATTGGATTGGGAGTTAGACGCAGCCAGAGCTTTATTGGACGCGGAAGATAAACCACTTTACAGGGTCAATGATAACAACAGCTTCTTTCTCGTTAGAATTGGAAAGCATAACGTGGTTATCTTTTCTGCTTCGAATGGACCGAGTTGGACTTCGCAGGCCGTGGCGAACATGATTCGCACTTTCCCCAAGATCTGATTCGGGCTTATGGTGGGCATTGTAGGGAGTTCACAATTATCCCAAGACCGATATTCAACCAGGAGGTTTTATTGTCACTGACCCTGTTGGGAGCCATGGTCAGTATAGCCCCATATTAAATTGTGATACTGACAGAAAATGGGGCGTCATTCAATAGGACAAGGGACAATCTGATATCATATCTCACTTGAATTATCCTCTACCATTGCCCCTAAAAGTAGTCAAGGAGTTGCGATTAGATCATCGATTCGAGAAGGGCAGTATGTACTTGTACATCAAAGATGCCATCAAGATACTGGATATTCTGTTAGAATCCGAAGAGCCACTCTTCTCAGATCCATTGGGCAAGTCGTTTGCGGTTCGAGTGGAATGATCAATTAAGGATGACATCATGATAATCTCCTTGACGTAAATCAATATCACGATGCTTTTTAATAAACATAACCGGATAGCATCCCTAGACCGGGAATTACTCCCTAATTCAATAAGTCTTTACCGGAAAAATGTTGTGGGTCTATCATTATCATAGCTGTTGATTGGTTCACTTATGAAACCATGGGGTCTTTTTTGAGAATTACTTGATCTGATAGGCTACAGGGCCGTCTCTTTGAGGAAGTTAACTAGAGTGGGCATGATCTCCATTCTACAATATAATATTCTGCTTATTTAGTTCTGCATTTTAGAAATCGGTAGATTATTATTGGCATTTGTTGATTCATAAGCACGCCCTTGATCATCCTGTTTCTAGAATGAGTCAGTTAAGGGGTTGTGATGTAACCCCGGATCGCCCGGTAGGACGACTTATATCTACCCTTTCTCCATATCTCCAACCATAAGATACCATGGCTAGCAATACCGATCCAGTCCGCGAATATGGCTTTACTGCTGTTCCAGCCGCAGCTAATTAGCTTTTCAAACAGGCCGGACTGAAGAACAGGACAGCACCACCTGCCATTCCTGTCTCCAAGACATCCGTTCCCGATGCTACCGTCACACGCCGCATTCAGGAATATGCTCGCGAGAAACTGCCCACACCTACTTTCAACCACAGTATGCGTGTGTACCACTATGGACTGGTGATAAAGCAGTATTTATTTCCCAAATAGTCTTTCTCTGATGAAACTTATTTCTTGGCCTGTATGCTGCATGATATCAGGGCTACGCCTGACAATCTGCGAGTAATACGACTTAGCTTCAAATTCTACGGGGGTTATCTTGCTCTTGATGTTCTGCAACATAATCCAAACCAAGCTGCTGTTTCTCCCCAGGCCCAGGCCGAGAGTGTAGCTGAGGTAATCATCCATCATCAAGACTTAACTCTGGTTGGGAATATTAGTGAAGTCAGACAGTTGATCCAGCTAGTAACTCTCTCTGGTTTGTCTCCTTGGTCTGCTCATGTGGTGATACTAACAGACCTAGATAATCTCAGCAGCCACACCAATTTGATCCACCCAGAAACTGCAGCTGATGTCGTCAAGAATCATCCTCATCTCAAGTAGAGTGGATGTTTTGCCTCTCCGGCCCAAGAGGAAAATACACTCAAGCCATAGGCGCATATAACAACACTCGGGGAGTTTCCCACGAAGATTCTGACAAATCCATTAGCTGCTGAATGGGAGAGGGAGTAGATGACCCAGGCTAATCCCTGTGGCCATGGAATTATATTGTGAGAGGATGATTCATTCATTGTATATGTAGACCTGCAAAATTGGAATTTCTTTCGCACATTATTCTTAGATCACAGCCCAAGGCTATGCCTTATTTCCTACCAAACCTATGGAAAAGAGAGGATACTTATGTATTCCTACATTATTCAATCCGTAGTGGTATCAAAATATGTACATACAAAGTTCAGGGTCTTTCTCCTGTGTACCCAACGGATATGGTCTTCCCAACCAACATACTATCTGCAATGGATCTTTCCGTGATGGTCCAAAGTAATCTAAGTGGCGCAACGCCTAAGGTGAGGGAGTTAGCAGCGCGGCTAGGGGCTGAGAAATCATCATGGTATGATGGATGTTTATATTTCAAAGTGCTGTGTTTTAGTATAGGTGATGGCAAAACGGAGGAACTTGGATTAATACCTGGATCTGGGTATTAGTAATTGTTAAATCATCTTGTATCATGTCTTTGCTCCCACTTCAATGTTTATTCCTACTTAATACCAGAGATATTAGATAGAGTCAAGACTAACACACCTGCGCCGTGAGGGCGCTACGATCGTCTACGCGAGCTTTTTCGTCAATGCCGTGGCGTATGCGGCTCCTGTTGGCGTGGCGTTGGATAACGTTGGATGGAAGAATTATATGATTTTCGTGGCCGTTACGGTGGTTACTACTGTTGTTTTGGGGTTTTATTTTCCAGAGGTAAGCCTTTCCAAGGTTGATTGCTGTGGTATCGGCTGATGGTTACAGACCAATGGGCTGAGTTTAGAGGAGATTAATGTCAAATTTGGCGATACGGTGGAGGTGAATCTTCAGGATGCACTGGCCGAGGGCAGATCAATTGATGAAGTTCGATTCAGCTACAGGAATATGGCATCATGGTATGAATAAATTTGGTAGATATAAGTGAATATGGAGACCCCGCGGATATCAGGTTCCGATTTGTACAACGCGGGGTAATTATGGGCCCACTCCAGCCAATCGGTGCAATATTGGGTAAGAGTTACCTAATTAGTGTACCATGAAATAAGCTATACTACCCTATGGCATGTGACAATTATCCGCAGTCTGCTGGCCAACAGGGCTAGGGTGCTTAGCTCCTAATATCATGCTTGGAACTTCCTATCCAGGCGGATTTCCGCACATCTGAAGCACTAGTAATGCTTGGCTACTGTATTTTAGTCTAGACACATTAATATATAAAGCAATTCATGCCCCGTAAACTTCTCTTTCAACCATCATCAACCCACCCAATTGAATTATGGAGTCTACAGCAGAAGATCGGGCAAGACTAGCCCATAAAAACCGATGGCGCACAGTATACAACAACCCCAAATTGATCGTGATCGCTCTTTTTGCATCGTGCGTACCTCACTGAACATCTGCATTCTTGCTCTAAATACATCCACAGTTTCGGCGGCTTCGAGTACGGCTACCAGCAAGGTGTCCTCGGCCAATCCCTGGTGATGACTCGATTCAAGGATAACTTTCCCTCGGTTGTGCAGTCAACCGGTGCCACGGGCTGGTTAACCTCGATTCTTCAGCTGGGCGGAGTGCTTGGTTCTCTGACTGCGGGTGTGTTGGGAGAAGTCATCTCGAGAAAGTATACCATGTTTTCTGCTTGCTGCTGGGTTATTCTCGGGAGTTATCTATATTGTGGTGCGACGCATCATCAGCCCGCCTTACTTTATGTGGCAAGGTTCTTCACTGGGATTGGTGTCGGGACGTTCAGCGGTGTTGGGTAAGACACTGGGATTTTGCTCTCATCAGTCTACTAATATGATTGATAGCCCGTTGTACAACGCTGAACTATCAGCCCCAGAACTCCGCGGATTCCTCGTCTCATTCTACCAATTCTGTACGATATTGGGGATCATGTTGTCATTCTGGATCGGCTATGGCAGCAATTACATCGGTGGTCCCGGCGAGGACCAGAGTAATCTAGCATGGATGCTACCGTCCATCATCCAAGGCATCCCAGCCGTGCTTCTTGCGTTGGGGATCTGGTGGCTCCCATTTTCGCCCCGGTGGCTAGCCAGCCAAGGCCGTGACGAGGAAGCCCTGAAGACACTTTCCTATCTGCGGAATCTCCCCGGCCACCATGATCTCATTCAGCTGGAGTTTAAAGAGATCAAAGCCGAATGCCTATTTGAGCAGCGGGTCTTCGAGAAGAACTTCCCCAGTCTAGCGACGAAAGGAAAACGGAGTGTATGGACTCGGGAATTGGTGCAGTACTACAACATCGTCAGGACGAGAGATAACCTCAAACGGGTCGCAACGGCCTGGCTCATCATGTTCTGGCAACAATGGTCGGGAGTGGATGCGATTATCTACTATGCAAGCAATGTGTTTGAAAGTCTGGGCTTGACGGGTGGTACGCAGGCATTGTTGGCAACCGGCGTGACGGGGGTGGTGTTCTTTGTGAGTACCATGCCTGCCATGCTGGTTATCGACAAGGTAGGACGCAAGACAATGCTGTATGTCGGCTCGACGGTCATGCTGGCCTCCATGGTCATTGCAGCTGCGATTGTCGCCGTCTACCAGGATGACTGGGAATCTCATGTCGCGGCGGGATGGGTGGCCGTGGCCTTCATCTGGGTTTATATAGGTGCCTTTGGGGCGACGTGGGGCCCGACAAGCTGGGTATTAGTAGCAGAGATATTCCCATTGTCTATACGATCCAAAGGCGCTTCAATCGGTGCCTCTAGCAACTGGGTAAGTTCGTTGAGTTTGTGGCGGAGACATACGCTGACGGAAGCACTATAGCTGAATAACTTCGCGGTTGCGTTTTACGTCCCGTCGATGTTTAAAACATTAGAGTGGGGAACGTATATTTTCTTCGCCGGTTTCCTAGCTGCCAGTATTGTCTGGATCTATTTCTTTCTGCCGGAAACAAAAGGCGTGAGTCTGGAAGAGATGGATCGTGTGTTTGGGAGTCATTCGGGTGAGGAGGATATGCAGATGCTCGAACAGGCGCGACAGGATGTCGGTTTATACCCGGAGCTTGTGCATGGTGCACTCAAAGCTAAGGGATCTATATACGAGGTTGACCTGGAAGACAAATCACACCTTTGATCGTGTTTTGGTACGAGGTCAAGTATCTGACGCTTATGGTACTATAACGTCTCACAGCTATCCTATATGCTGCCTTGTATTTATGCATAGGATATTACTATACCTAAATGGCTACCTCATGGCAATCATCATGACGAGAATCGTGATAATTTAGGCAGACGATGGCTACCTGAACCTTTTACAGTCGAACTTCTTCCTCGCATCTCCATAAATCCTGCATCTCTCTCTCCCATCTATATTGATTTTTCACAGTTACACTTATTCGTATTCGCCATGATCTTTAATCGCCCCCTTACTTTCCCACAAATTAAACCAGAAGACGACCGTCCTCTGCCCTGGTACAATCCCCGTGGATGGTCTAATCGCAGAAAGATCATCTGTCTTGGAATCACCATCTTTATATTCGTTACCATCATCAGCATTGGTATTATTGTTGGTGCTATCGAGGGCACAAGGCCTCGCTATCCAGACTACATCCCGCTCGAGTATAAGCTGGTTGATACTTATGCCGGCACTTCCTTTTTCGACCAATTTGATTACTTTTCGGCTGAGGATCCGACACATGGGTTTGTTCAGTATGTATTGGTTATATCTCGCAGCTATTAGAGCTTCTTCTAACTGTGATATCTAGTTATGTGGATAGATTGGTAGCAGAGAACCTCAACCTAACCTATGCCACCGGCGAGTCTGTCATTCTCAGAGTTGATACTTCTGAAAAGAAAGCATTCACAGGCAGACGCTCAGTCCGGATTGAGTCCAAGAACCATTATGATACAGGTCTTTTTATATTTGATATCCTGCACACCCCTTATGGTTGCGGCACGTGGCCGGCTTTATGGCTTACAGATGGATATAACTGGCCGGCGAACGGCGAGATTGATATCATGGAAACTACTAATAAGGCGAATGAGGGTAATACAGTGACTTTGCACTCTACAGCAGGCTGTCATATGGAAGGAAGACGGAAGCAGACTGGCTCTGCTGAGTTTCTCAGCTGCGAGGACACCAACGGGAATGCGGGGTGTGGTGTACAGGGCACGCCTGATACTTATGGCGAGGAGCTGAATAATAATGGAGGAGGAGTAAGTATCTCTCTGCCACAATAATACCTACTTTCTAACTTTCTAACCTTCTAGGTCTACGCTTTGGAATTGCGCAACGCTGGTATTCGGGCCTGGTTCTTCCCACGCCATCTCATTCCACACGATATCACGAATTCCACACCAGACCCATCGACGTGGGGAACTGCACTGGCTGACTTTCCGAATACTCACTGTGATATCCCATCTCATTTCACAAACCAAAGTATTATTGCCAATATCGACCTATGCGGGGAACTTGGCGCACAGCCACAATTATATACTGAGCTATATAACTGTCCTGGCAAATGCGAGGATCTGGTTGCAAATAATCCGCAGAGATTTCTCGAGGCGTATTGGGAGTTTAGGAGTTTCAAGGTTTATCAGTCCTTTTGATTGTGGGGTTTTTTACTGGGGATATATTGGGAAAGTGCCTCATGTCGGATTTTTATATTTACTGCACTCTTGTACTGGGGATTTCTAGCTAAAAAGTTTTGTATCATTATCCTTTCGGCCAATTAGAGGTTATCAATGAAAACTATATTCTTTTCAACGCTTCGATACTTTCCTTTCGTTAGATCAACAACGTACCGTGATGACTGTCAATTACACCGATCGATGTCATACACTTGGAAGATTAAAACCCCCTTCACCACCATTTCAGTCTCGTTTTCCTCCATTTTCTCATCATACAGCCAATATGAAAGGGCATCGCCATGTGCTCGGGAAGATCCTGGGTCATCAAAAACTCCCGGTTCCTTACAGGAATCACCAGACATTATCCGCCAGACAAGTCCCAGAAGCAATACTACCCACTATTTTCGACCTTCTTCCAGTCCCAGATCAAGTTTGTCTTGCACTCACTTGCAAAAATTTTTACACCTACTTTCGTGCATATCTCAATGATCGGAAACTCTTTCTCCCTGATCTGCTTCGGGAGACACGTTTGAAACTATTCCGCAACGTCAATATCGAGAGTCGTGCTCGAACACAGCTCCTCCGTCGACTGGAAGATGGTAACTGGAAATACTGCTTCGAGTGCTGGGCTCTTCATCCGCACTCTGCATGGCAACGTCCAAAACGGCAGAGCTGTCTAGACTGTCAACAGCTGAATGGCCGGCGCTGTATGCCGTATGCTGGCATCGTTGACCTCTGTCCGTGTCTGAGCATGACAAAGTGCGATCAGGCTCACCTGATACAGGGACTCCGTCCGATAGGAAACGAAGTTCACAACGAGCGCAGATTGTATTTAGACGGACTGTTTTATCATGATACTCGCTTCGGCCGCAAAGACCAGAATATCAGGCATGAGTGCACAGTCGACACCCACCCGCATGTCAAACTCGAGATTAAAACCGCACTGGGCATGGTTGAGTGGGATGACGATGTCTGTCTAAGTGTGCACAATACATACAAATTCCATTCCATCTCAGACATACCTCCGTGGAGGGGGTTATGTCCGCACAAAGAGCCCGTGACATGGCTAGAACGCTTCTTCAACGATATCGGGTCGAGTTTTGTCGGGTGGCACAAGCATAAATATGAATTTCTTACACTCCGTTACTTCTCATGTCATGTCATTTCGCAGAAAGTTGCAGAGGCTGGGGTTTATCAAGTCAGCGTTGAGAGACGGTTGGGGAACATGAAATGGCCGGATAGATATTGGGATCGCAATGCTCATTTTTGAGCGTTAATCATGTACTGACTTTACTATCTCCTTGCTCTGTGTATTCTATATGTCTTTCGCTGGTTTGGCTTTATCTCACTCTTTTCATAGCACTTTGGAGAATGTGGTTGATCATATCGTCAAACGAGACACCGTTGTTCTCTGCAAGGATTGGCAGCTGGGACCATCCTGGACGCAGACCTGCGAGTGGATTGATCTAGAAACGATTAGAGTTTATATCGAAATAGGATAGGTTATCTCACCTCCATAACATTTGCAACTGGTTTCCCAGACGAAGAGTCAAGGCGAATATCAACTCGACCACCATCTCGACAGCCTAGGACAGTCCACGCCTTTAATGCAACCTGACAAGCAAGCTCCGCATCTGGATCCGTTCTATCAACATTCACCTCATCGGCCAGCCCATCCCAGCCATCCGTCGCTTTTGACTCCGCCGTCGTGAATTGAATAGATGCTTTGGAGCTGCCTGTGGACTTCCACACTAGTTCAGTAACACCGAGAACCCACGCATCATCTCCAGTCCCTAGAATGCCAACGGTGAACTCTCTTCCTGGAAGGAATGTCTCCAACAAGACTCCAGGACACGATGGACTGCTTGCTTTCAGAGAGTTGACGACACGGCACATATCATCCGGATGGCTGATCTTGTTACTCGCCACGATGCCTTTGGATGAGCCTTCTGCGAGCGGTTTGGCGAAGAGAGGGTAGTTGGATAATGCGGGTGCATTTCTTGAGTCGTTGATCATTTCTTGGATTTCCTCCCAGGTGAGGTCTTTATCATGGTTGAAGCGGATTACTGCGAATGGAGCAGTGGGCACTTGGTAGTGTTCCAGGACCATCTATCTTCTGTTAGAACCTCCGTAATCCAGAACTGCAAAGTGTGCTACCTTCGTCCTCCCCTTATCCAAACAAAGTGCCATCGTCGACGCATCCGAGAAGGTGAATGGGACTTGAAACGCCTCCAGCATGGCTGGAACTTGGCCTTCGCGAGCAGAGCCGTATAATCCCTCTGTCATACTGAAAGCGAGATCCCACGACGATCCCTCGCCCGCTGCAAGTCTCGTGACGAGCGAGTGGATATCAGGTACTTGAATAACCTCATGACCAAAGCGTTCCAAAGTTGCGGTAATATCCTCTGCCGCTGCTCCGACTTCCAATCTTTCAATGTCTGCCTCTGGATACCCGAGTGCAGCATAAGTAGATGGGTTCTCGTAGATGAGAGCGATCTTGAAGGATTGGCGTGTCATTGTGTGGTTGTGTCTCTGGGTGTTTGGAAGACTTGATTTCGATTCCGGGGATATGACGCGATATAAATGAAGATTCGGCGGTGAGCTTCTAGGTTTCAGTGCGATGGTATTTGCTTCTGTTGAATTGCTCTTTCTCCACTGGTCGACTCATCGTCTATACTGGATATAGAAGTGATCAGCACCATCAGCCAATGACACGCCAACACCTCAATAGTCCATGAGATCCGATCTGAATCTGCATCCAGCGTCAGATTGGCAACAGGGATGGCATCGACCAGTCGAGACCTCATAAGCATCCCATCCACGCAACACCATCTCCGTATCCGCAAAGAGCCTCGCATCAACACAGTCCCAACATCAACACTGAGCTGATGCTGTTCTCGCATCTGCGTCCGATGGGGAGTGCATTTCCATTGCTGACGTGCTCGGGTGACTGTTTGCTGATTACGGGATCATGTGGTGATGCTGTCTCACTCATCTGGATGTGCGACAAATCAGCCAGTATTGAAATCATTGATGCTGAATCCTGTTCTTCCATGAAACCCCAAGGCTCGTTGATGGTATACAGAAATACTTTGAATATCGACTGATTTCTTTCACAGCGTGGACTCGGAAATTGTCGATGTCGGCGAGTGGTTCGTTCTCAAAATGGTGTCTTTGTTTCCCATTTGTCTTATGTATATCTTAATGTGTTCGATATCGTTTTAGGCTATTTGGTAGCTATCTCCTAGTGGCAAGAGGCGAGGTATTGTCTGTCTGGGATTCGTTGTGTTGGCGTATGCTGTTTAGTTAGTATGGATTCACAAAAAGCTGCTTGAGATTTGCACTGTGTATACCTTTCAGTAGTATTGTTACATGACTACATTACAGCAGAAAAGCATATAATTGCGGTGAAGAATGATTCGATAATAATCAAGCGCAATGAAGAGCTTCTACGAGCGAAAGGCCGTATTTATATCACACATTGTATTTGAAAACTTCCATTGAAAGGTGCTAAAACCGATGCATTACTTCTACGCCTATTGACCGCATAGCTGTCATCTGATCTATGCTCATACAACCACCAAAACAGGTTCTTTCACCTAGGACCTGTAAGCAAAACACATCAGGTGCATAGATTGATCCAGGCAAAATGCCTGTAACTGTCGCTTTGCGTATACCATGTGGACATTATATTTGATCAGGTCTCGATAAAGGGATATAATTGCCATCGTTATCATCATTGATAGAAGCTGTAGTTGATCCAGCCTCATGTTTGTTCATTTTGGTTGGTCCCAGACCCCGTGACGTCAGGTTCTATTCCAACAACAAACAGCCTCTTCTTCTCTCTTCCACCTTTTTTTCCTCGACACACCCTTTTCCAGCATGGAAACACCATCAGAACCGGCATCCATGATTGGATTCCTTTTCAAATCCCCCAAAAAGTGGACACCACAGCACATACGAGCCGTGAACCTGAGGGAAATCGGCCCTGTCCCCGCGTCAGACATTGTTGGTGTGAGAAACCTTCCAGACGAATCAGACCCAAGTATGCTATATGGAATTTATCTCCTTTTACTTTTCTTTGACTGACTCGCACAGCCTATTCGCGCTTGGCTCACGACTTTACAAAACCCACAAAGGAAGAGATTACCCACTTTCCATCCAAAAACTGTCGCTTCGATGATGTTCGACTTGATGCTATTTTTGACACTATCTCGATAAGTTCTATTCCAAGAGGTGATGGCGTCCCACAGTCCAGTTTCTTTGCTCGCTCGATTATGAAGGATCTGAGATGGGTTTGCGATTTTCCTAGTAAAAGCCTGTGAGTATTGCAATATGTTCTTTGTCTTATCCTGACGGACCTAACTAACCAAAACACCAGTTGGCTGTCAGATTATGTTATTCCATTCCATCTCTCAAAATGTCATATCCGAGGGAAATTGCATTGCGATGGTGCCATTACGAGGAAAGAGCCTGATGGAAACCAAAACCCCATTGGCAATCTATAATGTATGCGTTCTTTGCCATTCCAAGCTCATATCTGACTCATTTCCCCTATAGACTGCCCTTGAAGACGACGAAGAAAACAAAACAAAATGCGAAGTCCCGTTCGTTTTATTTCTGCTAGCGATAGCGTTCGACGAAAATCCCAACCGCGAATCATATACGTCTTTTGTCATTACAATGAAGGATACATCTTTACGATTCACAAAGGCGGTTGCCTCCAAATTCTATCTCGAAAATCTGTTCCAGGGCAGGCCTTTGATCGAGTGTCTAGAGATCTCTCGATCGCCAGGTTACGACATCTTGGAGGTGGAAGGACGGAGGGATTTCATACGGATCTTTGTAGGTCTACTCCAGTGTATGATATCTTGAATAGTGGAGCCAGAATTTAGACGCCATGTGACAGAATAAGAAACAATGCTTCCTGCTATTGGAGAGGTAGAACTAGTTAATATTTTCTTTCCTCAAAAAGGTGCAGGCTTGTGTAACGAGACGGTACTCGATATCCAAACCAAATCCTTCTAGACTTTTAGAAACTGAAGTTGCCAAGTAATAACTTGAGATATGCCAATCAACCGGTTGGATATACAAAAGACTTTTCGCTCCCTCCTTTTCATCTTCCTGTGCGGTAGGGGGATAATGAGAATAGATTTGGGTGCCAGCATAGCCATCCTCTATAGCTCTATCTCTTCATCCATCCGCTGCGTTTTATGTTTGGGGATGACTATAAAATTGCCGGTTTGGCTAGGTCGAAACTTGTTTATGAGCGGTAATAATTCAGTGTAGAGGCGTGATGTAGTGATAAGATAGCTTAGTCTACTCCTGTATGGTGCTATTCAAATCAACTGGGAACTACCAAATAAAAAAATACACAAAATACACAAAATAGGCATTATTCATGGTGCTGAATGAGGCAGCCGTTGATGTCACCTGACCCAACTTTCTCTTCTCAAACGATATCGACGCACCAACTCCAGCTTTCAACCAACAGGTACAACAAAATGGCTCGGCTCACTCGAAGACACGTCCCATTAGGCAGACGATATTCACCTTGCACCCCAGAAATATTCTTCAATGCAAACGACTTTACAAACCGGACTGAATTCCACAATCACGCACTGGATACCATCCTCTCCGCAACAGATCATCAAGAGATCATCTACAGTAATGTCCCTACCCACTGGGGTGAAAGCGTGGTATCATTTCTAGACGAGCAAGCAGAAAGCAGCAGCGGCAGGTATGGTATTTCTTCCTCTCCAAAACTGACACTGACTCCTCAAGGAAACATTACAACTCCGTAACCCAGATCTTCTGGATTCGTCTCTTTACTACAGAAATACACAGCTGCCACCAAGAATGGGTGTCTCATGAGCAGTTTCGGTGGATGGATTCTGGTCTTTTCACTCTCGATGAAGTTTTTCATTTGAATCATCGAATTGGGACAAGTAAGCCCCCCTCTCTCTTTACAAGGATTTGACTAACGGTTGGATCATCATAGCAATCTATTCTTTTCACTCTCCTTATACTGGCTCTCGAAAAGAGCCTGACTTCTTTATCCGACCACGTAATCAGAGACTACCTAGTGTTGTGATAGAGTCCGGATGGAGCGAGTCTATGCCCAGATTACACGATGATGTAAAGCTTTGGCTGGTAGGGGGTAATGGGGTCGTTAAAGCTGTTATTATAATCGAGTGGCAGAGGGTTTCTGTCGATAGGGTTGGAGGAAAGGTCGAACTATACACTCTGGATGCCGATGGGAAATCCAGATGATGTCTTATCTCTCAGTCTGGATGATCTGAGAAAGGAGGCACAAGATGCTTTGGATTTTATGGGACTCTTTCCTGCGTGATATACTGCCAAAATAGTGAAGGGTTTATATTGCAGTAGCAACTATATAAAAATCAAAATAAGTCAGTCTATAAGCACAGTCTATATCTAAACAACACCACCACCAGCTCTAACAACACCCACTGCTTCCAGCCATCTAAAGATACTTGGCACATCTGTCAATTCCCAGCTGGCCCACCAAAAACTCATTCACAAACTGACACTTGGGATCTTGGCGTTCCTGAATGGCCAAAAACTCAGGCAACTTGGGGTACTGCTCGTGTGCAAAGGTAGCATTGGCAGGGGACATCTTATTCCAGTGCGAGCGGACGTTGTAAGTCTCACCAAAGTGCGGGAGGAACTCAAATGCCAGGTCCTGGTTCTGCCAAAGGGTGGTCCAGTTGTTGTATGTCTGCATCCAGTCGATTTCCAACACGGCGAAGACGCCACTGTGCTCTGGGCCGAGGTTGTACGTGTTGACTGGGGAGAGGTAAGAGTCATCGCCCTGAAGGGTCCGGTACTGGAAGATCATCTGGTTGTTATATGGGGCGCGCATACGCGGTGTCTGGGCCTGCTGGAAGAGGGTGTAGTTTGTCGCTGCTTCGGCGAGGTACTCAATAGGGAAGAAGTGTTCGATTTCGGCGTAGAACTCACGCGTGCAGACACCCTGAGGAGGGCAGGACATGGCGTCGGTGACTTCGTCGTAGCAGATGTAGTTCTTGATGCAGTCGCCGCATCCGTTCGCGCAGTAGTTGAGGGTGCAATTGCGCTCGCCGGTGTAGTTGGTTGGTTCCCACCAGGAGGCGAAGAACTGAGGCTCAATGGCCCATTGCTGGGCTTCGTCGTTCCAGTCGAAGTGAGGGCCCCAGACGGTCATGCGGTCGTGTTCTTTATACAGGTCTGCAATTTCAGTGTACAGTTCGTTGTAGTTGGTGGTGGCGTTAAGGACTTTAGTAGTCTTCTTAAGCATGTAGGTGGGCTGGACCTTAATGGTCATCTCGGTGATGAGGCCGAGTGCACCCAGGGAGATGCGGAATGCCTTGAGTTCCTCGGCGTTGGTGGTTTCATTGACGATGCGCAGGCGGCCTTGGGCGTCAAGAACACGCAGACCAGTAACCTGAGTGCCCATGTTACCAACAAGAGAGCCAGAACCGTGAGTGCCCGTCGATGCCGCACCGACAAAGTTCTGGACACGCTCAGCACCGAGGTTGTTGAAAGACAGGTCGTTGGCCTTAAGCTCATTGACGAGATCGTGCACATCCCAGCCAGCACCAAAGGTGACAGTGAGGTTCTTCTTGTCAATTTTGAGACTCTTCAAGTTGACCAGGGAGACAATGTAAGACGGCTTGTTAGTAAGAGTAGTGTCGACGCAGGTAGACAAGTTGCCGAATCCGTGGCCATTGCCAACGACCTTGATCAACGAGCCTTTAGGATACTGGGCCTTGAGAAACTCAGCAGTGGCAGCTTCATCTTCGGGGGTGATGTAGGCATCCGACTCGCAGGTGACTTCATACTGCCAGTTGAACCAGCGGTAGGTAGAGCCAAAGACAGAGTGCAGCAGCACGAGAAGAAGAGGTAGCTTGAGGCTGACCATGTTGAGATGAAGATGGTTGACGATGGTTGTGAATGATCATTGTTTACGATAGATCAGGCTATATATACCACTGCCAAGCACCGGAAATGAGAAATGGCATTACCTCCAACCTTCTATTGCTCTATTCTATGAGCAGACCAATCATGTAGGCGTGCCTTGAACTGATACTTGCCCATCAGCAACCAGAAGTTGAATAATGACCGCAAACTCTTTACGCCAAGGTTCGCCTACCGCTATCCTGCAGATCTCGCTAATATTGGCAGTAAGCATCGTCAAAGCAAGACCGCGGCATGCCTTACGTAGAGCAATTGGTTTCCTGCCTCCGCCCGTCCGAAATACGGTTTCAACATCGGCATCCCGGTGAGCAACAGGGCCCATCACGGGATAAATGGAGAAATGCCATGCAACTGGCGCTGATGAAGCGCAATTTTAATCTCCGTCTCGCAGCGGGATTGAAGCTTATTCTGCGGCACAAGAGATTGATACGACGCTGCCATGCTGTCATTGGCCAGGCGGGATGCCGATAGCGGAGAAATCTGTGGTAATCTTATCTGATTTTGACTGTCAGTAGCACAAATACGTACACCAATGTTACTAAGGAAAACTCTTCTGCGGCTGCAGAAAGTATACCAAGAGGTCGTACGAGAATGATCCACAAAACTAATCTTTCTGGTTCGTGTACTACCATATTGGTATTTTCTAGTAGTGGGTAACACAAACTACAGTATAAAGTTTAGTGTGACGAATCCCATCTGCTGTACATGGTGCATTTCTTGAACCGGAAAAATGAAGAATGCGATGGAATTCCATGACGAAATTCTGGATCATACTGCCTACTGTCATGCAGGGAGTGGTAGGTGGGAATACAATATGTCCTGAATAGGAACAAGCTGATGTCACTGTAGTTGTTACTGGACAATCAGTATGAATATATAAATATAGCCTTTCTCGATACCTACATTGTTATAGACGAACGCATCCTAATAATTCATGATTAATACGCACACTATACGATCAGTATGCCAGAATACACCAACATCAACCTCTCCTCGTACCACGTATCTCCCAAAACCGGCTTTCTCCCAGAAGCTCCTCCGTTAGAAAGGCTCTCTGACTCGTATTACCATCCATGGGAAGACATTGCCGGTTCTCTCCCTCTTCTCCTTAAAGACGGTACACTGAGACACCAGATTGAATGTCTTTCTACTCTATCTCCAGCAAGACTCAACACAATTGCTGAATGGCGAAGGGCATATGTTGTTCTTTCATTTCTTGCTCAGGCTTATATCTGGGGAGGCGAGGCACCAAAACCAGTATGCACTGCACTTTCACCATGAGGTTTAGTTGACTAAGAATCAGAAACTCCCATACCAGATATCACACCCACTCGTCTGTGTATCCGAGCATCTCCAGATCAATCCCTGTGCCACATTCTCCGCATTCTGTCTCTGGAATATCTCATTCAAGCCTGGTCTGACAGGCAGTCTGACCAACGTTGATCCAGACGATATATCCACCGTCACATCCTTCACGGACACCCAAGACGAAAAATGGTTCTTTGTCGTATCAGCTGCAATTGAATCTCAAGGTGGAAAGTCAATCCCCATCATGCTCAAAGCTCTTGATGCGGTACGTGCAGGCGATGATGAAAAGGTGCAGGTATTCCTCAACGCAGTGGGTACTTGTATAAGCCACATCACAGACACGCTGGAGAGAATGTACGATTACTGCACACCGTCTGCGTTTTATCACATTCTACGCCCGTTCCTGTCAGGAAGTCGCAATATGGCCGCTACTGGTCTTCCAGATGGGGTCTTTTATCCGTCTAATGAGAATGGGGACGGGGAGTGGCGTGCTTACTCTGGTGGGAGTAATGCGCAAAGCTCACTGTTACAGCTGTTTGATATCTTCCTCGGGATTGAGCATTCTGTCACTGGTTCAAAGGGTTCCGATATAGCATACACCAAGGTGACACAAACATACCAAACCAGCAGAATAGAGTTAACAAGCACAGGAAATGCGAAAGTACATGCCCGGTCCACATCGAGACTTTCTCGAACTCATGACGGACATATCCAACATTCGAGAATACGCCATGAGTCAATCAGCCAGATCAGAAGTCAAAGCCTCTTACAATCGAGCTGTTTCGAAACTCTCAACTCTGCGGGATAGGCATCTAGCCATGGTATCGCGGTACATCATCATCCCAGCCTCGAATAAATGCCACACGCATCGAACAGATGTCAAGGAAGGACTCAAAGGGACTGGGGGGACTGATGTGATGCAGTTTTTGGGGAAGACGCGCAATAATACCAAGAAGGGGATGTTGCTGTTATGAATAGAACAGATATGTAATTCTACACAGGTTTATATAGGTGATACACAGCCAAGACGAATTACACAAGGGGAGCTTAACACTACATCAAGCATGAGAATTGTAAGTAAATCCTGCTTTCATCTCGTGTTTACTCAATCAAACCTTCACTATGTCATATATTATGTAAATATCACTGTCAGAAGGGCTGCAGACAATATTCGAGATCATCACATTGGAAAATCCCCACAAGAGTCATGACGAATTCAAATGATCAGATCGATCAGAATGTCTATCCAGTGGGCTGTGCTACATTCCTTCCATGATAGGCAATGTTGGTGTAACACGATATTGTTGAATACAATTAGAGTTTCAATGGCCACTGTTGATCATCAACCAATCCATCTATATCATGTCATTATCATGTCACCTGGCTTCATGCCATGTTCTCTTTGGCAATCATGCTACACGAAATTTCGAAATCACGAAGACGTCAGAAATGAGGTTTGCAGTGTTCCTGACAATCTGCCCCCTTGCAACCATCAAAGGTTCATATCAGTGTCCATAAACATCACCTATACCCCTTTGCTACCATTCGAGACCATCTGGACCCCCGCTATAATTGTCAAAATGCCGATTCATTACTCGTCCAAAATGCCCGTCGATCATGGGAACTATCAATCCCTAACCTACGAGCATGGTACCAAGCCAGGCATCAAACCTTCTGTCACGACGGACGCCCGTCTACTTGAGGAACAGGCGAAAAAGGTACTCAATCCTCGAGCGTTTAACTATGTTGCTGGTGGTGCTGGGGATATACAAGTCCCATCATCATAGAGCCGGTTGGAGTGCAAGGCCTATTCCACAGTGACAAAGAGACTGAAGTAGCAGAGGTATGCAGTCATATTGACGTACCGTTTACTCTCAGTACTGCCAGCAACAGTTCCATCGAGGATGTAGCAGCGGCAAACGGAGACGGTAAAAGGTGGTTCATGCTATATTGGGACCACGATCAAGAAATCGCACTTTCCCTATTAAAATGTGTGCTCCAGTCAGGAATGCAGCCACAGCTATTATCTGATGGCGAATCCTTCAACGCATCTTTGCCGGGTGTTCCCCCATCCAGGCTCTCGCAATTCAGTCGCAGCCAAAAAAAAAAAAAAAAAAAAAAAAGCATGTCGGGTGATACTAGGCGAGATTAATAGTCTCGAATCTTGGAGTTGCGTCCTCCCACGCCTTAGGGTGCATATGCCCTATAGCAACACGCTCTGCTACCTCTCCATGAGATTCAATCAGCATGATGTTCAGAAGGCATTTGCATCCGACGGATGTTTTGCGATATGCACCGTGAATGAAGTGGGTCATATAAAGCATCCCCTTTTTGCAAAAGCTCACCGCAATGATGCGCAGACGTTGGACTTGATCGGAGCTAAACGTTGAAGTTGCAGGATTATAGAAGGCGCCACATGGTTGGCCCTTCCTGTCGTAAATTGGCAATAGTGACATCTCCTTTTCTGCTGTGCTGTAAAAATCAATGTTCTTTTCAAGGCTAATCCTTCCGAACTGGAAGTCGCTGGCCATTATTGTAGATGCTCGAAATTGGAGGATGGACAGGTGAACGGTCTTATCTGAACTGTTGTTTGTGCTGGGTCGGTCAACATCATCTGAACAATGTCCTAGGGATATAAAGCACTCATTCGATCCACAGTGCAGGAACTTCAATCGCTCTATATCCCCTATGCTCTTTAATTCAATTTGGCCGGGATCCTTCACCTTGATCGATTCTGATGGTAAAAGCCCGTGTAAGGTACAACATCCCATAGATCCAAATACTGGGTAGACAACTGGTCCCTTCCAGCCAATCCAAGACCAACTAGGGTAATATACGCCTGGATTTTGTTCGTTCACCAAGGAACGCCTTGAAGGGGAAGATGTCGTTGTGCACCAGAGCAAAGCACGGAATGTATTATCCCCAGTAGGAATTGCCGCGTGGAACGTCACTCCGTGAGTCGCCGATAGCTCCTGGAGAATCCCCGTAAAGGCATTTATGACGTCCGAATCGTATGTCAGGTTTCGTTTTGTATATGCCTCCACGTATCGCTCATAGTGGGATATGAAATCTTCAGTAGAGCCTTCTCTGGTCAAGCATGTTGATGGGTCAGACTCGGGAGAAGTTGCTGCATCAAAGTCTTCAGTCCGCACTGCTCGGTTGCATCGGAAGTGAACCTGGTATGACGAGACGAAGAGACATCGGGGAGAAAGCATCATTTCTTGATATGTCCAGCCACGAGTAAAATACCGCGAGGTATGCATCTCATCCAGTAAATCTGGCAAGCGAGCCAGGAAAGTGCAATTGTCGATGATCTCAACTGGCTGCTCAAGTCGAGTCCCTGGGCCGACGCCTGGGAGGCCAGAATTGGCATCCACACCAGCCATCGCCACGATCGTTAATCTCGCTCTCATATATATTAGATCCATGATCTGTAGCTGTTCATTTTTGGTCGGGTCATCTTGAACGATACAAAAAGCATCTACCCAGAGGTATAGATCCCCGATAGCCTCGACTAACGCCATCGCATCACTCACGACACGGGGTACCAGCGATCCAAGAGCACCTGGTGTCTGAAATTGAGCCAGGTTGGAACGGACAGTCTGCAGCATCTGACTCTGACCCCATACATAGCTCAATGCGACGTACATGATCTCCGGGTCTCCGGACACAGAGCGTCGGACGAGACGCTTTTCGTGAACATCGACCAACAAAACCTCTATTTGCAGCTTATCTCTGGGAGTTCTCGACCGACCTTGCTGGCAGCAGTGTCCGTGGAGATCTATACAATTATCGACCCACGAACGAACAAGAGACGCATCGATTTCGTCCTGACGAACAGCGCGGACCGTTCCTCCAACTTCCTCTCCAGTTTCGATATTGTTCCAGCTGCCAGTCCATCCCGGACTTCCTCCCTCCAACTCATGAGCTTGCTGAATCGTAAATGCGTCTTCCCGCTGAAGATGCACGGTTCCTGTCCTGCCCGCGGTATCAACGACCTGGAAAATCGGGAATTGATACTCAAAGCTGTATATTGGGAAGCACGTAATTCCTTTCTGAGACCGAAGGCCCCCCAGATCCTTAGTCCTCTCTAGATTGTAAAATTCCAGAGATTTGACAAATAATCGACAAAGAGGGCAGTTCGTCTTTTTCCGCAATTCTTCCATGGTTCCAAGTTTCGTCGGCTCTAGATCATTTCGTATACCCGATAATGCTCTGATGGGGTCGAGGCGTTTGCATTTGTTGCACAATAAACCACCGTTACCATTTTTGCGGATATTCGACCTTGACGCCATTTTTTCCTGTGGACGATGATTCATGATGGCAGTTCCGTTCGGCAGTGATAGCAAGGATAAGTTCAACAATGAGGCTGTCAATCCCAGAAAGTGCGGAATTCAGGTGGATGCTTTTAGTGACCAGTAATGTGACAGACAAACAATGCATGGCTGCCTGAGGCTCTGAGAGACTAGCTGCCCTTTGCATTTGGAAATCACAGTTGCCATGCAGATTTATCAGGAAATCTCTCGGTTTCCTCCGATAAGCGATATCCTCGAGGCTTTTCGGCTAGCCCCCACATGATCCAAAAAATATCCCACCATACATGACTTGGTTCTGCGAGACGGCATGATTGAAAAGCGGTAAAATAGCTATTCGGATGAGATATTAGCTTCACGGGTCTTTATTGGTATACACTATTTAACTTACACTTTCTGATGACTCCGATCCCATAAAAGATGCTCAAGACCTACGTCCTCGTTGATGATACCTGCACGAGCAGATTCCCTGCATAGTGATTAATTTTAATTCGTGAAAATTCGATAGTAAAGTAACTCACTCCCATGCAGTCCGAAAAGCGCTGCGAATCGCATCACGGTCGGTGCGGTCGCAGTCCTCCCAAAAGCAAGTGTCAAGTCGAACACCAGGAAGGCGCACAATCAGTAGAAATATAAGGAAGCCACCTGGGATGAGGCTAGTTAGAACTTGCTTAAAGATACTGCTTCTGAGGAGGGCTGGGGAGCATTGAGAATTATTGGCTGTCAACTGCATCAGGGCAGCGATTTCCATCCGAGCAAGTCTTGCGACTCAGTCGACGGCTTGGTCGGCTCTTTCTTCGGGTGTCATGAATGAAGATCCAGCATGTGCAACCCTTTTGACGTTAGGAAGGCATGGCAAAGAGTTGGGAATCATACTGTAGAAAAGCCCTTATGAGTGCAGTCTCTGTGCTGCTGTCATGGGGTTTTGAAGCAAGGAATGGTCCATAAGCTGCTCCAAGACCACCAGCGTCCTTGAAAATCTCCTAGTCCTCTTCACTCAGCTCGGTATTTTCCTCGTCGAGCTTTTCTGTCAATGTCCATGTTCCAGCGTCGCTGAAGTGGACAGGTTTGCCTATGAACCCGCGGAAGAAGCTGAAAGGCATTTGTCCCAAAGATGCAGGTTGGCTGGAGAGAGTTTTGCTGACGATAGCTTGAAGGGGACAATGCAAACAGCAACATTCAAAACAGAAGAAAGTGTTAGGAAGATGAGAAGAGGTCTGGAAAGTCACATGTCATCCAGCGACCTCATAGGGTTGGTCAGGTCATGTGCTATCAAATGTCTGGACAACGACACGGCATCAACCATGGAAACCCATGGACGTTAAATATTGTTGATAAACCTCCAAGGCATGTATTAAATATGGCCAATTTCCCCCTTCTATCTTCAAAATGATGCTTAAAAATTTCTTCATCGGCAATAATCACCCAAAAGCCCAAAGAGGCCTAGATGGCATGTTCTAGAACGACCAACAACGCCACAGAACAAACTAATAAATGCCCCTTTTTTTTCAGCTTCACAATTTCCTGAATCGACAGAATATGGAGATGAAAAACGCTCTCTTTTTATTATCCAACCAAAATGCCTCGCCGCAACCATGTCATGCTGGAGCTTCCTCTTGACCGACAGACCGTATCAGCACAGCGATATCGACAGTCTCTCTATTATGCCGCTCAAGCAGCTGTTTGGATGTCGTGTTTTTATTTTAGTGCCCGATTCCTCTTGATTCTGTCTGCTCCACAACAAGCATGGCGCGTCTGGATGATGTTCCTCGTCGAAGCCATCTTCGCTTGTAAGTCAGCGCCTACCGTGAATATACTATTTACTGATTCTATTCGCAGTCATGTCTCTTAAAAACCAACTCCTCACTGTGAAAGCATGCAAAGCGCCAAATCACCCCCCAAAAAGACTGCGATTGCAAGGCAGCGACAACCTTCCCCGCGTCGACGTCCTTATAACATGCTGTGGTGAACCTCTGGATATCATCCTCGACACTGTCCGAGCTGCCTGCGCACTCGACTATCCCCACTTCTCATACAGAGTCCTTGTCCTGGATGACGGCGCATCAGTAGCACTCCACGATGCCATCTCCTCATTTCGCACCCAATGGAGCCATCTATCATACCATACACGTGGAAAGCAATCAGGCCAGACATTCGCCAAATCAGGAAATCTCAACAATGCCTTATTTTCCCTGCAAAATGAGTTCCAGCCAGAATTCTGTGTCGTTGTTGATGCAGACTCCATCCTCATGCCAGACTTTCTCAGAGCGACTCTGCCTCATTTGCTGCAGGATCCTGGAGTTGCATTGCTCAGTACTCGCCAGTACTTTTATAATCTCCCTCATAAAGACCCTCTCGCGCAGTCCCGCGCTCACTTTTATACCCGCCATAACGTGGAACTCGATCTCCTGGGCCGTGCAATTGACGCAGGATCAGGCGCAGTATTCCGTCGCAAAGCCATCGTGGATGCTGGGGGATATCCGACATTCTCCTTCTCAGAGGATTGGCAGTTATCCCTTATACTACACGGGCTGGGCCACAAGATTAGACAGATACAAGAGGTTCTCCAATTCGGACTCGTTCCCACCACTGTGAGAGGGCATGTCAAACAGCAGAATCGTTGGCATATTGGCCACTCACAGCAGATTCTGGCCATGCGGCCGCCAGCGAATAGATCTATTCCACGACATCTTCAATGGAAGATTGCATGTGGGGGTCTGTCCATTCTGTTTGGACTGGTTAGTTTTGTTCTTGGATATACTGCGGTCCCGGTTCTGCTGGTATCTGGGACGCTCATTCCGGCT
This sequence comes from Aspergillus sp. 'subgen. Cremei', assembly GCA_019976455.1. Taxonomy (NCBI): domain Eukaryota; kingdom Fungi; phylum Ascomycota; class Eurotiomycetes; order Eurotiales; family Aspergillaceae; genus Aspergillus; species Aspergillus sp. 'subgen. Cremei'. Next base: position 2,453,407 of record JAFBMR010000003.1, read on the forward strand.
TCCTCGCCGGTGCTGGTTAATGTGCAGCTGGTTCTGGGTGTGTTCTATATTGCCTTGATGTGGGTGTATGAATGGCTACAAGCTGCACATGCAGGTGTTTCATTCACGCCGTTTTCGCATTTGGAGAATAGCTGGTTAGCGAGTAGTAAGTACTCTGGGTATCGTAATTGTCTGATGCTGAACTAATTTATCAGGCCACCTATACGCGATCATCCAGTTCCACTTCTTCTCCAGCAAACCAAAAGGATCATTTGTTACAGGAAGCACCGACAATTCAAATAATATCTCAAAGACAGCGCCCTGCGATTCCTGGCACAACGTGGTGTTTTTCAATATTTGCATTTTTATCGCGACAATTGTCTCGATGGTTTCTGTCATATGGTCAGCCACAGCTACAGCAATGCCTTTTATCAAAATTGCCACTACAATAGCATGGCCGCCAATGCTGCATCTTTGCTATCTCACTATCACCAATACCTGGGTACCGATTGCATATTTGCTGAACCGTCCATCCTATCCAGATCGAAATACCATGTTGGACCGGGACCAGAGTGGTATATTATACCCACGAATCTCATAGATCATAAAATCCATTCAACTTTTTTATATATGCATCGCTCTACAATATAAGCCACTTTTCATCATTTCCTGCCGGTATAATGACTAAACCTCAATCAAACACCGATTTCCCTTTAGCGACAGAAGAAAGAACACTTCTGCCTCCATATCCTCATCCCTCATATCTTCTTTACACGATGCCTTTGAATCGGGAAAGGCCAGGAAGAACCGCGCTGCTGCTAGGCAGATTTCCATTCGTGCTAGGTTAAGACCCACGCAGACTGGTCGTCATATTAGTGATATTTTTTGTGTGGATGGAAAGATAGTATCTTACTTCGAGATCCGGCCCCGAATGGCATCATGGCGTCTTGCATTTCTCTGCTGGGATTCTCCCATCGTGACGGAATCCATCTGTTACTGTTAATACGCTGATTATACGTGTCTGTGAGGAGAACATACTGTTGGGGGTTTGGAAAGACAATGGGATCACGATGTAAACTCCACGCCTGCGATGACACCGTTGTACCACCCGGGATGCGATAATTCGCCAACTCCGCCCCTTCCGGCGGCACAACACGAGGCAGCGAAGACGGGGAAGGTGCGTATAACCGGAGCGTCTCGGTGATTACCCAGTCGAGATACGGCAATTTGCGCAGATCGTCATACCCGAATCCATCTGGGAGCGAACGCAGCTCGTGCAGCAGTCTCGCCTTCACTTTCTCGTCCCGAGAAACAGACCATACGATATACGTGAGTGTGTTTGCGGTCGTGTCGCTGCCTGCGATGATGAAGCTTTGTGCTTCGTTTTGGATTTCGATATCGCTGAGGCCGTCGGCCTTTGCGTTGAATAGTTTCGTGAAGAAGGTTGTTTTGGGGTTGGTGGGATTCGATTCGATCATGCTTTTGTATCGCTGGATGGAGTCTTTGGCGTACATGCCTAGACGGCCGAAAGCTTCGTATCCTTGTTTCAGCATTGGAAGTTGGAGATAGCCGAGTAGCTTGAATGATGTAGGAAATTGGGTCTGGAGAGCTCCGAATCGGATGCCTTGTTGCAGATCGTGGATATATTGGTTTTTCTGACGACGTTAGCATTTCTTTCTTTCTGTTATATAATCCAACTCACCCTCCCCAATTCCAGCATCCGGAATGACTCTCCAAAAGTGAGTTCTCCCACGATATCACTCGCCATAAACAACCACCACTTGAACACATCCACCACACCGCGCGACGCCATTTCCCGCTGCATCTTCTCGATCGCAAGCTTCACGCTCCCATCAACCAACGGCTCCGTCTGCTTCATTGATGTTTCCGAAAGTGGCCCAGCCAGTAATCGCTTCCGATTACTATGGAATGCAGTATCGCAGGTACTGAATAAATCCGCAGTGCCGTTCCCGCTGAAGCTTTCATACCATGGTGACTTTCTATACCCGCCTTTGACGCGGTATATTTGCTTGACTGATTCGGGATCGCTGAAGGAGATTTCATCGGGTGTTATGCGGACGATGGGGCCTTTGTCATATCAGTAGATGGTCTAGTATAGAGTGTGGTGAGTATACCATATTTGAGATGAAGGGCGTGGACATAACGTGTTCGATTGCCTTTCAGCCAATGATAGTCGAGGACGATCTGTGTAAAATGCGTATGCCACGGTCCAGGGAGAGAAAATAGTGGATTGGTGAATAGTTGATGCAGCAACTGTCGATCAGTATGTTGTTACCAGGTGTCGTGTATGTACATACCTTGAGCAGTACTACACCCACCAAGAGGATGAAAACATGTGAGACGTCCATTTTCCGCTGATGATCGAATTCTGAGCGGCGGTGGCCTTTATATGTTGCATAGTCTATGCGCGATGACGATCCGCTAAATCTCACCCACTTCAGCTTCCCAGCTCTACTTCACTTATCAGGAATGATGCATGAACCTATCAGATGCGATCACGCTGTGGTGGTGAGTAAAAAAGTGGGTGCTGTCTGGCGTGTCAACAACGCGATTCGACGGTCAGCCTATGCCGTGTAACAGAGCAATATGATTCGTCCAGCCTAATGCAGCACGCTATTTATGTTCAGCTGATTACCTACCTTGTAAACAGATGACCACCTGCAGGCCTTGATTGGCGAGCACCTCATTGGGTTCAGCTCCCACGCCACTGTCTTCCATGTAGGCTTGCCTTGCTGGGGCTAGCCTGAAGCTAAAGCCCCTGAAGATCTCCGCTAGTGGCGCTAATCATCCATGAACCCCCAATGAACACCTGTTAATCTGAAGCATATTAATATCATTGCCCCGTACGGTGTACAATGTAAAATCATAAATATACGAGGTTAGTACCTTGGGCTTATTCTTGGCTCCTCAAGGTTACTTCGGACAGACCGTTCACAATGTATGCCTGGCACACGATTGAAAAAGTCGGTCTGAGCTTTCAGCTTTCGTCAATACATGAAACTAGCTGCCCTACTTTACCGCTATTCCTTGGTGGATCGAATTTAGTGGGATACAATTCTCCGATCACGGGCTCTACCGTGTGGGATGAGTTGAGCTATCTTGTCCGCGTCGAAATAGGCGTAGAATTGAGGGGCACTTGGGATATAATTTTACCGTACTTTGGGGGTGCTTTTAACTTATGGGGTCTGTGGGTATTGTGGGGTATGCTTGGGGGTCTTTTGGGGGTTGCGTTGGGATCCTTCAAGGGCCCTTAATAAAGATGAAATTGTTCGTCAGTAGAAGAGAGCGGCCCAGACTCATGTGCGCAAAGGGTGTACTGTATCTGAAACAAATTCTTGTCAAAATGTTGATCAATGCTTGGGTTTCTTGAATTGCTTGGTCAAATGCTTGATTGTTCAAATCACATGATGAATCTTGAGGTTTCAGATCTGACCAATCAGGACAGAGCTTGTCCACTTATTTTATACAGCGAAATCCTAATGATCTACAGCTCTACAGATACGAATTCTGGTCTCAAGATACATCTACCTTCAGTCTTCATAGCAATTACTAGTGTGCACAATATCAGATGTCTATTATGTACTGTACACCAATAGCTCCTACCGGAGATCTTTCGGCCTGGATTACCAGATATAGTAACTTCCTGGCGCCCCGTCCGCTTATCTGATTATCTCCGATTCTCTTATACATAAATCAGCAGTACCCGACATCCCATCCCACATCATCCCACCATGTTTTCCAGGTATTTCCTCGTTTTCCTGGCCGTGATTGGTCTATCATTCGGCCTGAACGGCCATACAGACATCCCCAATGCAAACCACATCTTCAACGCCATACATTCCTCCATGCGCCATTGTGGCTCCTCCATCTACCCCAATGGCATGTCATTCTATCTAGCCACCGTGCCCCGCGGAATGCAATTCTATCATGGAACGGGCACGGCAGAACCCATTACCGGACTCGAGTGGCTGGCTTTCGAACCAACGCATGCTATCGGCTTTGCGCATCGAGCTGAACGTCCTCCCTTCCATCACCATAAACGAGAACAGCAGGTGCTGGGCAATAAAGAACCTGCCAAACAAGGCTATCTCCATACATATGCCACAGCGAAAGACCTCCGTCTGCTCTATCTAGACGGTATGTCTGGAATCAAAGGGTCCGGGGGAGAATGGATGCCCAGGACCGGATTCTCTTCAACGATAGTATCGATGGGGAGTTGGTGTCAGGGTATAAGCAGATCGGAGGACCGGTGGACGATCAGCAGCGTGCGGTTTTCGGGTGCCAAATGGCTAAAAATGATTGGGATGGTCGGATTGATGGGTTCATTCGTACAGAGGCGGGGTTTGAGATTATCCTTTGTCATTTCGAGCGTGATCTAGAGCTTGTTCGCATTTCGCGGACGAAGCCGCAGACTAATGCGCAGATAGTTGGCCGGAAAAGCCTGCCTCCAGGAGGACGACATATGTTTCTATCGCCATCTGATGATCTCGCTGCGCAGAGGGTGAGGGTCGATTTCGATCATCTCGTCACGGCGTATACATACCATCTGGATTTGTTTGTTGGAGGCAGTGAGCTTCCACGGTTAATAATGTCCCTACTGATCAACTGGACTCTATCAAGAGAGATATTCATAACTTGATCATGACTCGAGAACCGTCGCTGAATCCGTTCGACTGGCAAGCTATCGCTGATCGAATTGTTGTGCGATACTCGGATAATTTGCAGGCTTTGTATAGGGATTCCACATCGCTGGAATCACTGCGTGCTCAGATTGAAACTATTCTAGAGCCTTTTATCGACTACGACAACATTAATGGTGAGGAAATCGTTCAGCGCTGTCGGGATGAGTTTATTCCCAGATATGAGACGCCAAATGACACTCTTGCTGGGGATGTTGTACGCCACGTCTCGGGGAAGATCTGCTTTACTCTGACATCTGCTTTGCTGGATGATATCGATCTGGATAGGGCAGTGAAAAATCTGGGAGGTTTGATTTCGTATCTGGCATGGACGCCTTGGTCGGGTTGTTGACTGAATAGATCAATGCGTCTCAACTTCAGAAGTAATATTCATTCCTTCATACTATCGACGTATAGCCCTAAAGGAAAAAGGATTATACGAGAGTTACAGTAGCCAAATATTGTTCAATCTCTGGCAGTGGATCATCAGGCATTTCTTCCTCCGGTTCCTCCTTCAAAGTTCTGTCCGGCACAAACAGCTGTGGTGTGAGGAAGGATATAGTAGATCTCTCTTTGGGGGATGAGAGCCTTTCCAAGAGTAGCATCAGCTTCTCTAAAGCATGGAGAACAAACATCCATATTCCCCCGGTATCCTGTATCAGAACTGGAGAGTCGATTATACCCACTCGCTGGTAGACGTTGTCCGTATCAGTTGATGTGACCAGCAGACCGAATCTATGGTCCATAAAAGGGGAGAATCCACTGTTTCCATCTGGTAGACGAGCGAGAAAAACGACCGATAGTCGCTGCTGTTGTGTTGATGTAGGTGTTTGGTCAAACCCTGCCTGCAGATAAATGCATTTATTTCCGATGGCTACTTCAATTACCTGGTCAAGAATTGGATTCTTGAGCGGTGTCATCAACATATCAGACGATGGCTGGTTCTTGTCTGCAGGATAGATGTTCTTGACGGGCAGCAACGGTGCATGGAGACGAAGACGTCCTCCCTCGACAACCTTTCCATATGGATCTGGCCCATCTGTCTCCAGATGACAGTTGACAAATGTCGCGAGTGACTCATAATCAGCAATACCACGCTTCCATCGACATCGCTCGAAAAAGCCATACACGATGAACTGGATTGGCCCTTCGACTGAAGCCCATGACCACGACGGGGCGCGAGTTGGACTTGCTCTCTGGAGTGGCTTTTCATGGCTTGTCCCAGACCACAGCAGACCTTCCAGTAGTCCTTTCTTCCATAAGCCAGTCATGTATGCATCCTTGGATTTCTGGGCCATTGCATTCGCCAGACCAGATAATGCGGGAAGTCGATCGGACTGAACAGTTATATTGCGACGCATGTATTCCTCCACCATCTCGTACCAACCACGATAGTTCACTTTTGTATCGCCAGCTGGTCGTGGTCCAAATATCCTCCTCTCAATTGCTGCTGTTTCGCAAAGACGGTCCAGGTGGTGAAGATTATGGGCCACGGCATCACCGTCTTCGGCCTGGCTGACTGTCCGACACTCCCAGAAGAGCTGATCTGCACCGTATAGCAGCATCCGTCGGGCTAGATATCGTTCTTGTAAACACCAAGCCCTACTCTGTAATGGCTCGTGAGATACGGGGTCTCGTCCGGATGTCCATCTTTCTGCATCCGGGGGAAGGAGTTTTAGATCAAGGCCAGCCAGTTGAATCGAATCTCGACTTTCTCGACGACCAAGGAATCCACGATCGTCTGCACTGGAATTCGATGCTCCAATGACCAGAAATGCGTCTTGATAGACATTTACCATTCTTCCAGCCTCGATTTGCCAGTCCTTTATATCATCTTGTATGATGCACAACGTGTCTATCCAAATGTATTGCACACCCAGACGACGGGTAATGAGTATCGCATCTTGCAAGGCCTGGGGCATTTCACCAATCATAATTCCAGCCCTACGATCTTTGAGATTCGTGGTTGTTGTTATGAATGGAATGCCTTTGCCCCAGCAGTGACTCAAAGCTATATAAGGCGCAGCAGGCTCGGTTTTGCTTTCTTCGTCTCGCAAGCAGACCATGTCTGGATTCGACTCGACCAAGCTAACATCAATCACACGAGTTGGGAGCAGCGGTAGTTTAGCTGGTTCTGAGCAGTATTCATGGCCATCTACACACGAACTTATCCAGTTACCAACCACAGAAAACGCTTCTTTGCCGTCAGGAACTTTGGCGACAGTCCGGCCTAGGATTTTTTGTGTCCACGGGTCGTCTATTCAACGTCAGACTGGGTTAAACGAATAACTCTTCTGTATTCTTTACCATGGCCAGACGCTATTCGAAAGTCTGCGTTGAGAGTCAAGCCCCATGACATTCCTGACGAGACACTCACCGTGAGTATTACATTGACACGCTTCCTCGCTTTATCGAGAGTGGATGAAGATAGTCGCAAAGTCATTTCCATAGGAAAGTCCAGGTATCCGTTTATATTCTGCAGTAGATCATCCTCCTCTCTTCCTATTGGAATATCTCCATTTGCTTCTAGCCGTGCCGCTTCAGACACCAGGGAAGCCTCTAAGCCTTGACGAACCAGTCTGCACAATTCACACTCAAAGGTCAGCTCCCTCAGCGATGGGTACCAAGGGACGTCCAAAGACAGACCCGCTTCGTCTGATTCTGTCCATCGTTGATAGCCGTTCTGGATGAGTTCATCAAGTGCAATCTCCCTGCAGCGAGGACAGAGCATCTTGGGTCGCTGCTAAGGCCACAGACTGTTGGAGAATGCCGGATGATGTTCATTCTGCCTCGTTCTCTAGACCTTTCGTGGACTAGCGGGTCTTGGCGATTCGAGGTTGTACATGTAGTTGCTGTGACCGGGGGAATGGACAGATATCTATATTTGTTCTAGACTTGAGTTTAACGTTGCACTAATGTTCACTTACCACGCTCTATTTATCTTGTGCTTGCAGCGGCCTTTGCGGGCAAGGATCTGCTGAAGCACAGCTATGATGAGATTGTTGAAAATGGTGAATATGATTTTGACATGTTCGATGATAGCATGTCGATTTTCCAATCACACTTGGACAATCTCAGATCATAGAGAATATTCTGCTATACTTATAAGCCTGTCACATACTTGTAAAGTTTGCAATGTTGGTGATAAGCAAAGACTGGCCATAGAACCAACCATATAGTTCTTTCGAAGGCCTCGAATTATATAGGCATGGGAGGCTTGATATGGAATACCTACTTTACAGTTGTTTCTGGGATATTATCCATATACCTAATTAAGAGCGCCCCAAATTCCCCTGAAATTTTGGTCCATTGCAGGAAGGATCTCTACAGTAGTCTATTTTTATGGCAAGAATTCTCATCTAATCCCACATCCCATCCCAATTCCTCTTCTCCTTGGAATCCCATCCATCCAAGTTCTTTTTCTCGAGTCCCATATCACGATAAGCAGCCCTGATTTGCTTCACAATCTGTTCTTCTTCGCTTTCCGATTCCGAGTCTGTGTCGCCATGTGATACTGCGCAACCACCGCTCAGCATGATATCAGCCAGACTGACATCTCCCAGCTCACGCAAGGTCTTTTGCCATCCCCAATCATCCACCCGTGGGATCGATGGCCACCAGATAACCCGATCCAAGAAGCAGTATTCAAAATCAATGCCTTCGTCTAACACTACCAAATCAAAGAGAAGGTCCATTCGGATTCCCTCTTTTGCCTCCTCAGGGTCCTTCCTTTGCTGTATCTGAATTAGAAACTTGGCACACGGCTTGATGTTAATGGATGGGGGAATGCTACCAGAAATGTATAGCTACCCGAGTAGCCTTGACAGAAGACTGAAGTCTGATAAAACGCAAGGGTAGTTGCTGGGGGCTGTTGGACTAGCATCCGTCGCCAACTTGCTTCTGGCCGCAGATATGCCTCTTTCTTCTCCGGTCTCTTGACCATATCCAGGGTCGTTAGGGAAAATTCATATGCTTCCCCTTCGGGGATTTCAGGGTCATGGTATTGGAATAGTGGGGGGAAAGCATCGACCAAGAGTGGGTTGAGCTGTATTTTGCTGTTTTTATGCTTCCCGAGAGGCTTTATAAACAGTGCTTGTTGGATTAGTGACGACTCTTTTATTAGGGCTGTCCAGGCACGGCAGACCCGTTGAGTGGAGGCGATGAGGGTGCGCAAGTCGAGCTGCAGCAATATCAACTCGAGTAGCTCCGGTGTGGAAAGGGCTTGATGCGTAGATTGCTTTGGGGAATCCATTGCTTGAAGATAAAAAGAGGTTGTTTGTTCGATGAATATCCAGATGACAGGTTGTCAATACAAGCTCACAGCCAACACAGCCCTGTTTCCCACGTGATATAATCTGACTGCGCTTTAGCACAATAGGTTAGTGCCTTTTATGCTAATATCAAGAACTACTTGGTATACTACGCTAGTCTATAATCGATATTATTGGTAAAAGATCGAAAATTGGGTGTATGTAATATGGGGACATGCAAAGACAATTGTTTAAAAGAATGCTTTGAATATATATTTTGAAGATGATATATATAGCAGTACAGTAACAAAGCGAGATTGCAAGTTTTCTCGTCTTATCATTATTGAGATACAGAGAACACTGTTTAATTGCTCTGGCATATCTAGATCAATTGATCTGTTCGTAGGCATCCAAACCCTCGATTTGGCAGCAGATTCCATGTGATCTGCGTCTTTAGCATCCGTTTTGGGAAATAGGGCTATATGCCAGGGCTCTGTCATCTTCTGTAGAAAGATCAACACGTTCAGACCTCCAAGCCATGTTCGACATCTGGATCCAATGAGACGAGAGAGACCCCCGAGTATATGGAGCCCCTTTACCTGTGGAAACAGAAGGATAATGAAGTTGGTTCGGTATGCTAATCAGCAAAAGCACCGTCAATGCACGAACGGTAAATGAAGATCGATGACAATTTCTATTCCCGAACTAAATAAAACTCGAGAACCCACTCAGACAGCACAAATTGCTAATTGACACGCCCATCTTTTCCCTTTCCAAATGCTTAACTTCGGCGATCTCCACCCCAGTCCATCCTAGCACCGGCTTCTCTTCCGCCTGACAAACAACAGTCAACAAAAGTCCTGCTGGTTTCCCTGTTCACCGTGCAGCTTTTCTTCCCCTTTATATTTTTCGTTGCTCTCTCCATTCCTTCGCGCCCCAATCTCTATCAATCTAACAATTCTAATACAATGACTATCCCAGCTTTGACGACGACCTTCACACCGGCGCCGACATGCTTGAATCAATATTATCGGGCAGAGGTGGATTGTGAGGAAAACCATCACATTTGCACTTTTCTCAGTCTCGGCCCCTCGAGTACCTCAGAATGTCTCCCCTCCGGTTGGGGTCCTTCGTCTGTATACTTCTCGCCCGGGCTTTATTGTCCCTCTGGCTATGAAACTGCCACCACATCTGTGAACAGTCTTGGTTCCGCGACGGAAACACAAGCTGTATGCTGTCCGAGGTCCGTGCGTCGATAATGAAAAATTGACATTCGCACTCGGAATCGTGTTGACCATCATTTTTCAGTGGATATATGATTCAAACTGAAACCGTCTGGCCTTGGTATCTGACTGAGCCTTGCACATCGTATCCTGCCGCTGGCAATACCGCCGTTTTTCCTCTTTCATATAAGAATTCCCAAGGTTCATGGACGAGTACACCCGCGACGATATCCGGGACAGGGGGCGTTAATGCCTATGGTGTTTCGCTCCGATGGCAGTCGACCGATATGACCACCCCTCCTATAACATCCATGACAAGCACGGCCACGTCGACGGCGACCTCAGGGAGCTCGAGCGATGCCGGGTTATCCACGGGAGCGAAAGTTGGAATCGGCGTGGGCACGGCCATCGGATGCGTTTTCGCCATTGTCATTGCGATCTTGCTTTTCTGTCTCCGAAAGAAACAGTACCCTTCGCCGGATCAATCCAGTTTGCTTGTGAAAGGTGCACCAGCACATGATGCGCCATCTCCCACGACCGTATACCCCAAGTCCGAATTGTCCTCGGTGAATCAGCCGGTGGAAATGGCTGCCATGCAGCACGGATATGACGGCAGATACTTCGAACCGGTTGAGTTGGACAGTTCGAGACCGAAATGATGCAACTTGAAATTCTATAAAAGTAAACGTCGTGAAATGCCCATTCCGTCGATGCACCTATAATGTCTGCCGTTTGGGTTGAGGAGCCCATTCTTCGTCCTGTACAAAGCCTCTGGGAGGTCGTTTTCATTCGAATTGTATTTAATATCTATTATTTTTATCTCCCCTCATGCCTGGAGGATCGAGCATCGCCAATTAGCCAAAGAACTTCGGCTGTTGGTAACAAGCAGCAAGGAGTCTGATAAAAGCCAAAATTGGTTATTTTCTGGATGTCCTCTTTGGTATTCACAGTGTCTGACAAAGTTACTGGGATATAGTCCCTGTATAATGTGCAATGTTTAAAGAGGAATGCGACTGGAGGCAAGAAAGACAATAAAAGTTCCTTGCATTGAGTATTCTGTACAGAAGGAAAGCAAGTTCTTCTGGGCTCTAGGTCAATTGATCGAATAGTTGAGAGAAGTAAGCTTTCCGACGAGTTCGGATGCTGCACGAGTACTAAAAAGATGCATCATGGGTCGTTTACCTGCAGCCCTGATTGCACCATGGCCTATTGTTGTGACAGGATGATATGTCCCATGCAGCCCTGGCATGTTTGTATACCATAGCAAAGTTTATCTCAAATTTCAGAAGAAATCATCAGCAATCAGATCTTCACAAAATATTTAAACCAAACTCTGAGATTCCTACTGTCTCGAGATTCCAGTTCATGCAGACTTCTGGTCCCCGATCTCAACCAAATCAACGATCTTGAGTATTAGCCCAAGTTCTGCAGATATGATGTCCAATAGAACATCCGGTTTAGTATTGATGCGCTGTGAGCAACATGAGTCCCATAGAAGATACCAGTTGGGTCTCTTAGGGAGTATAACGGCCGGATGTGAATAGAGGCCAATCTACCAGTAATGGCCGAAGTCAACCCTATGGCCCAAAGAAGATAAACACCTCGCCTCACAAGAGCAGAATGTACAGGCTCAATAGTCCGAGACTCCAATTTGGAGCAAGGGGGTCCGGAAATGTGTCTGGTGAAACGGATTGTCCCATGGGATGATGCTGATACCTTTTTATGGTGCCTGTAGATTGTCAACTGTAGATTGTTGTTACAATCTCGAAACCATGAACCTATTTAAACCTCAGCCTTGGAACTCTTCTGGACAATAACACCAACAAACACTCAAACCAATACTTAGAAGCAAAATGGATCTCAAAAGTCTCCTATCACATCCAGATTATGACTGTTTTGACTTTCATGACCTGTAGTCCCTCTCGCAGAATCAGCGGGACTCAGTCGCCAACACGTCCCTTGAAATTCTGCATTGGTTCCTCGATGCCCTTCCACACAGCAATTCCGTCGCACCTTCAAATGAAGCACTTCGAAAGTATGTCCTCTAATGGGCTAAGAGCCATGTAGTCCCCAAGGTTACCAAACCAGATCACTGTCGTTCTGTCTTCCAGATGGCTGCCCTGGCATCTGAGCATCTCTATCCACTCAGCAACCATCAGACCAAACTCAAAATGTCCATCTTCACTGGAATACTAGCATATGTCGATGATGAAGGAACCACGGACTCGTCATCATCGCAGCAAAACACAGAAAACATGTCTTTCTTCAATGATACCCTCACTCAGCTTCCCCAGAATAGCAGCTGGTGGCCATTATTCAAGGTCATCGAAGATCTCGCCGCATATCTCGGCTCCAAGGATCCGCTGATTGGAAACTGCGTGTTGAATTCCATTCATGCCGGGGTCAATGCCACCGCAATGGAACATCGAGTGACACACGATATTTCCATCAATTTCCAGGACCCGTCTCGCGGCGATTTTCTCCCAGACACTGCGACAGAAGCATTTCCCCCTACATGCGCAGTATGGCAGTCAACCCTCTGGTATACACTGTTCCAGCGTTCATCGTATCCCCCGAGGTCCAGGTCCCTCTGCCGTATTGGATATCGGTGGCTCCGCAGATTGGCCAGTATGTAGCCTTCATCAACGACTTGCTATCTTTCCCCAAAGAGATCCGCGCAGGCGAGGAATGGAGTTATCTGTCCATGACGACCAGAGCCCGGCGACAGGCCGGGAAACCGTCTCGCTTTAGTCGAAAGGGTTCTGCTGGTGGTGATTCTCTGTGGACCTTCCGGGATACGCTTTGATCAGGCACTCGCTCACTTCGATAGGCCCGCCGGGGAAGATCGGCACAGGAAAGATGAGCATGGAAAACTGGCTCATGATTTCTGGAAGGCCTTCAGGCATGGGTATGTGGCGTTTCATTTGAACTCGGCTCGATACGGGCTGTCAAGCTTGAGGGATCGAGGGAGCTCGCGAAAAAGGCGGATAAGACCGAGTCGGCTGACGTGACGTCTGGAGTTGGCCTGTCGCTGTTTTTGCCAGTGGGTTTTCTTTCCTGGGGGCTCTGGCATCGTGTGATGGAGATGTATTTAGATCTTTGTTGAAAAGATATGGTTTATATATTTAGTTATGTTTATTTGTTTGATTTGTTGCTTTGAAGTTCGTTTTGGAGGGTTTGTCTGCAAGATTTTTTCAGAACGTGCAGCTACATCTGCAATTAGTACGTTGAACTCCCAATATATTCAGAGCATCCACTCTATTCAACAAGACTGCAAAATAATATTTCCGTAAACAAGTGCTATATCGGACAACTTTCCGGCTCATCATCGGTCCACCACCGAACGAGAACCCCGCAGAATTCCCGCTTCTCGGGCAATTCTTACAGCGAGAGAAGTGGGGGATGTTTCTCTGGGTAGAATGTCCTGAAAGCTGATTTCTCTTTTTGAAACAATTTCCTTTTCTCTTTCAATCATACCCATTGAAGTATTTTTACATCAAAATGCAAGCTGCTAACCGTCTACAAAATGCCCTGCGCACTGAGCGCGGTCTAACCTTTGGAGCATGGCAGATGCTCCCCGGGGCCAACCATGCGCGCTTCATGGCAAGATCAGGATATGACTGGATTTGCGTCGATACAGAGCATGGAAACATTGCTGGTACGGTTGTATTGCAAGTAATAGTGTATACGATTGCTAATGAAACAAGACGCACAAATGCACGAGGCCGTTGGTGCTATTGCTGCCACCGGTGTCAGTCCAATTGTTCGGATTGCGGCCAACGAAGGTTGGATGGTGAAGAGTAAGCTCTATTCCTTTTGTCGTTTGTTCTATGTCTAACCCCAAAAAGGAGCGCTGGATTCAGGAGCTCACGGAATTGTCGTGCCCCTTCTCTACACTGCGGATGACGCCCGGAGACTGGTCGAGTCAGCCAAGTTCCCTCCTGTTGGCCGAAGAGGGTTTGGAAGTCCTTTTGCCATGGGCTCAACAGGAGGTGTCACGGGGCTGGAATACCTGCAGCAAGCCAATGACTCTCTTCTCACGATTGTTCAAATTGAGACTAAGGAGGCGCTAGAGAATGTGCGTTGGTAACCCCCTAATCTCTCGAATACTGAAACTAATCTCATTGGTAGGTCGAGGAGATCGCAAAGGTTCCAGGCATTGATGTCTTGTTCATCGGGCCTTGGGATCTGGGCAACAATATCGGCCGTCCGGTCCTCGGTGCTTTCCACGATGATCTCAGCGCTGCCATTGAGCGTATCCGCAAGGCCGCTGTCGACAATGGCAAGCGATCAGGTATTTACTGCGTGGGCGGTGCAGCTGCAAAGAAGTACGCAGACCAGGGTTTCCACATGGTATGTAACGTCTTGAAGAAGAAGTCTGCCTTGAAAACTGCTAATATTCGCTTGCTTGTAGATCTCTGTTGTTGCTGACGCTGTCGCTCTTCCCACATTCCTCTCCGAGGCACTGGAAACCGCCAAGGGGTCCAAGACAAACGCCGCGGTCCCTACCTACTAACCATCCAGTGTAAATATAGTTTATAGCGTTTGAAATGAATAATAGAATTATCCACGGTGTTTTTCTTATTTCTGGTGCTTCTCAGCCTCGTCGACCAAGTTCTCAACTTCCTGTTCGGTCCATCGGTGGAAAAGCTTCTTCGGATCGGAAAGGGCCTGCTTGGCCTGGTCTTGGATGGATTGAACATGAAGGACTGGAACATCGAACTCGTAGACATCTCTCCAGGCCTTGTTGTCAGGAACCATAATGTCCAACTCGGAGTAGTCGAATGGTTTGCGCTTATGCACTTGGGTCACGGCGTGTTTTGCGGTGTCGCACAGCCCGCAGCCGGCACGGGTGAAGAGAGTGACTCGAACAGCTTGAGAGAAGAGAATTCTTGTGGGAAACATGGTCACTGATATAAGATTGAGCGATTCGACCTTGGACTGGAGCAATTGTGCAGATCTGATCCGATGAAGAGGAAGTCGGAGAACAACAGCTACGATGGAACCTTCGAGCTCCTAGGCTAAGCCCGTTTGGGACTGAGTCGTATGGCGGTCCGACGAGCAGCAGAAGAAGAGTGGGATTTCTGCGACCGTTGGCTTCCACGACATTCTGCCAAAATCTCCAACATTTCTGGTATATTTTCTTTCGTTCTCTTTCTCTGGCTATTATCGAGAACATAGACGGACAAGATGGCATCCAAGTGCGTCCACAAAGGATGCGGTAAAGAATTCACCGACTCCGAGGAGCAGTGCGTGTATCACCCTGGACCGCCAGTTTTCCACGAGGGACAAAAGGGTAAGTGAGAGGACCTTGGTGCCACTTTCTAATCTGGTTGCATTTATGGGATCGATAGTTTGGTGGATTAGTTATAGCTCACTGGTTGTCGTTGATTTCTACAGGTTGGAAATGTTGCAAACCCCGCGTTCTCACTTTTGAGGAATTCCTGGGGATTCCACCTTGCACTACGGGCAAGCACTCGACAGTCGACGACACCCCCGTCGAGCCCGCAAAGAAACCTGCAAACGATGAAGCTATCGCCTCCCTCTCTGCACAGCTGGCAGCAACTGAAACTGCCCCGCCGCGACCTGTTGCTTCGCCCGCCATTGCCCCTCCTTCGAATGCGCCCTCACCGGCTCCCGAAGAACCAGACTCCGACGACCCATCTCTGGAGATCCCAGCGAATGCGACTTGCCGGCGAAGAGGGTGCGGTTCAGGATACGATGCATCGAAATCGCGGGATGAGGAGAAGTGCGTGCATCATCCGGGACAACCAGTTTTCCATGAGGGGAGCAAAGGATGGTCCTGCTGCAAGAGGAAGGTGTTGGAATTTGATGAGTTCCTGAAGATCCCAGGATGCCAGGAGAAGAAGCAACATCTGTTCGTAGGCAAGGCCAAGCCAGCGGGAGAGGAGAAGGTCGAGACCGTGAGGTGAGTAGCAGCATCTGATGGAGTGCGATGCATAAGGTCTGATCTAACATCTACAATCGTAGGAGCGACTTCTACCAAACACCATCCTCGGTGAACGCCTCCCTCTACCTGAAGAAGATCGATAAAGAAAACGCCAAGGTTAACTTCGCTTCCACGTCGATCGATTTCGACCTCCCGACGACAGACAACAAGCGGTTCACAGATACATACCAGCTGTTTGCGCCGATTGACACTGAAAAATCCAAGTTCCGCGTGCTGGGCACCAAGCTCGAACTGACGCTGATCAAGGCAGACGGAACCAGCTGGCCAGTGTTGAAGAGTGATGACAAGTGGAGCGGAGAGAGGATTCAAATTGGAAAGGCAGGGAGGGTTTAATGTCTGATGATTGACTTAGCATAACGTGACGATAGTATGATAGATGACGGTCGTTGAGGAATATCGAAATAACGCAGCTAGTAGGAGCTGCTTACAAGGCGCGAAAGGCTCACAGGACAGAGTATATACGTGAAAATAATTCATTTGATTTGACTATTCTGAAGGACACAAAATGCCTGTATAATTGAGCAAAAGAGTACACAACATAAAATGTACTGAAAGGGTGTTGGTGTTGCGCCCCCTCCACAGCTAAAGCGCCTGGGGATCTTTTCTTGCGAAATGAAGCCCTAGCCTAGCCATAGTTTGTAAGGGAAAAAGGGATGCGCACGCGGAACAAGTCCACGTTACTCTGCGAAGCCGGGAACGGAGGGAAACCCATGGAGTTAATTCCAAACAGAATAGCCCTCAGCGAGCAGTACTTTGACTGAGCTCCGATAGATTTACATTAAAGGTATGTAAACCGCTACTGATGATGGAAAAAAAAGAAGAAAAAAAAATCAAAAGGGCGGACGGACAGGAGCAGTATTTAAAGGGGCGGTGGGGGCCGCTAATGGTTACCGTAGTCAGCTAGTGTTAGGGCTGGGGCTTGGCTTATCAGGTGTATGCACGTGATGTCGGAGCCTCAGGCCGTAGTGGGGGTTTTGTTGAGACAGTCACATGACGACCGATCACATGCAGAGTAGTACGAAAACGGTCATTCCGCACAGCTTGGCCTGACAGCTGGAGGGAGAATAACCACCAGGAGCATGTAGTTACGAATCTGAATACTGTTTTCATGCACGTGGCTATCCCCGGAATAGCCCTCGTCTGGCAGTTGTAGGCCCTTCTCCATGGCGGGAGGGGAAAGCGCTTTAGCCCAAATCACAATGGAGGGGTTGAAATCCGGGCGGGTATCTTCCAATCAAGGCTCAGGGGCACGAGACCAGCAACGGTCACCCAAACGGCACCTGGGCTTGTTTTTCCCTTTGCTTTTTCCTCTCAGCCTTGCCACCCATTCCACTCCATAATTCTCTCGTCGCATCAATTGCCGGTCAATTTGTGCTTTTTCTCCCCTGATCATCATACCCAAACATTTGTTTGTTCTCTTGCAAGCGCGGGATAAGCTAGGTTGGTCGGGCACCGCTGCATCTAGCGGTCTAAACTTTCCTTCGCAAAAAAGGCTAACTGCGACTGCTGTACAGAACTCCTTGCCGTCGCTTGTCGCCCCCAAGCAAAATAAGAAAGACAAGTTGCGCTTCAATATGGGTTCCATATCCAGCGACGGTTCCCTTTCCTCCCTCAGGTACATTGCACAGTCGTACAACCATGCGGACTCGCAAGCCTCCGCGCTGAGGCTGATTTTGACCCTGAACCCCGACTGGGAGGGTGCAGACAACAAGATCGAGTTCGTGCGGTTTACGGACGGCATCACCAACACTGTGTGTTCTAGGAAAACTCCGTAAACGATCCCTGGAGAACTAACGTGATCTGTGTAGCTTCTCAAAATCATTAATCGCAAACCTGGCTGGACCGAGGAGCAGATAGACAATGAGGCAGTACTGATGAGAGCGTACGGTAACCACACGGAGATCATCATAGACCGCGAAAGTATGACCGTCACTTGTGACATGCCTAATCTCCCTCCTTGCCTTGCCCATTGCGACTTTTGCTGAGTAGATTTGTGATTTCCACAGGAGAGATGAACTCCCACGCTCTGCTTGCCAGCCGTGGTCTCGCCCCTCCCCTTCTGGCACGTTTCCAGAATGGCTTGCTTTATCGATTCATCCGTGGTCAACCCACTACATACGCCGACTTGGTGCAGGCCCCCATTTGGCGTGGTGTGGCCAGAAGGCTAGGACAATGGCACGCGGTCCTGCCAACTCAGAACAAAGCGACCCCCACAACCGAGAAGCCCACGTCTATTATGCACGAAGTAGATCTCGATTTGGAATCCAGGGCCAAACAAGAGGATGACATAACCGCAATTCAACCGCGGCAACCAGGACCCAACATGTGGACTGTTCTCCAGAAATGGATCCTTGTTCTTCCAACCACGACTGAAGAGCAGCGCGCCAAGCGACTAGGTCTGCAGAAGGAGTTTGAGCGGGTCGTGCGTGAATTCGATGATGGAAAGGGCCTTGGTGATGGTGGGGTACGTCGATTTCCCCTGATCTTCAGGCACTCCCAACATGAAGTGTTCTAACCCGTTTCTTAGCTGGTCTTTGCACACTGCGACCTTCTCTGTGCCAACGTGATCGTTCTCCCCCGGTCAGAGGAATCCAACAACTCGAACGATGAGGCCGAAACAGTGCAATTCATCGATTACGAATATGCGACAGCCTCTCCCGCTGCGTTTGATATTGCCAACCACCTCGCCGAGTGGTGTGGGTACGACTGCGACTACAACATGATGCCTACCAGGGCCGTTCGCCGTCAATTCTTGACTGAATACGTCAAGAGCTACAGCAAATACCAAGGGATCGCAGAGTCCGCTCAGCAGGAGACTGTGGACCAGCTGTTTGAGGATGTGGATCGCTTCCGCGGTCTCCCCGGGTTGTTCTGGTGAGTTCATTTTATCTGGGACGATCCATGCCACATACTAACAATCATAGGGGTGTCTGGGGCCTCATTCAAGCACAGATCTCGCAGATCGACTTCGACTACGCCTCGTACGCCGATCTTCGTCTCGGAGAATACTACGCCTGGCGTCGGGAAACCGACGGCTCTCGAGCTCAGGCAGGCGAAGAGATTCCCCTGCGCGAACGACGATGGGCACAGGAAGCATAAACATGCATTCCCCAACACCGTATCCTTGTTCGGCTATCCACGCGTGACCAACGACTGCGGCGATGGAGATGAGGATGAAGATGAAGATGCACATTGTATATATGTACTTGATTTACTCGGTTCGCGCGTGCTGTTTTTGCCTGAGTTTTTCATTTCGCTCTAATTGAAGAGGGGTTCAACAAACTTCCCTCGCGGAGTGCAAATATGCTGATAGACAATATTTCATTGGGAGCGGAAACTTAGGAGAACAAAAGGGTACTTTTACATTTCACTAACTACAGGACAGGAGGGTTTGTCTTCAACGACTTTTTGGTGTTTCAGGGCGCCGAGGGAATGGTACTTGTCTTGAACATATACATACTCGGAAAGATATAATAATAGAATGCTTAGCGGTTGAAATAATTGAAGTTGGAGATATAGATATAGAACATAAAGTGCACGTTCATTGATAGTATAATAGACATAAAGTATATACATATTCTTATCATAATAAACACAGCCATACATCATGAAAGTATCTGCAGTCTATAGTGCAAATAAAACAGCCAAAAAGAAAATATAGAAAATACATAATTACAGGCGGTGCTGCAGAGGCGACGAAGGCTGGGAATACGACCCATCCAGCTTCAAAGCAGCCACCAACTTGCGATACGACTCGCTTCCTCTCCGGGCATGTTCCTGGGGAGTCTGCGGGTTGGGGTCAGCCAGCGTCCTGGAAAACAGCTCCAGCGACACCCAGCCCTTGAAGCCAATGTCGAAAAATGCCTTGGCCACGTCCAACACGGGCAGATAGCCACCGCGGTCTTCTTCAAAGGCGAATAACCGTGCGTTTCGAGACCAGTTCATACGAGTGGGCTGGCCTGGGACGTGGAATTCGTGCTTCTCGTCCAGAGGCGCGGCCAGACGCTCTCCATCGACGACTTGCACGTAGAACACCTTGGCAGGGTCGACGTTATCCCGGAGACGGGCTATCGAGGCCTTGAGGTCGGCCTCTGCGTTGGCGTTTTTTCCTGTAGGCGAGGCCGGGTCGGCGTATACACGGCCGGCGATGTTGAAAGTGTCCAGACAGAGGCCAAAGTTGGGACGGTTAACTGCCTCAACCACTTCCCAGGATGCCTCCCAGGTGTCGATGTGGTTGCCCCAGCAGAGGGCTTCATAGACAAAGCGGAACGGAGGCGACTGCTGCAGACCCAAGTCGGCGATGCGCTGCAGGTCCGAGACGATGAGGGCACGATCGCCCGAGGTGCGCGAGAGACCGGTTTCTGGGTCTGCGCCGAGGAAGTTGGAGGGGACCTGGATGAGGTCGGTGCCCAGGATGCGGGCGATGTCGAACCAGCGAGGCAGCTTTTCAGTAACGTGCTTCTCGTGTTCCTTGCGGTCTAGCAGGCCCTCGTAGAAGCTGAAGGGCTGCAGGCAGATGATGGTAAGACCGAGCGACTCGCACAGCTGGCGGGTTCGCTGGGCGGCTTCAGTGACGTCGCCATTGCAAGAGTATTGGGCAAAGCAGTCGAGGTCGTCGAAGAAGAGTTCGATTCCCTCGAAGCCGTATCGGGCAGCTTGGTGAAGCTTTCCAGGAAGATCGTGGATCCAAGGGCGACCAAGCGACATGGACGCAATTCCTGGACGGTTCACGTTTTGGTATGACATTTTGACTTGCTTGATAGATTATTGATGTGAATATTATATTATATAGATGTTCTGGTGTTAAAAAGCAGGTATCAAAGACGCTGAACCGCGCAGCAGAGATGGACGACAGGCAGCAGACAAAGATCAAGTGACACTGACGTTCGAGAAAAACAGCCAAAGAGGGGACCAGACCATTAGCGACGCTTTTAATGGATGCATTTCGAATGGAAATATGAATACCAATCGAGGATTGCGTGGATCAACGCAGCACAGCCAAACAGAACGGGCGGAGGGGAAAATGCAGCTGCGGGAGAACGTTTAGCATCGCTGCGTTTACCCGGGGCAATGGATTCCCCCACGCGAAGGTTCTGATTGGCATCAATTGTTGCGCTGATTATGCTGCATTTATGAACATTCGAATCGGAGTAATTCATTGCCTATGACATGCAGACAGCGAATAAAACACTCTGAGTCACGAGTGCACGCTGCAGCCAGGGTCTTTTCTTCCCCGGATTGTCTCCATCTGGAGATTCGGCTAGCACGTACATATACAGCACATCTCCACCACTGCAATCCCTGGACTCGATTCAATTAAACCATTCAAAATGTCCGTCAAAGTCATCGTCGTTGGCGCTGGCCTCATTGGCCCTCGTCACGCTCAATCCGTCATCTCCAACCCAGACACCGACCTCGTCGCCCTCATCGACCCAGCTCCTAGCGGCCCCGCGACAGCTTCACAACTCAACACAAACCACTTCCCCTCCCTCGACGCTCTTCTGGCTTCATCCTCCGTCCCTAAACCAGACGCCGCCATCGTCTGCACCCCCAACCACACCCACGTCCCCATCTCACGCAACCTCCTCGCCAACGGCATCCACGTCCTCGTCGAGAAACCCGTCAGCGACTCCATCGAGTCCGGCCTGGAATTGCTTCGCTTCGCCCAACAACCGGAAAACGCTCACCTCAAGCTCCTCGTCGGCCACCACCGTCGCTTCAACCCTTACGTCTACAAAACAAAACAGATCCTCGACGCTGGCTCCCTAGGCTCCATCATCGCCGTCAACGGTCTCTGGACCCTCTACAAGCCTCAAAGCTACTTCGCTCCCCCGACTGATTGGCGTCGTGCTAAATCCTCCGGCGGCGTCATCCCTATCAATTTCGTCCACGATGTCGACATCCTGCACCACTTCTTCGGTCCCATCGTTCGCATCCACGCCGAAAAGACCCTC
This sequence comes from Aspergillus sp. 'subgen. Cremei', assembly GCA_019976455.1. Classification (NCBI taxonomy): domain Eukaryota; kingdom Fungi; phylum Ascomycota; class Eurotiomycetes; order Eurotiales; family Aspergillaceae; genus Aspergillus; species Aspergillus sp. 'subgen. Cremei'. The sequence continues at coordinate 2,475,484 of JAFBMR010000003.1, forward strand.
CCGCAGCGTCCCAACCCCCCTCACGATGCAGAAGAAGGTGCAGCGCTCACCCTCCGCTTCGCATCTGGTGTCGTGGGAACCTTCCTCGTCTGCGACGCTACCCCCTCGCCGCATAACTTTGAAACCGGCACGGGCGAAAATCCAATCATTCCCAAGAGTCCGACAAACGGCGATTCAGACTTCTACCGCATCTTTGGCTCGAATGCCTCTCTGAGTGTGCCGGATATGACGCGTTGGAGTTATGATGGAAAGCCTGAGAAGAGCTGGAATGAGACTTTGTCGGTGGAGCGGTATGATGTTGGGGATGCCACGCCTTTTGACTTACAGTTGGCGCACTTTGTAGAGGTTATTCGAGGTAATGCGCAGCCCAGCTGCTCGGGCGAGGAAGGTTTGAGGGCATTGATCGTTTGCCAGGCGGCCAGGAAAGCATTGGAAACCGGACAAACGGTCGATATAGACGCAGATCTGTTCAAGAATGATATATAAAAAATGTACTTTAGCTATAGACTTGTTAATTTAGTCATTCAGTTTTGACCTTGAAAAACCAGTATCTATTAGACCTAGTGTTCGACTTAGATATACACTCTCATCTACAGGCGATTAGCTTTGTTCTGTAGAAACCGTGGATGACTCTCGATATGACTATAATGGCCATACCTAGTTACCGTCCAGGTTGATAGTTCCCTAGAGTCCACACTTATACTTGATGCATTACGTTGATCGTAGTTCATAACCCACTTCATTCAACTGTCTGGCAAATCTGTAATCTAATACACTCAGTACATCATGTATTCATAATAAAATATATATTGTCATCTCAAACTTATTCAATCAGTTATCACTCAAATTATACAGGAAAGTAATCCCAGATCATCAATCCAATTCACATCTCAAACACCCAACACATCAATACATCACAGCTTAGCTTGAACGCTTGCCGCATCCTCCAAATGCTCATCCTTTGCCTTGGTGTAGCCCGACTCCTCGATATCGTGGCGGAATCGTTCCTCGTCCTCGCGCAATTGAGCAAGCATTTGTCCATGTGCGCGCCAGATAGGCTTCTTCTCGAAGAGTCTGTCCATGCTTTCCAGAGGAATACCCTTGGTTTCAGGAATAAGGAGGTATACAAAGATGATAGACAGGATCATCAGCGACGCGAAAAAGAAGTATACGCCATATTCCATGCTGGAAAACATCTGCGGCGTAAATCTTGAAATAAGGAAGTTGTAAAGCCAGTTAGATGCCGCAGCACATGCCTGAGCAAGGGATCTCATGTTGGGATCGAACATTTCCTGTACCTGTTAGTGGAGTTCACACCCCAAGTATAGAGAGACAAGCTTACCGAGTTGAGGACCCAAGGTGTACCATTCCAGGTCGGGGTATAGAAAACAGTCCATAGGTAGAAGAAGAACATGGCTGCAATGCCACCACCATCCATTCCTGCATCATCCGGTCTGTTTTCGGGCTTTGCGGCCTTGATATAGGCTCCCACCACCCACAGACAGACGGAACCTCCGGCAGCACCAACCAATAGGAGCATACGTCGTCCCACGTGGTCGATCAACCACAACAGCCAGATGAAGGTAACCACCATCTTGACAACACCAAAGATACCCGTGGTGAACAACTGAGCGTTGGTGCCTCGCACACCAATACTCTTAAAGACCGTGGGGCTGTAGTAGTTGATAGCGTTGATACCAGATCCATTCTGCCAGAAAAAGAGCATGCTACCCAGGAAGAGACGATATCTGACCTTCGAGTTGGTAGCCGCGGCCTGGAATGGCTTCCAGAAGCCAGTACCGATAGCGGAACGCTGCTCCTCTAGGGCCTGATCGATCGCTCCGATTTCCTCAATCATGTAGATGTCATCCTCAGGCAGTTGACGGATCCAGCAGAGGTTCTTGATTGCCTCCTCTCGGCGACCACGACCAAAAAGCCATCTGGGGGATTCTCGGATGAAGATGGCACCAATAAGCAGAAGGCCCGATGGAATCAGCTGAACAGCAAAAGGAATCAACCACTGTTCGTGACTGGGTTCCATTGTTTCGTCAACACCATACTATCATACATTAGCATACATGAACACAGACATAAAGTCTTGGTGGATGGAATAAGGGGAAAACTCACATTGATCCAGAAACCAACAAGGCCACCAACTTGCCAGCCTAACTCGTAGACACCAACCAATCTACCACGGATAGCAGGTGGAGCGAGCTCAGAGATGTAGATAGGAGTGATGTTGGAACCAGCGCCAACAGCTAAGCCAGCTAAAACTCGACCACCATAGATCAGGCCTAACCCACGCTCGCTGTTGGCTCCCAACATCAGACCGGCACCGAGAACAAAGACCAGACCAGATAAGATTAAACCCCATCGCCGACCCCAGAAATGACCGATTGGGTATGCAAAGAAGGCACCAAAGAAAGCACCAGCCTGATAGCAAGAGACAATGTTGGCGCTCACCAGATTGACAGCAGCGTCACTCATAGAACCGAAGCTAAATTCACTTTTGAACGAGTCCAAAGCCAATGTAGTGCCAATGAAGGCACTATCATAACCGATCATACATGATGTGCAGGACGCGACAGCGGCCAGAAGATAAATTCTCCAGTTGTAAACCGACTTGGGGGTAGGTCTATCCTCAACAAGTTTGAGAATAGACATGGTGAAGTAAAAATCCCTTTCAAAGGGAAGGGCGGCCCAAAAACAAAGCCAAATGTGGGGAGAAGAAGTAGATCAGAGTCAAGGAATCAAATGGTGATGAAAAAAAGACCAGAATGATCCTGAGCAGACCGGGGTCTATATAGCCACAGGATTCCCGGTAATCTAACCCGAACAGATGGAATCTGGGGTTAAAAGAAACGTCGTGATGCGGAGGCGGAGAAAAACAAGGGGCAAATGGCCACCATCAAGTCGATTTCGAGAAGTGTTTTTGATCTGGTGGGAAAACGAACGGCGGCAAAACAATGTTAGGTTTCGCAAAGACCTGTAGAGGACTGTGCGTGTTGGTTTCCCTGGGAGCAAATCTTGGGACTTTTGTGCAGATTAACTCTCTGGGCGAAAAGTCAGACCGGCACGAAAACGTGGGCATTCTCTAGGGACGAGAAATCTCTGCCATCGCTGGCGCAGGCGCTCCGATCCCGCTGCGAAAGTGCGGGAGGTGTAAGCCATTGTGGGGAGGCTAAGCCATTAACTGCCAAACGAGACAGGGATGCGGGCTAGCAATCGTGGGGAAAGGCGCGGAGAGTTTGGCGGTGATATGGGACAGACAGCCAGAGAGACCGAGAGTGTTCCCCGGACTTCAATCCATCAAAGGGGGGCCAGGCAGGGTCAATAAGGATAATTATGGAACTCAATGGCGATGCGGGGAAGGTGTCACTAAGTGGCGGGGAATTGATTCCCCATGGGGTTGATTATTTATTCAAGAAGACTGATTCATGAAGGGTCCATTTGTTCATCGGCGAAGAGTATGGCCGACTGTAGGGGGGAAAAGGTTCTCCCCGAGAAAAGCCTGCCGAAAAGTTAACGCGGTGTTGCTCGGAGATAGTGGCTATAACTTACTAGGACGGCATGATGGGCCGATCAGTGGCATTCAAGTCTGTAGAATCGAGTATAATTGATGAAGTGATAGTCTTTGATGGACAATTGATGGAATGATGGAGGTTTGATGGGAAACTGACATATCGTCATGATTAAGGGGAGGAAGAAGGAGAAAGAACTGCGGGGCGAGAGAAAAACAGAACGAGGGAAAAAAACAGCAGCAAAACGTTTCTCCGCCATTGGGGGAGAACCTCGCCTGCCCATCGGCGCAATTAATAACCAACGGCCTTTCATCGCCTGTCTCCAAAGGGCGAATTGATTCCGTGTCTTTAAGCGTCATCCCCTCTCTGCTGTTTTAAATAATTACCGATCCCCCACTCCTCGATCAGGCCATCGCTACATATCCCCCTCACACTTAAGATCTTCATCATCATGGCAACACAACCAACTGCCGGCGGCGTTCAGCCCACCGAAGAGCCTATCACCTGTCCTTCTCACTTGGACGGTGTCGCCTACCTCTACGGCCATCCTCTCCTTAACTCTCTCTCCCCTCCTCTGCACCAGACCATCTACAATGCCTTGGGATTGAACTGGACTCAAATCCCCCTGTCCAGCGTGACAGGCACCTCCGCTACCTACCCTCCTCCTTACACAAAATCCCCCCCCGATTGAGAAATACCTGGCCACTATCCGCGCCAACCCCAAATTCGTCGGCTCGTCCGTCACCATGCCCTGGAAGGTCAGCATCATGCCTCACCTGGACGACCTGACCGAGGATGCCCGCCAAGCCGGCGCTTGCAACACCATCTTCCTGCGCAAGGAAGCCAACGGCGAGACAAGCTACGTTGGCACAAACACCGACTGCATTGGGATCCGCGAAGCCCTGGTGCAGAACCGCCCCGAGGGCACCGAGGACCCTTACCGGGGCAAGCCCGCCTTGATCATCGGAGGCGGCGGCACCGCACGAACAGCCGTCTACGTGATGCGCAAGTGGTTGGGTGCTAGCAAGATCTACATCGTCAACCGGGACCGTGCGGAGATCGAAGCCATCGTCAAGGAGGACCAGGAACGGAACCCCTCTGCCGACAAGGCTGAGCTCATCCCTGTCTACAGCCCCGCCGAGGTGGCCCAGTTGGAGGCCCCCGCTGCCATTGTGTCGGGTATTCCCAACTACCCGCCCAAGTCGCCCGAGGAGATCACCGCCCGTGAGACCATCACGGCTTTCTTCAACTTATCGTCTAGCACCACGCCCAAGGGTGCCATCCTAGAGATGTGCTACCACCCCACGCCGTGGACTGAGATTGCAGAGCTGGCCTCGTCGGCCGGATGGAAGGTTATCCTGGGATCGGAGGCCTTGATCTGGCAAGGGTTGGAGCAGTCTCGCCTGTGGACAGGACGGGATCTTATTGGAACACCGGGACTGGTTCAACAGGTGAAAGATGTGGTAACCAATTCTATTGCTGAACGGGCGCCCAAGTCGAACTTGTAATGACCATGTATTTCATTTAACGTTCTTGTATAAAGTCTTAGAAAATTGCATGTGCTATAGACCACGATTATCCAATAAATCTATGCGGTATCTACACCATATATATAATTTGACCATCACAGCGTAATGCCACCAAGCATATATCCATTAAATTCCAGGTCGCGAGTACTCAAGCTCACGTACCCGTCGCCACACCTGTCGCACCGTCCTCTCTTGCGTCTGTCGTCCTGTTTCGGTCTCCGAGGGGCCCGCAGGTCTGCCAGAATTAGCATTATCATTCAGCAAGCAGACGGCGACAATCTTACCTGATAGCCAGATACAATCGACTTCCCAGTTTGACATCTTCAATCGGAGCTGTGTCGGGATTCTCAGGGGGGTTGGCCGTGGTGACCAGTCCACCGGCCTCGAGAAGAATTGCAACTCCAGCAGCGACATCCCTGTAGCATCAAGTTAATCATAAAGCAGGCATGGACCTAGAAAGAGAAGAGCGTACCATTCCCAACAACCTCCCTCCCACCAAATATCCATCGCCCCCATAGCTGTATACGCCAGGTCCAACGTGGCACTCCCCAAACTCCTCACACCATGCACCATACCACCTTTCCCGTTTCTGCTACCATTCTCTGCTGCCAGATTCATGAAGCTCTCGATCTTGCGATGCATGTTGCCGTCGGGGATGTCGCGACGGTCTTTGCCCCACTCACATGAGAGGATGCACTTATTAGGGGCGTTGGGGGGCATAGGTGGGATTGAGGGGTTGCGGATGAGGGGTAGTTGGCGCTTCTCGTTGAGCCATGCGCCGCGGCCGATGCAAGAAGAGAATAGCTGGTCTTGGAAGGGGGCGTAGATGACTCCGATAATAGGGCGGTGGTCGACCAGGAAAGCGATCGAGACGCAGAACATGGGGAAGATGTGGGTGTAGTTAACGGTTCCTGGAGCCGTTAGCCGGAAGAAGTTATGTATAGAAGAATGACATACCGTCCAACGGATCGATGCACCATGTTGGCTTCTCGTCAATCAGATAGTCGCGCGATTGCCCTTTGGCATATGTTTCTTCTCCCAGGAACCTGTCGCATCTGTCAGTAAACGATCTGAGTTCAGGTACGAAGACACTCACTTGTGGGCGGGATATTTCTCCTGGATCGCATTCTTGATAAGCGCCTCCGCATCTGTCCATAGTCAGTACCCATAGATCATGCCGATTCAATCGGGAGCAAAATACCCTCGTCGGTTTGAGTCACAATATCAACGGCGCTATCCTTCTCTGTAAATGCGTGGCTTGTTCCTCCGATTCTTTTCTCAACGCCATCCATCAAAAACTGCCCAGCCTTGCGACCCAAGTCTACGGCGAAGGCGTAGATCTCGTCCAGCTCTTCTCTGCTGAATTGAGTCATGATGCGGGCACTGCGGGGTTAACGTGAGTTCTGTCAGGTTCTTGACAAGATACTTGGTGATAGGTTGTGATAGCAGATGGTACCAAGTATGAGCAGAAGAAATGAATGATGAAGAAACAACGAAAGATGGTCAAAGATGAGAAGATGGAGTTAGTTGATGCGATTTCGATTTCTGCTGGCCTTGACTGATCTGCTCACCGTGAGTGACTCCGTGAGTAACCGTTTATCGGAGGTCCCCACAGGTGGAGAAAAGGAAGTTTTGCTCTCAGCATGGCCATCATGCTTTAGAGTACAGCAGTTCGAGTGACTTGCAGTATGCATTGACTCGACATCTGTGTAGATGACTGAAACATGGATTTATGCATGGAAATTCCAGTGGTTACAGAAGATTGCTGCTAATTCGGTGAAACAGTGGCATAGGGCAGAGTTTGCCTTCTGATGCTGGCAATTGCTACGGCACTCGAGGATTTTGATATTGGCCAATCCGTGGTGAAGAATAGTTATCCTATTCTGCTATCTTCTTCATACATCTTACATTATCCTTGAGCATTGCTGGTAAAGCCAGTATAAGCTCCCAAGGCCGAAGCCGGAGATCTCGATCTCGATATACTTTGATATAACCACCAGACTCCAACACATCGCCGACCAGAAGGTCACAGCCAGAAAAGCCAAAAAGCAAAAAAGATCACAAGATAAATTCTAACCAAGAAAATGTGGCTTTATAACCATCCTATCATCAGCATTACCCCTCCTTGTAAAACTGTGGTTTTGTCTCGGCACCGGCAAAGCATTCTGTCTGTCGCCATCGGCTATCCGTTTATCCCTGAGGGGAATCCCCCGATTTTTTTGAATTTTTTTTTATGGGGAACGCGACTCCACAATCCACCATGATTACAACATTGTAACATGGGATAAATCTAGAGTCCAGAACAATTAACCGATGATCTTATGAAATGGGCCAATGCCACGGGGTTGATTGGCGGGGGTTGATGTATTCATGCACTTGATTTGCCTCGATTCATATATTTCAGTTCTACTTTGAACTTTCAACACATCCATCTACTTACTACCCCTCCACCATATCGATATACATCAAATACACTCAAAATGGGCAAATCAATTCTCCTCATCAACGGTCCCAACCTCAACCTCCTCGGAACCCGCGAACCCCATATTTACGGCAGCACCACCCTCTCCGACGTCGAGAGCAACTGCAAATCCCACGCCGCCTCCCTCGGTGCCTCCCTCGACTCCTTCCAGTCCAACCACGAAGGCGCCATCATCGATCGCATCCAGGCTGCCCGCGGTAACGTCGACGGTATCATCATCAACCCTGGCGCCTTCACACATACCTCTGTTGCGATTCGCGATGCCCTGCTCGGCGTGAGCATCCCCTTCATCGAGCTGCATGTGAGTAACGTCCATGCGCGCGAGCCCTGGAGACATCACAGCTATTTCAGTGATAAGGCTTCTGGGATTATTGTTGGTCTGGGAGTTTATGGGTATAAGGTTGCGGTGGATCATGTCGTGACAAACTTCAAGGCGAGGGATGAGAAATTGTAAATTTACTTCACTTGTTCTGTATATAAATTAAAATTCTTATTTGATGTAATCTTGTCTATGTTGTATTCTTATATGCAAGTCAAGAGCTTACGCTTCACTGATAATAGAGTGAAATCTATCTTGGCGACCTCATCTTTATTTCTCATAATGCTATGTATTATATACAAATGAGAAGTTCCTGGTATATCCGATTGCTTTTTGCAAATCATATCTGGATGGCTGCATGTAAAATACCTGCCGCTTGAATCCGCAATGTACACACGTCCTAAAATATATATCTTCAAGGATAAATAGGCAGCATTGTATCCTGGATACAATGCAAGGAGGTCATGATATAATATTCATGCCTTGTGGGACTGTCTGGCCTAAGTCGCTATATTCCAACCCGGTAGCCAAGCAATCCATTGGAGTCCAAATAGATATGTCCCTTGACCTTGGCGCTGGTTCGAAGCTGGGCTGCTGGTCCTACAGCACATTGGATTGCGGCCAGACGCTGGTGTGACCTTCTGCTCTGATTCGAGTAAGTTATCCGGATGTCGAGTCCCGCGCTCATCTTTGGGCATGTGAAGAGCTATTCGTCTGTTGGGATTCTCGTCGAACGGCGGGCGCAGGCTCCGAGCAGGAGAGTTGTTGGGTTTGAGCTAGGAGGAAAGGCTCAACTTGACTGGAGTATGAATACAGCTCAGGAATACCAGCGTCCGGAACGAATCCCAAATTCTGCATGAATTCCGGTTGGTTATCGGTTCTACATTGAAGAAAATCATGATTAGCCACTTCATATACTAAACAGAAAATGATTGTACTCACTTTTCAGTTCCGTCCAGCGACGCTAGTTCGTCAAACAAAGCATCAAGATCGGGTGCAATTCTCGGACGCCGGGGAGGTCCATATCCGTCAATGTCGACAAAAGAGTCAAGGGTTAGGTTTGGGTCGCTGTATGCTGGCGGGTATTGTCCAGTGGTAGAGGGGAATGGGGATGGTATGTCAGGTATCATGGGACCGGTTCCATTCATGGGTTTTGTGTTTGAAGTGACAGACGGGCGCAGTCTGCCGGATGCAGGGCCGTTCAGCGGTGGAGGCGGACGTGATGCTTCCGACGTTCTGCTCGTTAAGGTTGGTGTTGGTGTTGGAATTGATAAAGAAGCGTTTTCATCGAGAGTAGGCGCTGTTCTCATCCAAGAATCTGGCATAAAGGGGCTCGATGTCACGAGCCCTGTACGTGCTTCATCTGTTGGATGTAATCGTCGTGAATCGCTCCTCGGTCGGGAGCTCTGAACAGCAACATTATCCATAATTGTGCTCTGCTCGGGGGTGCCCATTGTTGAAAAGTTATCCTGTCGGCTTATTTGATCCCTTTCGGTAAACCCTATTTCCGCCGTGGGCTTTCCTTGTGCAGACCATACCGATGTAAGGTGAGAAGAAAAAGATTGCAATTTACTCTTCAGCCCGTATTCAAGCTCGAATGATGACTGCGGAATCGCCCCCTCTCCGGGTGCATTAAGACCAAAGGTGAGCATCATCCCAAATGTAGGAGATGTTGCCGAAAGGCTGTAGTTCTCCATGTAAGTCTGAAGTAGCAGCAGCGATCTCTTCGAGCTTTCAATGGCTCGCTTTCTGTAAGGGGCATCCGCTATGTTTCGGTCACCTTCTTGCACTGCAAATTGTAGACTCATGCACGTGACAATCCCCTCGTACATCATCTCGAGACCGAAGATATGTGGTGAAGCTAGCTTGGTTGTCTGCAGATCAACCCGGTAACTTTTGGAAGGGCAGTGACCCAGAGTTGTAGCTGGCGCTCCAGCAGCTCCAGTTGTGGAATGGAATAAGTCAGGTTTTGCTTTAGACAGCACAGTTCATTCAGGATAGAGACCAATGAAACGAGACGGTTGAAAGTACTTAGTGCATGAAGAGGTCCACGATGGAAAGAATCGCGGGAAGACTTTGCTGGGCGGAGGCCAGTCTGGTCTTCCCATGGATGCCATTCTTCCAGACCATCTTCATTGACTGGGCCGACTCTCATGAGGTCTTCCTTGCGTAGTGTTGGCACCTGACCTGTCTTCGTGGCGATCAGAGTCTCGAGAATGAAACAGCCTAGAAATACATGTTTCGATCGCGCAGCAGGTTTCCCTTCTTCTATGGCCGCAGGGGGGTGATCTATCCCAAGCGAGCGCGAGATCCGAACCGCCTGTCCTACAAGCATCCATGCTGCAGTCCATTCCTGTTGACCAAATTTGACCAGGGAGAGAAGCATTAACGCCTGGACATGGCCGATTTCGTAAACCCCGTTTTCAAGAGGGATCAAACTTCGGGCTGTGGCATAAAGCTGCTCGGGGTCCGGTCGGTCGGTTGGGAGGTCTGTGAACTGGCGGGTGCTGGTAATCGATGCTTCCTGAATGGAAGCAAACGTCAGGACTGCCCATAATGCCGCATAATCCCCAGACCCTGGAGAGGAGGAAGAGACTTGCATCTCCCCTGCTGTGTCCCGAAATGCCGTCCGGAGGATATCATGCTTCTCGAGTATTGGGAACCAACATTGTGTGTATGAAAAGTAGATATCGAGCAGGGACCATGCATTGGAAGGGAGTTCGAGACGCGTCCCCGTCCCATTCTTAGACGGGGGAAATGTTGTGAGGGCTTGTGAGAATTCGTCGATTAGAGGACCGTGCGTTCCAGTTGGAACATCGTCGGATGGGAAGGTCTGGGTACCAGAGTCTCTGGTTGCACGAGAAGTATAAATGTTGGTCGCTGAGCCTGGTTTGGGCGTTTTTACCGGTGAGAAGGCTGCAGGTAGTGAGGTCTCGCGCCCGTCTCCAAATCCTTCAGGGATCTGCCATTCGAGGGTGTCGGAAGAAAGGACACTGCTTCCCTCAGCTTCCTGCGGCGAATCGGTAGATACTCGATTCGCTTTTTCCTGTTCCTCCTCGGGCTGATCCAAGAAGGCTAATATCCTTTCAATCTCTCTCAACACAATGCTGTTTTTCCACGAAGAGAGAAGTGTGTCCGATCCTTCCGCCTCCTTTCCCATTGTCGCTAGGTGACTGGGTATATTTGCCGCCTTCAACAGGGCCCGCACCACCTCCTCGCTGCCCTGGATTTTGCAAAAAACGATTCCCCATAGTAATTCGAGTGTACGAATGTAACCGGTCGGTACACCCCTCTTCTTGGGATTCGCTTTGTACGTGCAGGGCCGGCAGAGCGACGCGCACGTCGAACACACCGGTTGAATCCCATCGCATTTGTCTTTTTTCGAGCGACAGCTGTCGCACGCCCGGGAGACGCGCTGTCGCTTAGGATGAGAGGTATAATCGTCAGCGGGATTCTGCCTGCCATCCTCGTCTGCATCAGTATATCGTCGCTTCGCTTTGACGCTGCCCCCGGAGGCTTGGCGCGTATCGTTGCTCATGATCGTTTACTCAACGGTCCACGAGTTGTTCCGGACGCATGTTCATTTTCAGATAGATCGTATGACAGAGATGAATCTTTTGCCGGCAGCTCTCTTGACAGGTCTGACAGGTTGAATTGCTTCGATCCAGCCCCACTCCACACGTGAGCGCTTGATTTTTTAAAAAGAAGAATCCTGCCTGGATGTAAGCGAGTAGCGATCAACAAGTTCTGTCCGTCGAGAGCAAGGAAAGAGATGGAAATTGGAAGCTATGGATAAGAGAAGACGACGGTGAAAGTGCCGAAGTGGCAGGGAATGAAAAGCGGAGAGATGGACCAGACGGGGAAGCCATCATTGGGCGGAGTCTTGGTCGTTTCTCCCCGGCTGCGACGGGTTTTCTCTCCACTCGTCAGCATTTCACCGGACCAGCCTATGGATTCGGACGGATTCCCAAGCACTGTTAAGAGGGATTTTTACACGCAGTTTTACTCTCATGATATAATATCATTCAATTCTTCATTTGCAATAGCATTGTTTCTCTGGCTACAGCAATCCATACTCACTATCGACCCCCTAGGCAGATGCGCTGTGCTATGCCACCTGTATGCCCAGCCTAAACCCCGCGGGGAAATCGGAAAAATAAAATTTTGGAGATACACGTAAATTACCGTATTAGCGCAATATAATACCGGCTGAGCATTCTCCCTGGCCCCAGAAAAAGCAAAAACGAAAGTCTCCGGTTTTTTCCCCGCGAAAAAAAGAGAAGAACGGCGATGCTGACATCTTAGTCTCACAGGGTTGGCGCGCTTTAGCTCTTCGTCAGTTCGTCGGCTCTTCAACAGTTTACCAATATCGTCTCCAAAGGGTCTTGGTCCTTAGCCCTGTTCTAATTTCCCCTCGATCTTGGGGTCGAAGCTTTGTCCTCGTTTCATTAATTTCCGCATTATTCGATCTCGTCTGCTGTCTTCGCCCGCTCACACTACCTTGAATTCATTTTTCCCTGTGGTCATGTGTGGTTCGGATCCCTCCGAATCTAAATCCTCTCTTCCTGAAGGCTTAATCACACCGTCACGATAAAGACTACTGGACTCCCAGTCAGCAGTATGTCGATTCTCGTGAGACCAGCAAAGCGCAAGTTGGACGAGGTTGAGGGGCCGGAAGAACGGGAACGGAACGCCCGTTTCTCGCAGCGAAACAGTCACGATCAAAGCAACCCCCCGAGTACTTCCCAGTCGCCAATTCCTCCCTCCAGAAAAGGTTCTGCACACTCAGCTATCGGTTCTTGCTCACGGAATGAGCAATCGGAGGCATCAGGGGATGGGTATTGGTATGCGCCATCGTTGCGGGAATTGAACTCCAACCGCGCCTCGCCGGTCTGCTTTGATGGCTTGTCTCATGCCCAGAGAACCTTCGATCGGAATGCGTCGGTTGTCTTAATTGGTATCCGGGGCACTGGAAAATCCAGCCTCGCAGTCATGCTTGCGGCGACCTCCGGGAGGCGACTGATTGATGCGGATCGGTACTTTCACCAGATGACGGGCCGTACGCGTGCTGCATTCAAGAAGAATTATGACCTTGCAGAATATCGTCAACAGGAAGCCAAGGTGATGGAGTCTATGCTTATGGAACACAAAGAAGGCTACGTGATTGCCTGTGGACCTGGTTCCATGGAGCGCAGTGGTCAAAGGCTACTTAGAGAGTACGCGAATACACACCCAGTGATCCATGTCATTCGAGATCCGGAAAGCATCCAGTCATATCTGAAAGCCTGGGATACGGATAAGGTTCGCCGGTTTCTCGAGCTGTCAGGTCCAATTTATCGAGCGTGCTCAAATATGGAGTTTTTCAACGTTTCTGAATTAGACGCTGGAGAGCATGCTGGGAAAGATGGCCATCACCACACCACACCAGATCTTGAGCTTGATCACAGAGCACAGTCTCCCACTCCCTTCCTGACTCTGAAAAGACTGCAGCGTGATTTTCTTCGCTTCGTCAACTTTGCGACAGGAGATGCAAACGATGTGAGCAGCCAGGATGTCTCGTTCCCCCTCTCAATGCTACCGATAGAATCCCGGACGTTTACATATGCGGTGGCTGTGCCAGTTTCTTCATTATTTGAGCAGGACTTGGATATCGAAGATTTGGAGTCTACCACAGATGCTTTTGAATTGAAAGTCGACGTACCGGAATTCCCTTCTACTCATATCGGTGTGGACTCGACTCTCGCGGACAAAATCAGCCAGACCGTGGCTACGATTCGACGAAACATTGTCGTCCCTTTCATCTTCCATGTTGAAAGTAAGCTACCTACGGGAAATTTGACTCCGCAAAGCCAGTCGTTACGACGTCCAGACGATGCCTATCTAAACCTATGCCGACATGGACTCCGGCTCGCCCCCGAATTTTTGACCGTCGACCTTTCGTACGATGATGCCGTTATATCACAAATAATCGCTTCCAAGGGCACAACCGCGGTTATTGGACATTTTGCGGCCTCCGAGCCTCTTTCTAATGGCTGGGATAATTCGGAGTACACTGCAATGTACGAGCGAGCCAAAAAACTGGGATGCGACATGGTTAGGCTGTCACAACCAGCGGCAACAATTGATGACAATTACGCCGTCCAAAGGTTCCGTCATCATATCAACACTCTTCCTAAGCCAAACCTTCCTCTTATTGCTTACAACTCCGGTCCTCTGGGCCGAATGTCGTGCTGTTTCAATCCTATTCTTACTCCCGTCACCCACCCTTCTCTATCGTCAGACCCAGCAAAACTGTTACCATGTATCACTCTGCGCGAAGCACATGAAGCTCTTTACGCCTCATTTACACTGGATCCGATGCAGTTCTTTGTTTTCGGTGCCAATGTCACCTACAGTTTGTCTCCGGCCATGCACAATGCAGCTTATAAGCTGTGCGGCATGCCCCACGTATATAGCATCCATCAGTCATCATCTCTACGAGGCTTGAGTGAACTCGTGGAAAACCCTCATTTTGGCGGTGCCAGTGTCAGTTTGCCTTACAAGACCGAGGCTATTCCCCTCCTCCACTCAATGTCTCCACATGCTCGGGCTATTGGTGCCGTTAACACCATAGTCCCTATCCGAAACATTGAGGATAACGTCCTCGTCTCGGAGAAATCCTCTCTATACCTGGAGAAGAGCCGTGCTGGGCCCATCAAAGCCCTGCATGGCGATAACACCGACTGGATCGGAATCGGCAACTGTTTCCGGAGAGGTTTATCTCCCGCTAACGCAATTCGCCCTAACTCCACGGGTCTTGTCATCGGAGCAGGTGGTATGGCTCGTGCGGCTGTATATTCCATGATCCATCTAGGCTTGCAGAACATTTTCGTTTTCAACCGCACAGCCGCCAACGCGGAGAAGCTTGTCCATCACTACCATCGACAAAACCTCCATCACGCCCTAAAGAGGAGCGGGTCGACTCCCCGCCCCACAATACACGTCCTGGCCTCGTTGCAAGACAACTGGCCTGCCGGCTACAAACAACCAACAGTCATTGCGTCTTGTATTCCAGCTCACAGTATTGGAGGACAACCGGCGCCCGATTTTGAAATGCCTTCCCAGTGGCTTGAAAGCCCTACTGGTGGTGTTGTTGTAGAGGTAAGCATTCGAGCTGATTCTTTTTCTTTTAACACCTAAGACATTGAAAGAAAGTTTGCTAATGGTTATTTCATCGTAAAGCTAGCCTACAAACCCCTCAACACCCTACTCATCAAGCAAATGCGAGCTCTTTCCCATAGAGGCTGGGTAGCCCTCGACGGTCTCGATGTTCTTCCCGAACAAGGTTTTGCCCAATTTGAGCTGTTCACGGGCCGCCGCGCTCCTCGGCGATTGATGAGGACGATTGTGTTGAAGGAATACAAGGATGAAGAAGAGCAATATGACCCCAGCTCAATTCAGAGTCGGCTGGAAAATCTGGATGGACAGCCTACATGAATAATGAATAACATGATGAATAATGAGAGTCAATTCATGGGATGATTTTGAGTTGTTTATTTTGGGGAACTTCGGTACAATGCAGAGAAACGAAGGTCTGGAAATGCTTGGCTACAGAATACAGTCGCTCCTAGCCTTCATTTTCCCTGGTCACGAGCACAGTTTGTGCATCCAATGTAGCCGGCATATTCAATAGAATGGTGTCAATCATCTCTGCTCAAAAAAATACGTCCCTATCCTTCTTTCATCGTTGGGGATCATTGAGAATATCCGAATATGAAGCAATTTTTTGGCTCAGCGTGTACCTATCCAAAGCTTAACTCGAGAAATGTTTGATGTCTATCCCACGATTATTCTTCTATGGAAAGCGCGCTTGATGCTTTATGCCTCTGCAAATCACAGGGGAGGCAGCGAAAACGAATCTGGCGGCAGGAGCAACTGGATAATGGCCACAGAATAACAACTTGGACTTCGCCCCGTTTTCTTTTCTCTTCTTCCATAGTTGCGTATACCATTCCATCAAGCTATATTACGAATCACACACATACATTAGGTAGGTATTGTTGTTTTAACAAAAAGAGATACCCAGTCCACTGACTATCTCGAGCCAAGCAAATTAAACAACTTCACCAACAAATTTTCCACGTCCGCCAACATGCAGCTCGGCCTATCCACTGCTGTATTTGCTGGGCTTTGCCTCTCCCTCTCCGCTACCGGGCTTCCTACAGACAAAATTTCTGCGCCGATCATAACGGACAACAGCCCGAATGTTGTATACGAGGCAACCTTGCAGGATATCAAGAACACCACTGTTCGAGGATGGCTCACTCTCTGGGCACCACCAAGCAAAGTGGGAGTCAAAGTCCATGCTGACTTTTGGGGGCTCCCCGATGGAGAGCCTTTGTGTAAGTCTCGTCCCTTCTTTAAACTCGTTGGCCGACCTCGACTTACGTTCTGTCTTAGTTTATCACATCAACGAGCATCCTGTATCCAAGGACGGCAACTGCTATAGCACTGGTGGTCGGCTCGATCCCTACAAGCGTGGAGAGACTCCTGGCTGCGATACATTCAAGCCTCAAACCTGCCAAGTTGGCGATCTGGCTGGAAAGCACTCACCACTTTACACCGGCAAGGGTGAATCATATGAGATTGAATACACCGACCTCTTTCTTTCGACGGACCCAAAGAACTCTGCCTTCTTTGGTAATCACTCGGTTGTTGTCCAGTATTCCAATGGTACAAGGCTGAACTGTGCCAACTTTAAGCTGGCACGCCACCAGAGCTTACGGTAGATTATCTTGCGAAGGAGGGCGAACTGGAGACCTTGGTGTTATTAACACTGCATATTCCTCGTCTACATCATATCGAAAACTTAGGGATATCGCTTGCTATGACATTATTACCTCTTGAATTGCTTCGAAAGATTCCTGTAGCCCTTTTGTGCCTGCTTTTGTGGCTGGAGGCTCTTTGTAACTAATATCAATATCCAATTACGCATTCAGTGAAAATAAAGTAAACTCATATAACCATTAAATTTTGATTCTGAAGAATCATCAGCATAATTAACTACCTAGATGCCCATGGAAAAGAAAACCAACGACTTAGATACAGAAGCATAGAACGTACATTTGGTGAACACAATATCATTGGCAATGGTGATTCCGTGGAAGGCGCAATAAAGACCGATCTTCTTTTCGAGTCTTTTGCCTTCCACCTAATGCATTCAATCACAGAAGCAGTGTGATGTGTTCTCTGACAGGGTTACTAGCAGTATTCTCCTCCGTCATCTTAAAAATTCGTCTCATCTTACCTGTTTCGATGCAGCCACACATCCGTAGGCCCGAATGGCGCTTTCAACAACCACATCTAGATCCTTGTCCTGCTCAGCGCTAGAGCCTTCTAGATCAAGTAGCTTAAGAAAAACCCAATTCCCGCCTTCGGGCTTCTGTGCGAGATGTGCATCCCAGTGCAATTCGTGATTCGTGATCTTGGACTGATCGATAAGCCGTTCTCGGCAAACCTGCCCTGTTGCCCCTCCTCGGCAATCTTTACCCCGTGGACTGTCCCTCTTGCTACCCCACATGACCCCCAAAGGCATGCTCGCTTCCTCTGTTGACTCTCAGTCTCTCTCTAGCAGACGCTTCTCCACGTTTCTTCCAGGGCTCTCGGTGATGAACTGCTTAAATAATGTCAAGCTCGGCTCAGTTTCCACAATGGCATGCACCCCTGGTGTGAATCAATGGTATTTATACCAGAAGCCTCGTCCAGTTCATGAAGAATACTCTTTCCCAACATCCTCCAATTGACTCTAAGATCCCAAGGCCCAAGCAAAGACAAGCACTCACAATGTCTCTTGCTCAGAATCACCACGTTATCCAGCTTCCTACGACCCCCTCAATCATTCGGGCTCTAGATCCCCGTACCATTGCCCAGCAATGGATCACTAAGCTAGAAGTCCAATTGGCTAGTGGTAACTTCTCCCAGGTCTCGGAGCTCTTCCATGAAGAATCATGGTGGCGGGACATGTTAGCCCTGGACTGGGACTTCCACACAGTTCAGAATCGTAGCGGCATTCAAGACTTCGTTAGTCGGACTCAGCCCCGAGCTCAGCTGTCGACCTTTCGTCTTCAGCATGAAGGCAAATTCCAGCCCAAGCTAGACAAGCCAGTGGAAGGGCTGAGCTGGATCTCTTCGATATTCTTCTTTGAGACTCGGGTGGGTCGTGGATCTGGTGTCCTCCGCCTCACCCAGAACAAGGCTGGAACCTGGAAGGCTTATTCGGTCTATACTTCTCTTCAGGAGTTGGACAACTTCGAGGAACCGCTTGGTTCTAAACGGGCTGAAGGGACAATTGAGACTATGCCCGGTGGCTTGAGCAAAGGAAATTGGCTCGAAAGACGGAAGAGACAGCTTGAGTTTATGGATGAGGAGCCTACAACACTAGTTGTTGGTGCTGGTGAGTTCTGCTGTGTAATGCTAGCATTTAAAGAAATAAGCCTCTAATTTTCTATATGCAGGCCAAGCTGGTCTAAATACAGCAGCGCGACTTCAATCACTTGGAGTATCATGTCTTGTCGTTGATCGAAATGAGAGGATTGGTGACAACTGGAGGAAGCGTTATAGGGTAAGCAGGCTCCCTTCAATTATGATTCGTACTCATTTTCTGATCCTCATTATCAATTAGACACTGGTTACTCACGATCCCGCCGAGTTCACACACATGGCATATCTCCCATTCCCGAAAAACTGGCCCCAATTCACCCCGAAAGACAAACTCGGTGACTGGTTTGAAGCATATGCCAGTATCATGGAGCTCAACGTGTGGCTCAAAACCGATGTCAAGTCTGCGGTATACGACGATGCCAAATCGGAGTGGACGGTAACTCTAACTCGGGGTGATGGTACTGAGCGAACAATCCATCCCCGTCATCTCGTCTGGTGTACTGGCCACTCAGGTGAGCCAAAGGTTCCCAGCTTTCCTGGACAGTCTCAGTTCAAGGGAACCGTATACCATGGTAGCCAACACCATGATGCCTCGGAAACCGATGTCAAGGGGAAGAAGGTAGTCGTGGTTGGAACGGGAAACAGTGGTCATGATATCGCCCAGAATTTTTATGAGAATGGAGCGGACGTGACTATGCTCCAGCGGAGAGGAACATATGTTATCACAGCCGAAAAGGGTGTTTTCATGATGCATGAAGGTCTTCACGAGGAAAATGGGTATGCACTTGCCTTTATCCCTTAAATCTACCGAGACACCTATTGACTATATATCTTTCAGGCCCCCGACAGAAGAAGCAGATCTGATGAAAGAATCCCTACCCTTCCCAGTCCAATTCGCCCTATCCGTCCACTTCACAAACAAAGTACGCGCGATAGAGAAGGAAACCCTAGAAGGCCTCGAACGAGCCGGCTTCAAGCTCGACTTTGGCGTCGACGGAGCGGGAATCTCCCGTGCATACATGACCCGCGGCGGAGGCTACTACATTGACGTCGGATGCAGCCAGCTGATCATCGACGGCAAGGTCAGGGTCAAGCAAAGCCCAGAGGGAATCTCAGAGTTCAACGAGAGCGGTCTCGTCTTGAAGGATGGTAGCGCATTGGACGCAGATATCGTCGTCCTTGCAACGGGATACGATAACATGCGGACGACCGTGCGAAAGACGCTGGGCGATAAGGTGGCAGATCGCTGCAGAGATGTTTGGGACTTGGATGATGAGGGTGAATTGAACGCGGTATGTGATAAGCTCTCCGTTACCTCCCCCCATTTGCTCATTCTTCGAGCAATACTAACAAGATGTAGATGTGGCGACCAAGCGGCCACCCAGGCTTCTGGTACATGGGAGGTAATCTAGCTTTGTGTCGGATTTACTCCAAATTCTTGGCTTTGCAAATTAAAGCCATTGAAGCGGGTCTTGTATAAATGTCAAATCATTAGGTTTCAAAATTATAACGAGTAGTGATGCAAACGGGCTGCGTTTTTCCATCGCTTTTTATCGACGCAAGATTGACATGCCGTATGAATCAAATAATGTTGCCTAAAATAAGAACTAGCATCATTGGTCTAGTGGTAGAATTCATCGTTGCCATCGATGAGGCCCGTGTTCGATTCACGGATGATGCATTTCTTTTTACATTTTTTCCTTTCACCACAAGCCATTATTTTTGCCATTGCAGTGTGCAGCGTTGCATCACTGTTTATTCAATTAACAAGATGATCTATAATTCACATTAACACTCTATATTGATTTTACATCCCAGATTTACAGAGCCAAAAAAAAAAAAAAAAAAAGTAATAAACAAGAAAAGCAATCAGCGCCTCATATTCAATCATCATTATCCAAGTGAGTTTCCGTAGTCACTTCCTCCTTGGCTCCATCATCAATGACCATATCCACCTCCTTGATAGGGTGGAGGAGCATTGGGGGTAAGCACATTCTGCCTTCACCCGCCAGTTCTTCCTGCTCACCACCGTCATTGTCAACCCGGTAGCCCAACCAGCGTCTCCAGAGGTTGCCGGAGAACCCGGCCGAGTAGAACCAGGTAGTACCGCGGAAATTGTGTTCGCGGTCACCGAAGATGGCGGTTCGAGCGCCGCCGGAGGCGCCGTTGCGGCCGGCGTTAAAGACGGACTCGAGGTATTTGGTCGGCCATCGACGGTCAATGTAGACGGAATGGGGCACGTATACCGCCTTGAAGCCGTGGTGGAGGGCGGTGGTTGCGGGCCACATTTCTGAGAACATGCTGTGGCGTTTGAGGCTGGTTTCCTTGTGCATGGTTTGGAGCAGTTTTCGGGAAATTCGCGAGGCAGTGATGATGGCTGTGCGACGCGGAGGGAATCCATGTTCCCTGTTGTATCCGGTGACATCGTCCCGGAGAATCCAAGTGGTGCCTTCGGGGTCATAGAGAGGGTTGAAAACGATTAAATCCGCATCCTCACCGACACCCCATTCGTAGTTATCCTTCTCCATCGTGGTCGGAGGGATGCCTTCTCCCTCGACCTCGAACATATCCCGTTCATCAGGACGCTCTGGGCCCCAGATGAATTTGTCACCCTGTTGGGCCATTCCGCCCCTGCCAATGCCGGTCTTGTCCTGGCCCGTACTCCAGAGGTTGTTCGGGCTGTTGGTGCCCATCTCAGTTTGCACTCGAACCATCTGTCGGAATTCGTCCCATGTTCCGTGCACGGAGGGGACGTAGAAGCGAGCGTTCCTTTCCCACAGACCCTTTCGGGGCTGCTGTTTCGCCCAGCTCGAGACTTTGTCGAACAGATGATACCAGTGGCCTGTGTACCGGGCATCCATCTCCCAGTTCCAGTAGTAATCATATTCAGGGTGCTGGTGTCCAAAGTACTGCATGCACATGTAGGTACTTCGGTATACACCATGAATAGGCAAGCCCCGCATGTTCGTCTCTTCCAGACCTGGATACATGAGAGCCATCTGGCGCTCCGACCAGAGCGTGCCCATGCCACGGAATTCTTCCGGGAGCGCATCATTAAGCACGCGCTCGTAGGTTTCGTCATCGGCCCAGATCTGCAGATTCTCGTCCTTGACGTGGACAAGGAAATGAACCGTGTACTCGCCACCAGAAACCAAAGACAGCTCTGAGATCAGAGAGCGCATGTACAAGATGTCCTCAGGAGTGTAGTGGAAATCGAACCAAGTACGAATGACAACGGCTGTTCGGGGAAGACGGTCTGTTCCGACTTTGGGCTCCTTTTTATTCTTGGGGAGTGTAATAGGTGGATTGCCTGCTTTAGAGGAACCAACAGGCATCGAGAGGAACCGATCAGCCCGGGGCTCTGGGAGCTCATGATAGCGATGGTGGTTAAGAGCGGCACAGCGGTTCTGCGCTGCAGCCCAGTCCACCTTGCGAAAGTCCACTGGTGGGAAGTCCTCCCAAACACGCTCCGAACCATCGCGATGGCCTTCTAGGCCTGCGCCAATGCCACCTTTCCGCACACTGTAGCCCAGTCCATAAGGGCCAAGCCGGCCGAATCGGTCGAAGCACATGTCATCCTGAATTCCAATCATCTCATTTGAACCCATCACAGCTTCGGGGAATCCCTTGGGAACACCAGGGTAGTGGTGGATCAGCGGGATCCGGGTAGTTTCCTCCTCATCCAAAAAGCATTCGCGCTTCTCGCCATATTTCTTCACATACTCTTGCGACGAATAGTCGGGGTAGGGATTAAAGACCTTGCTCAACATCGGTGGTGCATCACCTCTGGCTTGGACAGTGTTCTCATCGATTTTCGTCTCAGCAGCCTCCAATCCCAA
The DNA here is from genome assembly GCA_019976455.1 of Aspergillus sp. 'subgen. Cremei'. Classification (NCBI taxonomy): domain Eukaryota; kingdom Fungi; phylum Ascomycota; class Eurotiomycetes; order Eurotiales; family Aspergillaceae; genus Aspergillus; species Aspergillus sp. 'subgen. Cremei'. Next base: position 2,497,593 of record JAFBMR010000003.1, read on the forward strand.
GTCTTCCGAGCCATCTCCCGGGTATTCAGGCACTGAGCCCTTGCGCGCCACCAAACTGCGGACTCCTCCATGGTAACGCTTCAGGAACGGGAAACTCTCCCACTGCGGCGGCTTCGACGATGCCACCTTTGGTAATTCAATCGTAACATTTCTAACGGTCGAAGAAAGCGTAAATCGGAACAGTGTAAGGATGAAGATGACCAGGGCAGAAAACAGCGCCAGGCAAAGCCATCTCATAATCCGATTGGGGACACGAAAGCCCACGGGACGAGGGTTCCGCGTGGAAGAACCCAGCGCGGGCTGGTAGGAGGTTGCGACACCAGCAGCCGGGGTGAATGTATCTTTTTCGTTTTCAGAATCGGAGTCTATCGAGCTGCGACGGCGGTAACGCTTCTTGGACCGGATGCTTTGCGGCTGCTTCTCGACGTCTATGTTCGCATCTTGTGTTCGGGTGGAGTAAGGGGAGGAGGAATTATAAGCGGAGGAATGCCTCCTCGACTGAACAGTCATGGCTATGTGAAGTAGGAAGTAATCATCGAAGACAGCGACGTCACAGAGGCCAATGTGAGTGTGGAACTATCAGCGGGACGGCATCAGAGTCTCGGTGGGATAATAATAATAAGGACTGTTCTTCAATCTGGGCGGTTAGAAAAGATAGAACCATAAAATAGGGGATTGCAAAGCATGGAGGTTTACAGTGTTCAAACGGCACAAAAAGTGATCGAATAAAAATAGCTGTCTAGCTCAAGAAGATCAGAATAACACCGCGCAGTCTATCGATGATCTTCTTCCGGGTGAATTAATCTCCTTTTGAGGCGGTCGATGTGGGTTTTGGCTGGGGACGGGACGAAAACAACTCCACGCAAATAAAAAAAAAACTAAAGAAGATGAAAGTAATAATAAACCAATCGATGATATGCCCCAAAGAAGGATGAAAGTCGAAGATGATATTCAAGTTTTCAGAGGGAGGAGATGACAGGAATCAACTGCCAAGCGACTGGTGGTTGCCCAAGAGACTCTAACTTAGGCGATTGCGGACCCCAATTTGAACTGGCCGCCCAGATTGAGAGCCGACTTGGCGGAGATGATGATCATAGGGGATGCGGATTGTTCGATAGAGGATTGGAGGCGTTCAAAACTTCGATGACGATGCTGCTGATGATCTGATGATTATCGTCGGATCAGTGCAAGGTATGTATAAAAATAGAGTCGTGTCAGCGATCGATACCCTCCCTTCATTCAATTAATTCGAGGATATCCTCCGCAAACTACTGTATATAGATGCAGATTGCGCCTCCGATTATGTATACATATGTAGTAGTACCACCACAAATACCGTACCTTGCTCAATCAGCCCCTATTTCAACAAAAAAAAAATGAATCCGTACCACTTCGTCCGCTTTCAATCGCAAGTTGAAGTTGAAAACAAACATTTTGATTAACAACAGACAGCCAGCACTAAATAGGACTAGCATCAAATTTAGCCTCAACGCCTAACCTGTTTAGGTCTGATTACTCAATAATGCTTTCCGCTTTTGGTTGGTGTCTTGGGCGAGCCATACTTCTTTAGGCAGCCATCCACGGATCAAGTAATCCCCTCGGCGTTGCTGTTTCCAGGCATCACATTGCAGTGGCCTTGATGCATCACGAAGCACAGGCGCAACTCCAGGGGTACCCATGGGCGATGCCTACAGGACGGAGTACGCGGTACGGAGCAAGGTGTTTAGGTGCTGTATGCGAGGTATCATAAGACCAAATATTAGCCTCGGTTGTTCATCGCAAAGCATAGGTGTCAGGTCAATCAGGTCCGCCTATTTATGATGAACGCAAGAAGACACGGAGTAGTTTGTAAAGTGTATTTTCTATTTATGATGGATACAAACATCTGATATACTGATTGATATTAATTGCTACAATCTGGAATATTCACAGCACAACCCCTGCAAATGATGACTACATCCCAGCACAAGCTGAAAAGAATCACAAATGATCAAAAATACATCTGAAGTTTTGGAACGTGGCCCATTCTTCGGTGAATCGTAAATATTGGAGTCTTGACTGTAAAAAGGACATGGAAACAAAGGAAAAAAGTCAAAGGAAAAAAGGGTTTTCAGGACACAAAGAGTATTCGTTGGATCGACGCCGGGACGAAAGAAAAAAATGAGGCTAATAGCATAGAGGAACGAAGGGCCGTTAGAGAGAACACATAAACACCGAAGTAGCAAATCCATTTCCTACACGTGGTGTCTTTGCCGGCCTCGGTTCCTCATCCATCATTCGCAACTCCCAGTTAAAACTTCCTGGTATTCTCCCCACAAATCACATTACAACTGTTTAGTCGCGGTTCGTTTTCCGCAGGGTGTCGGCAAGCCATTCGAGACCCTCGTACAGACCGTCACCGGTGGTGGCGCATGTGGATTGGATGAACTGTATATATATTAGTCGATACTTTCAAAGAGACCAAAGTCTCCGAGGGTGATCGATTCAACTTACCCAGCCACGGCGGGTGAGGCTCTGCAGACCAAGCTGCTGGGTGATTTCGGCAGGGCTCATGGCGTTCTAGAGTATAGATCAGCATTCTGAATCGTAGCGCAGGATCGGACACTGTGTTCATACGGGCAAATCTTGCTTGTTGGCGAAAACAAGCAGAAGAGCGTCACGGAGCTCATCCTCGTTCAGCATGCGCTGCAACTCTTCCCGGGCCTCGACAATACGGTCGCGATCGTTGCTGTCGACGACGAAAATGATACCCTGAGTGTTCTGGAAGTAATGTCTCCAGAGAGGACGGATCTTGTCCTGACCACCGACATCCCACACGGTAAACTGAATGTTCTTGTACTCGACGGTCTCGACGTTGAAACCTTTACAGCAAGCCAGTCAGCTTTCTTTTATCCTATCATGTAGCGCGATCCACGCGCTCACACCGACCTCTCAGGACTCTGGAAACCGGTGCAAGACGACGGGGGGGGGGAGACTCTTGGAGGGTGAGACTGACCGATTGTGGGGATGGTGGTGACGATTTCACCCAACTTCAACTTGTACAGGATGGTGGTTTTACCGGCGGCGTCGAGACCGACCATCAGAATTCGCATCTCCTTTCTACCCCATAGCTTATCGAAAATCTTCGAGAAGGTAAGACCCATGTTGTCGGTGGCGAACGCTCGAGGCCCTGTTACTTAGGCAATGTCAGATGAATCACAAATAGGCGATGCGGACCAAGAAGGTGATCGCAGAGAAATAACCCAATAAGGGCAACAGATGGAGTGATGTGGAAGAAAAGTTGTGATAGGGAGTCAGAGAGGAATGGGGGGATTGAACGAGGGGTAGGCTTTCCACACACCGGGGAAGAACGGTGAAGGGGGAATAGATGCCACGAGGTGGTGTGATGATCAGGGGTTATCCCGTGCACCGAGAAGTGATATATCAAGTTGAAGGGGGAAGGGCGAAAAAAGGGAGGGCGCAACGTACCAGAGAAATGAAGCTGAAGGGGGAGTGGTAGAGGGTAGGGCGTGGATACAGATGGCGTGAAGGGAGATAAGTCTTATGGAGTCGACACTGTTTTTGTCGATGTTGGAATTTTTGGGTGCAAAAATGCCAGGTCAGGAACTTCGGAGGCCAGCGTAGCTTCCGTCACTAACAAAAACCAGGATCCGGCTGAAACACCGTAGGATTTCGGAATCAATAATAGAAAACGGACAAAAGAAATATGGTGATTATGGTTATTAAATGGAGTAAATTTATTATTCTTTCCGACGTTAAAACTACACCGTATATATACACCCAGACCTCATGCCCGTACTATCTCTCGAGTTGTTCTGCCTGGCGAAGAGGACACGGTGTTTCCGTCGATGGCGTCCGACCAGAACAACAAACGGCCTCTTGTTGGTTATCCTTCTTATTTGGTACCATTCCCAGGAGAGGATCAAAGGAGGCAAAACGACAATGAACCCACTTTTCCCCTTCCACTCCATCGCCCAACATCAATAATTAGCAATAAGCATGAATATAGGTTATATGCTCTTACTACATATTAAGTTCCCCAGACATCTGAGAAAATAGGAACAAAAGTCACTAAAAGCAAGACAATTACAAAACTGTCTGATAGGCTGTGACTAATGTTCCCCGTATCTCGACCAGTGGGCCTTCGTTTTGCTGGTGGCCCCAGCCGTCCATGGATCACAGGCCTAAGTCTCTCGTGCCTTTTGCGCGAGATGAGGATAGACTAAAAGTGAACATCCACCGCGAAAAGGATGAACCCACAAGGGACCAGACTACGCGTCATAAGACTACTAAGGCTGGTGTCTAGCCAGCAGTAGTCCGGTTGATTTGTATCAGATAATGATTCTAGGGGCGTCCACGGGTTTGGTTTGGCGGTCGGAGTCTGTTAGATTGTTGACTATTCTGATGATATTAAATACCTTATTCTTATTCTTATATTCTTGTATAAAATTCATTTCGGTCATATATCTGGGTATCCTTGTAGTAACTAGCTATTTAATCAACAATCTCAGTGGACAGGTGCTGCGACTCTCCGCTGTTTCGCAATCCGGTCTTTGGATGAATGAAAGAAAACTCGGAAAAACGACTGGTAGATGGTTCTGCCTTCCACCGTGTCGCTGGCATATCCAAACAGCGATAGCGTCACAATGGACAAAAACATGATCACTCCAAAACTAATCCAGTACTGGTTGATGGTGTATACCCCCTTGACCTCCTTCAGTTCCGTCGAAAAGTACCCGGTCATCAAGCTAACGGGGAGGAAGAGGATCGTAACTTTGGCCAGCAGGATCGTAATCCTCGTCAGCTTTTCAACAGCCTGGGAGTCTTTGAGGGCGATGAGGTTGAAGTTCTGCACACAAGTTGGTCAATGTCTAAATATCACGGTCGCTAAGCGAAGAGCTCACCAGAAAAGTCAGAGATTCCTTTTCAGTCATACAGGTATCAATCTCGGACAAACAATATAATTTGATGCGGTCAAGCAACCGCTCGAAACGAGCCACGGCGGTCGAACTTAATGGAACACCCACAGGTGTATCTGGGTTACTTCCAAGGCTAAGACTGCTTTGCAGGTTCATCTGTCGCAGATCCGCAAAATCGCTCTCATTGAAAGTGTTTCCCATCGAGAACGGAGGACGATTCGAGCGTGCCTCATCCCGAAGCACTCGTTGTCTTTGCAGAATGCGCATCATAATGAGCTCGTAGCTCTGATACACACGTTTCAGAACTCCCAGCCTTCTACCCAGCCAGTGTAATTCATCCACCAATTCAACCTCCGGCTTACTCAACATTTTCCTCCTCTATATGGCAAAGTCAGATCATTGAAAACCAAGATTGGCTCATTGGGCCTTACCACTCGCTCGAGAAACACCCCGTACTTATGTTCGCGCTTTGCAACGAGACCATAACTCGAAACCCAGTCGTCGAAAATATAGTAAAAGAGCAAACTCGATCCATCTTCCTGCTTGATGCTCGCCTGGTCTGGTCCGGAATCGCTGAAATGCCGTACTCGGATGGTGACCAATGAGTCACTTTCAGACGTTGCATAATGCTGTTTAGATACTCCAGAAAAGATGAACTGGACGTTTCTACGGACGATTCCGAGCACTGCCTTGGTGTCTTCTTCAGGCGGGGGCCCTTGTGGCCCAGGGTATGGATTCTCCTGGATGGAAATTATAGTACCTGGTGGAAGTCAGTGTAACGGCCGAGTGTCAGCTGAAGCTTCATACCGTCATCGCAAAGAATAAGCCAGGACCACAGCCTTTTTCCGTCTGGTAGGTCTTTACCGTTATCAATTTCGACAGTGGGTATCACGTATAGGGAATTGTATCCAATGCAGGTGTCTATCACTCATCAGCAAGCGCAGGTATAACCTAGATCGACAACATACATCTTGGACCATGATCCACCGAGCAAAAATGCCAAATTTGATTCGTAACCTGGGCAAACGTAAGCCCCCTGGATGATGCAGCATTCTGTATATCTTCCGTATCGTCCATATCCTTCATAGTATAACCTCCTTCGGGGTCATCCAAGCGGGAGGGGACTGGTCGGTCGACGCCTCTCCCACGAAACCCGCTCCTCGGGGTGTGAGTGACTGGTGGTTTTGGTGGACGCTTCACAGGATCTGTACACATCATTGCTTGCAATCGTTCTGAGACACCATAATGGCTAGTTATTGTCTAGGTAGGCATGTCAATTGATATTTGATGGATTCGCAACAGCTATTGACCAACCTTGATGGTTTCTTTTTGTTCCTCCGGGGCCCAAATATTGCTAGAAGCCGCAAGGTCAACAAAAGCTTCCCTCAAAGCTAGGTGGGTGATATCTCACATCCATCTGGTTCCAAAGCATCTGGGTTTCTAAAAAGCGATCGCTCACGTTAGATTTCTACTTGGTTGAAGCTCACTCAACACATACAGGCTTGCGTAGCAATCGCGCGAAGTCCTCTTGTTCCAGATTCACTGCGCACCATGCGTCATCGTTGCCAAAATCCAGAACAAAATTCTGTGTCAGCGCATTCTGAAGAAAATGAAGGTAGGCCTGGAAATTGGCCTCCTCGTCAATGTCCTGGAACTTTTCTTGGATATGAGGACGGCTGGTGAAGCTCGAATAGTATTCATGAGGGGTTTGGAAGCTCCGTGATGGGGAGAGCTCCGACATTCTTCTCTCTGGGTAGCTAGCTCTGCGGGATAATAATGTAGTGAGGTCAGAGAGGTGTATGATAAGGAAAGAAAATTCCAAGATGAAAATGAATAGTATATACGAAGAATGGAAGAGTGAAGAATTGTCGTGGCTGGCGCGAAACGCCGTCCATTATTAGGCACAGTCCTAGTAGATCTGCACGGCTAGTCCCATGTTGTTGCCTCTTCCCCCCAGCCAAATGACTGTGTCAGCCGCGAGGCTGTCGCACATTTGCTGTTGCTCATGGATTTACGTCCTGGCGCATCGGATGGGGCACATGGGCGCATCGCTCCAGCAGCTGACTCGTCCGGCACGAGGACTATCCGTTAGTGGATAGGATCTGCTCTCTTTTCTCGTTTTGCAGTCCACAAGAATGGTGCCCATGGCTAATTTCCGAAGATCTAAGCGGTTAAGCCTTTTCGATGATGAAATAGCCTATCTACAATATATATCGATGTCACTGCATTATACCTGTTTAAATCGTAAATTACACTTTATGCCACGAGCTCCCAGCTATTTTACCCTTATTGGTTAGCCATGCCACTTTTTCCCCTTACGAGTTAGCGGCGCTTAGTCACTCCCGCTGCCCTGTAAGCTCCACTCGACTAACTTATCCACATGCTGTGATGGGCCTCGATCTTGACGCTTTACGGATTCATGTTGGGGCCATAATTCAGTGTCACTCATGGGGTGATAAATAACGTACTCTGTGGAAGAGGACTCGTGTGTCAAACTTCAAGCACACATGTAAGACAGAATGGTCAATTCAACTGAGCAGGGGAGGACCATCCGCCTGGCTGCAGTTTGCACAGAGTGCCAGCGCCGGAAGCAGAAGGCAAGCAAACATACATGAAAAATTTATCATCATCTGACACCCTGAGCAGTGCAGCCGCGAATGGCCCTGTAATCATTGCCAGGCAAGGAGAATTGCTCATCTCTGTAAATTTGCCCCAAAGAAGGTGTTGAGGACGACCAATGCCAGCCAAATCGTTACTCAAAATGCCAATCCAAGGTTTGCAGCTATAATGATATGGTTGACCAAGTTATGGACTGTTTAGTAACGTATGATTAGGAACTTGGAACCCCGTGAAGACACCAACGTGGACCCGGAGCAGAACCATACGACAGACATTAATATACCGTCTGTCGCCAGTGATGAAGAGTTCCGGGTCCTAGGATATCTCCCTAATTATCAGAGTCTATCAACAGGATCTCCTGGATTTGAAGTAAGAATCCGACCAAGGCTGTCTGTTCTATCTTCGCTAAAACCCCAAGGATTCCAATGCTATTTCAAATAAACCCCGGGGCCCTATGTCACCTGAAATGGGAGATGTTTTGCGTTCTATCCCCCCCAAACCCTATGCAGGTAAGAGGAATGAAGCATGTGGCTAACTGATTATCATTGTCTAACGTTCTTTAGATGCCCTCGTGCAGAACTTCCTTAATGATGTAAATTATCACTACTACTCCCTCTATCCACCAGCATTCTCGCAGGACTATGCCGTTTGGTGGGCAGGCAAATCCAGCGGCCAAGCACTTACCCCAGAATTTACCTGTCTTCTACTACGTGTCTGTGCATGTTCTTTGGCTTTTCTTGACGCCAAAGCATGTCAAAAACTCGAGACAGATCTGGGCGAATCGACTCGAAGCCTCTCCGAGCGTTACCATCTTGCTGCTCAACGACTAAGCAACACCATACTTCCTGGCCAGGGTGGCTTGGTACAAGTTCAGCAACTGTTTCTCACAGCATTCTGGTTCAAGACGGAAGCTCGCTTCATTGAGTCCTGGCATGCATTGAGCTCTACCATCCATGAGGCTCAAGAGTTAGGTGTGTACTATGAACCTCCATGTTTTTAACAGTGATTTGATTTGATTGAAATGGAGGGTAAATCATTTTTAAGAACATTAACTAACAGATATACCTAATAGGAATGCACAAGGGCTCCTTCAAATCAGGTATATCCGAGTTTGATCAAGAGATGAGGAAGCGAATTTGGTGCCTTCTATATTGTTGGGATTGGTAAGAACTTCCCATTTCCACTCATCTCATACAAGGCAGTCGCTCACGCAAAAAGGCAATTCGCTATATTCTTATCCCGGCCATGTATCATTCACAGTACTTACTGTTCCTTTGAGCTACCGAACATGCGACTAGAATGCTCCGAGGAACAATTGGAATTACCGTCTCCAATAACACACGTGCTCTTCCAGGCCCAATTAGGTCGGGCAATGTCTCACATACCTGGGGTTATGGGAGGAACTGTGTCCTCGGCCCATGCAGCCGCTGTTCAGCAGGAAGTAGAGAAGTGGTTTGCTTCATTTCCCCCGGCTTATAGAATCACGAACCCGGATACCCAGTGGGATAGGGATTATCGCTATGTAATCCTGCAGCGCCATCAGCTACGTGCAATAGGCTACATGACGAGGCTTATACCACTAAAAGCATACCTTACCAAGTGCGAAACAGACATTCCCGACAATGAAAAAATCTTCCGATCGACTGCTGTCGAGTGCTCTCTAAAATTGATGGAAACTTCCCACAAACTGCTAGACTGCATACTACCCGCGAACGCAAAATTTCACTATGCCGCCTTTATGATATTCGATACGGCCGCCTTCCTATGCTCCGCTATACTCCATGACAGAAACCGCAGTCTTCCCCAACGGGGTGAAGTGATCGAAACAATAAGACAGGCCCTCAATGTGATAGAATTGCTTGGTCCTCTCACGAAAACAGCTGCATTATGCTATCCAGTTCTTGCTAAGATTGCTGCCACCATTCCCTTACCCTCTGAGCGAATTCCGCAGGACTCTAAATCCCCCGAAAGCTCAAACGGAGGACCGAAAACACCCAGTGAATCGCGAAAAGAGTTGGGCGAATATCCCACGAATGGGGCAAATATTGCGGGTGGAGCCAATTTCCCCAGACTTTCTGATGTTGGGACATATGACTCTATCCCACTAGAGTTTCCTGCATCAGCAGTAGTACTGCCACCAACTTCAGGACTCGGTGATCTTTCGAATCTGGACTTGGGCGAGCTAAGTCGGATTTGGGATTGGGAAACTCTTGATCTCGATTTATCATCGGTGCCACCGGCTTTCTAAGTCGGTCATTTCATTACTGTTATCAAAAATTTATCCATAAAATGTCTCCCGGCACAGCCATCTAGGCTGTGGGCTTTGTACAATGACGAGATATGACTATTATGTCCTTAAACATCGGCCTGAATGAATCATGATCTATTCCGTACTCATATAAATTTAGGCTCATGGCCAAATGTATTGCAATACAATATGATTAGAATTACCGAGGGTACTATTATGGCCACAAGCAATAACCTAGCAATCGTATTATTGAGTCATGCTCTTGAGAATACTTGCATGCTCCCATACACGTCATTGAAATGCTCTTTCCCATGCATTCATTCATTTGAATTCTGATATTTAATCTCTCGCAATCTTATAACTGATAGGCATCTAGTTTCCACCGACAGCCTCGGGCACCTTGTCCGCATCATAACCGAGCTTCGTCTTCAACTCCTCGACTAATTGGACGTACTGCTTCTGGGCCTCCTCGTGAGAGATTCCAGTTTCCGCAACCTCCTTCCAGGCATTGTACTTGGCTTTGCCCTATTATGATAGACTCTATATCAGTGACTGAAAATGGAGAAATGAGAAGATAGCAGATCGAGTTACCTTGAAGTCAAAAGTGCCGGGCGCTGTTGCAGCCGCGAATCCCTTTTCATCGGTGGACTGCTTGTAGAGAGCGTAGAGCTACAATATTCCTTTAGTGACTGCTCTCAGATGCCTCGTATTTCCATAGAGATAAGATAACGTACCTTAAGGAGGTCGTCGGTGGAGGGCTTTGCGAGCAGCTTTTTGCTGTCCTCGACGGCGGTCTTGAATTCGGGGGATTGTTCAATAGCCATGGTGAAAGCTGGTATCGAGTATTGGGATATATGAGTTAGGTTGGTATTTGTTGGTTGTAAAATGAAACTTTTGCAGATGAGGGGAGCAGAATAAATGGCAAGCGAGAGAGAATAATATTGGTGTTGACTCGTTGGGGCAGTTCTTTGCTTTTTAGAAGGGCGGGGGGATGGGGCAGATGAGGGGCAATCTGGTGGGACACGTCTGGTGATGCATTCTCCTGACTGCGCTATGGAATAAGACGCAATTAAACGCCGCTATTATTATTCTGATGGTATTGCTGTTCACCAGTTATATCCTCTCAACTTGCTCTACTTGTCCAACATCTTCTCCGTCTAGTTTCACCTCCTTCCTCGCCACTTCTGCCTCCTGTTGATCGTTCACCACGAATCTCTCCGGACGTCGAACCTGCACCGCTTCTCGATCCAAAAACACCCAAACCCGCAACCCTTCCTTGAACACGGCATCTACGTCCTCTAGCCGCCGATTCGATGTTTCCGGATAAAAGAGATAGATGATGGGTATCGAGAACCAGTTGAAGAACACCCAGATGAGATAAAATCTCCATCCCAAATTCTCGATCCCAACAGGTGTCACTTGTACGACCATGTAGTTCACTGCCCATTGGGCGGCTACACTGGCAGCGGCACCCTTCATTCTCATATTCAACGAGTTGATTTCGGTGTTGTAGAGCCAGGCTGTGCCTTGCCAGCCCGTGCCGAAGAATGCATAAAAGAGGAAGATCATGGCAACTGAGGCGGCTCCATAATTGTACGCAAGTTGGGGGTTTTCGGTGTTACTGTTCGCCCAGATCAATAGTGCCAGTACGAGATAACAACAGGCAGAGCCGGATGAGCCTTGATATTCTCAGCTTGGGGGTTTCGGATATAGGATTGGATGTGTTGCAACTGACCAAATAACATTGCACCACGACGACCCCATCTGTCAATCATCATCATTCCGAGGAACGAGAATACAGTGTAGGGAATGCCGTTTACTGCGGTCAACAGCCGGGCTCGTTTCTCTGGTAAGCCAACGGATGCAGTCAACACTGTTGGAAGATAGTACGATGTCGCATTGATACCAGAGAGCTGGACTATGACTTGGGTTCCAAGACCGAGGACAAACCGACGCAGAGTGCCCGATTCACCATCGTTTGTCCTATTTCGCAAAAGATCCCACCAGCTCACCGCATTGTCCTTCTCAGCACGATAGGCTGTGAGAATCTCGTTCTTTTCTACAATGACGGAGGGAGTAACCGCGGTAGCACCATCGCCTTGAAGGTCGGCAAGCACTTGGGTTGCTTCATCGATTCGATCTTTCGAAATCAGCCACCTTGGAAGCAGAATTATCAGTTATCCATTCTTCATGCGGCATGTTGGTCTATCTTTCCAAGCTCACCTAGGTGATTCAGGAAGCCAAGGAGCTGTGCTCAGAATGACGATTCCAAAAAGAAGTTGCAAAGCGAGTGGAAATCGCCACGCGATACTTCCATCGAGATAGGAGAATCCATATGTGACCCAGTTGGCAAGACAAAAGCCAGCCACATTCACGACCAAACCGAGAACAACCAGTTTTCCTCTCCAACTCGGCTTGGTCGTTTCACTTTGCCAGACTGGTGCAGTTGCTGTATTCAGGCCATTCCCGAGGCCAGCCACAAGACGGCCCACGATCATATGAGGGACTGAATAAGCTGTGATCTGAAGAATTGCCCCTATGGTCATGACTATGGTCCCGATTATGACAGACCACTTTCTGCCCAGGCGAGCACCAAATAAGGATCCAGAGACGGCACCAAAGAAGCATCCCACGTCGTAGAGAGAAGTAATAGTGCCAACCAGGTTTGCATCCGGATGGTTCATGGCATTTAAGAAATCCTGCGTGATGACCACGCCACCTAATAAGGTTAAAACACCAATTCAAAGCCGGCGTATTCAGACTCACTGAATACTGCTTGGTCGTAGCCAAAAAGCGCCATGGCAGTTGTGCAGCTCACAGTCACCCAGAATGTGAGGCGGCCGCCTCGGCAGCCAAAGTATCGGTCTTTCATTATATGAAACTATCCTTGATCTCTTCTAGGATGATAAGAAGAAGCGTATACATCGAGAATGCGGGGGAGATCCCCAGATATTTAAAGCTCCGGTCAGAGCACGAGTATAATGCCTTGCGCCGGATAAACACTGCAGGGGATACACTACTCGGATGCCAAGTGTATTCACTCGGCCTATCCATATTCGAAATCCCACTGAATGGTGGAGTTTCCCCGGACCGTGTTTGCACCGTGGAAGTGCCCGGGCCGTGTCTATACCGTTGGTTTTGCGGGGAAATTGAGGGGAATGAAGATCTACTACCAACACCACCACTCGGCTGATGATATATATCATACTACACTCAAGGCCAAAGAGAAGGTCGCTATCATTGACACTAATGTTTTAGGTATTAGTTGCAGAAATCCGTTTAACAGCCAACTATTGAGAAGCCGCTGTCATACCTGGAGAAAGACTGGGAGAGTATAGGTATACAGGGTAACGCACTTTGATACGATAACTCATCTAACGAAGCTATTCGCTATAAATCATATTATACGATTCCGTATAATCAAGCTTTATCACTTGGAATGTTCATCGTCATCATGGTTGTCAGCCCTGGCCCAGATATTGATCGGACATTTTCGGGATACAAATCGTGAGGGCTAAGGTATAAAATCCAACACACTTCGTGAACATCAAAACAATATCAGAATACAATCTCATAACCATACCTTGACTCAAATATCAAACTCAATTGCTATTTCAACATGCCTACTCGTGTTGAATTCCCCAGCAAAAGAATCACTCTGGTCGCCGACCTCTATCTCCCACCTCAGTCGGCCCTCAATCGTAATGCGCCGCCGTGATCATCGATCACCCCATAGGAGGCGTTAAAGAGCAGAAATCTGGCCTTCATGCTAAACTTCTAGCTGAAAATGGGCTCATTGCACTCGCTTTTGATGCTGATTTTCAAGGAGAAAGCGGAGGAGAGCCACGGGGGCCAGAAAATCCTTCACAGCGAGCTGACGACGTTCGGAGTGCTGTGACTTATCTTCCTATGCGAGAAAGTAGACCCTCAATGCATTGGTGCTTTTGGAATCTGCGCATTGGGGGGTTATGTTCCATTTGCTGCGCAGACAGACGTGCGTATCAAAGCCGTGGCGACAGTCAGTGCAGCAGACGTTGGCCGTCTCTTTCGTGACGGAATGAAGGATACTGGAATGGTAACTAACTGGGAGACGCTTTATCAGACGCTAAAAGCAGCCGGTCAAGCTCGCATCGAAGCCAAAGGCGAACCTGTCGCGATGCAACCACGTATTCTCGACAGCGTCGACAAAGTCCCAGATACTGTGCCGACTCTTGTGAAAGAAGCATGCGAGTACAATCGGACCCTACGAGGCCAGCATCTCCGATCCATCAACAGCTGGCCTGTCCGAAGTGCCGATCGCATTGTGAACTATTCATCCTATGCATTCATCGGTCTTATTTCCCCGCGCCCTCTATTGATGATCGTGGGGACTGCAGCAGATACTCGCTGTTTTAGCGAAGAGGCTATTGCGCGTGCCAAAGATCCCAAGGAATTGTATTTGGTAAAAGGGAAGACTCATGTTTCTTTGTATAATGATTTGTCGGGGCATCTTCTGAAGCTGGTTGACTTTTGTCAAGTCGTTGTGTTAGTGGGCTTATGTGTGTATACAGGGAAGCGATGGTGTCTACATTACGTATTGATTATCCCATGAAGTATATGACTATCACCACACAAATCAAATATTCCATCTAAAGATACAAGATAAATTACATATCTTCTAGTTTGGATATAGTTACAATGGAGCCAAATGGCAGCTTTGCAGAATCCAATTCTCTCCCTCCGATCAATCCCTCCAAGTTCTATACAACTTTCCTCCCTCGAGCCCTTAAACTGCTGAGACGAATTGCACCTCATCTTAGCCCAAATGTGTTGCAGATCAGCTCATAATACATTTTGAAATTCAACGATTATTCATCACGAGCTCTAGAAGAAGCACATACGATAGATTTCGTTTCGAAGCACACCACCGTTCCTGTCCCAAAGATTATCACCGCGTTTCAGTCCAAGAACGGAGAAAGTTTTCTATTGATGAAAAGATGCCCAGGGGTTCCTCTTGGAGAGGTATTCTTTGATCTCATCTACGAAGAGAAACAGAATGTGGTACATCAACTGCGATGCTACATGGAACAGCTCCGCGCTTTGGATCCTCCACAGCCTGGGAAAATAGGAAGCACGCTGTATAGGCCTCTGAATGATTTCCGCATTGCCAATACACCTCAAGGACCGTTCGACAGCGTGGATGATTTCCACGATTTCTTGCGACATGGTGGCCAATATCCCACTGGACATCGAGAGCTGGATGCATTAATCATCGCCCAGGATAGCAGAGACTATGACATCAATTTCACACATGGTGACTTCGGCCTGCGCCATGTCTTCTATCACGACGGGAGGATAACAGGCATCATCGACTGGGAATTTGCCGGTTGGTTTCCTGATTATTGGGAGTATGCAATGGCTGGTTATTCGATTTGGAGTTTTGTGAGCATTGAGGCGTATCTTCATATGATCATGGATCCTTTTCCAGATGAGTTGCAGATGGAGCGGTTGAGATGGGCTCTCTTCGCCATCGTTTAATCATTTCTGTTCAATTTCTGTCTTTGATATTTCTTTAGTCCATATGGAGTAATTGAATACTATTAATTCATCATCAATGTCAATCTCAGAGCAAAGAAATCGCCTTAATTCCAGGCAGATATAGAAAGCGATTAGTCATGTCGGACGTTAGGGCAAGGCTAGTCCTCATGCGGCTAGCGCCACCAACCACCCACAAGCGGAGACGGCATTTTCTTAAGGCGGGCAGCGAGTAGCCCGTCTTTTTTTTCTCGACCTCGACCCGATATTCAGCGTAGAGCCACACCATAAGGATTACAAGTTCTTTTGGAAGACTGTCGCCATCATGTCGAAGATCACAGTCGGTATGTTCTCCTGATATTTCGATCTTGTGTTTGTTCCTACGACTAATGTCTCTTTCCTTGTTACAGCCGGAGTGCGCCAGAATGTCGAGCAGCTGCTCAACTACTCTCAGAATGAGAAGAAGAGAAACTTCCTCGAGACCGTCGAGCTTCAGATCGGTCTGAAGAACTACGACCCCCAGCGTGACAAGCGTTTCTCCGGAACCATCAAGCTGCCCTCCGTTCCCCGCCCCAACATGAGCATCTGGTGCGTTATTCCGATCCCGATTCCGATCAGACTTGGTGGAAGAAAACAAGGATGAAGGATTCAACGAGACGAAGAAAGGCGACAAATTGCTGACGGTTGAATTATTACAGTGTTCTTGGTGACCAGCACGATCTTGACCGTGCTAAGCACCACGGTGTTGATGCCATGTCCGCTGATGACCTGAAGAAGCTCAACAAGAACAAGAAGCTCATCAAGAAGCTTGCTCGCAAGTACGATGCCTTCCTTGCTTCCGAGGCTCTCATCAAGCAGATTCCCCGTCTCTTGGGTCCCGGTCTCTCCAAGGGTATGTTTATATCGTCTGGCGCAATCGCCAATCCTATTGCGAAAAATTTGAGATATTAACATTCTGCTTTACAGCTGGTAAATTCCCTACCCCCGTCTCTCACGCCGAGGACATGGCCAACAAGGTCACCGATGTCAAGTCCACCATTAAGTTCCAGCTTAAGAAGGTTCTCTGCCTCGGTGTTGCCGTTGGCAACGTTGGCATGACCCAGGACGACTTGGTCGCTAACATCATGTTGGCCATCAACTACCTCGTCTCCCTCCTGAAGAAGGGCTGGCAGAACGTTGGCAGCCTTGTCATCAAGGCTACCATGTCTCCCCCAAGCGTCTCTACTAGAGAGTGTACGCTTGGATGCTGGGTTGCATTAGGAGCTTAGGAGTGGGAATGTATATGCCATAGTTACGGAAATATGAACCTCACGACTTTGTTCCTACACCTTTGCATTTTATGGTTCTGAAAAAAGTAGCCCAGAAATTGGTCGTAGTTTGGCTTATGCCGTTGTATACATCTTCAAACCTAAAGTACAAGAAACGAGAGGATATCTACGCATTATACATACAAGTCCGCTGCAGAACAGGAATCATTCCATCCCGTGCATCAAATCCGTCTTGTCCAAAATCATCCCCCTCATACCGATAAACTCCCGTAGACTCTCCCATTCTTCGCCTTCCTCTTCGCCTCTCATATAGATGTCTTTGAATCCCCAGGCGACCGCCACCTTGTCCATAGCAGCACGCTCCTCTTCCCGCAACCATCGGTGTCGCAATGGGATACCGGGCTGCCATACAACCCGATCCATCTGATCGTTGGCAGTGGTGATGGCGAGAATGCCAACCGATGACGTACCACCCACATACGCAAGGGTTGCGGCAAATGCGATGGCAGTCGCCGTGCTCGGATCCATCGTATTTTGCAAAGACGATGCCCAGGACGCAACAGCGTAGCATGCAGCCGGTGCAGCCGCTAGACCGCCAAGCGGGACACCGGCCTTTTTGAAGATCTTCGCACGGTGGAATGCCGGCGCACAGAATGTGCTGTCGATAATGGCTAGCACTAGTGGAAGGTTCTTTTGCTCTATGGCAACGTCAAGGGCCTTGTTGGCCAATTCAGAGGGAACAGCGCTGTTGATATCCTTGGGGTTGGCCTTGTGATACTTGACTGGCGAGCTGTTCTCTTCTGGGACCGGCTTGTGAGCGTACATATGGAAGATCTCGGGAAAGTGTTCGGCCCTCTTCAGCAATGTTTGAATATTGGTATAGCAAGCCAGTGCATCGGGAGATATAAACACCTTCTCATCCTTCAAGATGTCATCGACAATTTGGGAAAGGGAATTGACTAGCTTCGGTTGAGGATTGCCGGTGGATTTAGACTGCTTTTTGGACGTTGTTGCGCTCTTTTCCTCCAGATCCAACAAGGATGAGACTGCACTACCCTCTCCCCGTGTTGTCGACACGCCCTCCCCTTGATCTTGCTCTCGTGCCATGATAACTTCCGCAATTTCCTGGCATTTTTGTAGCAAATGTACAACAGTCTCGTTGGAGGGTACAGAAACCGAATTTCGAAGTTCAGCGGATGCGTCCGCGAGTTGTCGCAACGCCGATTCTGGGTCCAGAGGGGCGGGATTTGGGGGTGAATTCGACTCGAATCGCCTTGGTACAAACTGAAGAGGAGTGAACGACGTTCTCAATGCCCGCTTTGGTCGCAATTGCTCAAAATGGGTGCCACGATTGAGCCCACTAAGGGACGCATACTGCCGGGCGAAGGGGGTGCGACGAGGCGCAGGGGATGGAGAAAACTGGCAAAAATGGCAGACCAACCCTTGAGGCTTGGGTGCTCTCTGGCCTCTCAAAGCAATCCCCTTCATAATTGCGAAAGACCTTGCTGCACAGGAGTTGTGTGTCGTTTCAATACGTCGATAACTATTTCCAAATGGAAGACTTAGGAAAAGGCGGAGACGCCGCTTAGTTATTTACTGCCGGCAGCACCGCCACTGCTCCGTTGCTCGTTGCCTGAACCCCCAACTATCGCCCTGACGTCTTCTCCCCTATACCTCCCACCCATGTCAGATTGGCATTTTCACAATTCTCTTTCCTGTCCTATTCTCACTTCTTGTATAACATCGCCAGAGTCCTACTTTAAAGAGCATGCCACCTCCACCTCCACCTCCCCCGCCGCCAGGCGGGATTGGAGGTCCTCCTCCCCCCTCCCCCTCCAGCAAGCCTGCCTGCTAGACCCTCGAAGGGAGAGGTGAAAGACCGGGTATGTCTCCAGATATGATAGGAATTAATATGAAAATTCCTAGGGTCTGAAACATAAAAGGTTCAACACTAATATCTTTACAGGGCGCACTTTTATCAGATATCAATAAAGGCACTCGCTTGAAGAAAGCCGTTACCAATGACAGATCCGCACCGATACTCTCGAAAGAAGGAAATAAATCAAGTGGTCCTGTTGCAGGCGCACCCCCTGTTCCTACGATGGCGAGACCAACAGGACTTGCGCCACCGGTTCCTTCGGGACAAGCAGCAAACAGACTACGAAGCAACAGTGGAGGAGGCTCGGGGGCTGATAGTGCCGCAAGTGCTCCGGCGGCCCCGCAACTAGGTGGTCTTTTTGCAGGAGGAATGCCTAAACTGCGCAGTCGTGGTGGCGTTGATACTGGAGCCAATCGAGATTCATCGTATCGATCAGAATCGGAGGCTAGTACTCCTGTCGCAGCTGCGCCGAAACCTCCAGGGGTTCGTCCACCTCCACGGCCACCCTCTACAGATCCTCCAGCAAACCCGTTAGTCGCCAATCTTCGAAAACCACCCCCGCGACCAGCTTCAAGACCGTCATCGTCTGCATCTTCCGCCCCTCCACGCGCACCTCCTCCGTTGCCTGGATCTTCAAAACCTCCACCTCCTCCAGTGTCATCCAGGAAGCCCTCTGCTCCAGCCCCGCCGCCTCCGCCTTCCGCCAGCCCAGCTGCGCCTCCTCCTCCACCACCACCTTCAGTTTCTGCTCCTCGACCTCCTCCTCCCGCCCCTGCGCGATCAACCCCTCCACCCCCTCCTGCGGCATCTGCACCGCAACCTCCCAATGGAGTAGCGGCCGCCTCGATAGCAGTGCAAGCTGCTAGAAATGCACTTGGGCAGAATAATCAGACACCATCGGCACCCCCGCCGCCTCCACCCGCTGCATCAGCTCCCTCAGCACCACCACCGCCACCTCCAGTCTCCCCACCTGCGGCTCCTTCCCAGGCCGCCCCAACACCTCCACGTCCGACCCAGTATGATCATCACCCAGATCGTTCTACGCTGGATCCGAGCTCTTACACCCTCAGTAACGGCGGGCCGTCACCGGGATCAAGCCCTCGGAGTCCAGGTATGGGTGCGGCACAAGTAAATGATAACCGGTTCAAGTTCCAAAACGAAGCACTTCTCCCCAAGCCACGGCCTTTCGTGGGAGGTGTCAAGAGATACCGTGCTGGTCGAGGTAGCAGCGTGCCATTGGATCTGAGTTCCTTAGGCGGTTAGATGATGGTGACAGGAGCAAGCTGGTGGGTTGTCATGTCTATTCATCTTGGTAGTTTCAATATTGTTTATAGCATGTCAATCCACTTTCAATGAGAACTATGTGTTCTATATGTATTAATTCCCAAGCAAGTTTACATTTATTCTAATTCACATATGGTGGCATAACCTGTCTCATTAAACGTTACCATCTAGTAGGAATTTAATATTTTTTATATCAGTCACTGGCTTAATGGTATCAAACCGACATTGTCTAGGTGTATGAACAAGCTCCATGCACGTGACTGGAGTAATCGGAGGTCGGGTTTATCCTCCAGCGCAAAGTATCAAAGTGGGGAGACGGACAAGCAACGACATCTGCGCAACAAAAGCCTTTTAATCTCATGTGTTATGACAAGCGATCCGGGCGCTTCTAAAACATTCTAAACCACTATTTTTTTCTGGACAGTGCTGCTATAATACGGCTTAGCGGAGAGCCAACCACGCGTTGAAGGTCCTAACAACACCACCGACATCACCCGGAACCAAAACACCGAGAAACAACCCCATCCTAGCACGATAATTTTCCCGCCGTACAACTCGATATTTCTGCATATACTGTTTATTTGAACGTTTTTGAAACGAATTGATACCCCCAAGAGCATTCGACGCATTGTATAGGAGAGCGAATTCCGCAGGCAATTCTTCTTGCACTTTATTTCCACGTTGCGGGGAAGCAGCGAGGAGGGCTCAAGGCTCTCTTACACCATAGGCCTAGAGCTGTTGTTGGTTCTGGATATTAAATTGGGCATATCTACCTCTCTTGCGCTTAGCCTCGGACGGTTCCGCAGCCTCTCGCCATGTCTCTTCACTCGTACATAAATAGTAAGTACTTGATGTTGGTAATAGGAACTCTCTTGCAGAAGAGTGTTTGGTGCTTATTGAACTTGGGCTAATTGGTATATTCTTCGTGAAACAGAAAAGGTCTTAATTCTGACCGTCGACGGCCGGACGCTAGTCGGGACGCTTTTATCGACAGACCAGCTGACAAACTTGGTTCTGCTTAATACTATTGAACGGATAATCCGAACCCCAGACGACGACGAGCCGAGCTCAGAGATCGAGCATGGATTATATCTGATTCGAGGAGATAATGTGGTGGTGTGCGGGGAAGTAGACGAGGGCATTGATGGCGATATCGACTGGACGAAGGTGAAAGGAGAGGTGGTCAAGGGGACGAAGAACGCATGAGGAGGACAGCACACACAAAGTCCGACACAGCGCTTGCCAAAAATCGATGTGCACGAATCAGTTATGACTCTCTGGCTACCCTCGACTCCTCTCTTTTCTTTTGTGCATGCGGAGAGCGAAAATCATTCCACCCGATAATCATTTCCGCATGAATGAACGGACACCATTGGTGGATTCTACGACTGCTGTCAAAGATGCCTGCTATCTATCACCTTTGAATCGAACATCAAGCTTCTGGGACGGCAATTCTTGGGGGAGAGAACGAGAATAAAAAAGAAAATGGAAAAGAGAGAACGTGCCCAGTGGCTGGGCATTACAGATATTTCTTAGAGGGGAGTTGTGTTCTCTACTGATTTCCATCGCGACGAGAGTGGTAAAAAGACCAAGTGATCTCTTTGCATCTACAGGAGTGGCATGGATCCTGATGTCTATTTCTTTTTTTTTTCTCTGTTGGATTGGGGTATAGTTCTTTTTATTAGCATTGCAGCTGGTTTCTTGTGAAATCTAATCTAATGATCTAGATAAGCACTCCCTGTAAGGTCCAATACTCAGATCTATTATGAGTTGACTCATCCCTTCTCCCTGCCATGTCTTGTATTGGTTTTATGTGCTCTATTCTTGGATAAGGCTTTAAGGGGATCGATACACTGCTCTGTGGAATGGGGCTATTTATGTAATTTGCAGGGCCGACCCAGAATTATGGACTTGATACTTTTATTCCAGCCCCTGAAGGCAAGGATTGCATATAGTCATACACATATAGTTTGTTCCTGGAATTAATTCCTATTGTCTCTTATCCATCAAACACAAATGCTCGACTCTGGAGGTTTCGAGAAGCAAGAAAGGGCATGGAAAAGAAGAATGACTGGTCGAGTGGCAGTGCTCGGATTTATTGCTTCACGATTGTCTCATGGAGTTCCCACGTGCATTGTCCATTCCAAATCACTGGGTTGAAGATTGAAGATTGAAGATCGATATAGACAGATCATATGGCCAAAGCTTTGAATTGGATGGCAATGCTACATGGCACAACTACATAAATCGCAAACAGGGCAATAATGAGCAATAATGGTGGAAACAAGCAAGGTTAGTATTGATTGGCCGCTTGCGGATGTTCGAGTCTGTTACATCCGCGCTGTTCCTGAATCGCAGCGGTGCCATGAACCAGACAGCTTCATTTAAACCGATAGATTAATCCGTAGATTGGTTGGTGTACCCTCCATTCTATGTATATGGCATAGAATGATGCTGCCTGCTATCTGACCGCATCGCGAACACAATCCAACATCTTCTCGCATGGCGAGTGGCTGTTTATAGTCGCCCAGCCGCATGATGATGCCCAATCTGCATAATATCCATGCATGGCCAGCGCTGACGTTCAACACGCCTTGCTTTTCCCCAGGCTGTGTGGTATTATTTAACCACTTCCACCTCCTCTGGCTGCTTAGATTGCTGTGATAATATTATTTCATCCTACACGGCTTACCGTCTCCATCTGACAGCCTCTTCAGCCTGAAACAGCAAATCCACCTGCCGATCCAGCAGATCGAATTCTCCGACCGTTAATACTGAATCCCCTGGCCCGTCACGGCGTTACCCCGTCCGTAAGTTACCATCCGCTCTCCCCTCCACCCGTCACCGCCGCCCCTGACTTTCTCTTCTCCCGTCATCATCACTCCTCTTTTTTCCTTCTTCCTCCATCCCCTCTCGCTGGGTGTCTGTTTCTTGCGTTTGGTGGTTCAAATCGTTTGTTCAGCCTGTCGTGCTCTCTCTGTCTCCTTGCGCCACGACCACGTCAATTCCTCTGTCGTGGTTCTCGCCTTCTTATCCGTCTGCGCTTAACAAGGTCGCTGGACGACCTCCCAATTCCTTTTCTCTTATCCTAACCCTCCTCCTCCCAGGACGCCCTTCATGTTATCGTCATCGTCTCTGCAGATATCGAGTTCTATCTTTCTATGCCCGCGGGCCAATCTGATCTCGTGAAGGAAAAAAAAAAAGGATCTAGGTCCCTCCCGCGGATCGTTACATACATACCATATCTGCCTAACCCACCCTGTCGTCACCCGTCCGCCCACCTAGGGTTCGACCATGTGGCTCTATCGAGGCGTCCAGTCCGCCGTCTTTTACTATGCTACCTGTACCCCGTGTGCCAATTCTTTAGACCGACGAAAACGCAAGAAGGATGCCGCCCGATCGCAACGAGAGAAGGAGAAGACCGATGCTATCGTTTCCGATCAACCCAGACCTTTCCCCCCAACCGACTCCGTTCAGTACAAACCAAGGATGGAGGGAGGAGATTGCTTTAGGTCCCGGCCCCCCGCGAGAAGAGGTGGTAACCGTCATAACCGTCGCCCGGAAAGTTGGAATACGGATGGTTATGATGCGGATTCCGACTTGAGAAGTGGCGGCGGCGGTCGGTCGGGGAAGAAGAAGGATAAGGGCTCCAGTCTCAAGCACCCCCTCAGCGATCGATGGAGTCGCATGCGGTATCAGCGCGAGGATGAACCATTATGGGGGGAAGACGTGGAAGTGAAAGGGTCCTCTATCGGGCTCTCTGGTCGGGGCAAGGCGGAATCTGATGAACCCAGCAAATACTACATCGCTCGCGTGCCACCCGTCAACGACCTTCACCCTCCTATTGTCAGTGGACCCAAGAGCAGGGCTGAGACGAGATGGATGCTGCAACCTCCGCCAAGCGCCAAGGTTATGGCCGGGAAACAACGGTTCGACAGTAGTAACCGCACCAATGATCGATTAGATCAGGATAAGAATGCGGTTGATCCGGAGCGGAGTTCATCACCATTCTCTGCGACTGGTCAAAAGTCACCACCTTCATCCGCTCAAAACCCTGAAAAGAGAACTCTTAAACCTTCTCCTATCACAGTACCTCCCGAATTTCGTGCCCAAAAAGCGTCCGCACCCGAGAGCACCACCGGTCAAAACATTCGTCAGCCGTCTTCGACGGCGCTGACCCATGGCTGTGACGAATCGAACTTTGTCATATCACACCCTATAACCTCGCGACCCGACTCCCCATCTACGATCTCCACTACCGATTCTGAAACTTCTCCTAGTGTATGGCAGTGCCCTGTAACACCCGCATCGCGGCCTGGGTCAAAAGCCACTGATGACAAGTTATTTCGTCAGCCGCTCTCACAGGCTCTATCTACTGTACAGCGGGGCAGCAAGGATGTCCATATGTTGCAATTGGAAATAAACGATGATACCCATGATGAGGTTGGATTTGGCCAGTTGGAACCATATCGACCCTATCGTTGGAGTATGGACATATAGCAACGTGCAGTTTGCTGCTTGAACTTACATAAAACCCTCTTTTCCATTTCCTTTTTATGTTGCTCATAATTCTTGGGTCGTCATTCTGGCTCTGGACTCCCATTTTGGATCTTTCAGGCGTTGGAAGCAGAATAAAAAACAGCGATCGTCGTTCACCCATCTATCTCTATCGGGAAGAAACACAAAAGCCACTGTTCAAAAAGCGTCATCCGTTGGCAGGACCAACAAATGACACATATCCGTGGAAACGCCCGGAAGGCTTGCTTCGACCCTGGTTTACCACCTATCTGCATCTGCACAGAATCTTCACCCGACTACTATCTTTACCTTGTCAGATTTCCTTTTTTATTATTATTTTCAACTCAATTATTGCTCTTCTTCCCCTTCATGTATATTAATCCCACTTTCCTAATACATATTTTTCTTTTCTCTTGCTCATCCCTTTTTGCTCCTGTCATATTCGCATCATTTGCTCATTCGTTGTTTACTTGCATACCCCGTTGTTTGTGTCTCCTTATGTTGCAGCGTTCTTGTTTTACCCCCCCATTGCTCTATATGTTTTATCAGTTGTATCAATCGTCTACCGCTCTCTCCATCTATGTACTCACCCACCTTACTCTTTTACGCTCAACCCTCGGTTTTGAGCATGGGATTCGGCGTTTGCGTTAAACGGTTCAAATTTGAATGTGAATTGCGGGGTCTGTCTGGATATCTTTGCCTGAAAGAGTGGGGAGATCTACGACAGCGTACACAGGACGAGGGAATGATTGGTAGATGGATCAGATAGAACAGTATAAATGAATACAATACATAGAATCCATGTCGCCATTGGCGTTTTATGATGATAACTGTGGGGGCAAGTCGACAAAGTACTGACGTGTGATATACGTATGAGGGGGGTTTTTGTTTCTTTTTAAGCAAAGTCTGGTCTTCCAGCAAGCGAATTCTTCCATTATGCCTATTATAAACCCAAGGGTAATGCGTGGCTAGTTTATGTAACCCAGCGTTCAATCATTTTTAGAAGAGAGCTACTCGGGATTTGGTCATAAGAGAAGAAAAAAAGGGGGATATAAATTCGAGGCGTGTGTATTTGTATATGAAGGAATATCGAGATGCACATAATCAAAACGAGGCAATGTAGGCTTCTTTTTGATGGAAAAAAAAGGCGTCTCCAAAAGGTATCAAGGTGTCTCAATTGAGAAGAATATTCGCGCGTTGGATTTCGAATGACATGATCTGCCGTTTGTGTAAAAGGACTCGGTTCCTCTAGTAGACCTTCTTCTTTTCGTCCATACTCAGTTGACCGGGGCCCATGTTGACCAAGAGCACCAAACCACCGCTGTGATTTCATTCGTTAGCTTTGGCTAGATATATTAAGAACAAAACGTATTGACTTACACAATAGACAGAATCTGGAAGAAGTCGTACTTGGCAAAGTCCTTCTGAGGGTGGTGGGGGTGGAGCTGGAAAGATCAGTTAGTTGACAGAAACACTCAAAACACTGGGAAAAACATACAGTCCAGAAGTTGTTCACCAGGATGTTGAAAATGCTTAGCAAAACCACCAAAAGGATAGCGCTCCACTTGGCCTTGAATCCGACAATGACCATGACACAAGCGACAAATCCGAAAAGGCTGACCAGCACACGCCACAAGCTCCACTGACCAGAGAAGACGAATCCGATGAAAAGGAAGATCAGCAAGACACGACCAGCGAACTGAACGTACATCTTGCGGTCCTTCTCGTCGAGCTGGGGCAAACCGGCGGGAACAAACTTCTTGCGGACCCACGAGTCGGACAGCACCATGAGAAGACCACCGACGACACTAAGGTTGCGAAGGAAAAAGTTGAGATCGAAGATAAGACCGTATCCGATACCCTGCGTAACGACGACTCCCAGCAGACCGGCGACCGCGATTTCAGTGTGCTTACGGGCGATAACCAAGAAAGAACATGCGGACATGGCAAGGATGTTGACGATCAGGAAGGTATGCGTGATTCCCCAGGGAACTAAAATAAAAGAACAGACATGGTTAGACCTCACATCCTCATGATCATATTATGGTGTGGTAGCGGTGGTGATCATGAAGATCCCGATGTGGCATAGACCACCGCCGCCGCGAACACCTGGCAAATGTCGGTAGGGAGGAAAGCTTACTGCCCCGGAAGTCGCGCAGATATAAGAGCTGGTCGCTCCATTGTGTGATAATACGCAAACTGTCTTCGATGAAAGTGACCACGATCAAGAAACGACCAATGGCTGGGAGGTATCTGGAAAACGGAAAAGACACGGTGTTAGTGGCCGTTTGTTGTCGGTCGCCCTTGTTTCTCGGAGGTGTCAAACATACGGCTTAACAGGGTCTGCCATTGTGTCCAACCAGTCCTCGATCTTGCTGGTCTGCTCTCGAATAGCATCCAAAGGACTAGGATCACTCGTCGCATCGGCGCTACCAGGCCCTCCGAAGGGGTTCTGGTGCCCGAGGTTGTAGCCCGCAGTGCCGCGGATTTGCGCCATTGCGGGAGTAGGACAAAAGGAAAATAGGAGAGAAAGGATCAAGGATAGAAAGAAAGTTGAAAGTGAGAAGAAGAGAGAGGAGAGAGGGAGTGGGGTTATGAAGTAGATAAAGGAGAGAGGATGGGGGACAAGAGAGAGAAGATGAGAAAGAGGAACGACACCAAGTTGGCCAGCTCCGGATGCTTATTACGGGTGTTGATTCGCTGCCCGTGACTCTCTCCAGTTCAGGCCACGATGACCGGAACTCGCTGCTACGCCGCATCGGGCATGGTTGCCAAGCCCCGCTGTACACTGTGCCTCTTCGCCCAGTGACGACATTACTGCTTCACTCCACGATGGAGGCTGTCAGGGCATCGTCATGCTGTGAATTGCTACGCTATATGATCCAGATCTCAAGCATATTAACCCGTTACTGCCATTGAATTGTGTCTTCATGTCCAGGGCATGAGTGCATCCAGGCACAGTCAGACGGATCGTCGGATCCCCACAAAGTGACCAACAAATTGGCCTTAACCAATGCCACAATGGGTTTGCGACCGCGCCTCAAGCTAACTGGATTGACCAAAATAGGATGAATAAGGACAGTTTACAGAAATAGAAGCACATAGCCCTGCAGAAACGACGATCCAGAAAAAAACAAAACGACCAAGGAACTGAATTTCAAGTCACCCAATAGTGCAACGTCAACCAGTGGGCCTTTGACGACTCAGCAGAAGCAAGACTAAACAAGGCAGATAGGAGACTCCACTAAGGCTGTTTGGGATACAGTAATCAGCATGAAACAGTTGAATTCTGAAAAGCAAATATGTTTCTTTTGTTTGCCGTTGGGACTCGATCCATACTGCAGGTTCGGCAGAAGATCGCGATCCATGCACCATCCCTTTGAGCCTCAACCAACTGTTTCCCCAATCTTGGCGCTGTCAAGTAAAAATAAAGAAACACAGTAGAATAATATAAAGCATTTGTCACTGATCACAAGGTAATAAGGTAATAGTATTGCGGGGGTGAACAAGGAAGCTGTGCACACATAATAATTTCTTCTTAAGATTATCGATTCCAATAAAAACATTGTTAAAAAAAAATACATGAGGTAAAACAGCTTTTTTTGGTGTTTTTTGTTTGTTTGTTTTGTGTTCTTTTCGCTAATGACGCGACAAGAAAAAACACCTCACCAGGTGCTGTTTTCAAAGTTGAATTGGAAGAATCCGAAAAACGCCTTGACCATGAATATAATAAGTACAGTTTTTGATGGCCGCTGGAAGGCACGGGCGCTACTTAGGCAGCCCAGTCGGAGTCAAGAGGGTGGCCCTTCTGCTTGGACTGCAGAATGTCGGGCAGGTAGGTGGGCTTGATGGTGACCTTGGGCTTCTCAACAGGAGCAACCTCGGGGATAGGGTTGCTCTCGGAAGCGCTGAGATCGCTCTGGCTCTCATCGGTCTTTCCGCCCTTCTTCTTGGGTGCCTTCTTGCTAGGCACAGTGGTCCATTCATCATCTCCATTAGCAGCACCAAGAATACGCATCTGCTCTTCCTCGGAGGGGAGGCTTTGAGTCCACTTCTTCGAGGCCGCGGGAGTGGCCTTGGTTGAGGGGGTTTCGCTATCGAATGTGTCCAAAAGGTCCACCTTGGGAGCCTGAGTGGGCTTGGGGGTGCCGTTGGCGACAGCACCGTTGCTCTGCCAGGCGTTGGTCGGGGCGGCCGGCTTGGACTTGGCAGCCTCGCGGCGCTCAGCTTCTCTGGCAGTGTGAAGCTGCTTCTCGAGCAGCTTGCGTCTCTCAGCCTCGGCCTCCTGGATCTGCTGCTTACGAGCATCGTTCTTCATTCTCTGCTGGCGCTGCTTCTTGGTCTCGACTTGCTTGAATGACTGAGCCTTCTGCTTCTTTGGCTCCGATTCCATGGAGCCCGTAACGCGGAGAACCGATGCACCCGGAGCGGGAGCCTCAAGCATGTCAGAAACGTATTCGGCAGACGAGGTGGCGTTCACCTCGGGAGATTCAGCGGGGGAGAGATCATCGTCAGCATCGGCTCCGTTCGTAGAGGCCGTGCGAGTGGACACGCGCGAGCCAGAGCGCTCGCTGCTGTTGTTGTTGACTTCGAGCTGGCTAGCAGCTGTCTTCTTGTTCTTCTTCTGAGACTTGGTGCTCTTGGAGCTAGTCTGGGGAGTTCCGTTCTTGACAGCAGCAAAACGCTTGGCCATCTCGTTCTTGTCAATCTCCTCATCGGGCTTGTCGGCCTCCTGAGCCTTGAATTCAGCGGCGGGTTTTTCTTCGGCCTTGGGGGTCGAAGTAGTGGGTTCGGGGGTCTTCTTTGTCTTCTTCTTTGGTTTCTTCACGCTCGGTGCGCTCTCGATCTTCTCGGTCACAGGCTTGATGGGAGTCTTGACCTTAGGGGTTGCTCCATTATTATAATACCATCCAAGGCCACCTGCCACAACGAGCAGCAGGGCCCAGCTAATGTAAGGGTTCATCATCGTTAAGGCTAAATGAATTGACTGTCAGTCAATTCTTTCATACACACGAGCTTCGCATATCATTTCTTGAGAGAGTTATGGCAGCATACCTTGAAAATTTCTTTCTTTATGCAACGTGGCAATAGTCATGAACACAGATTACGGTTATGAAGGCAAGTCCTACACGTGTGGGACAAGCGCGCCAAACTTGGCGAAGGGCGGGAAAAAAAAAATATATAGGATGAGGCAACAAGCACTCCGACCCCAAAGATGAGGAATTGGTGCTTAACGTAGAAGGTAAAAGGCGATCACTCGCGAATCTCTTGACACCTTAGGTCATGAGGGTAGGTTTATGGAGGAGAAAACGGGGGGTCAGCGGAGGTAGGGAGGCGGGCTGATTGCGACAAGGCCAGATTTCCTCGCCGACGGAGAAAACCGATTCGATTGACCGAAGACCGTCTTCGACCACGAGTCCAAATGCCAAGCTGTGGTTTTTGAGCACAGCAGCGGCAAGCGGCAGAGGAATTGACTTGGTTATCGATAATTAGACAGGTCTTAGTGTGGATGAAAAGGCTCGATGGCGCTTTGACAGTGAGATGTCGCGGAGACCTGGGGGCGACAGGTTAAGGAGATCACCAAAGCACGGGAACAGCTTGGTGATCACCAGAGAAGAGAGGGAAAAAAAAGGACAGACGCACGTTAATAGAAAACAAGCGAAAAGCCAGGGGGAGAGAGAGATGAGAGAGAGGATGGAGAGGTGAAGGGAAAGGAGGGAAGAGGGAAGGGAAGAAGAGGACACGATGAAGGGGCGGCCGTCAACCTTCAACTATCGCTGGTGAATAATAGTGGCCTTTGCGCAGGGACGCTCCACTCCACTACAACATAGTACAGAGATACAGGATGGTGGCATTGGATGGAGTCTGATATTGCATCTACCGGGGGTGGTCTAGGCATCTACGGAGTCTTCTCAAGGGTCTGTCTTGGAATTGTTTGATTTGCCTTTTTAGCTGAGGCTATATTGCGATCATGATCAAGTCAATCTACAGTCTAACGGCCTCATAAATACAAGACAGCAGCTTAGGCAATTGCAATACTGGAATACCAACCACAACATATCCATCAAGAAAAGACATATCAATCAGGGAAATGGCTGGAGCCATGGCGAAATCGCAATGTCGCCAACAGGGATATACTTAGTCTGGGTATCCAATGGCACGGGGGATCAGCCTGTTAGATGCTAGTAGCATCCCCTGCTGCCGGGTTGTGGGCGAATGGCAGACACAATGTCTCATTCGAAGGTAATACAGAAAAGAATTGGCGCCGAGATCTCACTTATTTTGAGGATTAACTGTGTTATTATTTTTGATGGTTATTTGCCCCTGGCCAAGAAGACAGAGAGAAAGGGATGTTGAGTCGAAGCGAACAGGCCACGTCTCCGGATCGTCTAAACTCCGCCGTATTCCCGACGGTTTTTAGCGATTCATGTTGAAGATGAAACTACTGCAATGCGTGGGACTATTATTATTATTTAATGACTGTTTAATATTACTATGCTGTCTCAGTCAGGGGCTAGTTGTGAATATGCATTCTGCCGTACCACCGGTCTGTCATATTCAGGTACACCACCTACACCACCAAGAGTAGCAATATTCTATCCCCCACGACTCGACTCGATGTCTGTTGAATGGATGAGAACAAAAGAGGAAATATGATCTGCTCTGGACCGTCCCGACTCCCAACACTTGACACAGCATCATCCCTTGCAGACATGTTTTGTTGCCACGAGGACTCGCATGGTCTAAGATCGGATGCATCAGACGGACACGGTCATGTTATATCGACCTAAAGGTCGAATCATCAAGGACTGCTGTCGATTCAGATAATCGTGTTTGCTCACCTCCTAGTAGAGTGCCTTTCTACAGAAATATATAAGAATTCCAGCTATGCTATACAGTACTAGGTAGTGTGTACCATTAATATATAGCCATCTTGAACAATAACCTCACCACTTTCTATCTATATGGTAGTCTTCTCGAGGCTTTCGAATCTGCTCTTTTACTCCCCTAGCAATTATATGATAATTTCATTATGTTGGCTAGCTATCTATCAGGTACTTGAAATATTGGGGGGGTTAACCAGCAAAATAGAAACTAATTAGTACTAAACAGATAAACACCAATCTCTTCTCTATCCAAGGACATCCTAAAATAACAAAGTCGTGAATGATCTAGATTCTACAGAAATGATCACTGCCTGTTGTGGGAGAGTGGGGAAGCAACGATAACAAAGCCAAGACCCTGGAGACATCATGATTTCCACCCCACCTTCAACTCATTCCATACTCTTTGCTCAATCCCCCCAACCCCATCGTTTCTTGCGTAATTTGTTGTTGCTCTAATAGAATTATAGACCATTATATATCTCAGATCCCGTCATGTCGCCCAGGAAGATTATTATCGATACCGATCCGGTATGTTTTATATATCCGAGCTACCCCTCACTCGAAGCTCTTGCTGCGAGGGGAACAAAGAAGAAGAAAACTATGGGCAATAGACCATTGCTAACCACGCAAAGGGTATTGATGACATCCTCGCTCTTTTGCTCGCCCTTTCTGCAAAACCAGAAGAGGTTGAAGTGCTTCTCATCTCATTGACCTTTGGCAACATCGAAGTGAGAAGGTAGGATTGTCGCAAGCTATCATTTTGTTTTATTTATTGTCCTCGTGTCTTTTCTATCAACAGAGCTAATTCTTTAACCTACCCAGCTGCCTTCGCAATGTCGTCTCCATGTTTCATATCCTCGAACGCGAGATGAAGTGGCGCAGGGAACAAGGTCGGCCTGAAGGATTCGGTGCTCTACGTGCCTGTAGACCAGTCGTCGCTGTGGGAGCGGAAGATCCTCTCGAGGAGCAGAAGATGCTGGCAGATTATTTCCGTAAGTTTTCTTTGCTGGATGAGAATAATCTATCACGAAATACTGATAATTTACAGACGGCACCGATGGTCTAGGAGGCATTCATGCCAGTGTATGTGACGGACGTCCTCCTTCAAGACATGACTAACAGCTTCTAGCACCCCCATCTAACTCCCAAAGAGACTTGGGAGCATCTCTTCGATCCATCGGCCGATCCCGTCGAAGTCGAACCGGTCCCAAGTGGCGATGCCGCTCACCGATCGTTCATTCCCTCCAAACGTCCTGCACACGAAGAAATCCTGCGGGTCCTGCGCGAGAATGAGGCGGATACTGTTACACTTGTTGCTGTCGGTCCCTTGACCAACCTGGCATTGGCTTCTGCGGCCGATCCAGAGACCTTCCTCAAGGTCAAGGAGGTGGTGATCATGGGAGGAACAGTGAACTTCCCCGGAAATGTAAGTTTCTGTAGAAGGTCCCTATTATAGCCACATATACTTGGAACTATGGAATGGCAGTGAAATAACATGTTGAGAACACCAGGTTACCCCCATGGGCGAGTTCAATGCCTATGCCGATGCAGTCGCTGCCGCACGGGTCTATGCCCTTACCTCTCCCACCCCGTCTAGCACCATGCCAACAAACAGCGTCAGTCTCCAAGCCTACCCAGAAAATCTGAGCAAACAGCTTACTCTCCGCCAATTCCCGCTAAACATTACGCTGCGCCATGGAATGAAGCGCGGCCAATTCCGCAAGGCCATTACCCCGCTTCTCGAGGCAGGCTCGCCACTGGCGGAATGGGTCTCGGCTTTCATGGCCCACACCTTTAAGACGCTCGAGAGACTTCATCCAGGACACGTGGGAGATGAGGCGGAACTGAGCATGCACGACCCTGTCTGCGTCTGGTACGCTCTAACCCCCGAGGACCCGCGCTGGAAATCATCCCCAACTTCCCCAGAGGATATCCGGATCGAAACAACGGGCCAGTGGACACGGGGCATGTGCGTGGTGGATGGACGGAACCGTCATCGCATCGAAGGAGACCAGGAGAGTTCCAGCGACCATGGTCTCTGGCTGAGCCAGAAGGCCGGAAACCGCATCTGGAGAATGGATGCTTCCCCGGGAGAGGAGAACTTTGGTGAGATCATCATTGAGCGGCTGTTTACCTGAGGGAAAAATCTCAGAGGAGGGGGATACCTCTAGTACAAGGGATGGTTGAACATGAATAGCATCCGATACACAGTTTTATGTAGATAAAGTCATATAGACGTCATGGCCGATAACCATACTCCAGATCTTCGACCAATAGACTAAATTGGGAAATATAAAGTTGATCATATCATTCTTTGTTGCGCCTGGATCGGAGAATTGAAATGCTAGATCAGGGCTGGGGAGAACGTCATTGGCTTCTGGGAGCTGGAGGATATTTCCCCTTGGGTGTGCCTGAGGGGTAGAAACACTTGTAGTTTCACCATCTGTATAACTCCAATAGGGATGGAAATTATTGTTTCATTGAGTAGGCATTGACGTCAATTATGCATTCTAGGTGGTTACTGGGCAGATTTTAGAGAGTCAACTGTTATGCTGAGAACACAACCCTGGGCGAACAAGGATTCAGTGCTCTCGATAGTACTACAAAACTGAACACACGACTCAGATTAACTTGTCCGATTATCATCTCAAACATCCCCCAGTGAGATGCAATGAGCCTGCAAAGTGACGTAGCAGCTTTCCACGCTGCTGGGTGGCTAGGGAATATAGAAGTCTTCGACATTCAAGCCTCAGCCTGCGGAGTAGTGAAACATCATCTGGAATGCATTGATTCTGTATGTGTCTAAAAAGATATTCTTCCAATGATATCACCACAATGTCCGCAATGCGGAATGGAAGTAGCATAAATTATGCATTGCCAGTCCAAGACAGAAAGATGAGTGGTGAGCAAAGGAAGGGGTGGGCGGAATGTGGGTTGAATATCGGCTTCATAGCGCGGATGAAAAGCTGCAGAAACGCGGGGAGAGGCTTGAAACGTGGAATGCTGGGAGGTTGGAGAGGCTGGAGACGAGGTAAGTAGACCAGACCGGGTGTTTTCTAAGGTGCGTGATGGTCTATATAAGAGGTCATGGAGTCGGGATGTTGGAATAGCATCAAACTCAAGCATAAAATTATTAAAGATTACTTGCCAACGAATAATCAAAGCCATCAAACATTTCGAGCCTGTTCTTTTCCTCACTATACAGACCATCATGCAACTCAACAGCATCATCGCAACCACCCTGGCCGTCCTGGCTGGCACTGCGGCTGCGCTGCCCACCACCACCAAAGCAGGACCTTTCCGGATGGCCAAAATCTCCATCCCCAGCAACAGCACGATGGCAAGCAACAGTACCATTGGGAGTAACAGCACGATGATAGCGAGCAAGACGGTCAAGTCAGGCATTCCATCCTTTTCTCCATCCTCGTCTCCATCCTCGTTTCCATCTTCACCGTCCCGAGCGTGGCCCAAGGTCATGGCATCCAACGTCGCCAACCGCACGCAGAGTGCATCTGAGGAGCGAAAAGCGGGCCATGCAGAGCCCAACATGTGCCCTGAGCTCTGCTCTCTCCAGGCCCAATCATGTGTGGTGGCTCTCCCAGATGATGAAGCATTCTGGTAAGTACACTTTTTTTCGCCTTTTTCCTTTCATTAAAAGAATGACGATAGCATGCTAACTGGAAAATAGCTGGCGAACATATGTCGAATGCAGTCACCGTTGCGGACCCCAGGAGGTAACCAGCCACGTCCACTGAGTGCCAGGGGACTCTGCACGTGCTTGGATTCCTGTCTGGTCCGGAGCGACACGGAGAAAAAACCAGAGGATTATGCATTTGGGGAGGCAAAAACTGGAACGACTTATGGCTATGAGATTACGATTCAAACTGTATGATTAGCAATGGGATAAAACGGGACGATGGACTGGTTTTTGAGTTCTGCTTCTGCGCCTTTTGGCTTGTGAAGGTTGACCTGATAAGAGCAGCAGGACTGTTCCGAAAAAAACTGAGAGAAGAATACAACAGAATCACGATGATCCTTCATATACCTCATATCGTACGCTGAAACCGTAGATCGCCATGGACGCAAGGAGCCAAATTGAATTCGCTGAACCAGCAGCATCGGCCACTGCTGCACCCACGAGCCCTGGTGTTGCGGGCGAGTTGGTCGAGGGCAGCCGGTCTCGTGCTCTGCGCTCCCGGCCAATCAGCGCCCGCCATGCCGCCGCGTGGGCAAGCACGCGACACTTGCTCTTCTTCTCTCCGGCTGCTTTGGAGACTCCAACTTTTTGTCTCGTCGATCCCGGATTATGGCCATTATCGTCTTGCCCGCCATGGCTGCTACTGCTGCTGCTGCTCGTGCCCCCACGTGCTCATGCTCTCTCCTGTTATCTGCTTCAAATACTAAGACTGACCCTCCTGGTCTCTTTCTATCTGTCCTGTATCTATCTCCCTGATAGTCTCTCCTTACTTTGAAATTGTCCATCTGAGTTCATAATTCGCTACAATTCGCTGCTATCTTCTGCTCGAGTCCTTTGTGCAACTTATCTTATCTTCTCCTTTTCTTATCCTGTACCACAGTCCTCGACCGCAGGTTGCACACACAATTCTGCCATTGGCCTCGTGTCCGGTTTAGAATTGAAGAATCATCAACCTGCATTGAATCACCTTGATAATGTCACGCTCTCGTCTTCCCCCGACTCCCGCAATGTCAGGGGAGTTGATCATCAAGGAGCAGACTTTCGCCGAGGGAACAGACTGCTTTGCTTTGCCTCCAGCTGCCCTCAGTCCGTCCAAAATCGAAGCTGCCAGCAGGAGGTCTTCAAAGTCCGACCCGTCATCCTACCTCCCCGCTTCTCCAACCTCGCCTGATCTTGTTGCCCTGGGACGTACTGCGAACCCTCGTTCGTCGAATGCTACCA
The DNA here is from genome assembly GCA_019976455.1 of Aspergillus sp. 'subgen. Cremei'. Taxonomy (NCBI): domain Eukaryota; kingdom Fungi; phylum Ascomycota; class Eurotiomycetes; order Eurotiales; family Aspergillaceae; genus Aspergillus; species Aspergillus sp. 'subgen. Cremei'. The sequence goes on from JAFBMR010000003.1 coordinate 2,533,647, forward strand.
AACGCCCGCTCGAGGACTTCGACCTTCCCCCTCCTCCCACTCGCACCCGAAAAATCATCCAAATGAAGCCCAAGACTCAACCCCCGCCTAAGCCAGCTGCAACGGCCACTAAGTCAGCCAAGGAAACGGGCAAGACCCCAGCCAATGGGCAGGCATCGACAAACTCGAAGAAGAAGCAGCCTAGCGCTACCAGCGCTGCTGGCCGAAAGATCGCCAGGAAGACAGCTCACAGTTTGATTGAACGGAGGCGAAGGTCTAAGATGAACGAGGAGTTTTCAACTTTGAAGGATATGATCCCTGCATGTCGGGGCCAGGAAATGCACAAACTTGCCATTTTACAGGTATTGTCCTACCCCAATTACTCAGGGCAATGATTGCTAATAAATCTCAAGGCAAGCATCGACTACGTCAACTACCTAGAGCAATGTGTACAAGATCTCAAGGTGGCTGGTGGCAAGAGAATCGCCGCTCCTCCACGCATGCCCCCAGCTCCTCCCTCTCCAACCTCGCCCGAGTTTTTGGGCCCAGACGATTTGCACTCGGCATCAGCGTCTCCAGAACTGCTCCCAGAAGGTGCTCAAGTCAACGACACTTCACCATCGTTCTCCCCTCGCACTCAAGTTCCGTCAGCGGGCCCGAATTTTGAATTTACACATACCTCGCTTCCCAGTCCTGTGCTGGGTCCGCCTGCTTCTGCGGGTCCTCAGTTCCATTTCTCTCCTCAACAGTGGCCGACATCTGCCAACACTTCCCCAGCTATACTACCTCGACAGAGCAATGCTTCCGCCTATAGTGCTGATGCTGAAATTGACCATGAGGCATCTGCTGCTCTGCTCATGCTTAACAGGGATCGTCGGGGCACTGCAGATTCAATCAACACTAAACTCACAAACTCCACTCTCGCTTCACAGGAGGATAGGAATCGTGAGATGCAAGAAACGCAGAGGAGGATGGGGATGAGTGTCAAGGATCTGTTGATATCTTGAGCACCACTCTAGCTTTACGAATACTTATAATGGTTCTTTGATATGGGTTGGACTGGCGTTCTTGGAACTGGTGGCTTTTTTTGACTAGTTAATTTGGGACAGTATGAAAAGGGGTATGATTTATGTTCTTACCTTATGTATATAGATGATGAAGTATCCATCGATACTGAAAATTAGTGATAATTTATTAGATGCTTTGGCATCCAAAACTCATGGTATTTCTTGAATCTCACTTTTGATCTTTAGCCAACCCCATACAAACTGCACTCTTCCATTCAGATGATTCTCGATGTTTCAACTGTCAGAAGTTGAATTAAGGTGCAATTAAGGTCACGAGGTGGAATTTGCTTCCCCGCACCAGGAACACAACCATTCTCCATCCCTCCGTGATCTGACAGAACATTTTAACCTTATTTCACTTGTTTTCGTTTTCAATCATGGTTATATCCATAAAGACTAGCAATATTTGTGTCAATTCAGATACTCTGGCTGATAGCACCTAGACGAAGCAGTGGAGATGTATCCCCGCAGTCGCCTGCATCCCAAGGAGGGGTAACTCGCCTGCCTGCATGATCTGAACCCCCCATCAACAACCAAACAAAACAAAGCTTCCAAAATGCCAAAACCTAAGAAAGTTGCCATTATAGGTTTGTCAGTCCTGAGCTTTATATCAGCCATCTCTAGGACAATTTAATCAGATCCATTGGGAGCTAACCACTCAACTCACCTACGTGACTCCAGGCGCCGGTCCCGCTGGACTTGTGACAGCCAAAACCCTCCTTTGCAATTATCCAGACGGAACATTTGCTCCCACAATCTTCGAAAAGCGCAATGAAGTTGGCGGCTTATGGCCCACCAGCCGCACGGCGTCTCAGGACCCGACTCCCATGCCACCTGCTTCGGAAAAGAATAGCAGCGAGACCGGGCCGGTTAATCCATTGATGAGAACTAATCTTAGTCGGTTTTCGGTGGGATTCTCGGATCTGGCTTGGGAGTCGGTTATTGGGAACTCTGAATTGCCTATGTTTCCGCAGGCGTGGCAGGTGGGGAGGTATCTCGAGACATATGCTGAGCGGTATATTCCAAAGGGAGTGATAAGGTTCGGGCATAAAGTTGTTCAGACGGTTCGAGATGTCAATGCGGATTCAGACGCACGGTGGAATGTGCATTGGGTGAAGGAGAGGTTTGTTTAACTGTCGAATGCTTTACTAAGACCTGCTAATGTTGGTATCAGCGATGACAAGGGTAGCCCAATCAAGAATCAAGATCAGAAAGTCGTTACAGAGCATTTCGATTACCTCATTGTTGCGTCCGGCTTCTTTTCATGCCCGCATATTCCGGATATTTCTGGACTCTCCGGGTTCGAAGACAGAATCGTCCATAGTTCTAGCTTACACAAGACTGGGACTCTCAATCACCTGTTCCGGGAGGCTGACAACACACGTGGGAAGGTGGTTGTTATCGGAGGAAGCATGTCCGGAGCAGAGGCTGCCTCCGCTCTTGCTCTTCATCTTTCCTCTTTAAAGCTTGCCAGATCAAATCAATCCTGGCAGGAGTACGAGGTGCATCATGTCTGTACAAGGCCTTTTCGGACCATACCTACCTATCTGCCGCATGTCTCAGACGACATATCTCAAGAGAATGTATCATTTCAACCACTTGATATAGTCATGTACGACTTGGCTCGACGACCACCTGGACCTGTTGAATATGCTTTCGGACCTGTCTCGTCGGAGCAAGTCACCCGGGTAAACAGCTACTTCCAGTCTCTACTGGGGAGTGACTATGAGAAAGTCGGGAAAGTCGAATCTATCTCTAATGAGAGCGAATCGGATGGACGACCCCCATGGGTTGCCATTGGAAACGACCATGCAGAATTCGTTCGATCGGGAGCGATATCAACCACCATTGGCCGGGTCTGTGCAGTACACCAACATGAATCAGGTCTTGCACGGCTTGATGTACGTCTTCCAAGTGGTGAAACGACGAAATTAGATGATGTTGCAGCCATCGTGATGGCCACGGGCTTCACGCCGTTTGGCTCACTCTTTTATCTACCCACGGATGTACTGTCTGTGCTGGAATACTCCGCAACTGATCCTTTCTTCCCTTTGATACTGGATGGAAAGGGTAGCATACATACAGAGATTTCCGACCTAGGGTTTGTTGGCTTTTACAGAGCCCCTTATTGGGGTGTCATCGAGATGCAAGCCCGGAATCTTGCAGAGAGATGGGCTAGAGAAGATATTCATTTCTCCCAGGCAGAACTAGCTCAGAGGGCAGAAGAAAGGCAAAAAATGCGTCATCTCCGATCCGCTGATCCATACCTTCACCGTGGCCAATTCCCCATGGCTGACTATACAGGATTGGTAGAGTCGTTTGCCAGGGATTTGGGGATACATCGCACTGCACTTTGGAACACTGATGAACGACATGGTCCGGTTGTACCGGCTCGGTACCCGTTCAACAAATCGTCGAGTTTTACCAGCGGAGAAGCTGAGATGGATCTAACGCTGGGCTCTCTGCGGACTATACTCTCTGATCCGGATGCTATCAGTGTAGCAGCGGCAATGGCAATCTTTAGAGCTCTGCATGGTACATGGAAATTCGTTCAAATAATTAAGGGACTAAAACACGAGGAAAAGATTTCCGGTAATGCGACATTTTCCCCACGGTATCCATCTGACCCATCCTATGAGAAAGAATACATCTACGAGGAGTCTGTCCATGATCTTCAGGGCGTACAGGAGACCAGATCCCGGTCGATCGTCCGCTTTGCCGATACCACTACCGAATCTAGTAATCACTCACATATCCTTATCTGGTCTGTGGGGGTGGGCAAAGATACAAACCTCGCCACTCAATTTTCACACGGGTTGAACCTCGCCCCTGCTCGTCGCCAAGTTGAAAACGGCGAGCCCGTGTCGGGGGGAGTATATCATCCATGCTTCGTCAGACCCAGGACACAGATATGAGTATGAGTTTAACTTTAGAGGTGTATCGATTGTGTCATGGCAGTGCACTACGAAGATGAACGAATCCGATGAGACTTGCTTTGATCGAACGATATATGAACGATAGATTTGGAATGGCGAAGATTGGAGGGTGTGGGAAAGACATGCCTCCTCGATTAAAATGAAAGGTCACACCAAGAAATTTCTTTTCACGGTTATACTATGAAGACATCCAATTGACTATTCATCATGCTTATATTGCAGCATAGGTAGGTTATCCATGTACTGTAATAAAAACCATACACTGCCTAAATGGGAAAGTTCAAAATACGCCAACTATAAATACTGAATTCGATATACCCTCCACTCCGATCTTTAACCCCATTGGCTGCTACTAGTGTATTTAGTGTATTTACCATTTAGCGTCTTTTCCGATGATCGTTTTGCATTTAAGATGTCTGCTGTGGACCAATCAATCGTCTTCACTGTGGTGTGGTTTTTCAGCTGAAAGATTTAGCGCCGACGGGAGTTTGTGTCAAGATTTGGGGGGGTTATCGTATTTAATACCGGTACACTAGCGGGTGTGTATTTCTGTATTTTAAGAACAGTACAGTACAGTACGGAATACGGATTATGATGAAGTGGGCTGCCATAGATAGCCAGAGTAACTCTCAGTTGGTCTTGTTCACTTCTATCTTTACATCACCAAGAAGTAACAGACACAATGGCTGATCTTTTCAACACCTTTGTGAGCTCCCTTAATATCTACACTATAGTACACAGCACTAACATAACAGCTCACCAACGCAACATGCGTGGATTCATCGTCTACCACCGAATGGGGTCATCTCCTCGCACCCTATCTCGAAAACGCCCTGAGACACGCTGATCGCTACATACCAGACGGAATCCAAAAAAAATGTCATACAAGCCCATCGTTCGCTTCCTCAACGACATCATTCCCTCGACTGAGCGGACGCGGTCTGCCTCGCTTTCAACGGCGATTACCGTCATCGATACTCTGGAAGAGGTTGCTCGCGATAATGACTCCTCGACACCTAAGCTCCAGGTGCTCCCGGAGCTATGGAAGCAAATCACAGAGACACTCTACTCCCATGAAGACATCGCACATCCCCAAGGAACCTGCTAGCAGTGCGGCTCATCCTCCACCTTTGTAGGCTTCGACCTGGCGCCCTCAGTCCTCAGCAGCAAATTCTACTGGCTTCTTCCTTCCTGCCAGAATAACCCGGAGGTTATATCTCTGGTGGACAAGGTCTTTGCTGCCTGCACCCTCACAAACGACTGCTTCGCTTCCTCAACCTTCCTCACATCCTGGCACCAGATCCGCACCCATATTGAAAGAAACCACAGCACCCTCCGCCCGAGAATGCTGTCAGTAGACGCAACGCAGTTCCCAGCTCCGCGTATCAAAATCTACACCCGCTGACTCTTCGACAAGACAACTGCCTTTGATGACTGGGAGAGGCATCTCAACTTGGACGACGTCGTCTCCTACCCTGACGATTTCCGCACCACATCTTCCGACCTCTGGACGTCTCTTGCTGAAAAGCCTAAAGAATGGACTCAGTCGCGGTCAGATGCAGGCCCGAAGTATAATCTCGTCCTGTATGAGCTTACGGCGTCGTCTCCGTCGAGTTCGGGGGAGGAGAAGGGGGGTCTGGAGAGGAAACTCTCTTGCAAGCCGTATATCATGTGTCAGGAGATTCCTCGTCCGGACTCGTTTATTGCGAAGCAGCTACTGCGTCACTGTAAACTAGCTGCACATGCCTCTATCCTCGAGTATGTCCAACAAACCCACACTGTATCTCTATACTAACCATGATTTCCTTAGGGCGTTCGCCGAGACATCTCAGCCGACTAACTTTATCTCCGAGTAGGTTTACATCTACAGGACCTTATAACACTGACGTTGACATTTCCTTTCTCTGAAGAATCGGGCTCGCGCCTCGAAAAGAAGGAACAGAAGTCTCTATCTATCTTAATCCGGCTTGCTTTTCGCGGCAATCCTGGGAGGTTGCAGAGGACGGGTATATGTCCAAGCACCGTATCACTCTCCCTGCTAAGGCGGACTCTTGGTCTGAATGACTGGCTGTTCTGGACAGTAGAATCAGGAAATGAACAATGATTGGGGAATGATTCTATATACTCGTATATCAACGATCTAAAGGGAATTACTATTTATGGGCTGTAGTGTAGGATGCATATAGGATAGGATACATCCCGACTGTCTTGATCAATCTGGCAAATAAGAAAATTGCCACTGTCTGCAGGTGACAAATGTGGGCTTCATTTGTCTAGCATGTACACCGTATATGCAGCTATATATCTCTATTATATTAATCCCAACCTCTGACCGACTAGAAAGGCCTATCACCATCAACTCATCATCCAACCTAGATAAACCCTATTTCCCAGCACCATTAGATCCACCATCCTGTCTCAAACTCCTCGCTCTCAACCTCAACACCACCCACCGAATCACACCAGCCGTTCGAGGCCCAGTCGCTTTGATAGCCACCACTGCTCCAATGACATATGTGGCTATGTCAACCATGCAGCGTAGTTGCTGTATCCGATTTCCACCGTCAAGACAGTTGCTGTCACTGCAGTTTGCGACAATTGGGTCAATCATTCACCCGCCGCAGAAGATCTGGTAGAGCCAGAGCCGGACAGACAGTGCGAAGTTGTTGGGTATAAAGTGGCATGGTAGAGAGAATGCTGCGGCCGCTAATATGAGCAGGGCGACAACGGATGTTTCTATCCTGGGTTTTGTTAGACGGGCTGTAGTAGTTGGGGGGGTTAGGGTTGGTACATTTCCTTTCTGTCTGATATAGAAATAAGGTTAAGCAGTACTGGTTGAAGAAATTTCTAGTGCGCCACAGACAAAGAATTCTAATATACCAAGCACGATATATATATATTCTCAACTAATACTTTCTAACACAAAAATTTTATCGAGTCGCACCGGAACTTTGGAAAAAATTTGCGCGATAAACCTAGCAAATACAGCAAAAATAGATGCTGTCAAGACCCAACAGCACCAAACTCCTCACTTTTCTAACCGGGTATCTATCAAAAGTCGCATATAGCAACAGCGAGAATGATTATTCAAGAACAAAAAAGAAAGAAAAAAAGAAATCAGGCCCGAGCCGCGGATCGAACGCGGGACCTCTCGCAGATATGCTTGGGTTGTTACCCTAAGCGAGAATCATACCACTAGACCACCCGGGCGGTGATTGTTAAAAGCGCAATTAGGTGACGTCCCATCAAAGGGCGACAGGGATTATTCGGTTGTTTCGCGGCTGTCGCGGCCTCGCGGGTGGCGCACTGCCACTAGGCTCCCCAGCAGGCTCGCAGCCATTCCACCGATCGGCACCTGTCGTACGGAGGGGAAGTCCCTGCAGGGCTGTCGTACAAAAGTAGTGTAGTGCAGTGGAGAGGCCTTGGCTGCGTGCATGTTTGACGCTGCGCCTTTAAATGATGTTGGCCGTTCGCGTGATGGTCAAGGAACTTGCATAAGTCATCTGGACAATATGTCGCAATAATATGAACATGGACAAGGTGTTCTCTGGTGTCGGTGTTTTGTCGGCAATTATCACCAAGTGATGACAGACCAGTGGCGCCTGGTGGAGGTTCAAAAAACTTTGGAAAGTGTTGAACTCGCTCGTTGGGCATTGCGAGCGCATCAATTAGGAGTGGATGAGATGATCTTGTAATAACGGTCGAATCAGAAAGCCAAGATCGACGGATTCAATATGTTTGCTTTTTTAGGAGAGTCGTTCAAGCCATGCAGAGACGGTCAACTCCCTGGAATGCTGATCAGGGTAACAGGCATCCGTGCACTCCTGCTCAGTAACAAAGGTGTCGACGTTTCGCTCTGTCAAAGGGATTTTGTAGCGATTCTGTTCCTTGAGAAGTTCTTTTTCTGCAAGGGAGGATGGCGATAGTTTAGATAAGGTATCGCGAAGTCGTCGGATACCACCGCCCGCGAAGGACGAAGTACGAGGCGGGCCAAATGGATGGTCGACCTTCCAAGCATCATCATCAGAAGTGGAAGGCGATCGCTTGCGTTGCGAACGAAATTTAGACATGGTGGACGAGGGAGAGATTGTAGAGGTGATTCTGAGGATGAAGTTGTCTAGAACGAGGGGAGGCGAAGTGGGTAAGGGAGGGACTATATAAGTCTAAGGATCAGCAGTCCGTCGACCCAGTCAGAGCCAGACTATTCGAACCAACCAGCAACGAGGCGAAGACGTGGACACTCGATCGCCGCGGAAATCCCTCAGAAAGTTGTGCGGGGAGGCGCGCCTGGAAGAGGCAGACAGACGGTGCCAAATCCGGTGGCAGTCTTGGCTGTGCCGAGAATCATAAAGGCATAATATCAGGATAATATCGCGAACACAGGCTGCTTGGAGAGGATAATGATGATGGAATGATGAGCTGCAGACTGGCTGCTCATTGGCGAGACTTGGGAGACACTCGTTCGGTCAGAACTGATGCAACTCGAACTCGTCGAGGCCACAACGACGTCATGCCAAACACACCCCTAAATGATCTGCTGTACGGATCTGCACCCTTGGCAACGACAACAAGCCCCTATGCTATCATTGATTCCTATGTGATCTCCCTATTACTATCTACTATTTGAAGATGGCTAATCGTCAATACGTAAATCGAAAACTAGGGTGATCGTCGCCCATGTTCTCCAGCTCTTCTCTCGGCAACCCGTACCGATCATCTCTCTTCCCCTGGTCTCGCAGCCGGTTCTCCCGCACGAGAACGCTCAGAAACACCACGCACGCAAACCCACAGATCCAGACCATCCCCAGGCTCACCCCAAACCCTGTCGGATACCCCGGGGCTTCCGAGTCGTAAAAGATGTTACTAGCCACAAGCCCGCCACAGTTGCCAAATCCGATCTGCATGGCAGATGCGATCGATTGCTTATAATGCCCGGCCATGTTGTTGCTTAACCAGCCCATCAGGATAGGCTGAGCCATATATCCGCCTGCCGTGATCGCGTAGACGGCAAAGTATCGAACCCCTACAGGGACGGTGCTCTGGCAGAGGAGAATCGCGTATCCGACCGTCGCGATAAGACACCCGGTCATCGTAAAGGCGAACCGGTGACGGAGTTTGTCGCTGATCAAGGCTGTCGAGAGTGTGGATACCATGGCGACCATGTAAACGGGGATGCTCATCACCTGTGCGCGGACAGCCGTCCATCCAAGCTGCTTGAGAATGGTGGGCGTGAAAAAGGAGGTGGCATACCCGGTGTTGACGATTCCAAAATACATGATGGGACTATCGGGTCAGTATTGGCGAGGCAATATGAACAGTCTCTACTTACCCAAGGTATATTTTCACATCGGTAAAAGTCCGCTTCATCGACTTCTTGTCCAGACGGTTCATGCGTGCCTCGCCCTGGTCTTCAGACAACCGACGAAGCAAAAGGGACCGTTCTTCCTGGCTGAGGAACGTAGCAGTCTCAGGCCAGTCGACAATCAGGAACTTGGAAATAACAGCAATGACCACTGTTGCAAGGCCTTCGATGATGAAAATCCAGCGCCACCCACTGTACCCGGCGATTCCATCCATATTAGCAATAGCATAGGCGAGGAGCTGTCCTGGTTAGATCATGAACAGAATTAGATGGCTCAAGACGCACCCCGCTTACTGCACCAGCCAAGATACTAGCACTGAAGAAGACATTGAGTCGCCATTGCAATTCGTGGCGTTGGTAGTACATGTTGATCAGATATACGCATCCTCAACTAGGTCAGCACATTCAACATCAATATCTTCAGTTCAACCTACCCGGCATAAATCCCGATTCAAACGCACCCAGAATCGCACGGCACACAACAAGTCCAGCAAAGTTGGACGTGACACCCTGACAGATCGTGACGACCCCTATTAAAGAGTCAATATCCTGACTAGCGTCAAGAACAAGACGCTATACTTACCCCATGCAAACATAATCCCACTCAACCACCAAGACGGCTTCACCTTCTTCAGGATAAGATTGCTAGGAACCTCAAAAAGAATATAGGGAATGAAAAAGATAAACAGGGCAATATTATACTGATGGCCCTCCATGCCAAGATCCGCCTCCAAACCCATCAACCGTGCATTTCCAATGTTGATTCGATCGAGAAAGGCAAACAAGAAGAGGATCATGAGGATAGGGACGACATGGAGGTCACATTTCCTCAACAGTCGCCTTTCTGCTGCGCGGTCTGTGTTGGCTGCTGAAGTAGTAGATTTGAGGTCTTCGATGGTTTCTTGATCGCATTCGTTCTTGTCGATCTCCATGGTCACGTAACGTAGAGTTCTGTATCGATGAAAAGTGCTGCTCTTAAGACAATATGCCTAGCAATATAACACAGCTAAACATCAAAGAATATCATCTATTTATACCTATTCTATCTTGTATCATATACTCATTCTTATCACTACTCACCCCGCACAGCACCAACGCATGGGACCAACATTCCGAATTTCCTACCCGAGAAAGCTGCGAAATTCCGCTCCCAAGACGCCAAGCACGATAGAATCTACAAGGATAATGCCTTTTGCCAACGTGGATTAAGTTCATACCTCAGAGCGAACCGAGAGAAAGAAAAGTCTCCTGTCGAGAGCGGAATGAACTTGCATCATAGCTACCACTGACGTGTTTACATGAAATAAACACATTGCAAAATAATATGATAATGCATAAAAACGCAAATATCCCACTTAGCTACCATCTACAGGTCAACTTTTGCCTTGGCCTCTTGGAGTTGGTGAATGTGCATGGATTCTTTTCTTCCCCGCAACCCAACCCCGGATTTCCCCACAAAGTGCGGAGGAGATTCCATAGCGACTCCACAATTCGCTTTTGATCGACGGCCTGTACGTACTTTGGCGGACTGTCATGACGCAAGGTATGGTTTTCTGGAAGACTTCGATATTCTCCGGGTGAAAGTGGTTTGTATATGTTGTGCTTGGGTTGTGTTTGTGTGGGTTGGGATCGCTGGTATTTCTGGTATTCAATCTGAGGCAGAGTTTTTAGTATTTCCCTTTTTTGTCTACAGACGACTGGTTCTTGGATTGTTGATGGAAATATCAACTCACGGAACCACATTCCGCGTGTCAAAGAAAGTCTAAATGGTACTTCTGTGGTAAACTTTGGGATTAGATTTGACATCTGGGCCTTTCTGGTTTCTGTCCTATCGAGGCATATTAAAACATCCATAATTCATAATACCCTGTATTATAAAATAACTAAAATACCACAGAAATGATACTAGATATCACCGCTTAAGATCCGCATTCTCAATCATAGCTTCATCTGACTTCTCCGTTGCACTGATATGCGCCTGCTTCTCATTGCTAACTAGCTCCCCACCACCGGTAACATGGTTACTGCCACCAAATAGAGCGTCAATCTCTTCCAGCGAAACCTTCTTGGTCTCCGGGATGAAGAAAAACGTAAAGATAGCAAGGAGAAAGTTGATACCCGCAAACATGTAGAAGGCATAAAACCCGCAGTTATCGAGGAATATGGGGAAGAACTGCTGGAAAATGGTATTGGCGACGTTTTGGGTCTGTGAAGCCATTCCAACCGCTTGCGCGCGGACGTTCATGGAGAAGATTTCGGATGTCCAGATCCAAACGGTGGCGCCCCATGATGGTTTGTCTATCAAGGATTAGTATTCGACGTAAGTCTCTGGTGTGACGCAACTTACAGAAGAAAATAAACAAGAATAGTAAAAACACGATAGATATGCCGACGGATTGTGTTTTTGCGCCGCCTGGTGAGGGTGTCTCTGTTTCGACAGCGGCGACGATGATCATACAAATGCCCATTCCAATGCCACCAACAATCAATAGAAACTTTCGTCCAAATCGATCAATGATCCACACGGCATTAAGCGTGAATAAAATACCAAAGGTAGCATTGAGGGCGTTGATGAGAGCAATCTGTCCAGCGCTGGTGAACACCTTCTGGTAGATCTTTGTAGAATATGTGTTAAGGGTGCCCTGACCGGTTATCTGTTGACCAGCGTTGACGATAAAGGCCAGAATCATTCGCTTGCGGAGGGATTTATCCTTCCACAGAGCAGAGTAAGTGCTTGAGATGGCCTCTTTTTCGTACTCGAGAGCTTCACGGATCATCAGTAACTCCTCTTCGACTTCTTCTTCCGTCTCTCGCACTTTAAACAAAGCAGCACGGGCCTTCTCAATATTATTGCCCCGTTTGATATACCATCGTGGAGAGTCAGGAATGGTTGGCAGAAGTGCAAGGATCAGAACTGGAACAAGAAGCTGGAACATGACAACCATCTTCCAATCCCATTCCCCCAAGTTCTCTTTGTGTTCTGTACAGCCGTAATTGACCCAGAAACAGATAAAAGACCCGACAGAATAGAACATTTGCCAGAAAGTCATGATCTTTCCACGAATCTCGGCCGGCGCTAGCTCACCAATATAGATTGGCCCGGATGCTGCAGTAAATGTTGGTGAGCTCAGTCCCCAAGGATAGAAAAGAAAAATATCTTACTCAAAGCAATACCCTGTCCAATACCAATGATACATCTGCCAGCAATGAAACATCCAATATTATGCCGTGGTGCGAATGTCTGCATGAACGTCGCCACAACCACCATCACACAACCCGTTCCCATACCGAACTTGCGGCCGAGAAAGTCTGCAATCGGGCCTCCTAAGAAGAATCCTCCAAATATTGCTCCAACAGTATAGGCCGTGTTGACTGCTCCGATCATATTTGGACCGGGGTCATTGAAGTAGGCTACCCAGTTCGCAGACCCTTGGACGGAATTGTAAACGGATGCATCGTAGCCGTAGAGTACCATGCATGCTGCTGCTACGCAAGATACATACCTGGGAATAGCCCGTTAACCTATTGGTCTGTATTTGGTAGAAAATAATGGTTATACATACCAGTTAAACGCTCTTTTTGAGCGGAGAAAATTAAGCACCATCGGAAAGACAATCCAGTTAATAAATATGATTGAAGGATATTGCCAGATCCGATGCTCAATCCTGATATTTTTTGAAAAGTAGTCCTCCAACTAACGGTACGAAACTACCAAGAAGACGAGGAACCCGTAGCCCTATAAATATAGAAAGCTGCCAAAGAAATATCAACAGAAAACATGGGGTCATTGACAGCAATTATATAACACGAGACTCACCATTCTGGAATGATGCACTAACCTCCCATAAAGAGTAGAGGCAAATTATAGAGTCCAATAAGCAAATCCCGGGATATTTTTGCCCCCGCAAACACTAGCCACCCCAGATGTTGATAGTGACCGACCCCCCATTCCAGGGTGTCTGAGTGGTGGGGAAGCTGCCTGGGGTAATCCGAGGGAGAAAATTCGATTAAGCACTGGGTCGCTTAGCTGCTCTATTGAATATGGTACTGTACCTCCGGGGAAGCTCGCGCTGGGGTTCGAGGAAGTTCTCTGCCGTCGACAGGCATCAGATGTATCTTTTCCACGAATCGGCGATGACCACAAGGCGAGGGTGCAGATCAGTCCACCAACTGAATCAGTCTAACAAATAAAAAGCGTTAGTATCCCTAGACAATAATAAGAGGAAATAAAGCTAGTCGGACTCACATGTGGAGGGATTGACATTATCTGGGGAGATGGTTAGGAGAGAAAGCAAGAGGTGGATTTGGCGAGTCCCATCGGTCCAGCCCCTTCTGTCCAATATAAAACAGAACGATCGAGTCACGCGCCAGGCTTGTAGTTTTGCCCCAGTCTTCTCGTCGCCTCTTAGAATTGGTCTTCATTGACTCATTCCACGGCCAATTTGTCTCCCCAGAGGCCCTCGAAATGATGCACTGACACCAGAATTCCTAGAATTGCTTCTGAAAACATCATTCGGGCTCACGCCGTACGCCACCATTATTTAAGCCTCTCTGATGACCTGTCGAGATTCTCTACGGGATTTTATTCGACTTCGTGCTTACGCGGCCAGTTGTGGAGGCTAGAAGGAACCAACACCGAGAGCAACGAGAAACACTGTTGGCGATCCAATCTTTATCATTATTCCACAATCAAGTACAGCATCATTCTTCAGCAGACTCTAATTCAATACCATAATAATTTGATTTTGAGTGTACGCTGCCATGGAAACAGCCTCAATCCGGCTTATAGCACCCTTGAGAGTCATCCTTATAACTCTCTTTACCAGCTCTTTTCTTCCTATCGGCATGTCTTCTGATATTTGCGTTCGAGGCTCGAGGAAGTACTGGGACATTCGTCGAACTCTCCTCATCACGCTTGGGTAGCGATTCTAGATCAAACACATCCTGAACCTTTCTGCGAGAATCTTTCGTAAAGAGCCCAAGCTGGTTGAGCTTTCTTTGAAGCATGGATGGTGTCGCCTCCGAATTATCTTCATCGCTCACTGCAGTATTGTACTCACGTCGCAAGTTATCCATTCCGCTCTTGAAAAGAATCCCAGGGACGCTAGCGGGAATAGAGTCCATACTGAACACAGAGGATCCTACTTCATTCCTCGCCATAGGGCTTCTGGGAATTTGGTCTCTGCGTAAGTTGCGAAAAGGCTGGCATCGTTTCTTCACTCGTCTGCGAAGTCCACGCAGAAGATATAGGATAACAGCCACTGCGACGGTTATGACCAACAATGCACAGGATGCATAAAAGACTTCAAGCTCCTTGGCGCTGATTTTCTCGCAGTATTCTCTAGCTAGAAAATCATTTTTTCTTGGATAGCATACCTTGCAGAAGTTGTCGTCTTTCTTCCCAGGTCGACCCTTGCCTTTGGGACCGCAAATCCTTTCTATCTTTTCCTCACTGCAAACAGTCTCCACACATTTAGTTCGATGGATATAAGGGCATCTTTTGAGAAGATTCCGGCTCTGTTCTCTTGGTGAATTGACAGAGATGTTTTGATCAAGCGGGGGGTTCAATTTGCTCCGTAGTCTTAGCTTTCCTTCTCTGGCAATGTTTGCTGCATTTTGACCTACTCGGCGCTGGAAAGAGGATAGCAGAGAAATGAACAACCCACGGTATGTTTGCGTCAGTGACTCCATTTCTGCCTGATCAGATTGGCGATGTGTAATAGGCGTGGGACGACTTTTATGCAAGCCACCCTGCTTGGAATGGGATTGCTTCTTCAAGTTTGAGGACTGGTACAGGGCTTTTTGGCCTCTGATCAAGAGCTCCTCCAGCCTGTCCTTGCACTGCCAGTAGCCCGTTTCTTCCTCGTCGAAAATTGACAACGTCAGAGTCACATTCCATGTCGTCTCTGATATATCATTTGCATGACTTTCTTGTATTATATTTTCTGACTTCAGGGTATTCTCAGGACCGACGGGCCATTCAAGTGGGCAGTTGAAGGATACGGTACATTCAGGGCCTTCAAGATTCTGAATGTCGGAGGCCACAATGTGCTCTAAAGCATGGGGGAGAGAGTTGGTATAGCCGAGTACATTTCCCAAGTCATTCGAATGTTCCTGTGGGTTTGGTGAGAAGCCATTCTTGTTCTTGTTGGCGACGCTCAATATCGTATAAAGGTAAGCAAGAAGGCGCTGTTGACAATGCATTGGAACAGAATGCGGATATTCTGATACGGTGATTATATGATAAAACAACAGACCAAGGCTTTTCTTTGTAAAATATTTGAATTGAGAGCCAGGAAATATCGAGGAAGACGGCATTTTTCCATATATGCCTTTCCATTCGTTTGGAAAGGACGGTTCGGTCAAAAGTCATCTTATGGCAACTGCATCCATTGTGACTTCCAAGAATCAGTATTTCTCCAGGTTTTCTCTGGGTCCTGTCAAGAATAAGCGGTAATTAGAAACACAGACGCTTGGAATGACATTCTGATATTCTGTGAGGCTGTTTCGAATAGAAGAATGGCAACGTGGAACACGATTCCTAATCGATAATACTTTACTGACTGTTGACATCTCATCCCAGTCGATCCTGAGGATTCCCCGAGATATTAAACAGCCACATCACCTGGATGGTTTGAAACAAACCTCACGTTGGTCTCATTTGCAAATCTGGTAATATAGTAAACTGATCACGTGTTCTCGTGAAGGGCCGACGCGATGCGGTAGACGAGCTTTTTCCTTCAATCCAACATCACCAATCTCTCACTTTTGATCTTCATCTGAGAATTCAAATCGCGATAGCTGAATATATAACCTCAGCGCGAACCGCATCTATATCTTTCTCCTACGAATTACAACAACTCTTCTTTTGCCACGCCGCCATCAATGCCCCGCACTTACGGGAAACCGAAGCAGACGCGACTTTCCTTTACTCCAGCCGCGCCTCCATTTCAAGATCTCCAACAAAGCCCTGGTGATAAATCGGATCGCCGAGCCTTTGTACGATATGCGCACCCGTCTATGCCTACAGTACGCCTTGGGCGATCGGAAGTAGGTAATCGCAAAGGACGAAAGCAAGAATCGCCCGCTCCGCCTGCCGCAGACGCAAAGCTCGACGAGGAATCGCTTCCAAAACCTGAGAAATCCCCCAAGAGAAAGTCTGGTCGCAAGAAAGGTAGTGTCCTCTATGTCTTGTAGTTGATATTATATGCTAACATTTTTTCTGAAAAGGGCAGTCGAAACAGCGATCGAGTTCGAACGAGGCCGTCGCTGTCGATAACGATCGTGATAGCGACCTGGAGATTCTCTCCAGCACAAAGAAAAACATGGGAAGGAGATCGCTGAAACGGAAGAGATCTACACCTTCAGAAGACATAGAAGAACCTACTTCTCGAAACTCGCCCAAACCCTGCGCTTCGGAAGACGAGGATGATGATGCAGACGAAATAGTGACGCGGCCTCGCCGAAAGCTACGAAGACGAGGACAAGCCCCTAAGCCGACAGTCGTACTTGATGATTCAGAAGAGTCGGAGGAAGATCCGGTGGCCTCGTCTCCCGCCAAAAAACGGAGGCCCAACGTTGACTCTGAGGTACCACAAACACCGCGCCGAGGCTCGAACCAGGATAAACTGGACCTAGAAGAGGATCTTGAAGACCTCCAGGATTCAGGTAAGCTTCGTCTATCAAATTTAGTATGGACATAATACTGACACGGCTGCTTTAGTCGTGAAGGAAACGCGGACTCGCGGTCGATTTGCCAATTCAGCAAGGGCCCAAAGGCAACAGCATCTTGAAGCTCTACGTCGCCGAAGAGCTGGCGAGAAGACTGAAGATGATACTAAACCCGAGCCCGAAGAGTCTGAGACTCAGTCCGAGTCCGAGGAAAGCGAGGGCGAAAGCGAAACCAACTCCAGACAACCCCAATTCCATAATCAAACGGAAAACAGCGACGTCGAATCTGCAATCGCGAGCAACGAAGATCTAGATCGCTATGACGAGGACTTCGTATCGGATGATGGCGTCGGTGAACTGGGAGTACCAACCGGTCTCGAAGATATGCCATTCGAATTCACTCGACATGCATACAAACAGACCAAAGATTACTTCCAGGATGCAGTGGAGTGGATGGTGCACAACCAACTCAACCCAGCATTCTCTCGTTCTAGTCCTCAATATAAAATGGCATTTATCAAACTGGAGGATGAAGTCAAGGGACGAACAGGCTCTCAGCTAGTCTCTTCAGCATGGAACAGCAAATTTCACAGAGCACTCCTAGCAAGACCACACATCGAAGTCACCGCATTCCCGACATCCCACGAGCACCCTTGTGATGCTTGCAATAGATCGGGCCACCCCGCCTCTTCCGATATCAAGTTATACGGGAAAGCCTATTCTCTTGAGACACTCGAGCCGCTGGCGGAGGAAGACAGCGACGATGAGGAATCCGAATCTTCAGTGGAGCGAGATAGAGATGGCAATCCCTTGCCTGACGAAGATACCCGGTTTTACTTGGGAAGGTTTGTTGAACGAATACAATGCGCCCTTGGAAAAGAAACCCCAAAACTGACATAAAATAGGCACTGCAAAAACAAGGCCACGATGGCCCATACTCTGACTCACTGGCGCGTCCACCTCAACGAATGGGTCGTTGACTATCTCGATCGCATGAAGTATCTGAAAGACGAAAGAATTCTTGAACGCAGCCACTGGAGCCAGAAGCGCAAAGCCAAGTATGCTTTTGAGGTTGTAGGCACAATGGTCGAGACCGGCGAGGTTCAGAGACTTTGGCGCGACTTCCATATCACATTGAAAGCGGCTCGCGATCAGACGGTATGTCTTAGTTTTTTCGTTCCCTCAAGAGCTACATACTAACCTCTATTTGCAGACACATCGTTGGTAGATTCTCATGATTTGCACATACCCTTCTTTCATCCCATCTCAAGTTTATTTGCCTGAAAATATCCTCGCGATCGGTCAAAATCTACCTTTCTCCTGTTTTATCCATATTCTGCATCTTTTACACAACTCACTCGGCTTGCTTTACATCTTGATACCCTTACATTCTGTGCTTTCCATACCCCCTTTGCCGCGATTTGAGACTGCGATGTATCTAAAGAGCTGGAAGCAGTGGCAGTCAGAAATGGCTCCAGTCAAATCCTTGCATGAGCTTCTACAATGAGAAACGATAGCTGGTGATACGCAACTAGAGTCATCCACATTCCATTACCTAGAAACGTAAATCGGTAAAGTTGATAGAAATAAACATGAACGAAATGAAAAAGGAAAAATCGGTTATACAAGTACATAAGCTGCCCGAGCTGGAGGATAGAAAAAAGGGGAGAGGAGAAAAGGCAGATAGACATAAGACCAAAGACTTTGAAAGAAGCAGGGGAAAGAAACCCAGCCGCTCAATGCCCACTTTTTCGTTGCGCCAACCCGAAAATCCAAACCAGTACCAAACATGTGCTGTTCATTTATACAAATCGAAAGTCGGTAATAGGAGAAGAGCCGGTCGAAAGCTCCCCAGTTTCGAATTAATTGGGGGGGTTTATTCGTTTTGTACATCCCATCCGTAAACCCGACAAACACTCCGAGATCATGCAATTTTTTGTTTTTACTTCGTTTCCGTTTTTCTCCCGTTCACAAGTCTTTGCGCAGATCCATAACGAATGAAGATGATGTAGCATCTTCTGCTCGTAGAACAGTAGTTTCTGGATCCAGATTGTAAACCACGACAGTTGGTAGGTCATGGCCAGCCTTTTCCGCCTGCTTCAATCTCCGTCTTCTGCGGGGATAGTCATTTACAGAGAGGGCTGGGCCTCCTTGTTCTCCTCGGCGCCAGGAGCGATCATCTGAGCGGAAGAATCGAATTAGTATCCGTTTTGAAAGGCATTGTGAGTGAAATGCAAGATCATTGTAATCAAATATCGAATATCCGAGGCAAAAGCGTGTCTTTTATCCATCCTTGGCAAAAATTGTCGATAGAAAAAAGATTTTCACCGCAGCCTATCACCGGAACGCGATAACATAATCCGACCATAGAGTGGAAAAATGGCATTATGTGCAAGGCTAAGGACAATTATGGCAACAGTAGTGAATAACATACCTCGTTGGCTCCTCTGATCATGCCCTGCTCGCGCTCGAGCTGGATGTATTGCTCCTCTTCGGCATAGGCAAGAGCCCATGGGACACCGAGCAGGAATGCACTGGTGCTGATGATCCACAATGCCTTACCACTGAAGGTAATGCTGGACTTTGTGAGGGAGGTAACTGTAGAGACGGTGGTGTTGAAGGTGCGACGGGCGGAGGGAGGGATAATGTCTTGCAAGGCCGAAAGACGATCGGCGAAAGACTCGCTCTCAAGCTCAATGTCGGAGTCGTCAGAGATTTCGGATTCTAGAAACAGGGAATTATGTTAGTTTCGACTACGGCAATGATGATACGTGAGACTGTTGACAGATATTCACGCGATCGCTTCAACAGGGTCAATGTTGAAGACGCCGCAGGAAGATGCCGGTGAAGGGAAATATCGGCTTTGATGGCCTCGATGTACGAGTGGGAGAAAGGTCGAAAAAATCATGATATATCAAAGAGACCATGGAATCGATATACTAACCGGTGTCAGTGTAGTCATCCTCTTCCTCTTCATCATCGGAGGTAAGGAGAACGTTGCTCTTGGTGGCTTGAGGCTTCTCTTGGGCGAAGTGCTCGTCCTCAACTTCAGTGAGTCTGACCATTATGACGGTATTGAATTATAATAGATAGATTAAGAAAGAAAAGAGGGTGAAGGCGACTTGGTCGGGATGATGGGGTATGGAGCGTTTGTGATGGTCTTTTGGGGTGACGGAGAGCGCTGGAGGACGGCGGATTCGAACTTGTCCGTTCCAACTTTTTTCCCGAACCAAACGAACCCAAAGCGGTAAGGAGCTTCGCCGCCCCGATGACATCGCTTTTCCGATGCTCAACAAACAGTAACTATTACAAAGCTGGCAGGAAATAAATAAATAAGATAATCAGAGATTGTATTCAACTATTATACATTGCACATTGTGTGATATTGGCTATCTCCATAAATACATCGAGCACGCCAATTTATCATGCGAACCCGAAGCACATAACACTTAGGCCATCCATCCTCTATATAGTACACCAAGACAGGAAGAAAATCGAGCTGCTATCCAAGAGCCTCGTCTAATTGGAACCACCGGTAGCACTTACCTTCTGCCCAGCTTCCATCTGGCTATCCGCTCTTGGATTTCCTCCCAAGGGAATGGGCGACGTCTGTATCCTTCCAGCTCGCCTTCTTGCAACACAACAGTAGGCATACCGGTGCCCTGTCCCTTGTTGTTAACCTGGCCACCAAAGACCTGTCGGGCCACTCGGCGCAGATCCTCAACAGTCAAGGCTTCGATGTGCTCGCACATCTCCTTAACTCCAACCTTGCGGCCATGAACCTGGACTTGACGGCCGAGATCTTCCAACTCAACCATACGCGACTCCAAGTTCATGAGGAGCGACGAGCGAAGCTGGTTCTTGGCACGGTTAACTTCCTGGGGCTGCAAAGCCATGTAGCCGGTGTCGAGGGTCAACGACTGCAACTCCCGGCACATGACCTCAAGCATCTCTGTGGTCCGGGTAGGACTGCACGAAGCTGAGATTCCGAAAATTCCACTGTCAGTGTAGCTGTGGTTGAAAGCAATGCAGCTCTCAACCCATCCATGCTGGTTCAGAACGTTTGTGTACAAACGGGAATACATTCCCTTGCCGGGACCACCGGCAGAGAAGGAACCACCTCCTCCCAACAGTGTCTGAAGGGTCGCGAGAGCGTAGATATCGTTGTTCGAAATAGGGAGTGCCTCAAAGGCAAGGTGAATGTGACTCAACCGAGGCAGCATTGGGCTGGCTGGGGGAGGAATTGGAGGAAGCGAAAGGAATCCACCAGTGTAATGAGAAGGACGTGTCAGTTCCAAAGACGGGTGAATCAAAGACGGGTCCAGCGGCGACACGGAGGTTTGTTGTGATGTGGAAGGAGAGAGGTTCTTCAAGAAGGGGAGTTTGGAGAGAATGCCTGACTGGGAGCTCGGAGACGAGGCCGAAGAGGATGTGGTCGAGGACGGCGTGAACTGAGGGACAGTCGGCACCTGGCCTTCACGGTTGGCAGACGCGGAGTCTGACAGTGTGGTTTCGATTCCAGCACCAGAAAGAGCAGGTCCATCGCCTGATTTGCTAGACTTCATGTCACCGAAGAGCTGCTCCGTAAGTTTGACAGCCTGGTCGTGAGGCACTCCAGCAAAAGCAACAACTATCCGGTCTGGGTTAAAGAAAGTCTCCCGGTATCTCTGCACAACATCCTTGTTGATCTCATTCAGCCTCTCAGCCGGGCACAGGAGCGGGTTTCCTAATGTGTTCTCCTTGTAAGCCGCCATGTGCACCAATTCCGGCAGGATGAGCTCAGGCTTAGCCCAGATCTCGCCAATTTCATATTCGGCAGTAGCCAGTTGCTGAAGCACTTCCTCATCGGTGATGAGCGGATCACGAATAGTCTCCGCCAGCAAACCGAGAGTCGTCGGCACAGCCGAATTGAAACTGGCAGACTGGTACATCAACGACTCGCGAGAAGAAGCACACTGAATGTTTCCTCCCAGACCTTCGAGTATCTCGAGCATTTCATCGCTTGAGCGTGTCTTGGTCGACTTAAACGCCAATCTATCCATAATATGGCTCACACCTCGTAAGTTCGCATCCTCGTAGCGAGACCCTGCGTCGACGTAGACTCCAACGCCGGAAAAAGGTCCTGGCAAGGATTCTGTGGCGACACGAATTCCATTCGGCAAGGTGGTGATCTGCTCGAGCTCTGCGGGATCCTATTGAGATAGAAAAATTCAGGCGTTAGTCAGGCGTCAATTAGAAATTCGAATGCCATCATCTGGAACGACATTTAAGATTCAATTTACCTTGGCCTCATTATTGACGGTAGCGAAACCTCTGGACACCGAACGAGGCACGCGAGCCACTGGCTTCGCGGACTCGACGGCTCGCAAAACTGAGCGACGCATTTTCCTGGTCTGTATTCAATGAAATGGGAATGAATCAGACTGTCGGAGCCCACGATTTCTTTGCGTGAAAAGCTGCGGCTTGAGGACTTCGCAGCAGCGGCGAGGGATTTCGGGCCGGAGACTTGGTCCGACGATAGGTGGCTTATCTAATCGGTTCCTGGGCGAGAATGTCGTCACAGGAATAACTAGCAATGGGGATTTTTCAAAGAGCTTTTTTCTATTTATCTATTTTCATAATTGAGCTTTGGCAGTTTAAAGCTTAGTATTCAAGCAGGTATTTTCTGGGTCTTGTCATCAACGCGTGGCGACATCAATGGCAAAAGCACTGTTTATTAATGCACGGTCTAGAATCAATTCCTCGACATTATTCATAACATGCATCAGTCATAACTGGGGATTTGCAGAATAGTCTAATACCCGGGATTTCAGGGCTGGGATTGATGTTTTTGGGGAATTGAAAGTCTAAAAGTGGTGGGATATTCTAAGGATGCTCTGAAGCCCATGCGCGATACCAGTCGAGACAAGAGGCATTGGCAACACTCGCTCCAATCTTGATGTTCAATCCGCATAGAATCTGCTTCACGGCATTCTCAACCTTCTTGCCATTGGAAGTCACCGGGATCTCTGGGCAGGCATCTACTACGCCCGGAACGTGACGTGGACTGAGTTCCTTGCGGATCGTGGACTGGATGCGCGCCGCAAGATCAGAAGAGAGTGTAGGAGCAGCAGCAGACGAGAAGGGCTTCACAAAAAGCACCACAGTCTCGTCCGTATCAATCCCTTCTCTTCTTCGGCCAATACAAAGAGAATCCTCAATTTCCTCGGCAAAATGTTTCAGAAGGACATTGTATATCTCTGCGCTTCCGAATCTAACCCCGGCTGGCTTCAGCACACCATCGCTTCTGCCTAGCATCGTCACACCACCAGTCTGTGGGTTCAAGCGCACAAAGTCTCCATGATGCCAAACAGATGGCCCAAATACATCAAAGTAACTCTTGCGGTATTTTTCTGCCCCAACAGGACCAGGTGGCCAAAACATAACCGGTTGAGCGGTAAATGGCCTTGTGCACACAAGATCACCGGGCTCGCCAGAGGCGCTAATGTCGTTTCCAGAGTAATCAAATGCAGAAACAGCCATTCCTAGACAACGGCATTGAATTTCACCTTTGTAAACTGGTAGAATTGGACAACTGCCACAGAACAAAGATAGGATATCGGTACCGCCAGTGATGGAGCCTAGCATAATATCGGGGTGAATTGAGGAATACACGTATTCAAATGTCGAGGGGGCCAATGGAGAGCCAGTACTGAAAATGGCCTTCAGTTTCTGTAAAGATACAGGACGATGGGGGTGCTTCCGAGGATTCAACGATGCCTGTTCCAGCATTGAGAGGTATTTCGCAGATGTTCCAAAGTGAGTAATCTGCAATTCATCGATGAGACGCGGCATAGCCATCTCTCCACTTCCACCTTCCGAATCAAATGGCCTAAAAGGTGAACCATCGTAAAGGACAATGGTGGCACCGCTGGCCAGACCAGAGACAAGCCAATGCCACATCATCCATGTAGTGGTGGTGAAATAGAACAGGCGATCTCCTGGCCGAATATCGCAATGAAGAACATGCTCCTTTTTGTGCTGCAACAATGTTCCCAGGGAACCATGTACGATAGGCTTGGGAGCTCCGGTAGTGCCAGAAGAGTACAAAACATAGACTGGGTGGTCGGGCTCTAAGCTTGCAAATTCTAGAGGAGCTGACGGGACACTGGCCATGGACAAGAAGGAGTCGTAGGTGCATGCCTTTCCTTGGAGCGGCTGGACCTCATCAAGGTTGAACTCGTGAGATTTGACAGCCTCAAAAATTACCAGCAGCTCCAGATGTGGCAGCTCAGGCACAATTTGGCGGACTTTGGTATGAGACCCATGAACCTTTCCGTTGTATAAGGAGGCGTTATCGGCAAATAGAATCTTGGGTTCGATCTGCTTGAGACGTTCCAATACTGCATGCACGCCAGTGTCAGGAGATACACCAGTCCAGTAGGCACCTAGTGATGCGGTTGCGAGCATGGCCACGACCGTATTGGCATTATTTCCTAGAAAACCTGCCACGCGATCCCCAGATTGCAGTCCTGCTTCTTTCAAAGAATTGGCGCACTGTCGAACTCGATCCCGCAACTCCTTCCACGAGATATATTCTCGATCTGACTCAGTGGCCGAAATCACCGCAATGGCATCTTCATTGGGCGCATTGGCTGGGTAGAGGAGGTTCTCAGCAAAGTTCAATCTACTCTCCTTGAAGAAACGGGGTTTAGGAAAGAGGAGGTTATCCGCTTCCAACACCTACAAAGGTTAGAATATATTTGTTAATTCTTGTATGCCTTTCAACATAATACAGAGTTTACAGAAACATCAAAGAATAACTTTATAATGTAATAGGAAAACTACTCACTCGTTCATATGGTTTGTGAGCCTTCACGGCGGTATAGTGCCAAACCTCCTCCCAAAATTTGGCAGTTTCCGAGATACTCCACTGCCACAGATCGTTGTAGTTGTCAAGAGGGACTCCATGTTTTTGACTTGATCGCTTCATAAAATCATATATCTGAGTATCCTGGGGAGAAGAGGGTCGCCATAATGCCTCCTCCACTCCAGTGGTGGGGACAGGCTCAACGGTGAGGGGCATAATCATTGAACTGATTAGAGTGCGTACGGGGTGCAAGAAATGGGATGGGGATCAATTTCTTGAATACGGGGAATTGAGTCTGGAACCAACACTTCCCAGTGGTCAATTGAAGATTGTCGAGGAAAGCACAGCCTCGGAAAGGTCATGATGGGAGACTATATATGGTGACTAGTTCAGGGCGGAAAAGAACGGATCGTGAGCGAGCGGGTAAGGGAAGAATCCCGCTCAGTCCGCGGAATGCCAATTGATGGGTTAGCTTGTTAAGGCGAGTTAGCGATGCTTAGCAGTGGTCTAGTTTCGATAAGAAAAACCGATAAGATTGAATCAGTCGATATGCTTTCTGGCTGATCACAACAGTTGTTGGGATTCATATCATCGTCATGGAGTCATGCCTCATGGAGCAGCCTGAGGCAGGAAGATACACCTGACACATGCATCATCAAGTATGTAGCAGCTTGTCGCAGTGTAGTCTTCAAACGTAAGAGAGTCACTACTCTATTTTATTGATGAGAAACAAGGACCATCCTGCCCTCGATGAGAATTGATATTTACTGGCTGTTCTTCCGGTAATTCTGTCTTCTGTTTGCCTTGCGTCTTTTAAGCCCCTTTCTTTTCCATGTTTTTTCTTGTTTAGAAAAAAAAAGGGTCCAGGGGTTAAAAATTTCCTGCTTTGAATACCGTATTGATACATATTTTGTCAGTCACTAGTAGGAGGCTAAACCTGTTTTGGAACAATACGTCGTACGGGACTTGTATTCCGATCCAAAACCTCCTCCCAACAAGCTGAGTCCATATGATTCTATTATCGTTAGCATTCGATCGATCCATCTTCGACCCGTCTCTTCCTCTTCTTTTCTTTCTCTCTTCATTAGAATCATTGCAATCCATCTCCAACACTCCAATTCTCTTAGTGTAGGGGGTCGATCGGTGCGATTACCAGCAGGGCTCTGTGCCCTCTTCTCCTTTGGTCCCCACGTGCGAAAATTACCAGCAAACGCAAAGCAAGCAAATTGCAGGACTGGCCCGGATTCCTCGGATTCTGCCTCGACCGTTCGGTACGTGCTGTCACTGTCACCCTGCGATTTTCTTCTTTCTTTTCCCTCCCTCCTCGTTCTTCTCGCCCCGCCTGGATTCCATATTTTCTATCTGGTTTATCTTTGACAAACTCATCTGATTGTCCGTGGTATTCCAGATCTTAAGTCGATCCCGACTGTCGTCATTTCCTCGTGTGTTCGAAGAGATCGTGAAGCAGTGTGAGAGGGAAATCTGTGCGAACGATAGGAGAAGGAAAAAAGGAAACAATCCAGGATACAGAAACAAAAAGGAGTCGTATCGTTCTTGCCAACGTAACCGTCGGATCCCAGAGTGCGATAGAATCATCAACGTGGTGTTGCACCCTCACCCTTACCCGTTTCGTCCTGGCTGCTTCCTGCGATGCCTCGTCGATCTGCCAACTCTCCTTCCGCCCAAGACACCCCCAACTCGCCGTCCTTTTCATCTGCCTCTGGAAAGGGCGGTATTGCCGTTAAGGCGCCCATTACCATAACCAACCGTTTCAGCCAGCTCTTTTCGACCTCCCCCCAAGTCCAAGGCTGAGGCCCCTCAGACTGCCCAGGCTGCCCTCCATTCAGTCAGTGGAAATCTCCATCCCAGTCCCGCCGCTCCGCCGATCAGTTCGGCATCACTGTCCTTACCGACTATCTCTCTTTCGACTGCTACCGCAGATAACCCAAACATGGACGAACCGCCAACCACGCTCTTTCAGCCTCCCTCCGCTGAGGAGGCCCGTCGTCTGGCCAAGCAGCATGCGCAATTTGGTCCCATCGGCCATCATAGTCATCGATATTCCAGTCGGCATCCTGGCGGTGTCTTCCCGGAACCTGTGATGGATGAGCCGCCTTATTATTACCTTCTTACTACATACATCAGTTATCTAATTCTAATTGCGTTTGGCCATGTCCGCGACTTCTTTGGAAAGCGTTTCCGCGAGGAAAACTACCGTCACCTGAAGCCCCGCAATGGATACGGCGCCCTCAACAGCGACTTTGACAATTTCTACGTGCGTCGGCTCAAGCTGCGCATCAACGACTGCTTTGAACGTCCCGTTACCGGTGTCCCTGGTCGCTACATCACCTTGATCGACCGCGCGACTGATGACCACAACAAGCACTTCTACCTGACCGGCACAACTACCGATACCCTCAACTTGAGTTCCTACAA
The DNA here is from genome assembly GCA_019976455.1 of Aspergillus sp. 'subgen. Cremei'. Lineage (NCBI taxonomy): Eukaryota > Fungi > Ascomycota > Eurotiomycetes > Eurotiales > Aspergillaceae > Aspergillus > Aspergillus sp. 'subgen. Cremei'. The sequence goes on from JAFBMR010000003.1 coordinate 2,560,947, forward strand.
CTACCTCGGATTCGCCCAGTCTGAAGGGCCATGTGCGGATTATGCTGAGGAGATCATGAGGAAGTATGGTATCAGCACCCCCAGTACCCGTGCGGAGGTTGGAACACAGGACCTTCATGCGGAGGTCGAGGACTTGGTTGCCAAATTTGTTGGTAAAGAAGCTTCTATGGTCTTCTCAATGGGATTCGGTACAAATGCAAACATCTTTCCTGCACTGGTCAGCAAGGGTTGTCTGATTATTTCTGATGAATTGAACCACGCGTCGATCCGCTTTGGTGCGCGTCTCTCGGGGGCATCCATCGGTATGTTTAAACACAATGACATGAGAGACTTGGAGGCCAGACTCCGTGAGGCCATCTGCCAAGGGCAACCACGCACCCACCGGCCCTGGAAGAAGATCCTGGTCGTGGTCGAGGGTCTCTACTCAATGGAAGGGTCGATGTGCAACCTCCCTGGTCTTATTGCTCTGAAGCGACGCTACAAATTCAACCTCTTCGTCGATGAAGCTCACTCGATTGGCGCCATCGGACCTAAGGGAAGGGGTGTTTGTGATTACTTCAGTATCGACACTAGCGAGGTTGACATTCTCATGGGCACACTCACCAAGTCATTTGGTGCCAACGGTGGATATATTGCCGCTGACAAGGAGATGATCTACAAGCTTCGCGCAACAGATTCCGGCGTTCTCTACGGAGAGTCCCCAGCCCCGGCTGTTCTGGCGCAAATCTCATCTGCGCTCCGCTTGATTAATGGTGAACTTATTCCTGGCCAAGGTGAAGAACGACTACAGCGTCTGGCCTTCAATTCTCGATACCTTCGTCTCGGATTGAAGCGTCTTGGCTTTATAGTGTACGGTCACGACGATTCGCCCATCATACCTGTTCTTCTTTTCAACCCGGCCAAGATGCCGGCCTTCTCCCACGAAATGCTTAAACGGAAGATTTCTGTCGTCGTCGTCGGTTATCCTGCAACGCCCTTGGTTTCGTCTCGCGCTCGTTTCTGTGTCTCGGCCGCTCATACCAAAGAGGACCTTGACCGTATTCTGACCGCTTCTGATGAAATTGGAAATGTTCTTCAGCTCAAGTTTTCCACTGGTATCGCAGGTGGTGCTTTGCCTGACAATGGAGACATGACACCTCCCCCTGAGATGGAAAAGGAATGGCGCCGCAAGCGCAATCCAAACATCGTCCCCCCACGATGGCAGATCGAAGACGTCATCAGACGAGGTGTGCAGGACGTGAAATCACCGCTGTTCTAGCCTGCTTCCATTGCTTAACGAGTTATTATGCCAATCGGTTGCTTTAGGCATCGTCTGGCTTACTTTGTTATGTCGATTCATGTTCATCAAATGTTGAACCAGGTTCTCTCGCGCAAGGGTCTGAAGGAGTTGGTCAAATTCATTTCAACAAACACGGTCGATGCTGGTCATGCCGCGTCACAGGTTGATTGATCTTGCTGTGTATCATTAGCCAATCATTTCTGATTGTCCTTTATTTTTCTTTTTCTTTCTCCCCTAACCCCCCTTTTCCAATTTTTCTTCTTTACTCCCTTTTCAGTGCCTTGTGCATTACATACACTTTGAAAGGACCCTGCTTTGGACAAAAACGAAAAGAAAATCATGAAACCCTGAGCAATGAACGAATATGTTTTTGTGAATTTGTCTGTTTTTTCTTCTTTTCTCCTCGAGCGCACGTGGTTGTTCCCATTGTTTCCCCTAGGACTACCTGACTCAGACCTTCTTGCTCCTCTTTCGTTCTACTTTTTCCCTTCCCAGTTCTCCTTAGCCAGCTATGTTTTGCTGGCCCTTGTCTTCCCTACCAAGTGCTGGGGGGTCACGTCGAGGGCAGACTGTTTATTGTTATCAATATCCTTATTTGGGGATTGTGATTACCATTGTTAATGAGATGGACGAGGTGGGATGGATCCCAGAGTTTGCTAGGATGAAACCGTACTTAATATGTGTTTATAATTAGATGATTGTCAATATATTCTTATCTTGAAGCTTTTACAAAAAATCTTCATGTAAAAAGGCTGATTTCATTGAGATGCTTTGCTGTTTGCGAAGCTGGCAACTTGTGCAGTAGAAAGCAGTGTAACATCTAAATGATACAGGACACCGTGCTCCAGAGAAGGGGATTAATTCCATCTTTCAAAGGATGCATATGCAATAGTATATCAGATCCACAATACATTGAAAAGGCCAAGAAAGAGAAAACGCTAGATCAAATGGGTGTATGCATCTCCTTATGCCTCCAATGCGAATGATGATTTATATCTTGTAATCGCCAATTCCAAAAGAAAGACGCCGAACGATGACCCAATGGCAAGGTAAATTGGCCAGGGTGGGAGGAAATAGACCAATAGTAGAAAGAAACCCAACAGAAAAGGAAATAGTCATCCATCATCAAGTATTCCATCTACCCAGAGAGGCAGAAGGGCCAGAGAAAGAAATAGAAACTCTAGACAATCATACAGTGTATCGTTATTAAACTGTACCATATCTTCCACGCTCTTCGTTCAAGAGAGCTTGGCCTTCTTCAGTGGCAGCAGCCTTTCGCTCAGGAGAAACAGAGGGGATCCAGCCTCTCATCCAGCCACGAACCCGAGTCCATTGACTGCGTCCCCGAACGGGATCATCGACCCTGACGACAGCTTCTTCCTGGGAACCGTACATGAGGAACTGTACGCCCATGAATGCGTCCATGCCCAGCACGCAGAACGCACCAAGGAAGAAAGGGATTGTACGGCCGATCCATTCCAGGCGGTCGTTACCATCTGCATCTGCCCATCCGCCGCCTCCGTACGGAGCAAAGTCGTACCAGCAGTTGGGGTTTGTCAGGATGGACGAGGAGTAAAACAAATTTCCACTGAAGGCAGCCATGAACAATAAGGGGGATAGCCCTGAAGTGCTCTTGCGGCAGTAATTCTTATATAACTGAGGCGGGCGCGAAAGGAGATAAAGAATTGTTGACATCCATGAGACAATGCGACCAGCGATTTCGACAGTGCTCTGATGGGATGCCATGGGCTGAACGTGTGCTTCCGTAGGAGTAGCATTGGCCATCATGGCGCAAAGCATTGAGGCCAGGAGTATTGTCCGAGTGGATGCAATCGGGAGACTGGATCCATTGCCAGCCCGGGTGATCGAGCGACGGGAAGAGCCTGTTTTCTCGTTCTGATATACCGGGGATTGGCCGTTCACATTCCTGGGAGGTGTGCCTTTGAAATCATCCGCGTCCTTGGCCTCTGACCTCTGTGATATCTCCAGGGAAGGGGCCTTGTAGGAGGAGTTATCCTCGGACGGGGAAACACCATCCAGCACACTCCCAGTGTCTCCATCGTGGTGAGATTGAGCCAGCTCGCCGTACCCACTTCTGCTTCTCTTGTAGTGTGTGTACCAGAAGAACTGGAAAACAAGGGTAACATCGACACAAACATAATAGCCCGCGACAACCACCTGCCAACTGGCCTGTCGAGTGAACAAAGCCCCCAAGAGGTTTCCAGCGTCACCGAACAACCACACGACCAAGAAAAATATTGATAAGCCAGACGTGGATTTCAACTGGTAATTTTTGTATATCTGTGGCATCTGGGCAAAGAGCCATGATATGATGCTGAATATTCCGAGGAGGGAGGAAATAAGGGCGAGAGGCGTCGGAACGCAGACGTGTAAATGGGAGGAGAGGTAGGCTAGAAATGGCGATGACGGCTCACAATGCTGTGGCAGAGCAGTTGAATAGACATGTTGCAATAGTGGAGGAGGCATTATTATGCAGGTGTCTTCGCTGTGCTTCGAAAACAACCTAATCTGAGTGTGTCGTGAGGGTTTCAGGTGCGTGTCTGGAATAGGAGATTTGGTCGGAGATGGAACGAGAAATGAAAGAAGGGAGGATAGAAATCTATATTTGAGAAGCCAGAAAGGACCGGAATGAGGTAAGACGAAAGAGAGAGAGGCGAGCAGTAATCCTGACAGCGATAAGGATATATGCAAAGGGGGGAGACGAAAAGAAGAACAGCTGAGGAGTCACGGCGAAAGTCACGAGTCACACGGACTGGCTGGGTGACTCCGCACACTATCAGCTTATCGCCAGTGCGGGATAGGATGGCAGTGGCACGCTGTGATAGGCCGGGATAGAGTCTCCATTTCTGGATCCGATCACTCAGGCAAACTATTCAGATCTTGGCTCTTTGTGGTCCAATCAGAGGCGAGGAAAAGTTTGAATTGCCCCAGATATTGCTTCTTTCGGCCTAGCGGTGTGCTCTAGGGGTCGATCGCCACTAACCGATAATCGGGATTAGTCATTTTCTGATAAGCCTCACTGTCACTGATAAGCACTTATGCTTCCGTCTTGCTCCGTATGGATAACAGCCAAGAAAACGATATCTATTTCATCATCCCCAGTTTCCATGACTTCAGGACTGTCATAATGACTTTATAGTGTTACATTTCTAACTGTTCAATTGTTGGGACATACGCGATGAGCAGCAACAGTTCCCCGCATCCCTTCTTCCCATTGATAACTTGTCAGACGTCTTGGAGTGATTGAACAATCGGCCAGCTTATATGATCTCGACGTCGAATCCGTTCCCCATTGTCCTGATGTTTTGCTCCCATGATTATAAAGGCGGACGGGTATCGACGCATGAGAGTGCGACACTGTTTGGGTTCGAACGCATGCTCTTCTCAATTCCGGGCAATTATGCTTAACGCAATGCTGGTAGCATACCGGAATGTCTGCTATGCAGCCCGCTTGGCGCGGCTATTTTCAGGGTCCGGGCTCGAGCTGTGATCTTATGGCGCTCTGGTCGACATGTTGCTGATACTTGACTGGAGACATGTCGCTCAGGGCCTTGAATTTATTGATGTTGGTGGAGACATCTCGATCATGGGAAAATCTTCCGGCGTTGATGCTTGCGGCTTTCGAGATCCAGAGCTCCAAATAGAGCGGAAGAAAGAATGAAACGGCTTGAAGTTTGGAGAGGGGAACGGCGATGCCATGTTTGATGCAGGCATTTCGAGTGACTTGCTCGATGATACTGTTGGATATTGATATCGCAGGTGCTGAGAGGCTTGAAAGGACAATGGGACTGTCTGTTCGAGTGAATAGAACTCCTGCTTATAAGCTATCTCGTGGATACACTGCGTATGACTGGTATGTGGCTACTTTACACGAACTGACCCCAACAGCTCAGATGCCTCAATTGTCTCATCATCATTGAGGGATCTGTTTCTGTAAGGAGAGGGGATAATTTCACACATCCTATGTGGACAATCACCAACACAGCCCAGTTAGCTGAGGCAGCTGGTATGATGACATACAAAAATATCTATACCATCGTAGTGAAATGAGCAGAACGAAGGAAGGGGAGAGACCTTTACAGCCCCTTTCATGCCCCTTGTTATGTCTGATCACTGTGCATTAATTTCTCAGGAATGCCTGCGCATAATCTAAGCATGCATAATTAGTCTGTTTAATTTCAACCTGTAACATATTTGGAATCTTCTGTCTTCGAATTAAAATGAACGTATCGATGCATCGGCGGTTTGATTGTTGTTTCGAAGCAAGGACAACACCATCGCAACATTTTCTATACTCAGTATGATCTTCTGCACAACAAAGGGGTTTTAAAATTGCTAAGCTTGTGTAACTTTATCAAAAATAGGCACAATTGGACAGTCATCAATCGTGATCATCATCATAATCATCAAAAAAAAAAAAAAAAAAAGTCATCAGAATCCAAGTCGTAAAATAAACCGGGGTCAAACTGTTCCAGCATGGCCATGACTACCATCCACTCCCCCACGAACTGTCACTATGGTTACTATGTCCAGAATGACTCCCATGATGGCGATGGCTTCGATGGCTCCGATGTCTATGGTGACTAGATCCATGGCTTGATCCATGGCTTGACCCATGACTAGAACCGTGACTCGAACCATGTCCATGCCCATGATGTCCATGTTGCCCATGATGATCTCCATGGTGATGACGGTGACGATGCTGATGTCCATGTCCATGTCCATGCCCATGTCTATGTCTATGCCCATGACTATGACTATGACTATCATCGTCGCGATCCTTCAACTTCTCGCCAATGAAATTCCCCAAAAGCGCTCCGCCCACTGCACCCAAGAGACCGTGTGACTTCTTCCGTCCGAGATAGTACCCCGTAGCGCCCCCAATAAGGGTTCCGCCTAGGTTTCGCTGGCTCTCGTGCGCGTCTGGCTCTCGCTCTTCTTTTTCGTCTAGTGGACGGGGAGTCGCATCGCGGGGTGGGGGGGTGTATCTGCTTTCATAGGGTGGGGGTTGGTTACTTGGTGGAATGTTAGTTTATGGCATCAAGTAGGTATAATATATAGCATCATATGATGGGATATCCATACTAATATTCTGCATTGCTACCCTGGTAACTGCCATCGGGCTGTAACCCCGCGGCGGGCGGACCAAAAAACCCAGACGCTGCCGGCGCATCTTGTTGATAATACCCAGGTGCGTAGCTCGTATTATTCTGGGGGTTATAAGGGTAGTGGTGTTGCTGTTCCTGAGGGAAGTATTGGCTTTGCATTTCTGGGTGTTGATATGGATGGTTCTGATACTGGTGGTCGGGATAGTACCCAGCTCCGCCTGGCGCAGAGGGGTAGGGATGATATTCGCTGTAAGGCTCGGACATTCCGTCAAAATAACAAGAGACGATACAGCAGGATAAGTTGATCTGCGTGGTGGTGAGTGGTCGAATACCGGTGATGGGACTTTGTTTATATAGACGGGATACCCTAGATGACTTCAAGCAGCAGCTGACCCTCCCGCACGACACACCCTGAAGTCACAACAACCTTTACGCTGCATACCAAGAACTAGACTATAATCCCTGCAGAGACGTGTCGATCTTGTTTGGTGGTCTCTAGAGGCTTGGCTTTTTTCATAGACGCTGATCAAATTGACTATAAATTATAAAACGAAATAGCAAAACCAGATTGAAATCACATATATGCCTTGGGGTATCCCACCAGGATTAAAACAGCTGCAGAACAAAATACACAAGGAGAACAGGAGTGGACTCAAACACAGGCACAAAACAGAAAGCACATTCATCGCGGCAAGTGTCGATAATTGAAAATAGCAGAAAGATCTAGTCTTGGAATGAAGCAGTCTTGGAACGGGTATTGTAGACCATGCTTCGTTTGGCAAACAAATGGAAGATAAAAAGAAGAAAGGCAAAGAAGGTCGAAGGTAAGAGTCGAATAAAGAAATAAAATCAGCCCACGTAAAATTATGCGTCCAGCACATTGTGAGCTATTGGCCCTGACTTATCAAGAATGATTGGCTGTCATTCAAAAAATGCATACAGCAGTCAAGCTGTATATGTAAGGTATATCTGATATATACCATGTAATAAAACAACTTCAAGCCAGCCAGCCTGGGCCCGCTTAGTTAGTTGCTGAGTTTGGTTTTCGCCGGTTAACCCATTGGGATAACATCCCATCAAGTTGACTGGTCATCTCCTTTAATCTCTTGCTCTCTTCCTTGAAAAGGCTACCTGTGATTGGATGCTCGGGACCAGCAGGAGGGACGTTAGACTTGTCATGAACGATAATGAACAGATCTCGAATGTCATTGTCATCATCCAGGTACGACCGCAAGCTAGCATCACTCCACGTGGGGGTATTGGCAGAGATGTTGTCCAAAGATTCACGGTTTGCCTCGGTAACTTTGATTTCATTCGCATCGCCGAATGGAGACATTGGTGGGGAAGCAGGAGATTCAGAGCGTCCTCCTGGAGATGAGATATCCATGGCAAGTCCCGGTGCTCCAGAGGAAGTATGGGTTTCCAGAGGTGAAACATCGATGGGTGATTCCAGGCTTCGGCCTTGATGTTCCATTCCCGGCTTTGGTTGGAATCTCTGGGGCGGAGATGTCACAGAGCGTTGGGTGGGAGTCACTCGATCATATGAACCTTGTCGCCCTCCACCGTTATTGGATCCGGTCGGCGACGCCAATGCGTTGATATAGGCAGAAGATGACTCCTTGACAGGGCTAGAAGGACTGGTAGGACTGGTCGGACCAGTAGGGGACGAGATTGTCTCCCGCACATCATCCGACGACCTTGTGCTAACCTGGTGAAGTTCATCCGCTTCTTCTGGCACCACTTGCCGGATGGATCGATCCGCCCTCCCTTTGGATGTTGGTGCTGCTTCGTCATTACCGATATCCCGCTTTGTAGGAGACATAACTCCCGGAGGCTGCTTCTGCAGCTTACCGCTTTGCTTTTGGGGTCCTGGAATTTTAGTTGACCTAGACTCTGGTGATGATATTGATTCTGACGAAGTTTTGGGTTGTGGCGAAGACCGAGAGTTCTCTCCTGAGACCTTTTCTGGTTCCTCGACTTCCTCCTCGACTGTTTTGCTCTTCTTGTCTTTCCTCTTGAACAGTCCACTGAGCATCCCCGGTTTCTTGTCCTTCCGCTTCTTGTCCTCTTTAAGTTTGTCGTTGGCACTGAGGGCCTTGTCGATAGCCTCAAAACTAATGCGCTCCTTTTCCTGGGGACATCAGCATCCATTTGTTCAAGTAAACACGGATGATTCATACCTCTTTGGATTCAGCATTTGAACTTTCATCGCGAAGGAGATTAGGAGTCAGAGATATCTTCTTCGTCTCAACAGAGTCATCCTTGAAGAAAGAGTCCGTATTTCGCACAGTGCCATTTCTGGACCTGCTGGGTGTATTTTCTGTGGAGTAATAAGTATACACCTCGTTTCGTACAGATAGAGATGGGGCCATTACCTTCCAACTCATTCAGCTCCTCACTAGAGCGTTGTTTCTCAGGGCTTGCTCGATCGAATTCATCTGCCTCGTGCTGATCTTCCGATTCCTCGGTCCCCTTCTCCCGTTGCGGTTTTGGTCTCAAAGGCTCAACCACAATGTCTTCATTCTGGCCGTCTTGTAAATCGTCATCATCTCTCTCATTTGTCTCTTCATCAACATCGAAAAAGTCGCCATCTTCCAATTCTTCATCGGTAGAATACTCAACGTCCGACGCTTCGATATAAGTCGGGGCCGTGAAAGCGACTGTCTTTGCGTTTCTCCGGCGCATTGCTTTCTTGAGCGGGTTCTTTGACTTTTCGGAATTGTCACCGAGCATCGTTGCAGAAAGCTAAACGTGTTAGATGCCACCTTGGAAGAAGATGGGGTTACCTACATCAACATTTCTATGCTTGTTCAGTCTGGCCAGTCTTTCGGTGGGGGTCTCGATGTGCTCGGCGGGCAGATATCCTGTTTTGTGTTAGAAAATCCCTAGAAATATTGGAGCAAAACTTACCAATACTACCATCCTTCACAATTCGCACAAGCCACCAGTAACTATTGCTGTCGTCCAGCAGGACCATGGTATCTCCTTTCGCTGCGTTGGCCTGTCCCTCGACAGTTGCGACGAAATTGTGAAGGGCATAAACGAACTCAAAGTCGATGTCTTCTGTTCACCGTCAGCGATTGTGGTTTGATATTAAAACACCGACCAGATACGGGAATGAGCGCGCTGGGCACGACATCACAGCTAAAGGGATCTGTGGCCAAAGGTCCAGAAAACAGAACGCCAGGGGGTATTACACACCATCATCAATCGACGGGGAGCTTGAGATCTTATCCATCATATCATCGTCCATGAGATCATCGCCCTCCACGTCAGCAAGATCGCCATCTTCTGACGAACCCCCCGTGTCACTTCGGTGATTTCCATCTATATCCTCCGTATCATGATATATATCAATCCTATCGCCGTACTCTTCGTCTTCGTCAAAGTCGGGTCCGTGCGATATCTCAGCGCTCGAATCTCGGACCGCATGGCGAATGGATTGCTCTTGGTGGGGAGCGAGGCCTCCTTCTACAGGGGCTGGGTTTATATTTTGATTCGTATGATCTTTAGCCGAGGGGGCATGCTGATCTTGGAGGTCAATAGTGTCTGTTGTTGCGCGTTAATACCCAGGCGAAACTGTTTTGAACCACCTGCATCTACAAGGTCCACATACCAGCTCGAACGATTTGAGGCCTTGTCATATTTGTAACTCGTTATGATGATCGTGATATGGGCGAATTTGAGAGCAGGGCGCAGTTCGGGGATAAAGAGCGACTCATAGGCACGTGGAGGTCAAACGACAAGGGCGAGACAATAACACAAGGGAGTTTGGCGTTCGACTCGGAAGGCGTCACGGTGAAGAGGGAAAAGATAAAAAGGAACGAAATGTCAATTTAGAAATTCAAGGAGAGGCCGTGGACCTTTTACGGATTGTCGCGAAAGAATGGAAATGCCACGAGCAACAATGGCGGGGAGGACCTCGTTCACGTTGATTGTACCTGTGTCAGAGGACAATTTCGGGCACGAGATAAAAGGACTACTTCCAGAGCAATATTTGAAACAAAAACAGAAATAGAATTGAAACAGCAATAATAAAAAGCAACAAAAGGCCAAGGCTTGTCAAAGCAAAGGATGGTGCCTGCAACCGTGTTTAATAACCTGAAGGACCCGATGAGTTCCCCAGACTTCGAGACAGCCAAAAGGAGGTCTCCAGTGTCTCCAAAACAAGCGCCCCTTGCGCGCGGCTATCCGAGTGCCCCTGAAAGGCTAACGCCAAGGATCTTGGACCAGATAAGATTAGCGTGTTTACCCAAATCCCTCTAGGGTTTAGGGCCCAGGGCCAGGGTCGAAGGATCAGGTGATTATCGGTCGCCCCACCGCAGAGCTTATGTGGTGCCACTCATCTAACTGGATTTAGTAATCCGATCGACACTGCTTCCCCGCTGCTCGCTTCCCGTGTCATGTGTTCCGAGATATCCCGATGCGTCAAGGTTCGTTTTCGTCCCTTCTCTGGGACTGACGTTTTTCCCTTTTCCTAGTCTCCAGAGTTCTCTTCTTCCAGATTTTTTCTCTGGATTCGTTTCCCTTTCGAGTTTAGAAGAACCAAACCAGCTTGCACTTTATTTTAACATAATCTTTGACCTCTGGTGACTGCCTTCCAGTCACCACCCTACCTACCCACCTACATACAACCCACTTTACCAGCATCGTTGGCGTCCACCATTTACGTACTTGCATCTGATCACCACAAAAGTATTCAGCACTAGAGGCAGAAGAGCGATAAGCTTGAATGTGGGCCTTGAATCGTCTTGCATTTGCTTCGGGGCCTAGACTGTGCCCTCTCTGAAGAGCATGGCTCACATCGAGAGGAACGGATTGGCTGGCCTGAGGATTGAGACATCGTTCGAAAAAACACAAAGAGACCGCTGGCGGGATGAAAATGGAGGCAGGAGGGCGATGGATGGTGGAGATGCTATCGAGGGCGACCGTACCAACATCTTTCACGATTATGACGCACGCCGTTGCGGTACTGATGAAGACCACAGTGTTATGAATGATCTACACTCAGCGACCCCTCCCATCTCCGTACCCCGTCATAGTGATCCTCCGAGGCAAGAAGATGTCAGTTATCCACATAAACCGGAAGACGTTCAAGCGTCTCCCCTTGACAGCTTTGTTCAAAACCGTCGACCCTCGATCAGCTTCGACCCTAACGTCACGCTTGACTCTGGTCGACAACGTGCATTGGAGGAACCACTGTCGAGGGGTGATCCGAAGAATCGTCCACAAAGGTTTCAAACAAGAAGCTCTGGACTGAGAAATGCTTTGTCTCAGGAAGATGATGAAGGTCACAGTACCAGACAGACGAGCTGGGGCTCTAGCCCTAAACGGATTCAGAGCCTGCGAGGGTTTCCAACTGGCAGTTCCCGTACGGGGTTTCTATCTAGCCCTCCTGAGGATGACATAAATGTGAACCCTGAAATCGACCACCCTACCTCGTTGACATCTGTATCGACTGCATCTCCTGTCGTTGATGAACCTCGAACACCCCCGGAAAGCTGCTCGAGAGACACGCTCTCGCCCTTTTGCATGACATCTCCTCTGCAAAATTTCGCTTCACTGGACGATCGCAACTCTTGGTCTAGCAGCGCTATGACACCTTTTGGAAGCAAACCTCGCGGCTTAGACCGATCAACTAGCCTTCGAACCTCCACGCGGCCAGGCTCTCGCCGATCTACTGTTTCAAGCGGCAAGTCTCCGGCTAGCACATTTTTGTCAATGTGGAGTGCACGTGAGGAATCTGTACCGCAACCTGATGAAGAGGGACAGATGGTAGGGACCGAATATGTCCTTGGAAAGCAAATAGGCTTTGGGGGCTTCAGTACAGTGAAGGAAGCGTATAAGGTCGAGGAACATGGTGAACCGAAACGACTGGCAGTCAAGATCGTTAGGAAACAAGTGTCTGGGAAGAACGAGAAGGAAAACGATGAAGTCCAGGCGGAATTTGACCACGAAGTTCGAGTTTGGCGGTATCTGAGCCACCCGAATGTCCTGACACTGGATGCTGTCTACGAAACGGACTACGCTACTTTCTGCTTCACCAAATTAGCAATTGGTGGCACTCTCTTCGATCTCGTTCGCCAAAATCGCCGTGGTATCGACATCGGGGACGCAAAGAAATACACCTACCAGTTAGCGTGTGCCTTGCGGTATCTACACGAAGATGCGCAAGTGGTCCACAGAGATATCAAACTCGAGAATTGCCTCTTGGATCCCGTCCAATCCCCGGATGGCATGAAGTCATCCAATCTTGTACTCTGCGATTTTGGAATGGCAGAATGGGTGGGCGCTGATAATGGTGCCGACTCCCCCGATCCGTATGACGATGCTGCAGACCGTCCCCCTCTCAAAACCATCGGACCCGCCGACTCGAGTACCAGTGTTGCAGGAAGCTTGGAATATGCTTCCCCGGAGTTACTTCAAGCCACCGCTGATTGCGTCATCAGTCCTGCTGTTGATATATGGGCATTCGGTGTAATTCTGTTTTCTGTGGTTGTTGGGTCTCGACCGTTCCAAGATTCTTTTACTCCACGGGTTCATTCTAACATCCTCTCTGGGAACTGGAACCAGAATGCTGTTCTAGGCGAGACACAAGACCAGCAGCTTCGAAAAGATCGAGGGGACGCGCTTGAGGTAATCAAAGGCTGCCTTGAGATGGATGTTGACAACCGGTGGACCATTCGCGACATTTTATCATCGCGTTGGTTTCAAGGCTTCTCGGAGTGTATGGAAGAAAATGCAGCGGATAATGCTTGGAAGCTTTGAAAAGGGCGGAAGCCAACCTTATACAATCGTGGGGGGATTGATTTTTCACGATCCTCCAGTCCCCTCATTTCTTACCCTTCAACGGGAATGTTTACAATAAAATGGGGGGCTAACATGAACATTATGATTTCGCATTTGACGATTATGACGATGGTGATGATGCTCTAGCGTGCTTATGATATGACAATCGCTGGTGTTGCTTATGTATCATCTATGATACCCTCGTTTTTGTTTTTGTGTTTCTTGTCTTAGGATTCATGGCGTTTTCTAGCAAGTTTTCGGGTTTTTTCTTGTCTTTTTTTTTTTTTTTTTTTCTTTTGGTTTATACTTTTAGCACTCGGGGGACAAACGGAATAGGCGGGATATATCGGTCTGGTATGGTACCCTGGGATGATAACATAACGGAATATTCAGCGAGGCAAACATGGCGTTCAACCGGTGCTGGCTTTTATGTTTGTCTTGTCGATTCTTTATATTTTGATGTACCTATATATCTGGATGGTGTCTCTGCTCATATTGCAAATTCTTTGCTCTTTATCGTTTCTCTACTTTTATGGGGTTATGATTTATTTTTATACTTCATGTATCTTAATTGACGATGGACAACAAATTGATACATAATGTTCATCTTCGCCAGAATTGTACAAAATTTTCCTTTTCCAGGAATATACGGAGTAGAATGGCCTCTTTGGACTTCATATAACCAAACAAGCTATGTGTCATAACCGAAACAGTCTATATTTTCAGATTCATCCAATTGAAGCCTATTTCACGAATATAAGGCGTAATATTTATACATGTAGTTAACAAAACAAAATGAGAAAGAGGCGGGGAAAAGGAGGCTATGAGGGAATACAAAAGATACAAAGAGGCATCTCACTACCAAAGTCTGTTCTCGGGGAGGACCTTCTCCTTCTTGACACCCGCAGCCGACTTCCTCTCTACCGGAGAGCGGAAGAACAAACTGGGTCCCTCCATAGGCTTGAGCAGGTGGCTCAAGTAGCCCCTGTGAGCAGGGTCACGGTAGTATTCGATATCGCGACGTTTGCTGGGGTCGGGAAGACGGTAACGGAAGCCCATCTCCTTCATGACCTTGGACTCGGTGAGGTCCTCCACGCCATCGACCTCATTGAGAGCCTCGCTGCCACTCTTATCGGTCCACGCCATGGAGATGAACGGGTGCATTTCTCTCTTCATGATGCGCTCGATGGCGGTGCGGGTGTAGAATCGGGTAGTCACGGAGCCACCGGCGGCTTCGACAGCGGCGATGGCGGAGGCGGAGGCGCGCGAAACGACGAGATGGATGGGCTGCTTCAGGACGTTCTCTGCGCCGCGGCCGAGGACCTTGACGCCCTCCTTGGTCTGGTGGATGCAGCGCGACTGGCCCAGTTCGCGGATGGTGATGGGACGGGCAGGGTCGATGCGGCCTTGGTCGATCCATTCCTGGATGCGGTCCAGGTTCACGGGGGCGAAATCAACAGAGTGGCTGAAGCGAGACAATTAGCTTCTTCTTCCTCATTCTCATCCAATCAATTGGATCCCAATTGACACCAATGCCAGAAGACAAACATACACGTTCTTTTCACCATACGTGCCATGCACGATAATATCAGGAGTCTGACCACCATTGAACCTCGCCGGCACCTTTCCATGCTGCTTCTGACCCTTATGACCACGACCAGAAGTCTTACCCTTCCCGGACGCGGGACCACGACCTCTTCTGATCCTCTTATGGTATGCTCCGGGGTTATCGGAGAGCGAGGCTAGGATGTGAGCATTGCGGCTTTGCTGCTGGAGCTGGGGCAGCAAGAACGAGAGAGGCGAAGGGGCCTGAGACGGTTTCGAGAGAAGCGACTGCCACTGAAGGGTCAGTCCTGGGAGCCTGGGAGGCATGGTGGGCGTTTTGTGCTGGACGGGGTGGTGTTGGTGTAGTCGGAGTTCCGGGCAATAGTATTACGAACAAAGATCCTTTCGTTGATGCGGACGGATCGGAGGAATGTCGGGCCGGGAGGAGGTCACGTTGTCTGTTGTTTTCTACTGGCGTTGTCGAGATTTGAAATATCAGATAATTCAAAGATAATCCAGAAGACATTAAGCTATATATACTCTAATTTATCTCTTCCCTACAGATAATATTTGATATATGAATGTACACCTATGTAGGTTTATTGTCAATGTTAACTAACATGCGTACGGAGTACATCGTGGAAACCAACAACATACTTACAGAACCAAATGATCCCTATACATAAAGATATGATAATCAGAGTAGATATGTCTTAAATCCAGACAGTGGTCCAGAAAGTTAGCTTGTTATACCAATAACTCGAGACATATATGCACTTTCCTTCGACTGGCAATCCAACTTAGGGCAATAAGACATGTCGCACAGGCTCACCGCTTCATATATACCGACAAAACAGAAAAGGCGGTGGATGTCCTCTATGTATTTCTTTCTCAAGTACCAAATTTCTACAAAATAGTTTACGTTGAATGGAATAATTGTTTGTTAAGTAATATTGACAGGGAGAACTTCCTCGAGGAAAGTCTCATGCAATTGTATCATTCTCACGAGACCATTTTGGTCCAATTCAGTGTGCAACCGGATCGAAGGTAACTAACGCCTAATAATCATGCAAATGCATACATAGATGGACAGAAGTAGGAGAGAAAGAAAAATACATGAATGGTGCGCCAAACCCATGCTAATGTGAGGCAAGTACAAAAGTAAGAAGAAAAAAAAAAAGACACAATATTCCCCTCCCATATTTCAGACCGAAAGCCAAAGAAAAAAGAATACAAGATATGAACAACCATCTATGGTAGTGGAACGCCATGGTAATGCCGAGTCGTAATCGAATTTAATGCTGTACAAGAGGTGTTGAAAAGAGAAGTAAAGGCATCCTTGTCGTCTAAACGGTCGTGAAAGTGTAATTCGTAAGATAGCAACGAGACGTTTCTGCTTTCAACCCGAATAGTTCTGAGTAGATTGGTAGAAGGGCTGGACAAATGGTCCTTGTTGCCAAGAGTCTTGGTGGAGATATGGCAGCAGACCAGTCTTGCGCTCTGCAGCAGTCTTGCCCAATGGCTGATAGTGCATGTGGTCAAAGGGAACACTTCGCTGCTGCTGGAGAGAAGTCGACGGAGGAGGGATAAGCAGAGTGTTGACGGTTCGGACAGGCCGGTAAGGCGAGTTCCGGTTCGCCAGGAAGAAAGACGGCGAAAGGTGCGTCTGAGGTGTGTGAACAGAGTATGCGGATACAGCCGGCGAGACGGTTGCCGAAGATACTCCGTAAGGGCTGTGGTGTCTCACCGGATCAGGCAGAGACATCGAGTTGTTGTAGAGACCGCTCGAGAGCGGTGGGACCGAAGCGGCAGGTGGCAACTGTTGAGCCCAGTTCGTGGAAGGGTTGTAGACAGACGACATAGCACGCCCAGCCGAAGGGAGATGAGGGACAGGAGTTGGAATGGTTGGCGCCAGGGTGTTGGTAGAGGTAGGGAAGTTGGGACGAGGAAGGCGTGAAAGAGAGCCTGGCATCGAAGCGTGAGAGGGAGCAGAGGTGGGAGTCAAGACTGGAGGCAAAGTCGGGATGCTGGGAAGACCAGAAGATGGTGGAAGTGTCGAGGCCGGAGTGGGAATGGCATTTGGCAATGCAATCCTCTTGGCCGGGTGCTCCTCAGCTTGTTCATCGCGACTTCTTTTCCGTGAAGCAACTGGGGGGATTTCATTCCCAAGCTGTGGGGGAGCTGTGTAAGTCGAGCCATTATAAGGCAAATTCCACGGTTGAGGGCGGAGAGACTCGGAAGCCGGAGGCGAAGGCAGCTTGGAAAGAGGGGACGACGACTGCATCCGAGGAGCAGGTCCCAGACCCGGCGAGATGCGAAGCACCGGGGTTGTCGGACTCAGATCCTTCTCCTCTGGAACCTGGGACGCCCGGGTGAAAAAGTCGGCGAAAAGTCCCAACTTGACATGCCATTCGGCCCAGTTCTCCTTGGATGCAAAGAGGTTGTATCGAATATTGCTGAGAAACTCCACCTCCATGATGTGTATTTCCTGCACCGAGATCCCCGAGACTTCGGCCCACGTCTTGTTGGTGTATGTGTTATCGTCGAGGAATTTGTTACCGAGCATCAGAGCAATCGTCATCAATCGGAACTCGCTGCCTTTCTTCCCTCTCACTCCCGGGTTGAACTTCTTCAATCTGTAGACGAACATGAGAGCCAACAAAATCACATTCTGGCTCACTTGAGTCGTAGCGAGAATAGTCGAAACCCATTTTTGGAAACCGGGTGCGGGCATCGCTTCGGGGACGAGATGAGATGTAGGATTCAAGCGTTCTTCAATCGCCTTTAACTTGGCCGTGCTTTCGAACCAAAACAGACATGTCATCTAATAAAGGAATCAGTATTCCGCCACTCCCTGAGAAACTCGAATCGTCAAATTCTCACCTGCGCAGCAAATTCCGCCAAGTTACCCTTGCTGTTATTGATAGACGTAGGAATCTGCAGCCGAGAGCCCACCGAGCTGGAAGGCTTCTTCTGGCTGCTGGGCTCCGTAGCGGGAGCTTCCTTCACGGGAGCATGGCTCTGGGATTTAGAAGACGGAATCATGGACGAGTGATCGAAAGTCGGGCGAGAGTTGCTAGGAGCCTTGGAGTAAGGATGAAGAGACATCCCATCCAGCTTCCCTCCATAGTTGGAATATGGAATTGCGTTGTAGGCCACACCCGTCATGTCGCTCGGGGAGTAGGAAGACCGTCCCTGAAGGGAGCAGTCCAGTGGTGATCAGAGGTGTCCGGGATAGTCGGGGGCAATGGCTTCTTGGAGCACGCAGTCGAGCCGTCGTCTTGCGAGTAGAGGTGAAAGGCGGGGGTTATCGGACCCAGAGCGGAAGAATAGGGATGCGAAGCCAGAATCGGAGGAGGCATATGGCAGGACAGAGGGAGAGGAGGTTTGAGGCGGACAGAAAAGAAAAGAAGAGCTTCTTGTAGACACAATTGTCATGGGGGGGATTCACATGAGAATCGCCGGAGACTATATTGTGCTATTTCCAAGCTGCAGGCAGCCCACCTTGAGAGTCAATGGGAGGGTGCGGGGAAGAGGATTGATTGATTGAAAAAGAAAGAAGAAGTGATAGGTAGACAAAGGGTGGATTCTATTCGAGTCTGTGAATATAAAGGAAGAGCGGGACTTGGTAGGATAGCAACAGCAGCTCTGGTGAATGTTTGACCATGCCTTGCCTGGTGGAATGAAGGCACTAAAGGGGGGTTGTCAAAGTAGGTTGAGGGAGCCAAGCCAAGGGCAGGCAGGAATCACATAGTCTTATTAGCAGGTAGCAGTAAGAGCAATAGTAGAAACAATGGAAAGGTGAAGCTGGTATGATTGGCAACGACTATTCAAGAAGCTGCAAATGCATATCCAGAAGAGAGAAAAGAAAAGAAAAGAAGAAAAAAAAGCAAAGAGGAATAATGTATAATAATAGTCGAGGAGAGTCAAGAGGAAAATAATAACGACCAGGGAGAGAAGATTATCATATAGATCAAAGCCATCTGTAGTAGTAAGTAGTGGTAGTAGTAGAGCAAAATTAAAATAAAATACTAAATAAAAATAAAATAATAATAAAATTTTTTTTTTTTTTAAAAAAAAAAAAAAAAGAAGGAAAGACAAAAAAATATGAAAGTGTAATTAAAAAAAAAAAAAAAAAAAAGGTAGTAATAATGAAGGATGAGGTCAAGACATCATCCCTCATCCAGCAATCCTTCCTTTTTTTAAAAAAAAAAACAAACTTCGCTGGAAAGAAAAGAGAAGACAGAGAAAGCAAGAAAGCCAGGGTAGGTTTAGCTGGAATTAGTCGTCGTCGTCCGAAGTGATGGTGTCCATATTACAGGACAGAGTTTGACCCGGACGCAGGTCCAGAGGGTTGATCCTCCTTTCTGGACTCGTTTGGGTCGATTCCGGTTTGGTCATAGGTCTAGGTTGATTGATTGTCTCTGCTTTGTCTTGAAGAGGCCGTAGTTAGGGGGGTGGAAAAAATGAAATACCGGTTGATGTCAGAGCCACGGGGAGGGGGGGAAGGGAACAAAGTGGATGCAGGTGGACTACGGAGTGGGAAAAGGGTAAAGTAGGTAACAAGGTCAGCAGCCCTAGTTTGGTAGTACGTTGGATGGGGATGGGAAGTTCGGTCCAACTCCAAGAAAAAAAAAAAGAAAAAAAAATCCACTGTCTGTCACCATGTCTTGTGTCTGTTGAGGAGAAAGAAAGGGCAAAAAATGTCTAGCCAGGACCCATATCAGATCCAATAATAAGTCTGGTTTAGCGTCGCATTGCAACCGTCGTCGTGTGCCGCCTGGAAAATAATACTAATAATACTAATAATATTACCCCAAAAAAAAAAAGTAATTTAGGAAAAAGAAAAATGGAAAAGAATGAAAAAAGAGACTAAGGGGGGGCGTTGCTACCATCCAACCTACAGGCACTGCTTGCTGGTGCTTCTCCGGGAGGCACGGGAGAGAGTTGAAGGGGGTTTGTGCACTGTCAGTGTGTAAGTGAGAGTGCAAGAGTGTGTGTGGTTGATCGCTACCTAGTTGTTGTAAGGTCGGGGGGCAAAAAAGGAATGGGAAAATTATTATGGGTACGGATGGGAAAATACCATACGAAAATACGTGATACACACCAAAGCTGGACCTTAGGACTGGACTTCTCCGACAGCCGCCGTCCTACGGGCGCATACTGGAATCATCATCATTCACCCGTCCGCCCCGGAATGGAAATTACTCTGGATACATCCATATTGGTTCTGAGGCGACTCAGGCGAGCAAGAGAGGGGAGAGGAGGGGGGGCAAAGGCGGGGGTTATGGATCGCTCATCGCTGTGTACGGAAATGCTGGAACCGTAAGTCGCTGGAACGGGGAAATATTACTGGACCAACGGATGCAAAGTGGTATTAAAAGGCGTATGGTATGGTATGGGGTTGTCATGGCATGTACTCCATCGGTATTATTAGGTTGATTGCATTTTGTCCACTGTGTCAGGTATGGAACCAGTTCGGGAAGGCTGGGAAAGGCTAGAATGAGAGAGAATGGAAGTTGGGGGAGAAACTTGAACTGGGCGGTACAACCCAGTAATCCACCCTCAGCTAGGAAGGTCAGATAGAAATTCAAAGACATCGAAATATGATAGTAACTTTGGTAATGTGAGGGTCCACTGTCCACTCTGCGGTCTCTCTGCAACTGCAATCCCAGCAAAAGCATCCACTTTTTCTGTGGTTGTTGTGTAAGAGAGCGGCCAAGAGCATTGCGTATGTAAGGACAGGAGCCCCCCAGGTAATGGTAATGTAAAGCAATGGGCCAGTCAGCAACTCCGGCCGGGTTGCCTCCAATCGCCGCGTTCTAAACTGGAATCGATTTGATGATTCCAAGGTCGGTCTAGTCTCAGGCAGCACCAACAAGCGCTGGTCAGCCACTCCGAAAAAGAACCTGGAAATCGAATGACGATGCTGCTGATGATGATATCTCTTGTGGTTCGGATTATACACGGAACATTACGGCAGGTGGGTTAATGTAATAAAATACATAACTAATCATCATCATCACCACTCTATCCTTACTAGTAAGTCCTGGTAGTGGTAGTATCATCACCTAACTACTACATAGTCGTCCTTCCCGCTCCAACTCTCCTACTGGCTCGATCGCCGGTTTCGAGATGGAATAGACACACTGGTAACGGAGTACAGTGTGTTGAAAAGTCAAAAAGGGACTGGCCGGATGACGGACAATCAAAACTGATCATGTCCACTCCAGCCAAGGACCCATGAAGGCGCAGGCGGATACCATCAACTGGGTTTCTTGTTGCTTCAGAATAATCTCTCCTGTCAGCTGGTGTAGTTAGTTAGGAGATACGCCGAACGGAAGTCATCCATTGAACGCCGACCCATCCAAGAAAAGAAAGTGAAAGACAAAATTAATCAAGCCCAGCCCAACTCCGCTTTCCATGGTTTGATATGAGAAATTATTGTGTGAAGATTGATCATGGATGACCACCAACAGCGCTTGACGACGACGACGCTCATCACCGTGGCTCAAGGTCCCTCGCATGGGTAAGGGCGCTAAGCAGCCAAGCAAGCTGATGATTACTACGATGTATTTACTATCGACAGACAGACTGTGTTGAGTGTTAATCTCTGACTCTGTCTGACTCGCCTGTTTTGAGACAGAGCACATCGAGCCGTCAGAAAGTAAATATGCCTGCCTGGTTTCCCCGTATTAATTAATTACTGCTCATATCCATCGTACATATTATTTTGTCTCTCCTATTTTTCGATATTTTTTCTGGCCTGGTTATGCATCTATGAACTGCATGTTCTAACGAATCTAGTCCCAGCACTGTCTCTGTCGAACTAATCAGTAAGCTGGATAATAATAATGTTATTGAATGCTAGCGGCTAGCCTGAGGGGGCTTAGCCCCAGTGCACCACTGGCCAATCTGCCTCCTGATTGGCCCATCGCCCGCATCTCACTTCGACTCGACGGTTTGACTTTTCTCTTTTTCTTTTTCTTTTTTTTTTCCAGCCAAAAAAGCCCCAAACCCCCGTTGGATCATTTCCGCCTGCGTCTCATCTGCGTTCGGTACTTCGGTTCAGACTACGGCCACTAGAGAATCAGAGGCAAGAACAAGAAAACGAAAAAAAAAAAGATCGTCAAAAGGAAAAAGTAATAATAATTTATCTCGTTGCCTTTTCCTTTTCTTAACCTTTGTCCCGAAGTCCGTTTTATTTTGCTTTTTCGGTTACAGCAAGTCGCCGCGAAAGCAAAGAGGAGTTGTCTCCGTATCCAAATCCCCGGTTTCTATCGGACGAGTTGCCATTTGCCTCAAGTTCTAGAACTGACTTTGGGCAGTGTTCAGGGGAGGGGGTGGGATAGACATGTGGATGTAATCCTACAGCAGCACTCCGAACATAGTTTTTTTTTCATATGGCTTGACAGTTCAATAGTGATAGAGATAGACCCGATCGATGCATTGAATTTCTTCTATATGATATCTGATTGGTTTCTTTGTCATGATTCTTTGCCCCCTTTGTCTGGTTCCAACGTGACGGGCGACTTGGCCTTTGCGACGACAACAGCAGATGTCGGTCGAATGGCGTGGCCACAAGAACACTGCCCATATTAAACCCTACTAGAGAAGATAATTTATTGATGGTATGGTTCAAAATGGATTCAAACAAATATTAGATGGGTATAATTTGCCTTCTTGCCATCCGTCACGGAACACACACCCTCATCGGGCAAAGTCCGGCTAACGATTGGCATTGGAATTCCGGAATTATCCTTGGATATGCCCATCAGCAATGTCCACTTTCTTTGCTTTGACGACGGGAAAGGAAAAAGAGAGGCATTCAGGCAAGTCGGGGTTAATTAATCAAATTGTTGGATGGCAAAAAAACTACATGTAGATCAAACGATGAGTCGATGATGATGATGATTGATGACGGACTCACCGTATCTTCGATTCGAGTATCAAGACACAGGGAGCACACCAATGATGTTGTGATTACTTGGCAGGTAGCATCATAGCAAGAATCATTCTACATTTGGAGAAGAAGAGGGGGGGATTTCTAGTCCAACCAGAGACAGACGACCAAGAAAGAAAGATTATCCCAACTCGGCTAAAAACTGATACTAGGCCGATAACGTCTGCTTTGGAAGAACTATGGAATCTTGCCTTTTGTTCTGTCTTTTCTTTTCTTTTTCTTTCTTCTTTTTTCGCGCTTTGTTCCTTTTTCGGTATATTCCGTTCTGATTGCCTGCATGTACTTTGTACTCGTAATTGGGGACTGTATAGGCAGATGAACTCAAGCAGAATCATCCGGTTCTGGGCCAGCGTAACAAATAAACAGGGTGGATGTCGTTCCAGAACCCCAGAACCCAGCCCAGATGTCTTTCAACAGATGGGATTGTCAGCCTGAAAAGGGTGGAGCAGCGTTGGTGGTTGTGCCACTTCCGGCTGAGGAAATGGACACGATAACTCAACACGACTGACTCTCCCATCACCAGATCCTCGTTGGATCATCGACAAAAAAGATTTGGGGCTGAACACGAAGTTGACCCATTGGGCACTTGGGACTCTGATACGCGGCCGATCCAAGGTCTGAATAACGACAGTAACAAGTGACTGACGATCTTCCATTAATCACCATATTATTCCCATCTCCATCCATTTGATCTGGTCATTCTGGTGCAAATGCCCGGGTCTGGCGGAGAAGGCATCGATATGAATGGCCCAAACGGATGGCTCTGTTCTCTTTGCCACACACAAGCCGCTTGCAGCCCTCCGTCTTTCCGAGTTGTGAGGTTTCTCGTCACCGCCAGGAAAAGAGAGTATCATGATCATTCTTGCGACAAAGTACTAATCGAACTAATGAATGTTGCCCTGACTCCATCGTGCTACAAGGCAGTTTGCCCCATGCAGGTCGAAACCATCGTGATCCTGACCATCCGACCGTCTGAACCTCCATCCATCACTTTGTTTCTCCATTCTTAGCCCTCCTTGAATCAAATCAAATTAATAAAGAAGTCGTAATAAAAAAGCAACAAAAGAGTAAAAATAACACAGAAAAAACCCACGCGGAATGCTCCCTTGATCGGTTGCTCTGTTCGCCCCCTTGATCATGACTCCGTATCCCTGTGGATTAATGGAGTCCGGTCAGTCATGGCTGAGTACGACCTCACTTCTTTGTATGCGAATTATTTTTACCCTTCCTCTTTGTCTCTGCTCGAGTAAGCAGATCAACAGTCACGATCAATAGCCTCGTACCGCGTGAGGCTTGAGAAAGACTGCATACAGTAATAATCACTGCATGACGGAGCTTCGACCGAGTGGGAAATGATTCTCGTCGGAGATTTTTCCTATCACGAATCCAGCTGTTGATAGATCCTTGCCCGTGGGTTTTTATCATTTCATCTCCAGTGTCATCTACTCATTACTGTATCTGTATATTATTATCGAGATGTAGTTCTTACTAACTACCCTTCTCGGCTCCTTGCTTTTTTTTTTTTTTTTTTCTGTTGTTATCCTGGCTTGAAGCAGTCATTCCGTCGTAACAAACAGATTGGTGTGGTGGATGATACATCACACACCAGCCATGCAAAGCTGCAACCATACAGCTTCTTGCTTTTTGTCTCTGAAGTGACTGACTATATAAACTCTGTATGCCTAGTGCAGTAGGATTCCTCCAAAAGTTGGTTTTCGACCTGGATGAGCAGCAAGGATGGTTGATATTTGTCAAGGCCAATTTATTTCTCGCTGGTCTCTGGCATGTGCCATTGCAGTTACATAGGTACGAACATGCTAGTTATGTAGTAATTCTGCCTGAATAGGGTCAGATATGTCGATGCACCAAGCTTATCAGAAAAGCGCAAGGTAACAAGCCCGTCAGCATTAGCAATAAAGAAAGACTGTTTTCCACAGATGATACAGCATGAAACCTTTCCCCCGCTCGGTTGTAAAAAAATATGTCGATGGCTTCCACAACATCAAACCTAAAGCAGGTCCCAGTGTAGACATTCAATAAATGTAGTTTACTTTTTTATTTTTTGCCTTCTGGAATAGAATCCTCATTCTTACGAATCCGGGTTGTTTCATCTCAGCTCTAGTCCAAATATATCCCGCCGTGGGACCAACGACTGTCTTGTCTATCGTCACTGACTTAAGTCGTGGAGTCCAGCACACGTAAGGTCTGGGCTGGGTTGTGCTGTCAATAAAACATCATCATCCTTACTCCGTCGCTTTTTCTTAGACATCGTGTATCACCGCCTTTTTTTTCATACATACAGAACATCCCTGATCTTCTGTGGAGCTGGGACAAAAGTCACCTTGCGAGCCGACTTGTTCCGTCGCCTGAATACGAGGGTTGCTGTATCTAGTTATCGAGTGGGGGTCGTGATGGGCATGCTGAGATATTTCAAAAGATAGATCAATCATGGTACAGTAGGCGAAAACCTCCGAAATCATCGACATCTCCTGCAAACGCCGAGTCTCCTCCATATCGTCATTTGATATCGCCAACGCCGTTTTCCAATATAACCCGATCGGGCTAGCGCGTGGCTGCTTGAGGACAGCGTCACTTTCTCCCCGTTTAGGCTTTGCTCTAACTTCCAGGTCATCGAAGCCATCAGCCTACCGTTTTCTCTTCCGTTCTGCCGGGAGAGAAAAATTAAAAGAATAGAATAATGAAATAAAAAAAAAGGTGAACTCTCCTGCATCTCCGTGTTTCGTTACACCAGACGCGTCCCCCCAAGCCTGAAAGCCTATTCGACTCGGAACCAGCTTTATCTGACTTTGTGTCTGGAAGCTTGGGCAACGATCTGCCAGTTATCTGTATCATTTGTGTCATCATCCCAGATGATCCGTGAGAGTGAGATTGCGCGTTCAATGAACCAGTCTTTTTGGCTGTTAACGCTGTCCTGTTCGTTTGCGGGGTTTCATTTTCATATTCCTCGACAACACTTCGGAGACTTTGGACCCTTTGAACACAACCTCCCGCAGACATCAGCCCCTCCCTCCTCCGTCTATCTACCTTTGTTGGGATCCTTGTTCAAAGCATTCTAACCGCGGATGGATGCGATTCTGCCTTGAGGCACAGCACAGTACTCTTTCCATCTTGCCGCTGCGCGCTGACACAGCCACCGCGATTTCAAACTGCCGAAGCCGCAGGATGATGTCTCTGTTCGGGATGGTGGATTGGATGGCTGATTATTTGCCTTCCCACCGGAAGGAACAGGCTGGTCCTTGATGAAATCATTCAAGTCTCAACGGTCGTTGACTAATTGTTACATGTCCCCGTAACAGTCAGACCAGACCCAACAACGGCAGGATTGAACGTGTACAGATTCCGATCTAGGATCTGGGACATTTTGCATCCTCCCTGTGCTACTACTACGAACCTCGGTCAATGGGTCTTCGGTTCGAAATGATCCGCATTCTCAACTTTATGTCGGCCCTGCCGGCTGACGTTGTACAAATCCAAGACCGGCATATGCAAAGCGCCTACCGGTAGGTATGACGAGTGCTCATTATCATGACCCTATCGCTTTTTTGGGCAAATTACTTTATTGGGAATCACCACTGCTGCGACATGTGCCGTTGCAAGGGCTCAGGCATGTTGAGACTGCAACTCCAGAAGGGTAACTAGCTGCTCCGGCATTCTCATGGGTACAGATGAAATCCCAAGACGCACCAGCAAGATGGTACATGCACACCGATCGATCGAGTGTTACTGGCATGGGAGTCTCTTCTTCAAACAATAAGTGGCTGCGATCCCAGGCTATGCTTGGTTGCAGCGGTGTCTATCAAAACTCTCACAGGCAGATATTACTGCTTGTCCTCCCTTGGAGTTGGATGTGTGATGCTTATATTAGCCATTCAACATGCTATCCCCTAACATTCAGAATCATTATTTCTCAGCTTACATGTCCAGGGCATCGCAAATCCCTGACCGAATGTTGGACTAGAATTAAGACGGCACAGGTCACAAACACAATCAAGCAACCTTGGAAATCAAACCATGTTATACCAGCCCCGGAAGATGTGAGCTGCCTAGAAGGTTCCAGCTATACAAAGACCACCACAAGAATCATATTTCTGCTGCCTACGCAGTAATTATACAGACCGGCATGTTTATTTGAAACCTGTTGACTACGTATATACAATATACAGAAGACAACTAGATCAGGATCAACCTGGCAAAATCACCTATGATGGCATTGCCGTACTTGCTGGGTGATTCTTGGCTGTACTCGCCTCAGTTTGATGATGCAAAGGCACAGGCAATAACTGCATGGACTACGGCACGCCACAGGGATATATTACTTTGCCACTTTGTATATCATATCTCATCCGATGTGGTGTAGTGGTTAACATCGTCGTCTCTCACACGACAGCCCGGGGTTCGATTCCCCGTGTCGGAACTTGATCATTCATTTCTTTTTTCTTTTTTCTTTTTTACCTTTTCTTTTCTTCCTTTTTCTCTTTTTCTTTTTCGCTTTGTTCAATTTATCCGTCACGGATATTATTGAAGTTTGTCGTCTGTAGTCTGGGAGTAGTGATGTGTGGCCAATTAACCAAGTCCTGCTCCATATCTCAAATTATTGTCAATATCAAATATTTAACGCAGATGGTTTTCAATATCTATAAACTCTATAATGCATTATATATTGTTCTATCGATTCCGATTTCCCTAGTTTCCGTCCGGTGAGTTTTGGGGTGGCTGTCCACGTCTATATATAATCCACGCTGACGTCCATTCAACCAGTCAACGACAACAAAATGAAAAGAAAACATGAAAATGACACTAAAACCATCATCATATCATAAAAGAGGTTCCATTTACTATGACATTGAGCTGTGATATTATCAAAATAACTATTATTACCCATACCCAACCAGCTTAGCACACCTACTACACCTCCACACAATCTTCAGAGGGTGAAATGATATACTCCGGCAACACTTATGATAACATGACCATGATACCAAGCCAAGGGGATAGCTTACATAGACACCCGGTATGCGCCAGTCAATCGAATTAGCTTAGTCGACCAAGGATATACCCAAAGTCGTGCGTGGTCGAGAGCAAAGCCTAGGGTGTGCACAATTCAAATCGTCCATACATAACATTATCGGGTCCGCAGACCATTTAAGCTTTCCAATTGAGCCTGGTCTTGAATGCCCAAGTTATTTTTGAGAATGCGCAGTTCTCTAGTCACGCCTTGTGGAGCCAATTGCTTGATTCCGAGACTATGTCTCAGTTTCCAGACCGCAGCTTATGACTGGGAGGAGACATGCAGAGTTACTGCGTAGGAATCCTGGAATATTAACCCACAAGACCCGACAATATAGGCATTGCGGATGTGTATGATCGTCTTTTGTCCACCTTCATCATTATTGTTTGGTCAAGGTTCATAGCCGGTTGATTACCGGTTTCAGCCGGTCAGTTGAGTTCAACGAATATACCAGCAACTTAATTGTAAAGGTAACGGGATGGAACACAGTAAGGCGTTGAAATTTCGACAGATGGCCATGGGGGAGGGGGAAGGGAGGAAGGAGTGCGTTAGCAGTTGGAATAGGCAGAGAGGATCGACTTCAGGGATCCTAGAGCAATCTAGAAACGTTAGCCATGCTAGCTGATGTCCACTTGCGATGTGGAAGAAGTACACCACGACAGTCATCCTGAATCCCCAGACCGTAAATATCGACCCAGAGCAGGATGACTGAGTCAGAACAGGGTTGGAGAAAAGAGTGGACCTGACGTTTCCCCGGATTTTGGCCGTGCATCTCGTGTTGAAGAAGCAGAAGACGAGGATAGACGATCGATTGGCAGTGGATGCGGGCGATGCCGGATGCGCATCCGGGATGGGCCGTAGGTCAAAGTAAGTCAGCGAGTCTCGACCGGGAGATCTGAGAAATGAATTGAGGAGATTAAGATATAAATAAGAGGAGAATCGGAGAAGAACTGAATGGAGATCAAGTAGATAGAATATTGTTTACTGTCTAGTATTGTTGTCTACGGTCTAGTTGGCTTCTCCTCATTGTGGCTATTTTCTCCTCACTGGGAGATTTTCCCCTCACGGGCCGATTTGAAAAGGGAAAAAGGAAGAGAGAAGAGAGTCATACGCTAGAACGCTTATCCCCAAGAAGCAGACGCTTATTTTCCCCAAAGAGGATAATTTGGAGAAGAGAAAATCACAAGGGAAAACAATAAAAAATATTCAGCAAAAAAAGATAGCTGACAAAAGGAAAGAAGGAAAAAAGAAAAAGAAAAAGAAAAAGAAAAAACTCCGCTGGAGCGAGCTGTGTGATTCACCGATTCGCCCAAAACAGCCTAAGGGTGTGGGATCTCGGTCCCTTCGCAACAGTCATCTTCACCTCTACGCCGAGTTTTCCATCGCTTTTCAGCGCTGCGAATTGTCATCGTGAACTTTTTTTCTATCCATCTCCTCTCTCCTCTCCTCTCTTCCCCTCCCCTTGTAGGGTGCGACTGCCAGTCCGCTTTCAAAAGATGGCTTCTCCATCCGTTATGCAGCTGTCGTCGCTGTCGCGCAGGTCGCTTTCGACGCGATCTCAAGCTCAGCTCCTGCGCTCCGCAAGACCCTTGAGGTCCTCGGGTCTCTCCCAGCAGTCCTTCCAGCGCACTGCTCGTCGCTCTTATGCTGATGCAGCTCCCTCGTCTTCTCCCGCCCCGAAGCCCAAGAAGCGGTTTAGATTTTTGCGATGGACTTGGCGGTTAACCTTGCTCACTGGTGTTGGTTTGACTGGTGCCCTGGCTCACAGCATCTACGACCTCCGTCAACCCCCAGAGCAATTCCACCCGGATCCCGAGAAGAAGAACCTGGTCATTCTTGGTATGCTGGACATCCCTTTTCCTTAATGTCGCGACCTGGCGCAAGGACCATCGTTTTTGACTCAATTGATCTTCTAGGTACCGGATGGGGTGCTGTTTCTTTGCTCAAGAAATTGGACACCGAAAACTACAATGTCATCGTCATCTCCCCCGAAACTACTTCCTGTTTACCCCTCTCCTGCCTTCCTGCACCACTGGTCAGGTTGAGCACCGCTCCATCATGGAGCCCATCCGTAACATTACCCGTCACAAGAAGGCCTCCGTCAAGTTCTACGAAGCCGAAGCTACCAAGATCGACTACGAGAACCGCAAGATCTTTATCAGTGATGACTCTGAGATCAAGGGTGACATCTCTCATACTGAGGTGCCTTTCGACATGTTGGTCGTCGGTGTTGGTGCCGAGAACGCTACTTTCGGTATGTCGCGGATTACATTGATGTACGCGCAGTAAGTGTTTGCTAACAACGAGGCACAGGTATCAAGGGTGTCAAGGAAAACTCCTGCTTCCTGAAGGAAGTCGGCGATGCCCAGAAGATTCGCAAGCGTATCATGGACTGTGTTGAGACCGCCATGTTCAAGGACCAGAGCCCCGAGGAGGTTAAGCGACTTTTGCACATGGTTGTCGTTGGTGGTGGACCCACTGGTGTTGAGTTCGCCGGTGAGCTGCAGGATTTCTTCAATGACGACTTGAAGAAGTGGATCCCCGAAATCAAGGACAACTTCCATGTCACTCTCGTTGAGGCCCTGCCTAACGTAAGAGCACCGGGACACTCCCTCCGACTATCAGATGCTAAATATTCCATCTAGGTTCTTCCCATGTTCTCTAAGCAGCTGATTGACTACACCGAATCGACCTTCAAGGAGGAATTGATTACAATTCGCGCCAAGACCATGGTCAAGAACGTCACCGACAAGTTCATCCAAGCCGAAGTCACCAAGCCCGATGGATCCAAGGAGATTGAGACCATCCCCTACGGTCTGCTGGTCTGGGCCACCGGTAACGCCGTCCGCCCCCTCGTCCGTGACCTGATGAACCAGCTCCCCGCTCAGAAGAACTCCCGCCGCGGTCTTGCCGTCAACGAGTACCTGGTGGTGAACGGTGCCGAGAACGTCTGGGCTGTCGGTGACTGTGCCGTCACCAACTACGCCCCCACCGCCCAGGTTGCCAGTCAGGAGGGTGCTTTCCTTGCCCGTCTCTTCAACACCATGGCCCAGACCGAGGAGGTTGAGAAGGAGCTCAAGCACCTGTCGGACCTCCAGTCCCAAGCCAAGGGCAACGAAGAGCGTAACCAGATCCTCGATGAGATCCGCGAGCGCCAGAAGCAGCTGCGGAGAACCAAGCAGATTGGTCCCTTCCAGTACTCGCACCAGGGAAGTCTGGCCTACATTGGAAAGGAGCGTGCCGTTGCGGATATCAGCTGGCTGAGCGGCAACATCGCAAGTGGTGGAACCATGACCTACCTCTTCTGGCGCAGTGCCTACCTGAGCATGTGCTTCAGCAGTAAGTTATTCTGTTTAAAATTACACAAAATTCACAATTCTGACAAATAATATAGCCCGTAACCGTGTGCTGGTCACTGTCGACTGGATCAAGGCCAAGCTGTTCGGACGTGACGTTTCCCGGGAGTAAAAAAAGCTCACCAAACATGCACCTCTGAATACTTTTGCAGCGATCCATCATACCTTATCTTCTTTAACGCCGTTTACATGACACCTTTCAACCTGTTTCCTTTACATCCTTTCATTTCTTCAAATCCTCCTTCCACCTTATGATGACCAATCGCTATGATTCCCCATCATCCACCCATCTCTATCCAACTATTTTACCTACTGGATGCTCCGAGGGAAGAAATTCATCCTCATCTCCAGCGTCTTCGGAACGAGAGAGAAGAAAAGTAATTAATTCGCTTTTTTCTTTTGTCTTTTTCCTTTTTGTTTGTACCAAAAAGATAGAACTGGGTGCGGGATTATTGTTTAGAAATTCGTGAAGAATTGGCCATAATATTTTTCTTTTTTATCTCTTCTTTCTCCTTCTCCTTCTCTTTCTCTTTTCGTTTACTGGTTTCTGATTCTTCTGAGCCTTGTAATATAGGTGTTCGTTCTTTTGTTAGCTTAGCTTTTGTTTCAATACTTATGGATTGGATTTCATTTTTTCAATATTCTTCTTGTCTTTATTATTTGGTTTATTTGCTATGTATATCATCCAAGTGAATAATAGCTAGGGTAGGTAGGCAATGACGGGAAAATCAAGAATATCCTTATTATAAGGTCTATTGAAATTCTGATTGACTCAGGCTGTTTAATCTGAAAACCAAACTAGCTTTACATACAGCACACTCGGGCAGGCACCGAATAAAACGGAGTAGGGAAGAAAAAGGTGATGGGTGAAAAGAGAGACTAGAAAGAAAGAAAAGGAGATAATAATGCACAGCCGCTGTGTTGACGCCTATTCAGGGGGTTATAATAGAACTATAGACAGAACCTTAGCCTACCGGTTTAGTATGGATGAAGGTGGGAGAGGTTGGAGGAGAGGAAGGTGTGGTAGAGTCCGGGAGGGAAGGAAGAAGGAATAGCAGGGGAGCTACACAGGACGAGTTTGGTGAGAGGGAAAGAGTCGATCAGAAAATATGCCAACCGCGACTTCTCTTTTCAGTCACCAAGGGGCTCTCCTTGTTCCTGTGCATACTGCGGCCATCGAGCTGTCGGATGCCTTCGATCTTTTGCAGGGCCAGTTCGAGTAGCTCCTTCTTCTTGATAATATCGAGGTGTCTTCGGATGCGAGGGTCCTCTCGTGCGAACCGTTCCACCTCGTCGTCGGAGAGGTGACGGCCCAGTCTCACGTCCAACTCACGGGGGAAGTTGTAGTAGAACTCAGAAAGCAATTCCACGTTGAGGAAGAGCACCGCCGTCGACGTGAGCTTGTCTGCCACCACATCGAGGAAAACCTCTGGACAATAGTACTTGTTCTTTCTGCTAGCGCATTGCTTTGAACGAAGGGCAAGAAGCCTCATCTTGATAAGATCGGCTCGATCGCGGAGAAAAGCGCTTTCTCGGCCTATTGTCTATTAGTTAAAGCACACAGGAGAAGAAAATCATTGCAGAATCATACCTGTGCTCAGCAAAGCAGAACTGAATCCACCAGCACCACCCACACCGTCACCCTCCAAAACCACCTCACCTTTCCTGATCTTGTCCACAAACGACATTACATCCTTAATCTTTCTCCGTCCAACACTATCCTCGACGCGTTTGAAAGCGGCTTCGCATGCCCTGAGCTCTTCCTTAAGCACTTTGCTCACATTCTCCCTTCCTTTTGCCCATTCGGGGTCTTCGACTTCGATTTCGAACTTGTACGGTTTGATACAATTCTCAACCTGGTCGCTAGTACTGAAAAATCGATCATTCAAGATGCTGGTGCAAGCATCGGTGATCTGCTTCTGAGCGTACGGATGAGAGGCAAAAGTGGACGAGGCCAGCAACCGGTCGATATGAGTCTGGAGAGCATTTGCCACGACAGTCGTGGCAAGTCTACCAATGCCAAGTTTCGTTAGCGAAGAAGTGGAGGCATCAAGTTTACGGTGCCAATATTGAGAATCTGGATCCGACTTGGGAAGGTCACTGAGAGGGTCCAGCTCAGGCATTAGAGGGGATAGGTCATCGACTGGCTTGTTCCAATATCGTTGCGCCAGTATGTCCATGACCCGCTGGTCGAGTTCATTCTTGAGCATCTCTCGGACCTGAGGCCGACCGAAGCTCTCGGCGAATGCCTTGAACGAGTGCTTGAAGCTATCCAGACTCTCGGCAAGGTATGATTCCGCGCTGAGAGGACGGTCATTATATTGAACCTTAAACTCATAAGTTGCCTCCTCTAATTCTTGACTGATGGCATCCCTAGTTCCTGCTAGGCTTGATGCCATGGTTTGCTCAAGAACATGCATGAGCTTGGTCCGTAGAGTCGTAACACCCGTCGAAACGCCGGCCTGGGGGCCAAACTCTTCGGGATGCGCAGAGAAGAAGGAATTTTCATTCTTCAAAATTGCGCTCGTGATATTACCACTGCCTCTGGAGAATAAAGCCGATGTTTGAGGGATTCTCGAAACCACACCGACATACCCCAGGCGCAGAGGGTACCTCTTGTCCGAGAGAACTTTAGAACCGCGCTCGGGGTCAATGAGATCCATTTTGGTAATGACTCCTATTGTCCTTTCACCCCGGGGATCTACCCTGCGACTCGCCCTCAGAGCCGTTGAGTTGGCAAGATCAACATCTGCTGCAGAGATGGCTAGGATAACATTTGGTGTTTGAATGTATTTGTCGCAGAGGTCAGAAATTTTCTGCTTTAGTTCTGGGGGCTGGTCTTCACCAGCAACCTGGATATAACCCGGGAGATCGATGAGGGAGAGGTCGGGGACATTGGGCGAATATATGCTTAGTTGGATTGGGTCGTCACTGACACAGTCCTTCTCGGAGACGGCCAGGTTAAGGTCGGTCAACGTCCGTTGAACCTGCGAAAAGTCCGTAATCTTCCCCAAGCCCAAGGCCGGGAATTCCCCATACTCGGCTTGCGCATTTGGGGTGTTGACCAAAGTAAGTTCGATCGGTCGTCGAGTAACCATATTCGAGCCCTTCGGTAAAAACTCATGCCCAACAATAGCTTCCAGAACCGAGCTCTTGCCAGAGGATTGCGATCCAATGACGACTATCGATGGAAGCGTTAGCGTATTCGACTGTCCAACTGTCTGTAGTATGTTCCTGATCTCTATCATTTTCCGCGTCAGGAGCATCATCTGGTCATCCTCCGCAACCTCCCGCCCAGTGCGTACGTCCTCTTCATCGGATTGATCGTATCCAAAGGCCGAGCCGCTAGCAGCTCCAGCAGCTGCAATACCGACTCTGCTCTCCTTGGGCGAGCCACCTCCACCGGAAGAACCCCCATCTCCAGAAGTAGACTCCTCATTGAGGCGGAGAATCTTTTGTAACCACTCGGGGATTTCAACATCCTCTGTCGTTCTTTGCCATCCGCGTTGTGTTTGCTCCGCCATGCCCTGGAGCCCTTCGAACAAGTTTGAAGCAGCATCTCCCGCCGTTTCCCCCGCTCGTTTGAAAATGTCTATCGCGTAATTACCGGCGACTGTTAAAGTGATTATTAGTGGTTTGTAATGTTATGATTCCTCCAAGGAGAACATACGGGTTGCTTGATATTGAAAATAAGCAAAGCCTGCCACTGTTGCGCCCCCTAGCATAGCTGGCAGCCTCACAAGCTTGAGTGCTAGCCTGGGGATCATTCTCGCAAATGAAATCGTCCGCACAGCGGGGACATTGTTATGAATCGAATTTGCTCCAACAGGCCATGAGCGGCCTCGCATCGCAGCACTGCCATCCGCACGCAGCAAACCCCCAGTCCTTGCTCCAGCATTATGAATATGGCGGGCCAATCGACCCGTCCGCAATAGCGGAACAAGACGGTGGGAGAGAATTCTCCCGCTCATTATTTCGACACTCTCATACACGCCCAGATAATGAAAGAACCAAGGTGGTCATCTCTGGGCTGTCAGCCACAGAGAGATTATTTGACTGATGTTTTGTGGAGCTGTGATGAATGATAGACGATGTCATCAAAAGAAGTCGCACGAAGAAGTCCCGAATCTCCGCGCCGGAGACCCCGTGACCTGCGCTACTGGCCGCTCCGCCGCCCGGATAAATCTGGTGAGTCACGTGTGTACATTGCGATGACGTGACAGCTGAATGGAAAGTGGAAATCAGGAGCTTTCTATCTGGAAAAGATAAAACAAAACAGAGCTTCTTTTTAGACCTGAATTTGTTCAGCAGTGCATTCTTGCTTCACTTTAATTCCACCTGTGACTGCTTGTGTCTCTTACAATTGCGGACAGCAGTACTTATTGCTTTTGTCGCAATTGTCTTGTGACTCCGCGACGGAAGAAAACATTCTACTGAATACCGCAGCTCTTGCTTCTTGGACTTCTTTCGCCAAGATCCCATTCTTGCCTATAATTACAAACCGCAGTGTTTGTATTGATTTATATTTATTCGAAGAAACCCTTGGTCAACACGTAGGCCTTTTGACGGCTCAATATGTGTCGTTTTCTGGTGAGCTGAACCTGTCTACAAGCCGAAAGCTGCAGCTGACCGCTTCTTCGCTAGGTATACAAAGGTCGAAATGATATTCGCCTCAGTAAGCTCATTACAGAACCCAGTCATTCAATTCTGACCCAATCTTATGATTCTCGCCTGAGATTGGTAAGTCTAGCACCGCATCGGTCTACTTTGCCACGTCGAGATGCTAACCCATTGATAAGGACAACCGCCGTCCTGTTAATGGCGATGGCTTTGGAGTTGGGTTCTACACGGATCCCAAACTAGGCCCGGAGCCATGTATCTTTACCTCTACCTTGCCAGCCTGGAACTGCGAGAACCTGGAGAGGTTGGCATCGAAAACCTGCTCGAATCTTATCTTTGCGCACGTGCGAGCTACCACTGAGGGCGCACTGTCTGACACCAACTGCCACCCATTCCAGCACCAGACATTGATGTGGATGCACAATGGCAATATCGGGGGTTGGCAATACGTCAAGCGGATGCTGGCCGATTCCCTCGCGGACAAATGGTACATTGGTGTTAAAGGCGGAACTGACAGCGAATGGGCATTTGCATTGTTCCTTGACTTATTGGAGAAGGAAGGGGTGGATCCCAGCTCTGATCCAGGCCCAGAGGGCTTCGGTCAGGCTCTTTTGCGACGGGTGATGATGAAGACAATCGCCAAAATCAACGAATTCATTCGTGAAATTCCCAAAAGATATAATGTTCACGGCGTGGAGACCCGCAGTCTGCTCAATTTTGCTGTTTCGGATGGCCACACAGTAGTCTGCACTCGATACATCAGCAGCAAAACAGACGAGCCCGCCAGTCTATACTTTTCATCTGGTACCAAGTGGGTGGAAGGAAAGGACAAGGGCCACTTCAAGATGGAGCGCCACGACAAAGGAGCCGATATTGTCTTGGTGGCGAGCGAACCCATTACTTTTGAGAGACGTAAGAACTCAAGAGAACGATTACCCTCTAATCGCGTGCTGATCTAGTCTATTCCAGATAACTGGGTCTCGGTCCCTACAAACTCTGTCCTCACTATACACAAACAGACCGTCCTTTTACATCCCATTTTGGACGAGTTTTACGGCGAGAATATGAACCAGGATCGTTCTTCGTGCTTTGCTGTATCCAAGGGTCTTGTCAGCACCGCACCTGGAACGACCGTACAACCGCAGAACGCAGATGGCACTCCTGATATTGCGCGCTTGCAACAACCGCCGGCTCCCAGCCCATGCGCAGTATCAATCTGATACGACTGCAGACCATTATTGAGTTTTGAAATACTACATTGTTGGAGTCATTGGTTAGTTTTTCTAGGGAATTGGAACAATGCTGGGAGTTGGGGTTGTTGAAGTACTAGACTTTTCCTTTTTGTTACTGGGTGGTAGGCGCTTGCATACTGTTAAGAGGTCTATATATGTCCTTACTCGCATACTGATTTGTAATTAGTATCTTCTATTTTCAACCCAGTGTTTGTATGACCTTTCTGCACTTGAATATTTCGGTTTATTATGTGGTGATTGATGGTAGTGTGCTGGTTCTATTTCATTCTTTAATGTTGTATTAAGATTATTATCGTAAATTTAAAACGCCTGACCCAGAAATCGTCATAATACCAATTTACATACAATGCAGCATAAAAGGTGACAATTCAAATATCTTCACCGGAAATATTCGCATGTTTGAAATACTTCATCCCCACCCAGGCAACCATCACCCACACCCACGACATGACAGCCGTCAAGATAATGAGCGCGGGGTAATATCCAACAATAGGCAGGGTCGGGTCATCTTCCAGTTCTGGTGGCGCATAGGGCGTCTCCCCAACATCCCACGCCCAACTCCAGACCCCAAAGCAACTTCCCATTCCCACGACGAAAACTAACCAGGTCACAATCAAGATAATCCACCCCCACCACTCGGTCTCGGAATAGTCCCAGATGATCTCTGGACTGTTCTTCATTTCCACCGCATGTGTGGCAAGAGGCGAGGATTTGGTGCGATGTACCACACGGTATGTTGAGTCAGGCTGTAAGGCGTAGTATGAGTCCGAACTCGACGAGGGAGTCGGAAGGTGTAAGCCTGCAGCACCACTGGAGCTGCTGACAGATGAACTGCGCATCACGGAAGCAGCGGCATTGTTCTTATTGCTGTTTAGTCGGGGAAAGGACACCACGTCATCGTCATCGGCGCTCATCTCCTCACCGAGCATGGTGTGCTTGGAGAGACTTGCCTGGTGGCGTGCAGTAGATGCGCCCAGGGGCTTTTGTTGTTGCGAGTCCAGCATGACCCATCGGGGGTTGTTTTCGGGATCATTTGCCCGGTCAAAGTTCCCCTGCGGTGTATGTTCGTGTTCTGAAGAGATGGTGTTATTGGTCAAGGATCGTAGCGGCGAGCTCGATGTGGTGGTGGTTTGCCCACTGAGGTCTCCGCGTAGAACATCGATGGGTGCCCTGCTGACGACTTTCTTGTCGCGATTGTCGAACCGAGTGCCGAGCAGCGCAGTTTTCCTTAACGAGCCCCTTCTCCGTCGCGTTCGTCTCTGCTGCTGTAAAGCATTAGACATGGCCCTTTCCCCCCGCAGGCTCGAGCCGAGAATGTCCCCGCCGTCGCGTTCGATGCCGGAATGGGCCCTCTCGGGGGTGATCTGTGTTGCTTGGTTCATTCGGAATAACGAGAGCTTCGATAAGAGAGAGCCGGATAGGCTGCGCTTGTGGCCACTACTGGCACTCCCGGATCGGACCCGTCCTGAGAGCTCATTGTTATCCACCGACAAGGCCGCACGCTTGCTATCGCCCCCATCTTCCATTGGCCCAAACTGGAGCGATTCCACGGGCCCTTAATACATCCACATAAATGTTACCGAGGGAATTGCGAAATTCTCGAATCAAAGATAGGTAATACCCGTTCAAGGGTTGTGCTCGAGGGATTCCATGAAGCGGCAATGATTGCGCAACAGGGGAAGATCGACTAAGCCCGAAACCATCAATGGACTCTGTCTGGGCCAAGACTCAAGGCGGTAGCAGCTCCATCTTAGTCCAACATTACGGCTATGTAGTATGTAATGCAGTTTTGTTTGTACCTATCTGTTTAAAAATACCATCTAGCTATTATTCATTTAGCAGCCATCTGATGTCGTCAAGCTGTTGACATTATCGTCTCACAATACTCAGCCCTTATTCTATATATGGCAGTTCAGCAAGCTGCCTTTCATCCAAGATTGGCCCCGTGGCTCAATGGCAGAGCATCAGTTTTCGGCACTGAAGGTTGCAGGTTCGAGTCCTGCCGTGGTCATCCAACCATCAATTACTTTTTTCTTTTTTCCTTTCCATCTACTTTTTTTTTCTCATTTCCTCCCGTTTCTTTCTTTCTTTCTTTCTTTCTTTTTTTTCCCCAGACAGCATCATGTTACATATATAGTACGTTTGCATAATAAACCACTTTCCTAGAGATCACATCAGATATCTTTTACTGGACAGTATGAGTAAATAAAAATGCCTCCCTTAAGAATACCAGAAGAATATGTAACCTAGATGTCATTGAACCTGCCTTAGAGTTTTTTGTATTTAGTCTCTCGACTTGCAAGAATGAATTGAAAGTCGTGGTCCAGAAAAAATAGGCTATGGAAACAATATCATCTGATACGCAGTATCGTTGAACCGAGGTGGTCTCATTATTACTTGTTGCATACGCTATGCTAAACCATAAGGCAAGGTCCAAGAGCACGGATATTCCAGGTAGCAAAACAAAGTGGTATCATCCAAAACGCCATTGGGCAAAAACAGACGAAGCCAGGACGCAGAAATTGGGCTAAAGAAACTGATATCGTCAAATGAGAAATCACTAAATGGGATGGAAATCGTAGCATCGTCAGTTAAGCAAATGTCAGGTCGTTAGTCAATGAATTCATAACCTTAACGGAAAGAAGAGGTTATTGAATAGATATAAAGAAAGAAAGAGTGCTATCAGACAGAGAAAACATATCAGGCCTGCTCAGTAGACCATACACACATACTAAAGCGATACGATACAAACCCACACAAGACAAATTTATCAAATGATAGTCCAAAGGGGGTAAAAGAACAAGCATAATAAAATAGATAAATAAATGAAGGGAAACAAAAAAATGTACTTTTAGTTTATTCAGCAGCACGCTTGAATCAAAAAGTCCAAGAAGTTCTCAATAAAAGAGGAGCACATTCATTCAAAGGTGAAAAAATAGAAAAGTTGATTCAACAAAGTGGACTTGGGGTATTGGGTGCACGATAACACACAAATTTCATTTCAAAAGGAAGCACTTGAGAATGGGGAAACATGCGCTTGAAAATCCACTTAGTAGGACAATTTGAGAAGCAATCATAATATAAAAAAAGCTTAAAAGGGGAGAATGTATGGGGGAAGTGGGGGGTTTGGAAAGGAAAAAAAAGGAAAGAAAGATAGACCTCTTTTTTTTGGATGTTGCCGCAGCATCGACTCGCACTCAAGAATTTGAGGGAGAAGTTTAGACATAGTCGACATTTAAGAGGCGAGAATCGAAATTGGGCTACGCTTGGTAGCCCCCGAAACCGTTTCCAAAGTTGGCGTTGGCTGGCTGAGTCCAGCCAGAGTTTGGTGTACCCTGTCCACGACCGTAGCCTCCCGCATTTGCAGGGACCTGCGCGTAGCCTTGTCCGGGCATTCCGCCCTGGTCCCAGCCTCGTCCAGCAGGGTTAGGGCCTATAGAACATAATTAGTCACCGAGAAAACCCCAGAAGAAGTTATAGTAGACTTACCCTGAGGAGCCATGGGTGCCCCGGGGCCGTTGTACTGGGGGAAGAACGGGGCTGGGCTGGCATTGAAGGGCGAGGTGCCCTGCTGGCCGGCAAAAGAGTCGAATTGGCCAGTGGGAGGACGGTCCTTACCCCACTACGACAATTAGTAAGAAAACACAAGATAAAAAGGCGAAAACAAGTTGAAAGGAGACGTACGCTGCACTTCAGAGGGCGGCCGTTGACATTGTACCCGTTGAGCTGGCAAATAGCCATCGCAGCATTCTCATGTGTATCCATCTTGACGAACGAAAACCCGCGGTCGGCCTGCAGGCGGGTTTCCAGAACGTAGCCGAAGTTCTGAAACAGGGGGACGAGGTCGTTCTGGGTGGTGTAAGGGGTAAGGTTACCAACGTAGCACGTGGTCTGCCACTGCGGGGTTTGCTGGACAACCATGTCGTAGCTCTGGATGCCGTGAGTAGGGAAGTGATGGTGGCCAAAGGGAGTAGT
Organism: Aspergillus sp. 'subgen. Cremei'; assembly: GCA_019976455.1. Lineage (NCBI taxonomy): Eukaryota > Fungi > Ascomycota > Eurotiomycetes > Eurotiales > Aspergillaceae > Aspergillus > Aspergillus sp. 'subgen. Cremei'. The sequence continues at coordinate 2,601,885 of JAFBMR010000003.1, forward strand.
GGGAGTCATGCCCATGGCGGCCATCGCCTGTTGCTGAGAGATAGAAGGCTGGCCCTTCTGGTTGGCCCAGTTGCAGCGAATGGCACGGGAACCGAGCCATTCACCATCCATCGAGCTCAGTGCTTTGTCGGCATCTGAGCGGTCACGGAAGGCAACAAAACCGTAGCCTCGAGAGCGTCCGGTCTTCATGTCCCACATGACACGAGCCTCGGACACCGAGCCAAAGGCAGAGAAAGCCTGTTGCAAGACTTCATCATTCACTTCATTGCTCAGGTCACCAACAAAGATGTGGAAGTGGTTAGAGGTGTCTTCCTTGTTTGTGTTGTTGGACTGGTAGGCCCAGTTCACACGGATCTCCTACAATGATAATCAGAAATAGCTTTTGTGGATTGTTGATCGATCACTCGCATACCGACTGGTGGATACGGCGCCCGTTGAGAGTCTGCATGGCTCTCTCAGCCGCACCAGGGTCATCGAATTCGACAAAACCGTAGTTGCATCCCTTGTTATTGAACTTCTGTGTTAGTCAGTACAGCAGCCGATTAGGCAAAGGTGGGTGTATATTCTTACCGAGCTGGCGTTCTTGTCGGGAATGACCTTCACGCTCACGACATGGCCGGTGGTTTCGAAGATTTGCTTCAAGATATCCTCTGTCACCCTGGCGTCGAGTCCGCCGACATAGAGAGCCCTCTTGTTAGGCTCAGGGGCAGCCCGACGAACATATCCACCAGCACTGGTCGGGGACATCATGTTCCCAGACATCGGGGAGGTGATAGCGGTGGGGATAGGGTTGGTGTTCTGCGGGATCACCACTGGCGGACGAGGAGGTGGTGGCATGTGGGAGGGATTGGCCTGGCCATTGCCCTGAGAGGCGTCATACTGCTGGCCCGAAGCCCCAGTAGCAGCCTGCGGGGGTGGTGGCAGAGTGGAGGACGAAGAGGCGGGAACGTTATCAGCCATTGTATACAGTATTCAAAGATTGCAATTATGCACAGAAACAATCAGTCAAACAAAGCAACGTAGAAATCGATGGGCGTTGGAAGCGCTTGACCGGGAAGCGTTGGGCGATACGACGGCGTTAGCGACGGAGCGATGCAGAGCGTTTACGGAACGGTCAACAAAATCTGGTGAGCTCAAAGGCGGAAAGCGGCGCGGGGATCGATCGAGACACGAAAAAAGACGTAGAAAGGAAAGGCCGCTTGATCATGTAATTTGAAGCACAGTATGAACAATCGTCAAAAGGGGAAAGACGGCCGTCTTAATTAAAAAAAAGACAGAAGAAGAGTGAAAAGAGTTTCGTGACAAAGAGTCGAATGCAGAGGACCCAAAACACAGCTTTCGAAAACCTTAGCCCCAACAGCGAGATGGGGTGGGAAAGCAAAGTGATTGCTGGAAGATGACCAACGCTAAGTGTCGAAGGACGAGGTCGAAAAGAAGAGAAGAAAGAAGAAGAGCAACAATATAGGGAAAACAAGCGAAACAAAAGGAAGAGTTGAAAGGGAAAGTCACACACACGACCGGACGCCAACAGATGAGCGACGGTCAGCGCGCACGAGAGCTGGAAAGAAAACGAAGTGAAATGAAGTACGTAGAAGAGGGGAAATAAAATGGAAACAGAGGATAAAAAAAGGAAGAAGACAAGAAAGGATGATGATGATGATCTGACGGGAGGTCGACTGGAGAAGAGAACGAGGAGTTTGGAACGAATGGACGGGCAAGAGCCGCTGCGGTGGGGGGAGGGCCGCGCTAGGCCGCAAAGCGTTAGGCGACCCCTTACGGCTGTCGCGGTGGCCATGAGATGCTTAACTTTCTTTATTCTCTTCTGGATCATCAATCGGAGTCGAGAGCCTGAACGGTACTGGACACTGGAGAGAATCGTTGGTAACTGAAGCTCAAGGTAATCCATCATGTTGTTTGGTCTTTCTGCTGCTGTCCATGTCATGCATCTGTCTCATGTCCGATGTAAGGTGCACGGCGCACTGATTTCTCTGCGGCCATTGATTTGGCTCCTGTGCCGACGATATGCCCCCTTGCAACTTGTTTAAATAGACATCCTGTCCATCGCTGATATCCTCTGGACCTTTCTGTTGCTATAAAGCTAACTGGCAGAAAACCCAGATCTCAGGTTTAGCAATAGTTACATTGATATAGCAAACTCTGTGTTCAAACGCCATCATGGCCGCAGATTTCTCAAATCCTGAATCCTTGGGGGTTCTGACCTCGACAGTGAACCAGACGGTAAGCCTACCTTGCGGGTATCACATGTCCATTGTTCTAACAGAGCGCAGCTTATCGAGACTGGTCGCTTTTTCCGATCAGCGGGCTCTATGCAGTCTAGAGCTCAGTTGAAGCGGTCTCTCCCGGCTGCCCACGAACAATTCCAACTTGCATTGGACAGCCTATCTGAGCAGATTGTATGTGCCAGTCACCTGGACTGAATGTATTCAATGCCCTCAATCCGCCATTCTAACCGTCGCAGTTTATTGCAAAAGCGTTTCTAGAAAAAGACTACGAAGTAATCAGGGCCAAAAAGGCGGAATTACAACCCGCGAAAGACGTGGTCATGGGTGAAGCAGCCGAAAAAGAAAAAGAGCCTGAAACCAATCCTCAACCAACGGAGGAAGTAGAGTCCGGTGCAGACGCAGAAAAGACCGAAGCAAACCCGGCCGATGAAAATGCAACCTCAGCCGAGCCTGCAGCTGCAGCTGCAGCTGCAGAGCCTGATAAACCGGACACAACTGTCCAACCTAAAAAGACAGAGAATCAAGAAGAGAATACGGAGGCGAACCAGCCTTTTAACGGGGCAGAAGAGCTCAATTTTGACTCGGTCCTAAACGACACTGGTGGTACAAATGACTTTGACCTCAATCTCGACTTTGGTGACGATGAAATTGGGAATCAGAACTTCCTTTCGGGTTCAAATCTCGGAAATTCTGGTACAAGTGCTGGTGCAGACAACTCAAATAACAAGGATCAGGCGAATCCCTCAGCCCTTCCTGAGATCGGCAATAATACCACCGATACACCTGCTGGGGGCGATGCATTTGACATGGAATTTCAAAAAGCGGACGCCCAGCTTGGCAACAATACAGAAGATGTCATGGCACCTGGGGAATCCAGTTTCGACGACTTGTTCTTGGATACAGACAACTTTGGTGGGGATGGAATGGGCGATCAGGGGCTGTTGGAGGGGGATGGGTTGATGAATATCAATGAGCTTGATGATAGCTGGTTTACTTGAGATCTAGCTCGGGGGTGTACGATGCATAGGGAGTTTTGGGGCCGGGCAAGGGATAATGGATTAGCCTCAGGATAATGATTTGCATGTTTCCCAAAATAAACCAAACACACAAGTCTAGGCCTTGTGCTACGAATGACGTATACACATAGGGCAGCCGAGAAAACCGTCGGGCTACATGGAGACTTTCCGAGAAAGCCCCAAAATAACGGTTCAACCTTGCTTGTGTTCCCATCCGACGGGAACCACACCACGCGAACGTAGGAAAGTGGAGGAATCAAGGATAAAGTAGATGATGCTGATAGGCAGATCGTGATAGAATGACTATATAATCAGATAAGAGTCTCGATTCGATCGGTGCTGACTATGAATCATCGTACCGTGATGTGGGCAAAGGATGACATTTTCAAAGAGCAAATCTGGGGATCCAGCAGACTAACCTATTCGAGATAAGATTGAAGAACCTAAGGTATCCAGGCTGTTATCGCCTGCAATGAGGTCATCGCCTCATGCCATTTCCGCACAGACCTTTTTTTTTTTCATTTCTACAGGATTGGCGTTGAATAATTTGGGACTTTTGGAACGTTTTGATGATGCAGATGAGATGAGATGAGATACCCCGCGTTTAACAGGTATTAATAGACCTTGGCTTGTTGACGCGTGTGCTGGGAGTGGAATCGAGAGTTTTGCATAGCTGTTGAGGTACAGCAGTTTTTAAAGGGATCGACCAAATTAAAGTGCCTATTGAGTGGCATGGAGTCTGCTGACTTGATGTTCACCGAAAAGAGTTGGATGAATCAAGCATACGAGGTGGAATAGACTTCAACACTGAAGGATGTGATATCTTTTTTGATATGTATTTACCAGGTGCATCCCACCTGAGTGCCCTGATCAAAAGACCCTGTATGATCCCTGCGTGTGCTCTGAGCATTTAGCCCGGCGTGGCAGAAATCCCCGCACTCGAGTTGAGTCTAGGATAGTCGTCAGATGGAGTATTCCGAGGACTAAGTTGCCTCTACAACCCGGCGAATAACCCTCATAATAACCATTGCCTTTGATTAAAACCGGTTGCCGGAATACCCGCATCTGGACATCATTTCGCCTCGGGAGATCAAGACGTCATTCCCTCCAGTTTCTATCCTGCAATCTCGGCCACTTCACATGGAGGATAGAGACAGAGAGACACAATTAGATGGAAGAAGAAGATCAGTTCTGTTTTGCCAGATGGAGATTCAACACGAATATCGTCACACTTGCTTTTGTTCGTGGGGGCAACCCTTTATCGCGAATAAAATCCGTCCAATTCCTGGGGGAAACAGAGTTCCTTGACCAGTGGTAAGAAGGGTCCCAACGGTGGTTAGACTCTGGCGAATTCCCCTATACGGACGGCGATGATGACTCTCGGATCGCCGGAGTTGGTGAACGTCCTGTGGCTCTTCCCCCCTCTTGTCTCTCCCAAGCGATTCCGCGTCATCATGGAATCTTTAGGTCATTATCTCAAGTAGTTAGTGGATATGGATGGTTCTCTTTTTCTTTTTTTTTTTTTTTTTTTTTTTTTTGGCCACTTTTCATTTCCATCTCTCTCCTTCATTTCGCTTTCTCATGGGATCTTCCTCTGCCCAAGACTAGAACCGCACCGCCTCACTCGTGTCGTGTCTGTTCCATCATTCCTTTTGCCATTTCCTCTTTCTTTTCTTTTCTTTTTTCTTTTTCCTTTTTCTTTTTTTTTGGTACCAACCATCATTTGTAGACTTTTATCTTTATTATTCTATTTTATTTTATTTTCTACTCCAGTCACTCCGAGTATTATTACTGCACCGCCCAATCTCCCCGCAGTCATCGGCCCTTCTGGCCTCTCCTTTGCAAGAGTCGGTGTTCGCTGAATGCGGTGATCATTTGCTTTCTGGTCCCATCCCCAACTATCAGTCCGCCCTACTACTATCTACCCCGGTGTCTCTCCTCCTGCAACTGCGGCCAACTTCCTTGCGTGTCCGGTCGATCATCGGCCTAACAGGAATAAGTGAGAAACAAAAAGGCAAAAAAGAAAGTAAAAGGGTAAAAAAGAAAAAAAGGATAATCTCAGGTCGCACGACTCAATGTGTCGGGACTGTGCGTAATTATACCCCCCGACGAAAAAAAGTTGCAGAGTACGGGGTAAGTCACTTTCCTCCATTCACTTCGCTGTCACTTGCTCTCTCTCTCTTCTTCTTCTTCTTCTTCTATTCCTCCTCTCCCTCTGAACTTTTCTTCTCTTCTCTCCTTTCTTCCCCCTTCCCTCGTGCTGCATCAAAGACATCATCTCTCTCCACCGCCACTGCGTCCTACCTTGTCTCTAGACAGAAAGGAGGCTAGCTGTTCTCCCTTCCCCTCGAGGGATTTTTTTTTCTTTTGCGCTTTCAGTGAAAAGAGGAAGACGGTACTATTACAGCACCTAATTCTTTTTTCAACTCCTCGAATTATGCTCTTTTCGCCGTGCGACCTCTATTCACGATGACGGCAGCTCACGTTTCCCATCTGCAGCAGGATTTGTCGAGGTCGATCACCGCCAGTGATCCTGCTTCCCAGCTTGCCTGCGATTCTACCGAACCTTTCCCGTTATCCCTCTCTAACATCTTCCGCACGAGATCGGGCCATCGCCGATCGCTAAGTTCCAATAGTACAAACACCGGTGCGAATCTCGAAACAGAACAATTTCCCAAGCAGAATCGCCGAGGATCGTTACTCAAAAAGCTGGCGGGTCCACGGGAAAACGCAAAGCGCTTCCTCCGCTTGGGGGCCTCGGTCAACTCTTCTAGTTCTGCTTCTTCGTCGCAGCCTCCTCCCGCTCGATCAATGCCTCGATCGTCTCGTCCCCGACCCATGTCCGAGATCATCTTATCTCCAAGGGATGCCCAGATGCTGTCTGCCCCCCGATCTAGAAGGGTCCCGAAGGGGCAGAATGCGCTCGGGATCTTCTGCGACGACTTCCGCCGTCCAACCGCCGCAAACAGTTCCCGAGCAGCCGAGTAATGTGCCCGCTCCGGAACCCACGGAACCTTCGTTTCCCTCTCTTCGCAATGAGAAAATTGTCGCAACTGGAAGCGGCATCACTGTTGGGATCGCTCTCACCGAGCCGGTGCTCTTTCTCGCGGGATATGATCACAATGATCCAACCACCAAGAAGTCCGCCATCCTTCGCGGGCAATTGCACTTGAAGGTCACCAAAAGTGTCAAGATCAAGAAAATATCAGTCTGTTTCCGTGGTCAAGCCCAGACTGACTGGCCCGATGGTACTTGCTATTTATAATATTCTTCCGTGAGACAACACGTGCTGACTACTTTTGCTTTATAGGGATTCCTCCGAAGAAGATCCACTTTCATGATAAGAAAGATTTGGTAACCCATGGAGTTGTCTATTTTAATCACGGCGATACGGCACTCATGCAAAATGATTTCGGGGCCCATTATTACCAGCATGCCAAACCAGTGGGATCGGTGCCAGGGAAGGACGGAGTGACCGCGACCACTCGTGAACTGTTTTCGAATCGCGGATCATCAACTTCGTTGAATAACAACCAGACCACCGCTAGAGACCTCAAACGCTTGTCCCTCCAATCAAACCACTCGCACTCGCGCAGTCTCGGAAAGAATGAGCCTGCACCGCCTCACCCCCAACGCAACTACCGATTATTCCCCGTTGGCGATTACTTGTACAGCTTTGAATTTCCCATTGACGGGTCGCTTCCAGAGACAATTAGGACGGACCTAGGCTTTGTTCGGTATGATCTAGAGGCTATCGTGGAACGGGCGGGGGCATTTAGGCCCAACTTGCTTGGAAACCTAGAGGTGCCCGTGATCCGCACACCAGCAGAGGGCTCTTTGGAACAGGTTGAGCCGATTGCGATCTCTCGTAACTGGGAAGACCAGCTTCACTACGACATTGTCATCTCAGGGAAATCATTTCCACTAGGCACTCAGGTCCCGATTGCCTTCAAGCTGACACCCTTGGCAAAGGTTGAATGCCATCGAATCAAAGTATACGTGACAGAAAATATCCAGCATTGGACAGCCGACAAGAGTGTTCATCGCTTCCAACCGGCAAAGAAAGTGCTACTATTCGAGAAACGAGCGGATTCCGGCAGTGTCAGTACGTATCCTGGTAGCTCGATGCGGGTGACGGCAGGCGGCGGTGTTGACTGGGACCACCGTGCGGCCGCGGCAAGAGGCGATGAGGTTGTTGATCGGAACAGAACGAACCTCCTGGGAAACTTGGCTAGCGACGCTGGTGTTGGACCAACGGAAATGGAATTCAGCGTACAACTTCCTAGCTGCCATGAAATGAGGAATCGAGACGAAGCGCAACGGTTACACTTTGACACGACTTATGAGAACATCCAGATTAATCACTGGATTAAGGTGAGACGAGCATAACTGGTCAACGAAACTTGGTCGACTTGCTAACATGTTTGTAGATCGTGCTGCGCTTATCAAAGGTTGATGAGCGGGATCCGGGTAAGCGGAGACACTTTGAAATCTCCATCGACTCCCCGTTCCATATTCTTTCCTGCAAAGCCACACAGGCCAACATCTACCTCCCGGCGTACACATCACCGAACTCGGATCCAGTTCCCCCGGCACAGGAATATGAGTGTGGGTGCCCTGGGGCTCCCTTGGTCAACAGGAACAGCTCGTCCAATTTCTTGCCTCTCCCTGATAGTGACGAATTGAACCCGAGCCCAACCGGACGAGCCATCTCACGAAGCTTCACCAACGGTTCCGGTGGTCTTGCCCGTCCACCTCAAGCGCATTTGGCACAGGAAGTGGGCGAGCGAGTTCCACGCCCCATGCACTTGGTTCGAGCCCCTTCGTTTGCTCCCCCTGCATTCGAGGATGTGCCCCCACCCCCACCTCTAGTGACTCCCCCTCCCGAATATGATTCAATCGTGGGTAATGATCAGGATGATGTGCTGGAGGACTATTTCTCGCGGCTGTCGGCCCACGAAGACCACGTGGACGACGAGAGAGGTCGAGGACGAGTTGATTTGCCTCTTACTCCCGGAGGACGAGTGAACCGCAGCATGGATGTTCCACGTGATTGGGTACGATTGGAACAATCCAGCATTCCACTAAGAGCACTGGATAATATGTGATTTTGTCAAGGATAATGGCAAAATGGAATAATAACGGGATTTACGAATTTATGAGAGCAGGTTTCTTTTCAACATCGGGGAAGGAAAGTACGGGACATTTCATAGACTGGGATATTCGGCTCGGCTTTACATATTGCAGTCATCATTGATCGTTGCATATTTTCATCATGGTTTCTTTGTATCTTTTTTTTCCTTGCAGTTTGTTATGTTCAGGCGCAGATGGGCGAAGTATGTGGGAGGATAGGCGCTTTGGTTGAGAAGGCATGATCGTTATGAGCGAATTCGAGCTACTAGCCTATAAATATGCATGAAGATATGTGTATGTATATGTACATACATTGATCTGAGTATTTCTACACTCTTCCAGAAAACTTGATGGTTCGACACTGAGACAATCGATAAGGATGTGGAGACGATAAGCGGAGAGGGTCTGGCCCGCATACAGTTGCCTAGCCAGGCTAGTCTTGTTCTCCGCCTCTTCTGGTGGCCTTCTTCAAAAGCTCTGTCACTGTCTTGAATCTTGCAACCAAGTCCATATAACTGTAGGATCCTCCGGGTGCTTACTTTGTTCCTAATTATTTCTTGCAACCCTCATCACTGAAGCAAGTTGGTTTGGTTGCTCTTCAAGGGATATATATTTTAACCGCGGTACACCGACACATCATGGCGATCGAGGTCATTCCACTCACAGAGGGAGATATTCCCGGGGCTATTGAAGTGATTCAGCAGGCATTTGCGGATGATCCGTATTTCCAGTGGGTGTTTGATTCGGCCAAGGTATGTTCCTGCTATCGAGAATATTAGTGAAAAAAGCCAGCAAAAATAGAAAATGCTAACATTGATCCCTCTGTTGTGACGCGGTCGAGTTGTCACAAACCGGCCTGCGTGTTTCAATCACACTGAGACTGGGATTATGATGAAATAGTTCAACAAAGCAAGAAATCATGACTCTCTCGCCGTTCGTTGCCAGTGGGGTATCGGCAATGCCCTTTTCCACGTCGCAAAAGAGAAGAGCAGCAGCAACAGCAGCAATAGCAGTGCTGCAGAATCACCATCCCCCGTCCTGGGTGTCTCCTGTTGGCTTCCGCCTCACTCACCCTCGGAACCGGAAAGCTGGTATACCTGGTCCCAGGGCTGGCTTCTCACCCTCCGCCAGATGTGGAACAATGTCCGCCATTTCGGGCGCGGGGGTCTCAACTCGCGCCGGTATTGGATCTGGAAAGCTCGACAGGAGGAAGCGCAGAGTCAGATCTGGGATGATCCACGGGGGTACTATTTCTGCAATATTGTGGCTGTTAGTCCGGAGGCGCAGGGGAAGGGGGTAGGGAGGAAGTTGTTTGAGGCTGTCACGGAGCAGGCGGACCGGGAGGGGGTCAAGTGTTATTTGGAAAGCTCGAAGGGGGTACCCAATGTGGAGATATATCGGCGGATGGGATTCGAGATGAGCATGGAGATGGAGTGTCGGGATGGAGAGGATGCTTGCATGGTATGTGTGGTGTTTTCCCACTTTTTCTTCTGGCTGATGCTGATGTATGCTGGTAGTTATATTGTATGGTTCGGGAACCAAAGACCAAGGCTTGAATGGGATGATGTGATGCTTTTATAGGTACTCTGATGGAGGGATGCGGGATTTGATGCGCCAATTGCAGAAGACAGTGCGATGGCATGGTGATTCTCGTTTCTTTTGTCTTTCCGGTTTATTTATGACGATGTATATTGTATGGGCCCTATATCAGCTCCGAATGATTCCATTATTAGATAAATGACACTGGACCAATCCAAGACACGTGAGATGAATATATGAAGCGATGAAGCTATTCCTCACTAGAGCCGTCAGCACTCTAAATCTGAAACGCCAGGCCGACTTGGCCCCGACGCCCTCTCCACCTTTCCACAGGTCTCCATTTCACCATCTCACCACCATCTCTCCCGCCGTCAGTCTGTCTCTCTGCCGAACTCTTCATATAAATGACAGGATCCACTGTGGAAGGAAATTACAACCACTCGCCACCAGCACATTCTGATTTGCGCGCTCCATGTAATCAGAGCACCAAGACCCGATGGATTGGATCTTCGTCTCCTGGTCCCCATGGTAATCCCATCTCCTTTCCGCGATACTGTAATTCAATCCCGACTGATACTTTGGCTACAGCTAGTGACCATGATAATCCCCGTCATCAACCCTGTCCGGATGAATCCTCCCATCTGAGCAATCGAACACCAAACTTGATCCATCACTTCTACCCCTCCTCGATCAACCCAGGGCCCCCCTCCCTCGTGACAAACCTGATTGCCACACGCTTACTCTCTATCTAAAAGTCATGAGACGTCAAATCCTTCTCTCCACTGCCCTGAAACTGGGGATTCCATCCCGGAAGCCCGCTTGCATAGCTCGCACGTTTCAAGAATCCCTCAACGGCCATTGCGTGGATTCTGCAGGAAGATTTAGATTCAACGGACTGATCCGTGCTCTCTCGCCTTCATCTAAATCTAATCTATTACGGAGTTTTTTCTGATCCACCACATCCTGCCTGGGTTTGGTCTGTTCCTTAACCCGCGTCTGTGCTTGATTGCGCCGTCCAGGATGGCCAAGCGTTCATTGCAGACTTTTTTCCCCCTTCCCTTTCTCGCCTGTTTAATCAGAAGTCGGACTGCTTTTGCCCTCTACGGCTCTTACGGAAGGAGGGTCATCTCGAAAAAAACCGGATATCCACTACTTTCCAAAGAATTGGATCCAGATGGTTGGATAATCCCGTGGCGATCACTTCGTTTACCAGGGGCTTTTAGTACCCTCCTTCCAATTGAGGATGGTCTGGGACTTTTGAGACAAGATTGCTATATCAGACCTGTGTCTTTCTTTTCGTTTGATTTTTCCTCTTTCTCCCAACCAGCCAGTCGCTACCGGTTCAAACCCGTTTCGTTCATTTCCCACCTACAGCTGGTCTGATTATACTCATCCTACCTTGGCCTGAGGCCTTTCATTCTTTTAGTTTGTTCTTTTGATAATTGCTGTTGTTTTTACGTTCTTTATATTCACCCCACTCGACAACTCCAGTTTTATCCTACCAAGATAGACGATTTGATGGGATTTTAGACGATACCTTATCGTGACCGATGAATATGCATATGAATCACGGCATCAGAGTTGGAAAATGGAGAAGAAGCTATTTGACCCCTAGCCTCTCGTTAACGTCCTTTTCACAACATACAAAACTATCAAAACAAGATGATCACACCTCGACTTCAGTTTTACATATAAGAGATTCCAAAGAAAATGAACTGTCGCCATCAGGGAAGGCAGTCCTAGCTTTAGTATTGACAGGTAGGGAGATAATCTTGTCAAAGCCAGGCCATCATAGCTAATATTAACAGGGGCAACCTTGCTTATCATCTTCCTCTCTACGTTTGTCTTTTTGAGGAGAAAGTACGGACCAGGGTACACGTTCTGGTCGTTTGTCACCGGAACACGGCCGGAACCAGTCAGGCGGACCGCCAGGGACTTGACGACTCCAGATATCATGGAGTCGCTGCGAAAAGATGCAATGTCAAACCAGAAAACCCAGAAAACTACAGGGAAAACGGCTGCCGATCTCTATCCCATATCAAAGGCATGCCTGGAACAAAAATCCGAGTATTCTATACCAATTGGCCTAGATACAAACTCGCCAGCGATTCCAGAGCCTCCTCCCAAACCACCTCGCCCTTCCCACAAGGCACACACAAAAGCAAAACGATCCCATCTTGACCAGAAATCAGCCGCAAGCACCACGTACAGTGTAAACATTGACGAAATCACAAAGACCTCCATACCTCCCATGCCACCACTACCCCCGAGTCCAACACCCAGCCGACTCAGCGTCAGCACTCGCTCCTCCGGCCCTCTCCCACCGTCCGTCTGTCAATATGGCCAAGAAACGTGCAGTATCTCAGACCGCGTCATCAGTCTGCCATCACCACCAAGCCCCCTGCTAAGGAATCTAGCCATACCACCACCCCCTAAAGCCCTCCCGCCACGATTCATATATTCGATGCACAACAGCACTCTCCAGCCCTCGCTAACGCATCGATCCAAGCCCGAGCCCCCATCTGTGTTACCGAGGAGTACCTTTGCGGTCCCCGCACCGTCCAACACACTGGCACATGAAGCACAAAGCGGGGGAGAAGTGGTGGTGATAAATCACAAGAGTCCGAGCGAGCGCGAACAGAGCACCAGTGCACGCCTGGGGTATTCCGTCAGCATCCAGGCGAGGAAGTCGAGATACCCGAGGGACGACGGATTCGCAGTTCGAGTTTGAAAAGGCTTGAGCGATGAGAGGGAGTTGGCCAGCTATGTTATATGATGTACGTATATAATGTGAATATATTTTATTTTATTTTATTTTATCCTTTATTTATTTACTTATTTTTATTTTACTTTTATTTTATTTTAAATAAAAAATAAATATTTGTACGATGACGAGTTCTAGATCTCCGCAGTGACAGACGTACAAAAAGCGCGATCATCACATGCCACCTTATTAGCAAAAGTACACGGAACTAGAACTAGATAGACAACGCCAGTCTAGAACGGATTCTGCATGGACAGCTAGCTGCATATGATTATGAAAGCCCAGTTGCATTAGCATCCGAGTCTAGACATGGCAGGTAGTTTAATCGATATCAGTCTTATCTATCACATGTCGGGAACATGCAAAATGTACTGCAGGGCAAGGATGTCGAGATTTGATATTGATGTATATAGTCGAATATCCTATATTCATACGAACTATATTTTAAATTGACATTGACAGATGAATATATTGATTATTACTCAGTACTGCGAGAGACTACTAGATCTATCAACCATGTGGAAAACTAATTAAAACCCACCGACAGAAATAACCCTATACTAAACCAACCTAGACTAACGACTAACTACGTACCATCTCCAAACACTCCATCTATATCCACATTCCACACAACTGCGGAGTCCACCACCACGTTGTCTTTCCCTAACTTCCTTTTTTTTTTTTTTTGAAACCCCGATGCCGGCTATATTCCGAACAAAGCGCAATTTCCGCGTGACCCTTGGGGCTTTGGCCCTAGCGTTGCGTGCCATCTGCATTGGTTGACAGCATACAGTAGTTACCCCGTACGGAGTAACAATCGCTATTATTCACATAGTGTCTGTCCATGTCCCACCGGGATTTGAACGACCGGAGAGATAGATGGCTGGGTGTTTGGACCGGCGCATTTTGAATGGAGATGGATGTCGTCAAAAGGGAAATTGAGGGTTGATGATCAAACAGGGGGATGTGATCATATGGCCCTGTTTGAGCATCAAAACGTTTCAATCAGATAAATCAGAGTAGGGGGGCTTGCTCGGCTGATCATATCAGACTGGTGTTAATTTTTCCTTTTCAGCGAACAACATCAAAATGTCCGTCGAGTCAAAGTCTGTTTTGTCTAATTTTTCTTTCTGTTACGTTTTTTCTTTCTTTCTTTCTTTCTTTCTTTTTTTTTTTTTTTTTCATCCGGGGAAACGAGGTTGTGGCGTAGTTGATCTTCCCCTCTCCCGGCCTCCCCCCTTTTTTTTTCTCCGGCTTGTTCAAAACATAAACTAGGGCTGTGGGTAGGATTCGATCTCCACAAATTCACAACCGAAAAGATGTAGATGTAGATATAGTCTAACTCCGGGGCTACATTTTCCGTCCTCCTCTACCTACCATGATACGATACCAGAACTGACCTGAGATTACACAGCCTCGGTGATCTTCAGTATAAAAAAAAAAAAAAAAAAAAAAAGCCACCACAACCAATCATGGTGGGATTGTTTTGAGACAAGTGACGGTATCTTGTCTCCACTAATAAAGGGCTAACCGCTAAATATAATAATCAATCCTGCGTCCAACAAGCACGATCCCATCAGCATCAGGATGGACACGGCTTGGACCAATAGAAAAGGATCCCACTATGCGATGTTGTGAAACTGGACCTAGGAAGCACCCACCAGTCTTTTTGCGATGCTGTCTCCACTATGCGAGGCCTATAGACGGAAAGAGGGGGGGTAAGGGACTGAGAGAAGAAAAAGGAAAGGAAAAGAAAAGAAAGAAGGGAAAGAAAAAAAAAAAAAATTCAAAAAGAAAAAAGAAAAAAGAAAAGAAAAAAAAAGACGCAGAGAGAGAATGATCGACAGCCACCTATTCAAGTCTGCTTCCACTTTTATCAACCGGAGAGACCGGCGGTGTTTCCGTATCATCGTATGTGTTCCATAGCTGAATTTCTCTTGGAAGTAGCAACGCAAACCATGCGTGATATCGAGTTCAGGCCCACCGGATATCATCCCAGACAGACCGGCAAGACGCTGTAGCGGTGTGTAGTCCTGTCCACCCCTCTTCAGATGGCCCTATAGGGACACATGATATGTGCTATCTGTTCTCTCACCACTCAAACGCACACCAGCTCAACCCTCAATGCAGGCCGCCAGCGTATAAGAGACAGCGTATTCGGCCCGAGACAAGTGCCTCGAAAATAAAAACTCAATTTGACGACATTAAATGCGACTAGTTGACACTGGGCACGGAAGGAATCGTTGGGCGCAAACCTTCTCCTTGGTGAACACCGTAGAACCCTCGAAGAATAACATCATAATCGTAGTGAGCTGAGAGAGTTTCATGACAAATTGGCACAGCCAACCAGCCACCCCCCAACCGCGCAGACGGTGCAATCATATCCTGCCAAACTGCGGGGATAATCGCTGCGCAGTATCGAGTCCATGGCCCTGTCTGCCTCCGGAAAAAACTCGAGCTCTCTCCACTCAGACAGCCAGTAGCTGGCTGGCAAGCTGCGACCATTCATTATTGTTCTGCCGCCCGCACTGTAAAATACTAATACATGATTAGCAGTTGAACAGCCCACTCCGATCGATTTCAGACCGTTTGCCCAGATAGGTTTGGTCGTTTTGTAACCACTACCTCCACGGATGATGATCCAGACCCCATGGATTGCTAACATTGCATCATGGGCAAGACCAAGGGCCACCAAGGTGGACCACCGGACATCCAGTGACACAGACATACAGAGCCATAGAAGCCTGCATGCAGGCTTCTATCGAAGGGGGGAAATAGATGCCAAACAAGGGAGGTCATAGACCATCCTTGAAGTTCCCGCACCTGAAGCATTTGCTAAGACCGTTTGGTTGTTACCATCAAGGAAGCGAAGGGAGAAAAGGGCAGGTGAACAATAACACACAGCTCGGAAGACGGCTATGGCTTCAAGAGGGCAGGATTAAGTAACACTGTAACCCCGAATCAACGAGCACAGACTTCGTCTGGTCTTTGAATAGTCGCTAATAGTCAAGATGCATAAGATTGTGCTGCTTGGCGAGTCACAGGGGCCGCTACAATGCAGGCCTTTGCGTCAACGGCAGAATCATCAATAGTGGGAACAATCAGAAGGAATAGCATGATAACGAAGCGGTTGTTGATTATTATCATTGTTTGCTTTGGGTCTAAGCATTCGTCGTGTCTCTCTCTTTCTCCCTGTGGTCGGTCGTCTTCCGAAACCTTCGACATCCTGGATAAGTCGTCATCCAAGTCATCGAGAAGAAGTCTAGTGGAGGCCAAGGCGTCTGTCTGCATGGATTTGGCGTATCCCTTATCCTTACTTATTTATTATTCCTGGGGTTGCGTTTTGTGTATCGCCAATTTCTTTGGCCATCCCTTTTTCTTTTTCTTTTTTCTTTTCTTTTTTAATAAAAAAATTTTTTTTTTATCCATCGGAAAAGAGAAAACGTGCTCCGTTGCGCCAACATGTGATGTTGGTTGGTGTTAGTATCTTAAGCAATATCCCGGAACGAACGGTGGTGTGGTGTGTCAAGTCCATGGCTTTAATTTTTGGTCCCTTGTGTACTTGGCTTCTTCCCCACCCCCTTTTCTCTTCTCCCCAGTCACAGCACAGCAATAACGCAAGTATAATTAGTTAATTTGCAAAACTCCAAACAGAGACATATGTCCAATGCCCAAATCCCAGTCTAGAAGCCCAAGAGATTTTGTGGAAACTCCCTCGAGCGCCATTATTCCATCCCCAACACAAAATTGATACAGTGCAACCTGATCCAACTTTTCCTTTGATAGTACAATCATTCAAGCGGTGCGCAGTTGAAACACCGTCGTGAGTGGAGATAAACCAAAAAAAAGACCATTTTCAGACGAGGATGATGCCAAAATAAATCCAGAGCAGATAAAACAATTATAACGATAATGAAAATTCGCTTGATAAGAGCGCGGTCGACGTTTGCTGATAAGCCGTATCATCAAATGCAATAAAATATCGTTTTCATGGATGATGAGGTCACACGGATAGTGGGATGAGATAGGATGGAAATGCGGCGATGTGTGTATATTCGGTTCAAGCCGAATTACTTTTGTTGATTAAGAGAATTCTCATCCGCCAAGGGGCGATCGTGGATAGAGAATGAGGTTCAACGAGTACACAGGCGACATTTTCCCACGACGACGATGAATCTGTCATGGGGACTATCCGAGCAGCGACTGTCTTTAGTTCCATCCACCGATGTGCGGATGAAATGAGAGGATGGGTCGCGGCAAGTGCTGTAGATGTAATAGTTTTTGAAATAGGTGCACATTGCGAACCATAGATAAAAAGTCGTGATCAGAAGGACAGTTATGACAATGATGTTTGGGTGTGATAGAGTAACTGAATTGCACATAGAATCAAAGACCTAGTTGTGCAACTGTATAATTTCAAACTGAGCTGGTTGGGATACAGAGGGCCGGAACAATGATGATGGTGATTGAAAAATCGAGGAATTCCCCAAAGATATACTTGAAAGACCAGACAATGGTGGAGATATCAACTCCCAAAAAAATCCCAGACATGTTATCCATGACGGAGAGGTGCGGAAACGTGTTTGCCCGTGCCATCTGCAAGCACATCCCTCGACTGGGGCCCATCACAGGCCGGCTGCAGCACATTTAGAGACAGAGGGGGGTAAAAAAATAGTGGACGAACCTTTACACGGCAGCCAGTCATTTTGGATGAAGCAATATCTACAGAATACTCAGGTACTGGGTGGATATCTTTCGTCCACGGTCCCTGTAAGGAAGCGGGTCCCGTATCATGTTCACTGGAGGCGGAGCGCCGTCGAAAGTGCAACACTCTAAATAAAAGAATGCTGTGACTGATAAAATCTAAAGGGGCATCAGTGGGAACTGTTCCACAGCTGAAGAAAAGCCCCATTTGGTTTGTATCAATCGGATCAATGGGAGATCGACACGGTCCCTCGCAGCCGTTGAGGCTTCACTTGCACGTGGCGCTAGCCAGGATCTTCATGCATGATACGATTGCGATGTCATCGATGATAGACCCGGAAAACAAAAGAAAAAAACATTGTAGAGTAACTCCGTGACGACGGCTTATGCCGATGGAACCGGCATTGTTGTTCGGCATTGAAATGTGCTTGTCGCCTGTAGCGGGAGACAGCCAGGTAGCAAGCTTTCTAATGCATGGCCATAAGTCGGGTACAGGACTGCATACATATTGTCCTGTTAAATGCTGCCATCGACCGGGATAAATCAGAGCGATGCGATATTGGGAAATCGGGACGAGGGGGCTTCCAATTGGACGAGTAGTCTTTTGCATCCCCTGCCACACGTACGCCCACCGGAACTTTCTTGTTTTTCTCCCTGTCCCATAATAACCAGGCCCTGGTTGATTATTGCCTCACTATCTCTTGTTTACCCCCCATTGCGGAGAGACCGTCTCTCTCCAATATCGGAGAAGCTTTACGCCAATTAAAACGGTAATAGGGCTACGGAACAAGAGAATCAGGGGAAAGGAAAAAAAAAATTACTAAGAAAGAAGAAGGGGTTGAGGGCCTAGTTGGAAAAAAAAAAAAAGGCCGAACTATTGGCCGTTGGCTGTTGGTGTAACCCTAAGTAGCGTCTTCGAATTAATAGATCAAGTTTCTTAGCGTCGATAGGAACCAAAACATAGGCCCACAGAGTTTAGAAAACCAGGTCCCAGTTACATAGTACTTACTGACAGCAGTACTATGTACTATTATAGTAGGACTGTAATAGAGCAATAGCAGGCACCAAGGTACCCATAACGAGTCTGTGGTGACACATGGATGGCTGTATGAGAATCGTCAGATTTGCAGTTTCGTAGTTCCCCATAATAATAAAAAAATGGAAAGAGGGGGAGAGGGGGAAGAGACCCAGTTATGACGACAGCGAAGCGACGAAAACTGCACAATGTTGACACCCCACTAACAAGTCGAATACATACGAGTACACATAGTATGAAATCTGTATGCACCAAGACGAAAGAACCGCGCCAAGCACACACAAAGTTTGTTATTAGTTCTTGGCGTTTGGCCCTGCAAACACAGCTGCCGAGCGGCCAGGAACTGGCAAGCCAAGTTAGGCGGTTAGCCAACGATAAGCCTCTCTAAACGCAACTACTGCCAGTGTAGTAGCGGCGAGCTGAATATGGAATCAAGACGGAGACTACGGAACTAGGAACTGCGAAGCTGAAAGCCCACAGACTACTGTGAGGATAAGAGATGGTGCGACGTGTCCAATATCCACTTGTATGTGTGGTCAGTGTGAGTGGTGCCATGTCGAGGACTCGACCGAGACGAGAAGGGCGGCCCATAGCCCGCCCGAACTGAACCTAAGATAGTTTGGTGGTTAGCGAGACACTGGTGCACTAGCAAAGCCGGGCAGATCCCTCTCAGCCAACTAATCAGCCACAGGAAGCTTCCGATCCAGGCATCCAGCAATCTCGGTTCCGATCCCCAGAGACCTTGTACGGAGTAGATGTGCGGCAAGCTGAATGTAGGTTACCGTCTTGAATTGATGCCCAAGCCCTATAAAAGTATGTAATGTATATGTCCCATGACGTTGGCGGATCGATTATGACCACCCACAAGAGCGCAAACAATCCGCTTGCCGTGAAGAAACCCGGCTCCGAGAGCTGGCTGGCTGACCGGAAAGTCAGGTACTCCGCACCTCTCGGTCGTATGGATGCACGAAGAGTCGTGTGCTCAGGATCAGACCATCAGAAAGCCAATAATTAGTGAGACAACAACCGAAATAAACTGAAACAGATGAACAGACACACCACTGGGATCTTTCTGGAAGGAAGGTAGAAGGTTCAGCCCTCACGAAGATCTGCAGTTAGGTTACTTCAGTCGGTGCGGAATACGGGTCTTCCAGAAGCATGACGATGCGGCCTCGGTCAGGCTGTCAAATGTCAGACTGACCGTCAACCTATGATTTCCCGTGAGGCTACCTTATCCGCTAGAAGCCTAGGCTGTCGGACCGTCGGTGCCTGAGGATTTCGGCCGTGCCGCGGAATATGTCTCTTTGGTGGGGCTGCTTCTGTTTCTTTCTCTTTCTGTTATGAATGCAATGTAGTAATATCGTACCCCTGTTAGATTGAGCTTTGATAGAGTTATTTTTTCCCTGATATGAGGGATTTAGGGGGCGAGGGAAATATGAAGCTTGTTAACTCCAGCAATACGCGTTGAGGGGAAAAAGTACGAGAGGGCAGGGACTCGAGGCCCTACTACCAAACTAGGCAGTAGGTGCTCTGCTTAGGTAACCACCCCACCATCTAACTACCACACGAGCAGATGGGAAAAGCTTCAAGCCACGATGACTTCCAATAAGGCAATTTTGCCGTGTGAAATTAGCTGGCTAGACATAAGAGGTTGCAATTTCTAGCTCTTGGTCGACTGGGCACTCATCCAGCAAAAGCTTGTCAGATTCCTCCTTATTCGACAAGTCGAATACTCAAGATCTCAACTTGATATTGACTTAGGATTGTCGAAGGGTCAGCATGGAATTATTCCATGCATGGCGGCAAACTTTCTTCAATGATCTGTGAGTTATAGTATGACCAATTTTATCCTGGGACTTTTTCCTGATATTTCTCTCTTGAACAGATATGGCCACTTTGTAATACAATCCGTCCAACCCCAATCCTCCCAAATACTCGTCAATACCCCAAAGACTGGTCAATAGCGAGAGCCTGAGCTGGAATATATTGGGAAGGATGTACCTCTGAAGAGAGCCAGCTGTTGTTTGGTCGTTGGACTACGACGAAGAGGTGTGCTGGAACGAAACTCCACGATAGTGTGCAATGAGTGTCTGGGTCAAGATCGACACGCAGTCACGGTAAATAAACCGTGCGATGCGATGGAACGGTGGGGAAGTGGACCATATGCTGCTTCCGACTCAGTTCTCGTAAAACCGGGTATCTCCTTCCACGGATGGGCCTGAACGCTGCCTAGCGGAGTCCACATCTAGACTCAGAGGTCTTATTAATCGCTTTGAAGGAGATTTAATATGGGCCTTGTGATTAAATACAGTTTGTTTATCCAAAGTTGGGATGTGTCGTCTTTGCAATTATGGGACTTTGCGAGGTTTGATATGATTGGATCCTGTTGCGAACTTCAAAACAAGATTTTGATCAACTACGCTTGGATAAATGGAATGGGATATATAAAGCTTAATAGTCTTACCTGTGCTGTACCTGTCAATCCCAGGATAACGAGCCATTTCATACTAGCCTGGTCAACAACAGAGGTAGTTGTTATAGTTGAAGAACTAACCCGCTGATTATGAAATGAGATAATTCTACCCAACTTCCTACCGGTAACTTAGAGTTCAATACACAGTGGGACACCAACCAAAATTGATATAAAGTATGCTTATCTCAAATGGCCTGGGAATAGCTTCACGTACTTTTGATACTTCGATAGGCTTTATCAATGTATCCATTTTTAGTTTAAACTATCCCTTTCTAGGTTAGACCAAATATTCTATCTGGGGAACCTGCGCTAGTCCCAGATGAGCCATGGTTGATTCCCGTCTGGGTCTAGTGTGTCCCGTGATTCTCGATCGCAGGCACTCGGCGGAAAATCGGTTGACAACTCCTTCTGTCGCTGCTGTTCAGGCGGTTTGCTGACTCGTTGTGGTTAGGATCTCTGAGATCCGACCATCACTTTTTGTTATCGCAGCTGAGCGCATATATTGACGTCGCTGAAAGTTCCTTGTACTCAGTACGGTGGGAGGTCCTTGAGAAAGCCCGTCGTTGTGGAGACGGTTTTGGGCCCGCCATCACGATACAAATCAACGTCACCAAAACAATCAACCCATCAACACCTTCGTTTTCAAACCTGCCATCACCATGGGCTTCGATGGTTTCGATTCAGTATGCCGCAAGGCACCGCTTCCAATGTGCTCCTTGGTGGGTCCTCCATCTTCGATATCGGGGTCAACGGGTATTATCGCCAACTGCTATGCGCGGAATATCGAACTGGCAAATACAATTATTTTTGAGGGCGCTGCGTCCTTTATACACATCATTGCTCTTGGAATGACAGTGATTATGATTCTTCATGTCAGATCTAAGTTCACAGCTGTCGGTAGGTTTTGAGCAAATGGGTCTGGTGGGCGAAGTAGTGCACCGCTAACTTTTTTTACTGTCAACAGGCCGTAAAGAGATCACCACATTTTTCTATATTTACATGGCCTTGACGGTATGGTCACTTGTGATCGATGCGGGCGTGGTTCCTCCCGGGAGTGAGCCTTTTCCATATTTTATTGCCATCCAAAATGGATTGACATCTGCGCTGTGTACATGTCTAGTCGTCAACGGATTTGTTGGCTTCCAGCTCTACGAAGATGGAACAGCCCTGTCCGTGTGGCTGATACGTCTGTCGTCTGTCGCCATGTTTGCCCTCTCCTTCGTTGTATCCCTCTTGACCTTCAAGTCTTGGGGAGGGCTGAGTCCGACCAATACGACTGGCTTGTTCGTGGTGCTTTACATCCTGAATGCAATTTGCATCGCGGTTTATCTGATGATGCAGCTTCTGCTCGTCATGAATACACTCGAAGATCGGTGGCCGTTGGGCCATATCTCCTTTGGCGTGATTGTTTTCATAATCGGACAGGTGCTTCTTTACGCTTTCAGTGACACCATCTGTGACAATGTACAACATTATATGGATGGACTCTTCTTCGCTACATTCTGCAATCTTTTGGCTGTCATGATGGTTTACAAGGTGAGTAACCCTGTTTTTCTCGATTAGAGCATGGTTTTAGATGAAACCAAACTAACCTTTACAAAGTTTTGGGACTATATCACCAAAGAAGACCTTGAATTCTCCGTTGGTATTAAGCCTAATACATGGGAAGTGAAGGAACCACTTCCTGATGATGACCGCCGAACAACTACATATCAGGATACGAACTCAGAATACGCTAGCAGCATGTACCATCACCGGGCATCAAACTACGGCAGCCATAATTACTAACTTTGTTCCTCATCCCGCTGTATATGATTTTACCAGATATGACGTCTGCTCATGCTTCTAACATGTCTCACGAAAGCATCTTTCCGCTCGGAAAGTTATGATGATATCCTGAGCTCCATGCAATGTTGTTGATTGTTTTCTTCTTTCTTTTTTTGTTTTTCTCTAGCAGCGCCCCATAATGTTATAATCTTTTTTGGATTTATAAAGTGTTCTTGCAAATCTGTTTATATTTATTCCTGAATTTAGCCTTCCCCTGTATGTCCTCTATTGTGATGTGAGCTGATGTACACTGTGATGTAGATAGGTAACTGTACTCCAATGAAAATATACCATGAAATAGATTTCAAGCGTCACTGACAAGTCATGAGAATGGTCAATTTATTAGATTAATATATATTATTTTAGTCTCAAAAAACTCTAAGATACCCCGTCTTGTATGTATATAGGGCAAGTCCAAGCAAGGAACCCAAGTCTATTACTGCCATTCATCATGTAACTTTGCATCCAAGCCGGAATATCCCTCCACGACTTCCATTCCCCTCAATCTCTCCTGTTCGATTCTTTCCCATGTCCATCCACCCCCGTTCCACGAGTCTGAATTGGCCTTCTTCTGCGCATCCAACGACCCCTGCTCTGGCATATCCTCATCATTCATCTTCAACACCTCCCGAACCAGAGATCCATCAACACCCCCCGCACCAGCTGTGATGCCATCACTATTTGCGGGCGTCCCAACTCCAGATCCATCAGTCGAGTCCGGGCCCCCACTCACAGGGGCAGATGAGCCCTCGGGCCGTGGAGGCAGAAAGCCACTCGCGCGAAGCACACGCTCAGGCTGAACACTCAATCGACCCTTCTTGACGACATATTTACTCAACGCCGTAGCGAGGAGGGTCTTTTCTCCGCCCTTTTTGGCGGCAGGACGGATGAAGAAGGTTAGGATGAACACCCATTTCTGGTCCCAGGCGATAACCTTGGACTGGATCTCGAAGAGCTCGAACGGTTTGATTTCACGCTTGAAGCTGCAATACACGGAGCCGAGGGCAACGTAGATGGACTTCTTCCCGGGCGGTTTGCGGCCCTCTTTTAGGGCCGCTTCTGCGAGTTCCTTGTTGACTTCTTTGCTGACGATTGCGAGGCCGGGAGTGTAAAGACGGCTGACTAGGGCTGTGCGAGAGATGTCTATATCCGAAAAGTACGTGCTGTTGGATTTGTGGAAGTTGTAGTCTGTTTCCAGGATTGGGGCGCGGGATGTGATGCCGTATGGCACGAATACTGGATGAGTGGGTTTGCCCTTGATGCAGGCGATAGGGGTTCCCTTAGGAAACAAAGGATCACTGGCCCGCCAGCGCAAGTTGGTCACAAAGTAATACAAGACTCGGAACTGTACGTACCATATCAGCGGGGGGCTGAACAGAAACGTGGGGGAGTAGATGGGATTCAACGCAAACTTACATGCCAGAAAAGTGGCAGATTCTTGACATTAATAATTGCCAGGAATAGTGCGAGTGTTTTCCACGAAACAAGCAAAGACAATGACGATAACAGCTCGTGGATGCTATCAACACGGAGAGGAACCGACATGCTAGCCATAATGGGTGGTGGGGATTGAGACCAAATTTGTGTCACTGATTACGATTAAGAAAAATGCTCCACAATGCCGACTAATATTAAATCCCCGATTGACAGAAAGAAAAGAAAGAAAAAGAATGTTTCTTCAAGTTCTGGGTGGTGTCGGAACTTGTGCAGGTATAACTAACTGGTCGCAGAGGATTTGAAGATATGTCCAGTCAGCAAGCCAGTCTACCCAGGAAAAGTTGCCAACAGGACAGAATGCCGTGCAGATATACCCACAGGAGCGGCCCAGGGGTCAAGACCGGCTTTGGAATCGTCAGATCTGACAGATCGCCTCGAAAAAAGTGTTGGGAATCGTGAGCCGAGGCTGATCAACCTCACGTGGAAATTATGTAAGCATGTTGCATATTGAGATGACGTTGCATTGTTGTATGTAGTAGTATAAGATATCGAAGATAAAACCACCGAAATATCCAGTCCCTTAGAAGAGTGCCATACAGTTAGGGGGGCTGGAAACTCCCTTGGCGCAGTTGAGTGGACTACTCGAGATGAAGAATGACCACCGACCAATCCGTTTACACATTTCCGAAAGCTCCTCCAGGTCAAACATCTCACCGATGGGAAGCCCCCAGCCAGCCAACAAGTGATGGTGTAGATCAAACTCGGGCTCCAGGGGTGGGAAAACTTCAAAGCTGACCGCATCTGTCGCAACGGCGGCAAAATGGTTGTCCCACATGAACCGGAGCACGCGCTCGTTCTGCTCGATTCCAGCATGCTTGGGCGTTTGCTGCTGGCTATATGTGTGTTTCTGGGAGTCGGTCATCGAGTCCCATTGCTTGGTTAGTCCTACCCGAAGGAAGAAAATGTCACCCCGTTGGAACTCGATATTGCATTCCCGGGCGATAGTCAACACATCGTCCAGCGATATGACATGCTGGCTGAGAGCGTCAACGGTGATGCCTTTCTTCTCAGCGTAGGAGAGATAATCAATCAGCACACCACGGCCAGCAATTCCCTTCCGCGCCCAGTGTCCCACTCCGATACGTGTCGAATTGGGGTCCTGGATTTCCTCCGCTGTCGTGCCGCCGTAAAACACGTTCGGATCTCCGGCTTTCGGGGCCGGGGCGCTGTGGTGTCGCAATCCATCCCATTGCGAGGACTGCTGTGGGTTGAAATGGTATTCATCGTCAAAGGAAACTCCATGATCGAGCCATTTGATACGGTGTTCAAACGGTTTGCGGCCAAACCCTAGGCGGAACAAAAACACAGGTAAGTAACAGCCCCTGCTCATTAAACCCTCTATGGCAGTGAAGGATAGGAGCCACGCCAGGAAAAGAGAAGAAGTGACTTACCAGGGGGGTTCAACTTCTGAATGTCCCAATTCAAACAAACCCGCTCACCGGTCTTGATCTGCGTCCGGGCAGCATTAGCTACGATCTCTGGGGTGAGGATCCGGAGCATCCCCAGTCCTTCATCCGGAGACCCAGCTGGAGCTGGCCAGAACCGTCGTTTGTCCGGGAGGTCATCAAACTTCTCTGGTAATGCGTTGACTCCAGACATTACTGCGTTAAGATGGTGTCTGATGGTGTGGGGGGAGGGGTTGCGGGGTTGTGAGGGGTTGGTGTAGGGACGATAAAAGCGAGATGAATCGATGGGACAATGCTTTGTCTTATATACTGATGAGTGGCTGATAGTGACGAGGTCAAAACGTACGCGACAAGACAGCTATTGGGTGTGGTTGATGCATGAAGGTGAGTTCGCTAGGAAAAGCTGAGGACGATCCAGCATCTCGGAGAAAGTCCGTAGCGACGTGGATATGCGATCATCACAAACTCCGCTGTATCGTATCTGCATCCATAGCCTAGTTGCAGGAACGGGGGATCCTGGAGACATTAGTGGGCTCATGAGCTGATGGTACTTTTGAAAACTGGAGACAGCTGTTCTGGGCCAAGAACTGTGCAAACATTTTGATGGTCATATATTGGAACACTACGGAGTACACTCGCTATATTATACGGCCAAAGAAAAAGAGATAATGTGTACAAAAGACAAATGTTTGTCTCACAAGTCATCTCCATCTCCATCTCCATCTGTCGTCGCCTTTGCGGTTCCATTCTTCTGCAGGTTTGACATCTCGTACTGCTCGCCACGTCCCGAGCCAGCACTAGAGGCCGACATGGCAATGGCCTGTCTCCCCGTGTCGGATGACTCAAGGAAATCGCGTAGTCGACGCTTGCCCTCCTCCACTGCCTGATGCGAGGCTGCCTCTGTCATCTTAATGATGGGTCCCCACAGGTTAAGCTGGTAGGTGATATATGCACCCACGGCGCAGACAGCGAGAAGGAGGAAATAAGCAGGGTTTCGGAGCACTGGTAGGGAAAACAGTCAGTCGCATATTTCAAAAGTAATGGGGAAAATCAGAACTTACCAGCAATAATCTCGTTCCATCCAAGCGCAAGGAGAATACCATAGAAATACAGAGGAACCTGCGTCATGCCGCCAATTGCACTGCGCTTCGCTTCGACATAAACTCCATCTGCAGCCTTCTTGAAACGAACAGTGAGTTCCTGTCGTTTGCCGTCACTAAGGATTGCCATCTCCTCCTCCAGGCTCTTGCCCTCTTCTTCGTCTATCCCGCCAATGGGTGGAAGGTCTTCCTCATCAGCCGGGGTTGCGGAGCTAGGAGTGTGCCCAATCCAACGGTCAAGCGGTGGCGGAGCAGAGTTCTCTTCCAGACGGAATCGCGAGAGAAGAGGGATCAAGGTCAAGGTCGACTCGCGAGCGCGGGTGTAGATGCCTTCGACGTCATCGGTTGGCCGCCAAATTCTGGGAACACCTGCATCATCGTAGCGGAACTTGTCCTCGAAGTTCTCACGCAATTTGAGCAACAGGTTGCCCTCGATCATCTCCTCCTCGATCTTGGCGCGCAAGACACCCCATGACTTCCTGCGGAGTCTCCAAAGACCAACATCGACTTCTTCGAGACTGGCGTCAAAGCTGCTGGCGCGGTCCGTGAATTTTCTCTCCGCGTCGAGGACCGTCTCAACAAATACATTCCATACCCGATCCCAGAATTTTTTCTCCGAGGGCTTTTCTCCCGATTCGGGAGCGCCGCCCCCTGCTCGTCCGGATCCAAGGGCGTTGAACTCGAGCCCGACCGATTCGCCGAGGCGGGATTGCACCCATCGTTCAACCCGGGTGGCCAAACGTCTCATTTCGTCTCTTCTCAAGCGTCCGCTGACTTCCGCGAGCTCCTTTTCATACAATGCCAATTCCTGCTCGTATTCGCTCCACTTGGTACCTTCAACCACGGTGTCCCGAGCGACGTCTTCATATTTTTCGAGGGCAGTCTTCGACTCCTGCTTGACGATCTCTGCAAAATCGTATCCTGTACCCTTCTTCTGGCCTGATTTCACGGCTGCAGTGACTGCCTCACTGAATTCATGAATACCGGACTTGTGCATTGCACTGAGCTGACCCTGGAAAAGGGCCTTCAAACGGGTGTCGACTTTAGTCTCAAGCTCTGCTCGCTTTCGTTGATAAACACCCTTGTGGTACCGGCTCGCTTCAGCGTCGAAACCCTTGACGGTTTTTGCCCGCGAAGATCGCATAGCAGCACCCAAGCCTCCAAGTATCTCAGGCTCTCCAAGACGGGCAGCCTGGGACTGCTTGTCTTCGAATGGAATAATTGCCTCGTCGAAGCTCACCATCACTTCCCTCAAAATCTCGTCGCATCGGAACTGTGCAAGCAATTCTTGCTGGGTTGGGAGGTCCAGGTCTTTATTGTTGACAATCTGATCCCAGATACCTTCCGCATATCTCGAAAATCCGTCCGCAGGGATTCGTCGATGGTATTCTGGAAGAAATACGCCACCATCCGAAAACTCACCCTTCAATGCATTCATGGTCGGGTCCTTGTGGTCCTCCCGGAACCGCAAGCTGAGCTTCTTGGTCGCAGCCACAAATTGCTCTGGCTGGTAGCTCTTGTGTGGAAGTCCGTAGAATTGAAAGTCGAAGTAATCGTGAACGGTCGCACTCTCAAGGCCGGCGGGTTTGGAAATAGAGTCCCACAGGCTGGAAATGTCTTCCATCAACGTCTTCTGCAAGTTCTTGAGTGGTGTTGTCCCGACGAAATCGCGGATGACGAAGAACAGGAGAGACCGGTGGGTGGTGCTAAATAACCCAATCAGTAACTGCATGCCATTTAAAAATTGGATGATTAGATCATGTCATACTTCTTGTCCTTCAAAAACAACTGCAAGTTGACCTCAAAAACGGTCTTCAATAGTCCCATGTTTGCTCCTTGGTACAGTCCCACCTGGTGTTCCCAAATGTTTACAATGAGAACCTCACTTGTCGCAAGCGCAAACAGCGCGCTTTTGCGCTCAAAGTCTTGATCCTCGCCTCTCTCGCGGCCGTCTGTTCCTTCAACATCCATGACCAGGATATTATCGGCCATCCGAGTGGTCTCGTTGCCCGTATTCTTGTTCTTCGACATCCAAATGCCCTTAGTGGTCTGTCTTCTCTCTAACTCAGACATGACGGAGAACTCGGTGCCGAATAGGTGGTTGAGAAGGGTGGACTTTCCCGTCGATTGCGACCCGAAGACGGAGATGAGATGGTAGTTGAAGCCAGCGGGGGTGACGCTCTCAACAGTCAGGTATTTCGATAAGTTCGGGCTGTAGATAATCATTAGATTCAATATCTCCCAACAGTTCGGCAATGGAATTGAATCGCATCATGAAACCAGCCCAGGGGCGAACTGTTGTGTGACACGTAGCTAGAATATGATAATGCGCAGAGGGCAGTATTCATGTTCCGACAATACTACATACTTGAACTCTTTGTCTTCACCAATAACCTGCACTCCATGCTCATATGCCCCTTGGTCGCTTTCGGCGCCAATCGAGGCGAAATGGCCATTAGTAGCCATGGTGGCGAGCGCTGTGGGTATTATTTCCGGTATGAAGGGTAAATGGTATCGATTCGAATGTGATAATTTCGGTTGAAGTCGACAAAAAGAAAAGACTACCACAGAGTGGTAGAAAGAGAAAGTGGTCGAAACGAGTGGGAAGACGTCAGGATGCGGAGACCGTGGCGAGTTGGGGAAGGGATTATGCAGTGGGAATTAGGGGTAAGACGAAAGACAAGAAGCCATGTATACGTTGGGGGAAAGAGGAAATATGGACAATCACGGGATGAGATCACACCGGGTCCATGTGCGATTGTGTCCGAGGTTGACTGGCTGGTCTTGTGAACAGGAGATGTTGTGATGATGAAAGTCGATCTATCCAGGTCACTGGGGAGATGGTGGCCTGGATGCCTGAGGCCACAACAGGCCCCCTTCAGCCAGTCATTGCCGAGGAAGGATGAAGTCGGTACTTGAAGCTATTCAGACCGGGATGGTTTGCAGAAAGGTCATCCCTGACGGTTTCTCCAGTGTAACCCGTGAAGTTTGATATTTTCATACTGAAGAATACCGGAGAAAAGCTCAACAAAGAGGAGTGAGAATGGATATTCAGGGTGTCGACTGGAGATGTGGACTGTGAAATCACAAAATTCGGACCAAGCCAGCTAAATAAATGGTTTTAATTAGGGATAGCACAAGCAAATCAGATTGCAAGGCTGTTTTAAATCCGTCCAAGTTCTCCTGCAAGGATGTGATGGGTTTGCGTTGCCTGATGAATGGACGAACATGGAGGGATGGGCATATCGCAGCAGTGCCATATGGCCAGTTTCAGATAAGATGGAGTAAATATTTCATTCGTGCTCTTTCCTCCGATCAGATGGCATCTATTTTGCATCCTCTTATGTTCATGCATTTGATCAGACATGTAGATTGGTGGCACATGATGTTGTCACAAAAGATGCCGCAATTGAAACCATCCTAAGCGACTCTACACTAATATTGTAGACGATGACTCCTCGATATCAGGCTAGAGTGGAATGCAGGCATTACTAGATTCCTTGTCGATCAATCCAACGTGTACCGGGGGCTGCAGGCATCAACTCAGCCACTCGAGACTGAAGGAATAAAGGAATAAATAGTCGAGATATCCTCGCACAAGAATTAAAGAGCAACGAGAGAAGCTAGACAAGACAAGCAAGGCAAAATGTCTCTTCCAGCATCTTTCCTCCCTCCTATTCTCCCCTCCAATGCCACCGTCCGCAAAATCGACTTCACCACCACCACCCCACCTATCCCAGAATACCGCAATCACTTCGCCCTAGTCATTGACAATTTCCTCACTGAATCCGAATGTAAAGCTCTCCTCCAAGCCGCCGAGACAAGCACTCAGCCTAACCCCGCCGCCAACACCCCAGATAACAATGATACCCCACCAACGTGGGAACGAGCTTTGGTCAACGCCGGTGGAGGCGGCCAAACCGTCTCGATAGACCGGAATTGCGGTCGAATCTTGTACGATTCCCCCATCATTGCGCAGAAACTCTTCATGCGCTTGCACCCGATCCTGATGGATGCCGGGATCGACACGGTCTTCAATCAGGGCCTGATCACTGGGTTGGGACCATGGAAGCGGCAAGAGGTGTTTCGGGTGTCGAGATTGAATGAACGGTTGAGCTTTCTGCGTTATGAGGGGGGCGAGTTTTTCAAACCACATTGGGATGCACTCCGTGAAACCGAGAACGAGAAGGAGTTTTCACTATTTACGACTCATTTGTATTTGAATGGGGAGGGAGAGCAGGATCTAGAGGAGTTGGAGAAAGCGAGAGAAGAGGCTGAATCTAGGCCGGAATCTGCTACTACTGAAAGACGTGGAGATCCTTCTGCTACATTATTAGGAGGAGCGACGTCATTTCAGAATGGATTCTCGAACAAAGAGGTTGTTCGGATCTTTCCCAAGACGGGGTCTTTGCTAATATTCCAGCAAAAGGGGCTCTTGCATGCTGGTGATGATGTTTATAGGGGGGTTAAGTATACCATGAGGACGGATGTACTGTATCGGAAAAGCCTGAGAGTATGATTAACAGGCACATTATATACTTCTGAATTTAATGCATTATGACTTCGATTTTTTATTCGAGAAAGAGGAAATCATTTGATTCATATTCAACGGCATATCTCGGATGATAGAGGGGAGAAGAAATGACAGGACAAAATAAAAGAAAATAATAAAAGGTCTACTACATCTTTTAATACAATACAAGTAAATAGACATGACTCAAGCGAACTCCGGTTCAAACCACTGTTCCCCCGGATTTCCGTGCTGATTCCCGCGCTGCAAGAAGGTGCGAACAAAAAGAAAGAAGTGCAAGGGTTTTTTCATAGTACAAACCAGTCAATCAGCTATACCTTTGACAGCTGGCCTTATTAATTTATTTCTTCTCCTCAACGACACGGGTGATCAGACCAGTGGCGACGGTACGGCCACCCTCACGGATGTTGAAGCGCTGGCCAGCCTCGGCGGCAACAGGACGGTGGGTGGAGAGAATCATCTCGACGTTGTCACCGGGCATGACTCTGCCAGACTGGTCCTCACCGGGGAAGCTGAGGTCAGCAGCCTCGTCTGTGGAGTTTGTTAGCATATTACACATTGTCTTTGGATGGCATATTTATTCTGAGTACTTACCAGCAGTACGGAGGAAGACCTGGGGACGGTAGTTGGCACCGAAACCAGTGCGACGACCACCCTCAGCCTCGGTCAGGACGTACATGGATACGAGGAACTTGCTGTTGGCCTTGGTGCTGCCAGGGGCAGCAATGACCATACCACGACGGACATCATCACGGCGGATACCACGGAGGAGGAGACCAGAGTTGTCACCAGCGCGCGACTCGTCGCAGGTCTTCTTGAAGGTCTCAATGTCGGTAACCTTGGTCTTGATGGCGTCCTTGGATCCTCCGACGATCTCGACCTCAGTGTCCTTCTTCAGCTGACCACGCTCGACACGGCCAGAGGCGACGGTACCACGGCCAGCAATGGAGAAGACTTCCTCAACGGACATCAAGAAAGGCTTGTCGAGGTCACGCTGGGGGGTGGGGATCCAAGTGTCAACGGCTTCCATGAGGGTATCGATTCTCTCGGTACCAATCTCAGGGCGGCGGCCCTCAAGGGCACAGAGGGCAGAACCGAAGATGATGGGAGTCTCTTCACCCTCGAATCCGTAGCTGCTAAGGAGCTCACGCATTTCGAGCTCGACAAGCTCCAACATCTCGGGGTCCTCGACAGTGTCGACCTTGTTGACGAAGACAACAATTTTCTGGACACCGACCTGACGGGCCAAGAGCAAGTGCTCACGGGTCTGGGGCCTATTCGAAAGTATAAGCTTTGGTATGTTTTGGTAAAGTGCAAAAGAATCAACCGTACATCTGACCATCGGAGGCGGCAACGACAACAATGGCACCGTCCATGTTGGCAGCACCAGTAATCATGTTCTTAATGTAATCGGCGTGACCGGGGCAGTCGACGTGAGCATAGTGCCTGTCGTTGGTCTGGAACTCAATGTGGGCGGTAGAGATGGTGATACCACGCTTACGCTCCTCAGGAGCCTTGTCAATGGCATTGTACTCGAGGAAGTTGGCAAGACCCTTGGAGGCCTGGTGCTTGGTGATGGCGGCAGTCAAAGTGGTCTAAAAGGAAACGTGTGAGATTCCGGAAGTTCGGGATGAGAGGAAAGGGAGCAGTTAGATCTAACCTTGCCGTGATCGACGTGACCAATGGTACCTGTTTAGATGATTGATGAGCATAATCGTTAAAGGAAGCCTAGAAATGATAGCCTTACCGATGTTGACGTGAGGCTTGGTACGCTCGAAAGCGGTTGCCAGACCACGGGCAGACATTCTGTCCTTGGTGAAAACATGGTGAACGGGGTTGACAGCACGGGGCCGCAGCAGAGAAGATCTGCTGGTGCGCAGGAGAAGGTTGGCGGTTCTGGAGATGCTCGACATCCTGACGACCCTGCAATGAAATGAAATTACAGAAAGAAAGAAGCCAAAAAAGAAAACGCGATGGAAGGAGAAAAACGGAGCTGGACTTCAGCAGGTCGCGAAGATCTCCAGACGCCGAAAATTTTAGGGAGACGTGCTTAGTCATCCACCGGCCAATCAGCGCGGGGGATTTGCGGAGGCATCTTATTTCACGCTGTTGTGGTTGATGTGATAGGTGCTAGGTATTATCTTGGAAGGATTCTCAAGTCGTTGTCTGTTAGTTCTATTATATATCACACCATAGTCCAATTCGACAATAAATAAAACGCAGGATTGATTAATGTCCGCTAGAGATCACGCTGGTGTAGGTCTCTCCCGAGTCCCGAGCTCCCCCGGAATTTGTACAGGATTGTTGTATCAACACAACTTATATCCGAGATATTATGCCAGCTTAGATAGTACCTAGATATACAAATATAATCCGAGCCTATTGGAGGTGTACACGCTAAATGCTGCAAAACACTAACAGCTTACTGCTTGGGTTCAGGTATCCTTCTTCTTCACCACAACTTTGATGAACTTCCCTAATTCACCCTCCATAGGCTTGACTTGCATGGCATTAGCTGCCTTGGTTGTTTCCATCACAGTGTCCATCACATTCTTGATTTCATCCACCGTAGGAGCTCTTTTGCCCTTCTTTCTAATGAGGATGATTTCCACTCTCCGTCCTTTATCCAAGAAGGTCGTCAGCTGCTTCATGCGGTGCGACAGATCATGAGGATCGATAGCCCAGTTCAATTCGATCTGCTTCACCGAGCTCTTGGCAGCTTGAGCGGCTTTGGTTTTGGCGCGTTCTTGCTCGCGCATGACCTGTCGGTTCACGATTTTGCAAACAGGTGGTCGGTCACGAGAACCGGGAGACACTTGGATGATGT
The DNA here is from genome assembly GCA_019976455.1 of Aspergillus sp. 'subgen. Cremei'. NCBI lineage: Eukaryota > Fungi > Ascomycota > Eurotiomycetes > Eurotiales > Aspergillaceae > Aspergillus > Aspergillus sp. 'subgen. Cremei'. Next base: position 2,635,981 of record JAFBMR010000003.1, read on the forward strand.
AGTGCTCGGGACGTTCAAGAGTCCGTAGAACATCTCTGAGTTTTTCGGGAGCATCCAGGCTGCCTTCCTCGTTCACCAACTGTATGAATTCTGCACGGATCTCCTCATCTTTGATTTGCCTCTGTGCCAATGGATTTGCTGGTGGCTGCCGACGGGATTGATATGATCTTGACTGAGTTTGGTTCTGGATCAGATTGTATCGTAGGAAGGGGGTTCGAGAGGTCTGTAGAGGTGGCAGGAATGTCTGGCGAAGAGCCTGTGTTGTTGACACGAGACCACGCATGTGCTTCATCGTGTTGGGAGTGCGGACGATTTGTATGAAGACGGTATATCTCCGTTAGATAAATGTGAGAGATACTCCGTAATGCAGAAAAAAGAGAAGAAATGAAATTGCAACAGCACAGCACCGGTGACAGCGTTGGGGATCTGAGGGGAAATCGACCGCATCCGGGGACATCTAGGCAAACGTACCGCCACAGACCCTCCGATGCGCCACAGCGGGCTGTAGTTTCAGGTCTCCCCCTTTGGCCTCTTCTTCTCCCTGACTGCGATAATTTAGATTTCCTTTTTTTTCCCCATCACCCTTCTCCCCCAGTTTTGTTGTTCTGCCATTCGCAGTCTTTGCCGGGCTGGTCCAGGAAGTTCTTGGAGGTTCAATGTTTGCTCTTTTCTTCAATCGTTAATCAATCCCTTCTATTCGAGGCTGTTTCATTTTTAGAGAAACGCCACCTAGTTACCCGTCTAGAACTTTGCTCGCATGTCGACTGGAGTTGACGGTCGACAAATTCAAGGCAACTTTCTAAATACAGGCTTCAGCGCTCGTATCCGCTTTAATTCGCGGGCCACCGAACCCGCAGCGCCACCCTTGAACGGGTCGAGCAGAATCTCGAGTAAACCATCGCGCAGTCCATCACTCATCACAATGGCACAGACTCAGAAGTCGAGATACTTGAAGACGGGGGCCATCATTGGTTTCCTGTTGATGTTGATGTTTTGGCTTTCTCCGTCGAAGCCTTCGGTCTCTAGCTTTGGGAATGGTAAGTCGCGTGAGCTTTCCGCATAAAGGAGAATATACCCGCTGACCTCAAGTTCAATAGGTCAAACATCTTCAGGCGCATCCCCTCTTACGTCCAAGTGCTCCAAGTCTTACGACCCATCTAAGCCTTTGATCCAGTATGCGCTCATGATCGATGCCGGAAGCACGGGATCTCGGATCCATGTGTACAAATTCAACAACTGCGGTCCTACCCCCGAACTTGAGCACGAAGAATTTCAACAGACGGAGAAGAAAACAGGTGGCTCTGGTTTGAGTTCCTTCAAGGAGGATGCCGAAGGAGCAGCCAAGAGTCTGGACCCTCTCATGGAGGTGGCCCTCAAGACCGTCCCTGACGAGTACAAGTCTTGCTCGCCGGTCGCTGTGAAGGCTACGGCTGGATTGCGCATGCTTGGACCTGACTTGAGTCGCAACATCCTGGAAGCAGTGAGAACCCGTCTGGAAACCGTTTACCCCTTCCCTGTTGTCTCTAGGGAGAAGGGAGGTATCGAGATCATGGATGGCACTGATGAGGGTGTTTACGCTTGGATCACCACGAACTATCTCCTCGGCAAGATCGGTGGTCCTGACGAGACTCCCACCGCTGCGGTGTTCGACTTGGGTGGTGGATCGACTCAGATTGTGTTCCAGCCAACCTTCGAGAAGTCTCCTGCTGGCGGCATGCCACAGAAATTGGCCGAGGGTGATCACAAGTACGCTCTCCAATTTGGTGGACGTTACTTCGAACTCTACCAACACTCCCACCTCGGTTATGGACTTATGGCCGCGCGCGAGGCTATCCACAAGGCTGTGGTTGAGGCCAGGTTGGCCCTGACCCCCAAGGATCTGTCCTGGGTGAAGCAGCCAATTTCCAACCCATGTATTGGACCTGGAATGGAGCGTGATGTGACACTGACTTTTGATGAAACGCACCCTCTTGGAAAGGAGGTCACTGTTAAAATGGCTGGACCCAAAGAATCGACTGCGCCTGCGCAGTGCCGAGGTCTGGCTGAGAAAATCTTGAAAAAGGACGCTGACTGCAAGCTGGCCCCGTGCTCCTTCAACGGTGTCCACCAGCCTTCTCTGGCCAAGACGTTTGCAAAGGAAGATGTCTACATCTTTTCTTACTTCTTCGACCGCACGAAGCCCCTGGGCATGCCCGACTCCTTCACCTTGGAGGAGTTGCACCAACTGACTTCCACAGTTTGCGCTGGAGAGTCCAACTGGCAGATCTTTGAAGGGATTGAGGGCGCTTTGCCCGAGCTGCGCGGGCGCCCTGAGTGGTGTTTGGACCTCAACTTCATGGTGGGCTTGTTACACACCGGCTATGAAATGCCTCTGTCTCGCGAGGTCAAGATTGCCAAGAAGATCAAGAACAACGAGCTGGGTTGGTGTCTTGGAGCTAGGTGAGTTTTAACTTATTTCCCTACGTTGACTTTTAAAGGACTGGTACTAATTTGTTTCCACAGCTTGCCTCTTCTGAGCCAGGACTCTGGCTGGACTTGCCGTGTCAAGGAAATCTCATAATGGTGACGCATAGAATTATTATAATGCACGACATGGCTTCTTTTTGCTTTTTCTTATTTTCATGCAAATACATTAGATCATTGACATGTTTACCATTTTGACCGGTGTTTAGACTACTGCTGGTTCACTTTTGTTTTTTCCTGTACGGTATGGTTTTGGGTTGAATGTGATTCTTTTCGGACTGAAGAGATTAGATGTTTCGATTATTGTGTGGTTACTGTGAAGAATATCAAGAATTCATACTCGAGCTTGGGAGATGCTTGCAATATAGAAGTAAAGTCGCAAAAAGCGATTGATATAGCATCCAACTGTCATTAGATAGTAGTATAGCATCACAGTTTTCCCAATTCATGACCAAGATAAAGAACTTTTTTTTCTTCAAGAAAAGACATCCAAAAACTTTTTAATACCGGGTATATTGCAATCGTATGAAAATGGCCGTCGCCACACTCAGTCGTTGAGTTCCTGAATTGTGGGCTTTTCCGAATCATCCTTCTTCTTTCCCATCAGTTTTCCTAGAACATTCGAGTCCTTGGGCCCTTGAGGCTGCTCTGTTGTAGACTCCTGTGCCGGTTTGTGATCGTTGTCTTCATCGCTAGAGACATCCTCGTCGCCGGAACGTGTTTCTTCCAAAACACCCAGGCCCAGATTCTGTAGAGCGTAACAATTAGCGATGTCAAGATTAAAGAGAAGAGAAGCGCATACCATCTCAATAACCCGGCCCTGGTCATTCTCGTCGACTTCATCCAGTCTGAGGTCTTTCCCTCTTCCTGCGGCAATCTCTTTTTGTAGTTTCTCGTTGGCATCCTTCATCTTCGGCAAAAAGGCCGATAAACGTCCGAGGATGTCGCTATTATTTTCGATCCGGTGGATATTTGGTCTTTGCCGGGCTGTTACGCGCGGGAGAGAACCTGCGTGGTTGGAGGCATCGGCCATTTCTTCATCATCATCCTCTTCGTCGTCGTCGCTATCGCTTTCGCCTTCCGATGAAGTAGATTCGTACGAGGACGAAGAATCGCCATCTTGGTTTCTCAAGACTTGCCGGGTGGATTTCTGAAAATACTTTGCATTCGACGGATGAGAGGGATCGAGGATATCATCTAGCTCGATACTCGGCATTTTTGAGGCTTCCTTCAGCCGTTTCGCAAGGTCCTCCATCTGCGCGGCCTCTTCATGCGTAAGTTCTGCCTGCTCGTCATCGTCATTGTCGTCGTCGGTGACGTTCGAAGCGCGGGAGACTTTTTTGTCCGCAGGATCACCGGAGCTTATCGGCGGAGTCGCATTGGATGGCAAAGCGGTGCTTAAGTTGATCTGGGATCGCTTCGACGCTGATTCATTATTATCTTCGGGAAATGGCATTGTTCTCTGAGGATCGTCGGTTTGCGGGCGCTTCCTGGTGTCGTTCCTATTGCTTGTCATTGGGTTGTCGGGTTTTCCCTCTAGAGAGCGTGTCGCGGAGGCGGTGGAGACAGTGGATTGACTGGATCTGAGGATGTCGGAAAGAGGAGATGCAGAAGACGAAGACATGTGGTTGGTATATGGAGGATGTGACGAGGACGAGGCAGAGCTGAGGATGGTGATGACGATGGTGATTGTCCAGATGCTGGGCCAGTCACACTGGAGATGTGCTCGAAAGGCTGATTGATGGCTTCTTGTGACTGCTAGTATTGTATTACATTGATTAACTTCTGATTACAGCCATCGAGCCCAGATCAAAGCCAGCTACTAGCTATATTATAGCGAATATAAGCAGCTTACCCCGCTCTATTAAGCCATCCCTATCCTCGAATAAATTGAAGCCATTATCTCCATCTCCGGCCTGCAGCAGACCGGTCTCATGCAGTCCTGAAGAAGCGTCTTGGCTCATGCGAGTCTCTTCTGCAGGTCTGGTCTTTTGCATCTATACAAGCATTCGTCTAAGGTCAGTAGTTTCTATTAGTTTTGTTTTGGATGGATGGCATTGATACTCCTGGGCCACTTGTTGGTTCTATTCCCTCATCCCCTCAATTCCCCTGTTGTATAGGGGTATATCGAAGACCAGCCATTTTTGTTCATAATCTTCCTTCTTGATCTGCTTCTAATAGATGATTGTCTCTTTATCTTACTAGTGTCTCTAAATTCACTCAGTGTTATGCCTGTCACTGGGCAATAGAAGTGTCACTGACAGTCAACACAGCCACGAGCTTCACTGCCAGTCTTACACCAGCTGGCCTGACAAGGCATACTTCATTCTGGCATGACCTTTCATATTAAATAAGACTCGCCCCCTTTCATCAATATCATCCTCATACAACAACTGCCATCATGACCGTCCCTCAACTCCAAATCAACGACACAACCCCCGTCGTAACCGAAGACAAAGCAGACCAGCCCATCATGTCCACGACTCGAAGGTCTCTCCACCAAAATATCTTTGGCAAACTCCGTCCCCTGCCTTTCCAATATCACTGGGCTGTGTGGTACGAGAAGCATACCGAATCCTCAGATAACAAGCTGTATGTGCTCCACGACGACGTTGCCGACATCGCTACCTTCTACCGGGTCTATAACAACTACCCCTGGGAAAAAATCCGAACTCGCGACACAGTCCATATCTTTCGTCAGGGCGTCAAGCCACTCTGGGAAGATCCAGAGAATCAGCATGGTGGATGTTGGCGATTCCGTGTGCCCAAGAGCAAGGCGCAGGCGTTTTTCCATGAGATTGCCGTTTTGTGTATGGCGAATGAATTCCAGGCTGTTCTAGAGAAAGGTATGTACCTTCTTTTATTTGATGCTAAGTCTTGAAAAGACAGACTCTAATTTATATGCCTGCAGAGCATGACCATGTCCTTGGTGTCTCTACCTCTGTCCGCTTCAACTCGCATCTCATTTCCGTATGGAACAAACTCGGCTCCAACGATCGGTCTATCAAAGCCCTTGAGCAGACAATCATTTCTCGTCTATCGCCAGAGCTTCGTCCTACAGGAACTAGCGCAACTTCGTATTTCTACAGACGTCATGATGAAAACGAAGGGTACCAAGAGGCTGTTGAGAAGAGTGCGTCTGTTTCTGAGTGAGGAACATCTCCCTTTGACTTTCTTATTCACGGTGTCTATATTTTTTTTTTTCTGTAACTATTTGTTGTCTAGTTGATAGCGTTTAGCATGGCGTGTATGTGTTACTCAATTTGTGAATATAAGCTGGCATCAGATGCTTTCATGTATGCTGGTACGATACATGCAAAGTTAATCAATCACTGGGTAATCATTCATTAATTTTTTGATTCTATCATACAAGTTGACACTTGGAACTAGTATACAGTAGTATTACAAGCAGAGACATTCACACTTTGATGCAACAGATCTCCTGTTGACGAAAAACTAACGACTTCGACTCCTCCGTCGGCTGGGACTTCTCCTTCGTGGCCTTCGATCGTCTTTTTCTTGACTTCGTTCTGCTTCGCGATCCCGGTCCCGCTCTGCACCGGGTATATACCGATCAAATGTCCGTCGGTCTTCACGCTCCGGACGGTCAGAGCGGTCGTTGCGTTCAGTGCGTTCAGTACGCTCAGGGCGCTCAGGGCGCTCCGGACGGTCACCAGCACGGTCCTCCCGCTCTGGTGACCGGACCCGGCGACGTGGTGATCTGCTTCGATTGCTAGTCGAGGGTACATAGCGATCAATGTCGAGAAGACTAGGTGAACGTCGACGAGAGCGAGATCGACGACGGGATCTCGACCGTCGTCTCGAGGAAGCACGAGCGCGGGAATTAGACGTTTCTCGCTCACGATTGCGGTCTCTATCCCGATCCCTATCTCGCTCTCGGTTTGTGTCCCTGTCCCTGTCCCGATCTCGATCCTGATTTGTGTCCCGGTCTCTATCTCTGTCCCTTTCCCTGTCACGTTCCCGATCCCGGTCTCTGACGCGTGAGTGGTATCGTGTGCGAGAACGGGAGCGGGAGCGAGAATAAAAGCTGCGGCGCCGACGATAGTCATTACGATCTCTGCCTCGGTCTCGATCCCTGTCGCGATCCCTATCCCGGTCTCGTTCCCGATCTCGGCTGCGATCTCGGGTACGATGGTCATTGTCTCTGTCTCGTCCTATCGAAGATCGTGCACGGTCTCGTGGCCGATCGCTCTCACGCCCGGCACTTCTATCTCGAGGTCGATCTCTATCACGATCATGTCGACCAGTAGATCTGCTCCTGCTCCTGCTCCGGCGGCTGGGTCGGTAACTCCTGTCACCAAACCGATCATGACGGAAGTCACGAATTGCGAGTCTGTCATTATCATCACGTTCGCGAGCTCGGTCAGGCTCTTCCCTCGACCGATCCCGTCGACGATCTGCATCAAATCGAGACGTGTGTCGTCTGCGTGAGCGGCTGCGAGCCCGTGATTTGTCGGCCGTCGATTCCCGCCTTTTCTGATGCTCGGGCTCCCGAGGTGGACTTCCAGATTTAACGGAGGTATTAGAGGCCCTTGATTCACCCGTACTCTTTGCTCGTGGCGCCTGCGGCGGCTTGAGCCCGTTCTCAATGGCCTCTGCTTCTTCGAAATCAAACTCGGGTTTTTGTCGAGCCTTGGCTGCTAATTCTTCACCTTCCTTCAGTAGAAGTTGCAGAGCAGCCTCCTCCAAGGACTTCTCATCCACAGGCGGAGGTGGAGGTGCAGGAGTGGGATCCTTCGGCGTTGGAGATTTCTCTTTTCTTGAATCACGACGGAGCGGGGACAGACCGCGATCACGGTCACGACCGCGGTCATAGTCTCTATCCCAGTCACGATCTCTCGTTCGACTGCGGTTGCGGTCTCGGTCCCGTTCCCAATCGCGATATCTGTCGCGGTCTTCTCGTCGCCGCCGCTCATATCTCTCTTGGCGTTCCCGCTCCCGTTGGTCATCGAGTGCCCGTTGTTCCTCACGCATTTGCTCCCGCTCTGCACGTCGTTTCTCATCACGTTCTTTCCGCTTGGCCCTTTCCTCTTCGTCTTTTTGGCGTTCAATCTCACGCCGTTTACGTTTTTCTTCGGCCTTCACTCGCGCTTTCTCCTCATCAATCTCATTTTGTATGCGCATTTGTTCCTGCCAGGCCTCCTCGCGCATATCGCGTTTAGCTTTAACTTCTGCTGCGAAATCCTCGTCGGTTTTGTTCCCGGCTTTTTCCTCCCTAGAGGCGACCTCATTCCCTGCTTCCTGATAACGAATCTCTCTGACCGATTCCAGAATAAACCCCAAGTGATTAGAGGCCAATGCGTCAAGGGAGTTTTCCACAGTCTTGTAGATGTCGCTTCGGTCGACGGCTCCTTCAATCAAGGTCGCAGCTTTTCCCCTTTCACGGGATAGAAGTTCAGGTTCGCGATCGATTTCCGACTCTGCTAGTTCGATCAATAGTTTTGTAAACTCCGCCTTTGGCTCCTGTAGATATAGATCGCAATTAGTAAATGGTTGTAGAAAAAAGGAGGAGTCAAACATACCCCCTCATCGAATTCTGCCCATATTTTCTTCCGCACACTATCGAATCCACCCTTTTTCTTAAATGAATGGAGAAGATCATCGAGGGCCGAATGCTGCGCTGCGGACAGAGGCAGCTCATCGATCTTGAACTTCTTCCGCTGCAGAGTATCGATGTCTATTGAGGGTCTTTTGACGCCAGTGGGCTGCACATCTGGCATCTCCTCTGGACCAGCCATGGCGAGAAGCCACAAAATATCAATCAGATCAAACCCCCAAGAAAAGGGACCGTAGGCATATTAATCATCCAGAGCTGGCCGGGGAAAAGAAATGCTAACCGCGTCGCGCAGGCCATAATGGCGGAAGCCCAGCCGGCGGAACGATGTTCCGTGGGGAAGAGGGATTGCGAACTGCCGCTCCGTGATTCGACGGGCCGATCAACCTCATCTCGACTCTGTGCCCGCTGCCACGAGCCCCATTGCGTCGCCGGCCCGAGTTCAGACCTAATTACCTGTTGGATCGCGTTTGCGGTGGTGCCTGAAGCGTTTTCCCACCATTTACACCTTGTCCATCTCTCGTCCCGGTCGTTCCTGAGTCCAAACCGCGAAGTCCGCACATAATTCATCATGGTTCACAAAGTCCTCTTCTGGGGTGGCTTCGGTACGTCGATATCGATCTGTTTGAGTGATAGAAAATGAATCTATTGCATCTAGTGCTTTACCCGTTCCGTCAGCCTTTGCTAACCATGTCCTACTGCGCAGGCATTGCCGTCCGACTCTGGCAACTCGGTATCGAAATGCGCCCTATCCTCGCCAAGGAATCCCTCTGGGTGTACCCCCTCTTCGCCGGTGTTGGTGGAAGCTTCGGCTACTGGCTTCAGGGAGTTGAAAGCAGACAACTGAAGATCCTCGCACAGCGTCGGGAGGCCATCTTGGAGAAGCGCCGGAGGAGAGATGAGCGGGGAGTTGCAGAGGCTGCCGCAACAGCATAAAGGGATTGAAGCTCTATGGTGGGGAGTGAGGAGGATATCAGGAATATTCGTCGTTATTGGGTGAAAAGGAAGCCCGATATTCACTTGTACCAAAATCAGAGGTTGATGGTCTGGGGCTTTATACCGCGTCAATGACCACACGGCCTTGAGATGTTTTTATTTTTTCCTCGATGCGATTGCAAATGCATTTTCAATTTCAAGTGTAACCACAAATCGTCACTTCATTACATTGATAACCCACACTTGTCCATGGACTCAATTATCGAGCCATATGACCGGGCATCCATTTGATGCTATTCTTCCGTACCTTCACCCGAGCCACTTGCTCGCCGTTCTTCGTTTTCCTCCACAAGCCTCTCGTAAACATTCTTAAATATCTCATTGTAGCGGGCAGCAGATTCCCGGCCATCTCTCACTTCGTGTTGGTAATAAATCTGCCCTAGATTTAACGCCCGGTGAAAGTGCTGCCGGTCAATTATAGCAGATATAGCTTCCTTCTCCTGGACCGAAGTGCCCCGAAAATGGATATGCTTCGGCACTCCATGCAACCAGACATGAATACTGCCCCAATCCATCACATCTGTAGCCAGACGACAGCAACCGTTAACACAGGTGCAGTGGTGGAGGTCAATGTAGAGGTTGGTCAGTTTGAATGCTTGTCGAACAAACGTCATGGTGCGACCCCAGAGATACTCTTTCATGTTGTCGATGTGACGGTCATGGTACTCGTACCAAAGGGAATCCTCCTCATCCTCATCCTCATCCTCCTCAGTGTCACTGGAATAGGGCTGTCGCAAACCCGGGACGTTGAGATGAGCATGCATTTCTTGCAGGCTACAGATAGTCTTCTCTTTCGATTCTGACTCGTCTTCGACGGCCACTTCTATTGAGACCCTGAGCAATAAGCCCCCAAGATATTCTGCCATGTATATGTAGTCACGGCAGTCAAAAACTATCTCCAAGTTGCGGATTATCTTCAAGTTTTCAAAGACGCGCGAATACTCAGCACGAGCTGCAGCGAGAATGTCGACTTGGACAACAGAGAAGATGTTTTCGCTCAAGTATATCGGCATGGCCTCCTGATATACTTGCTTAGACGCACGGAGAAGGGTCAACGTAGGGATTCCATGTTTCTCTGTTCGATTGGGATCCGTGACATATTCCATTGAGATAAAGGGTCGGACGAAAACACGGTCCATGACGAGAGCATAGCGGTAAATCTCCTCTCGAATAGGGAGAGGAAGATCGAAGAGAGATGGCATGGTTATGAACAAACGGAAATAAGACCTGGCAAGACTGGTTGTTTAGAGTTGGTAGAATGACTTGGAGGGCTGTCACCAGATAAGAATTTGAAGAGATTGAAGATGAAATTGCACGTGTTATGAAGAGACTTCAGTGAATGAAAGAGAAGCGGGGAGTGTGTGTTCATCATTTTGTTTGCTTATAATAATGGTGATCGATGAGATATTGATTTGTCTTGGCTTGTATTATCACAACAGAGTAAATATAGGACACAGAAGAACACCAAAGGTCATGTTCTCAGATTAATATAGGCAGAGAAATCATAATTACATACATTCACATAAATAAAATGCAAATAAATAAAATACTGCAGAAGGGGGTATTCACATCCGTTCAACGGAGAGTTGCAACGATACCTCCCACTTTTGACTGCCAGTACCATAGCCTCCACCTAACCGATTTCTAATCAGGCTAGATATTCTTTCGCGAAGACGAACAATATTCTCCTCCGATCCAGACACCCGAAGTTTTAGATTGGCCATGCACAATCCGTAATGAACTTGCCAAAATCTAGCATCATCGATTCCAAAAACGGCGGGATCAGCTTCAATATCCCGGATCACGTCAGGAACTCCTTGACCGGAGTAGGACATCAGAAGCATGGAACCCAGTGTCTTGACCAACCGGGTTCCAAGCACACACATAGAAATAGCAATGGTTCCAGATAGAAGTGCGTCGAGCCAGCCGTAAAGCTTGATTGACACCAGAGGCAATATCAAGAGAAGAGTAGAGCAAGATAGGGTGAGGAAATGTGACGGGTTGCTGAGAACTGACGGCAGCGATTCAATGTATGCAAATTGCATTGCCTTTCCAATACGAGCATGATTCTTCAATCCGATAGCAGAGACCAAGGTTGAGGAGACGGCAAGGACGGCAGTGATATCGACACTACCCACGGAGACTCGATCGTGCGGATGCGAGTGGTGAGGTTCATGGCCCGAGGATTCCAGAAAATGCTGCAGGTTGTGGGAGATGAGGTCCATTCCCATGAAGAGAAGCAGGACACACATCGCGAACCCAGCCAGGACCTCGGCACGTTCCAGCCCAAAAGGATGCCGAATGCTAGACCTCTTCCATACCTCAAAATTACCCAGAACATCCACTGCCACGCAAAGCAGTGCCCCGAGGGAATCAAACAAGATAAGGTGAGACAACGCCGTCATGGCCAGAGATCCATGGGCACTCCAGAGTGTGTACGCAGCCACGAACATGTGACAAACACTCCACCAGAACCGTGTCTTTTGTTCTTTTGACATGCTAGTCCGATATTCTTTCAAGGTTGGTATAGGCAATGAATTCGGTAGGGCTAGAGGTGCTCTCGGGGGAGGTTCAAGGAAGATCTGATGTGATATACTGCTATGTTTGTATTTATGCCCGCGACGTTGCCCAATATTCTGGATTCGATTTCGCAAAAGTTAATTGAAATCACAAAGCAGTCTACTCAAGCCCTAGCTACACTTACCGACTTCACGACTGGGCTCTTAGCCATGCTTGTCGTTTGGAAATTGAATGGCCCCGACGAGCCATGATCGCTCGAGCCATGCTGAGCAGCGCTGTCTGTGGGACTCGTGCTGAAAGATGACTTGGTAGGACTCAGGCGATCACGGATTTCTGCATCTCTAGGGCTTCTTGGAGGGAAATTGTCTACCAATGGCGACAGGGAGTCTTTGTTGGCGGAAGCAGCATCAACGGATAGGTGATCATGAGTAGGTACGCGGTTCGTAGTAAGATCATCATCCGGGGGCGGAGTGGGAGTGCGCGGAGGAATAGGGATGGGGAGATTCGACGCCATTGCACCGGAGGAAGAAGAGAAAACAGGCTCTTCTCCGACGATGTGACGGTGGTGGAGCCGATAAGTGGTTCAAAGTGGAAATGAAAAAATAATCATAACCTGAATGAAAGAAAGGATGGGCGTCGATGGAGGTTGGGAATCGATAAGGAGAGGCGGAAAGCGGGGAGTTGGCCTCAGGCCTCGACTCGCTCGTCGCATCATTGACTGCGGCGTCGCCACCACTTCACCTTCTTCATTACTCCTCCATCCTGCTCGCCATCCCTTCGATACAACCTTGTATTATTTTTTCCTTGTTTTTTAATACCCTAGCCCCTTTCTCCGTGACGGGCTGGAAATGCGATGCCCATAGCTTTGACTGTTGTGATCTGAGGAGACTTGACCTCCGATGTCCATATCGGTTTGGTGTCGATGGATAACCGCGGCTCTTTCTTCTTCCTCTTGATCGTCTTTTATCTTCTTCTCAGCTCACAGAGCCGGCCTCCGCTAGTCGATCAGAGCCGGGAACATCAGCGAGAGGTTGATGGGGAACGAAATGCGCTTCGCCGTCTAAATGAGTCGAAATATGGGGATCTCAACCCCCAGGCTGGCCGATGGCTTCCCTTTGCGGGCGTAAGGGGAAACGATAGCTATGCATGGGATCTCCTACCGCAAGTTCAGGATATGGCGCGTCATCAGATGCAATCTATTATCTCGAATTCTGGACTGGAACCTCCCACGAATTCAGCTCCCAATCTAACCCAGATGCTCCTTCCCGTCTATCGCAATGTAACGGGAAAGCTACGCGGGGACTGGGTGCGGCATAAGCAGGACAGAGCTCCCCCTCAACTTAATATGACGGCGATTGCTCTGGAAAACGAATATTTCACCCACGAATTCAGTTCGAATGTTACTGGCAATAGTGGCACTTTTTACCTGGATTTACGCGAAGGTGGGGGGAAGAGCTCCGTTTAGGTGACGGTCAAATTCGGGAGATCAGGGCAAGCTTAGCCGTTGAAAGCGATGACTTTTGGGGGAACACATGGTATCTCAGCTTGTTCGGTCTTCACTTCCCGGAGACCGGGGGAATTATTCTTAGTACGACTAGTGAGAAATTCGAGGGATTGTTTTCATTGCCTCATTTCGCGCTCTCAGAGGATTCCTACGAACTGGCCCACCAGCTTTTAATCAAGTCGCTTTCCGATACAATTTCTGAGAAGAGCCATCAGCCCACGCTTTTCCCCTGGTCTTCGATTATTGGAACCGAGCAAGTCGAATTCCCCGCTCCAAAATGCGAGCACATCGTTTATCTACAACAGCATCCGGTGGCAATCAATGACTATTTGGCTGACCCGCCTATCATTGAGGAGATTGAGAAGGAACTCCGGTACCCCATAGGAGCACCAATTCCACCACCTCCACTTATGGTCATGTCGGCAGTGGTGTTTTCTCCCGATTGTGGATATATCCTGGAGACAAAGAGCACTCCTGATTATCCGCCTTCCGAAACGTTATATCTGTCGGGTCCAAAGCTGGAGGAACTTTCAAAGTATTCTGCTCGCCTGGTTCTCATGGTTTGCGGTATTTTTGTGACGCAAATAACACTGCTCTTGCGCCAAATTAAAGAAGCCTCCACACCCTCTACGAGGAGTCGCGTCAGCTTCTATACAATTGCCATGATGGCATTTGGAGATGCGTTTGTGCTTGTCTGCATTCTCCTAGAGCTCTACCCAGCAGTGTCTTTTCTTCTTATGTCGACTGTCTCGTTCCTCACCTTCCTTTCAGTCAGCTATATTGGAATGAAGTTTATGATGGAAATATGGGCAGTCCAAGAACCTGAGCGGCAAGACCGTCGCCCCAGCCCGCCAACTTCGACTGCACGTCCGACAACGTTGCCCTTACCTGCCACTGCGGCAAGATCAGGAGACACTGGCGCAACGCCTGTCATTCTGACTCCTGATCAAGACCCCCCTGATGACGAAAACGAGACACCTGCAAACCAGGCTACTGCACCGGCTGTTAGAGACCCTCGCGGTGATGTCGGAGCCATGTATGCGCGATTCTATTTCATTCTATTTGTCATGCTTATTGTCACGATCTGGTCTTTTATCTGGCCAAACCGTCTAAAAGCATTGTATGCTCGAGGTCTCGGCTTTATTTATCTTTCATTCTGGTCACCACAGATCTACCGCAACGTCATCCGGAATTGCCGCAAAGCCCTGCGGTGGGATTTCATGGTCGGTCAGAGTATAGTTCGGTTGTTCCCGTTTGTGTACCTCTTGACTGTACGTGGCAATGTACTTTTTATTCGCCCTGACTCGACAACCGCTTTCGTGATGGCAGCCTGGGTTTGGATCCAAGTCTGGATCTTGGCTAGCCAAGACATCCTGGGCCCGCGCTTCTTCGTCCCTCGAGGCTGGGCACCACCGGCTTATGATTATCATCCTATCCTGCGCGAGAACGCTGGGGCTGATGAGGATCTTGAGTCTGGCGGGATGTTGCCCATTGGGGCTCTCCGGGCTGATGAAAGAGATATTTCCAGCGAGAGCAAAGAACAGGATAAGCACCGACCCAAGGACAAGAAAAAGGCCGTTTTCGATTGTGCGATTTGCATGCAAGAGATGGAGGTCCCCATCCTCGCGGCACTGGGCGCGGCCGGGGGCAGTAGCGTGGCTGATGGGGCCTCGAGCATCCTAAGTCGTCGTACATACATGGTCACTCCTTGTCGGCATATATTTCACAGCACCTGTCTTGAAAGCTGGATGAGGCTGCGGTTGCAGTGTCCTATCTGTCGTGAATCTATCCCTCCTGTATAGAGTATGAGGATGAACATGTAATGCTAGTGCAGTTATGCATGAAATAATAAATACTGTTGCCCTCTATAAACCGGGAATGGACCTGGCTTAGATATTTGTTACCATTTGTACAGATCCCTTGCTAGCATGGCCGGTCGAGAGCTTTGTCATATCTTGGCATTAGGGTTAAGGCATTGGTGAGCATTCTTGTTAAACATTGGTAGACATCATCATTTGTATATAGAATAGACCAGTCCTGTTGAATAGAAGGCCTCACCGTTGACGGTTTCACGTAACTCTAAAAATTTTCGTTGAAGGAGATAGATAGGTATACCTCCGTTGGACAAAGCAAGAACACCCCAAACCAAAAGAAAAAGCAAATCACTTCATTTTAAGAACCCATTCATATAATCCTCTTACAGGTAATCTATTCCGCATCGATGGTCTCCTTGTAGGCCTCGACATTTAGCAAGCCCTCCAGCTCGGCACTGTCGTTGACCTCGATCTCGGCGATCCAGGCATCACCCTCGGGGTCCTCGTTGATGAACTTAGCCTTGTCCTCCAGAATGGTGTTACCCTGGATGACCTTTCCGGCCACGGGAGAGAGGACGTCGGAGGCCGACTTGACTGATTCCACGGCTCCGACGGGCTCACCTGCGCCGACCTCCAATTCGGCAGCTGGAAGCTCGACGAAGACGACGTCACCAAGAGAATGGGCGGCGTACTCTGTGATACCGATCTTGGCTGTAAGAAAGAATTGTCAGCATGTCACTATTCCCACCCCACTGGCGTCAAGATAACGCAATGTAACTAACCGGTCTTGCCGTTATCAGCGAGCTCAATCCACTCATGCGATTCAGTGTACTTCTTCACCTGCCCTATATTTTGACAATTATCAGCAACAATTCTATATAATAAAGCAGTCCCAATGCTATTCAGGGGCACTCTGGGTGGGAATTGGGCAAAGTCGTACAGAAAGGGCTCTGCGAGAAGCTCCGGACACTTCCCCGCGGGAAACCCAAAGCGGGCGAGGTTCTGCTCGCGCAAGAAGCAAGAGGGAGCTTCTGGGAGAGAACTCGAGAAGCAAAGGGACGGACGGTTCTGGCGACAGCAGACATTTTGAATTGGAGGTTTTGGAAAGGTGGAAGAGAGGAGAATTGCAAGTGGGAAGAAGATGTAAGGAAGAAAGAGGATGGGAAGATGGAGAACCCGCGGAGGGAGCTTCCCGATGATGATATAGTGCCAAGGCTACTGATAAGCGGCATCACGTTTGGCCGCTGTCGGAAAGCAGAGCAAGGCGAAAATCTCAACCCATCCGCGTCGATTTCCCCGAGGACCACACCGCCCAAATGTTGTACGAGCTGATTGCAATTGTAAGTTTTGAATCATCTGCTGCTCGTCATTAATGTGATTGAGAAAGAACTAATCCTCCTTAGGTCCGTCCGGGCAGCCTTCACGAGGTCCGAGAGTGCGTCCCCCCCTCGCAGAGTCCCCTTTCTCGACGACGACCTTATCCGATACGAAGAAACTGCATCTCCATGAGAAAGCGCTTGGAAGAAGCTAGAGCTAACTGATATATTGCAGAATTGCCCGTAATGCGGGAGTTCAGGTCCTCCGGTCTGGCGGCGTAGTCCGCGGTTATACCAACTGGGGCACCTTCCGTTTGCCCAAGCCCACCACAAAACACCAGGCCAGATATACCGAAGGACAACACTTCATCATGCGCTTCGATGCGGCGGGACCGGTGCAGAGCGCAGTCCGAAGAACCCTGGGCCTCGACCCTCGAATGATCCGTTTCTCGGTCGTGAAACTCGGTGACAAGCTTGAAGAAATCAAGGATGTGGAAGGCAAAGTCGAGTGGAACAACGTCCGCAATCTTTCCGAATCGATCTAATGATTATGGCGAGTGGATTGCGACCATGGTAACATTGGATGGGAGAGAATGAGCGTTGTTTTGATCTTTGGGATTTGTATTCTGGCATTGACTGTATTATGGGAACCGGGTAATTATCATCATACTGTATTATCATATCAGCATCACAGGCGTATATAGATTTTATTTCGCTTTGCGGGATTTCTAATCCTCTATCCTTTCCCCTTTGTGATAATTTCTCTGATGTCAATGTGTTTTTTAACACGTGACCTTATTCCGGGGTAGCATTAACTGAACGCAACGGCAGGTCCTCGCTATTTTCTGGATCATTGCAATATTATGCCTTGATACACGCTACTATCATGTGCTAGCTTTCTATTCTACTAGTCTGTTCCAATAACCTAAGACTACCCCGTGATATGTTGATCGCAGAAAGTATCAACATTGATTAACAACACCTCCGCTCCGATAAGCCGAGGTCCCCCTATCCATTAGTTCGGTTAAGATGACTTCTCATTCCATCTTGAATACTATCACCGTGTCCATTCTCTATTGTTGAAATTCTTATAGCCCATCTTGGCTGCAAGGGTAGAAGACAACTGCATAAACTACATACTGAAATACAAGCGCTGTCTTGATATCGATCCCCCTAATACTGAAACCCCGTCTATAAGAACCAGTGTCAGTGATTGACTATCTCAACCAACCCATTGAGCCACCTAACGACCTTTGTATAGACAGAATAAGAAGATCTGTCTATTGACTACACCGATATATTGGTCAATCTATCAACCAGCAGTTTTGATCATGTCTTCCGAAGCTAAACATGAGGCACAAGAACTACGCTCTGTGTCGTCATTTGTTGAGTTGATGGCTCTTGAACGAGTTGAAGACCCGACTAGCTCGCACAGCTCCACTGAAGAGACGGAGAAGGTCGAGCGGTTCCGTTCCCTGGCTGCTCCTTTTCCCCCTGGAGAGGGTGATAGGGCTTTCGGTGGGCATGTGTACGCACAGTCTGCTTATGCAGCCTCTAAGACAGTAGGAAAAGGGTTTTTAATCCATGTGCGTTCACTCATGACAGTCAATTACAAATTTCACACTGACCCAAACAGGATATGACCGGTACATTCATTTTAGGGGGTCTTCTGGATGTCCCATACGTGTTCTCTGTCCGCCATATTCGAGATGGAGGAATGTATTGTACGCGAGCTGTTGACGCACGGCAAAATGGAAAGATATGTTTCTCGTGCTTGTGTTCGTTCAAACGTGACGAGAACCAACAGACATTCAGCCATCAACCATTGCCCGCCCAAGAGCGATTCAAGTCGATCCTGGACGGGAAACGTCCAGAGGATCATCTTCCTAGTCCAGGTGTGGATTCAGACTTGTGGATCCAACATATTCAACAAGGGGACATTGAGGAACGCGAATTCCCCGGTCTTGAGGCGAGAAAAGTAGACATGAAGGATTATAATGACTCGGAGGATGTGAAACGGAATCCAGAAAAGTATCGCCAGCTGGCACTTTACTCCCTCAAGGGATCTCTGGAAGAACCCTCTACCATGCCCAAAAACAAGCAGGATCTCAAGAACAGAGACCAATCTGGTGAATTCGACAATCTATACGCCTGTGCACATATGTACGCCTGTGACAAGAACTCTCTCTTGCTGATACCGCGGGCGTTGGGCCACAAGCACTGGTCCGCAATGGCAAGTCTGACCTTAACCGTGATCTTTCATCAACATGGTGATGCCTTGAGAATGATCGACTGGGATGCAGCGTCAAAACAAAATCGTGAGGAATTACCTAAAAAATGGTTCGTCCAGGAGGGCTGGACGCCTCGGTCAGGAGAGAATAGAGCCGTTCACGAAAGTTACCTATTCAGTCCTGACGGTACACTGCTAGCAACCTCATTGCAGGATAGTATGCTCCGACTCAGAAAGCTTGGGCGTGGAGGTAAGCTATAAGCATGATGGGGCACATTTAGTATATAGACGACCCGAATTCTGGCAAAACCGTGACCGGTATCGATTACCATGAGCTCAAGTATTGTCCTAATAAATAGACCATTTTTGATACAGTGATCATTACCTGTCATATCGCTAGAATAATAACAGCCTGAGCAAAGCTTACAAGTAGTCGGCCCGACATCCAGTCGAGATCTTTTGTATGAAATCACGTGGGTATTTAGCGATGACGTAAACCCAGTCTGGCCGCAACGTCTGAATTCATCCAAAGCTGATTCTTCTATCTGTCAGTTTTCACATAGAAAATGTCACATACACACCAGTCCTCTATGGCACAATGAAGAAGACACTTTTGATCGTGTTTATTCACGGTTTCAAGGTAAGCTTCCCCGACAGAAGTCCCGTATCTATCACAAACGTGCCGACTTGACCGTGGGATGCAAGAACCAGACTAACAAATTATCTTTTCCTCATAGGGAGATGATGATACGTTTGAAAAATTTCCAGAGCATCTACGTGCACTGGCTAGTCGTGCCTTACCTGCCATCAAGGTGACGACAGCAGTCTATCCCAAGTACGAGACTCGGGGGATCTGAAAGAATGCGTTGGTAGATTCAGAGAATGGTACGTTTCATCTCATAAGCTATTCATTAATTGCAGCAAACTCCGTTTTCAGTACTGATTGTTTTTGTATATAGGCTGCAGAATCAGGTCATTGATTTAGAGGTTGCAAACCGAACAGCCTCCCCGACTGTCGATCCTTCCGTCCATGTGATACTTGTTGGTCATTCGATGGGTGGAATTGTAGCTGCTGAAACGCTTCTCCTACTGGCAGATGAACAGCCGATTCCTCCTAAAACTTCTCCGGATATTCTAACTGGTCAAGAAACAACCGACTCTCTGACGGATTCGGGAACGGCGGACAACTCGCGGATCGTGGAACCTAGTACATTCATGTTTCCTCATATTCAAGGAGTGCTTGCTTTTGATACGCCATTCTTGGGAATAGCCCCGGGTGTTGTATCATATGGTGCTGAAGGGCATTATAATAATGCCGCAACGGCGTATAATGCAGTTTCGGAAGTAGCTGGTCTCTTTGGATTTGGAGGAAGCAATGCCCATGGCTCGAAGCAGCAAAAAGAGCCAAATAAACCCCTACCCCCAGCACCAGCTCCTGGGACCGCCCCCGCTACGGATGCTGCTGCAACGCCGTCCTGGCAACGATGGGGGCGATATGCCATGTTTGCGGGTGCGGCAGGTGCCATGGCTGCAGGCGGAGCAGCAGCAATGTATACTCAACGCCATCGTATCACGGATGGATGGGGATGGGTATCTTCTCATCTGGTTTTTGTCGGGTGCTTGGCCCGCTCCTCGGAGTTGCGACAGCGCCTGGCTCTTTTGGCGCAGGTTCACCAAGATCGAGACATCCGCTGTACAAACTTCTACACGTGTTTGGGAAATGGGGCATCGTCACTGGTTGAAAATACAAATCAAGGGAAGACGTCGCTAAGCCGGAAGATCATACGATCGAAACATCGAACTTTCTGTTCTCTCCCTACCGAGGTGGAAAATCAAGAGCCGATAAGCTCCTCGGAACCGGGACTTCGATGGACTAAGGCCGTGAACGACAAGGTAGGAGATGAGGTGAGCGCGCACACCAGTATGTTTCTGCCAAGCCAGAACCCTGCGTTCGATGAGCTTGCCACCGAGGCATGCAGGGTGCTGGTGAACTCAATCGACAAGGGCTGGTATAACAATGCCACAGGACCAATTGAAGAGGTGGACGAAACACCAAAGACTGAGAAGAGTGGTACTCGGCCAACTGCCGATAGTGGATTTATGGACGGGGATGATGTTGTGGTTGTGGAATAAGATTAAACGATGGGTAGCCTCGTTTTATATTAAAACTTTCGGGTCTATTCTGACAGAATGCCAAATTCCCGGCAACCAAGTGCCCGGGCGACTCGAGTCACAAACTCGCGTCGAGATGTATGAATCGACACAAGACTGGACTCATACTCGCCACTCTACTTGCGTGCTGCCGGAAGCTTCCAGAGTACTTGATGAAAATGCTATCCTCAAGAGCTATCGTGCTGTTAGCGGCCAAGTAATTGGAGTGCTTTGGTTATACAACCAACAGACTATCTATTGGTTGCCATTTTTATCTTCGCCGTTCTCGTGTTGGACGAACTACATCATTGGATTTATTCGTGTATGCTAGTGAGGCTGTGTCCCTCCAGGACAACTAGAATGTTTACTGTTCGCCCGCTTAGACTAAGGGATTAGCGCTGACAATCCCGCCTCCACATTCTTAACAGTCAATCTCATAACTAGATAAAACCTCGTGGATAAAAAAAACACTGTCAATTAGACAAACCACACTTGAAATATATACCTCTTGTACTCCTCCGTGCCTCCGGATTTATCCCTACCCTCGACCGGAAAAATGCCCGTCAAACATAAAGGCGTTCTTATATTCTGCTTTCTGTTATATATTCTACTACATATTGTCCATAGCCACATTATACTTGAGACCGATTTACCCCTCCCAGTCAACATTCTCGCCCATGCTGCCATGGGAGCTATTTGGATACAGACATATCTATCATTGACGGGCGAGACGACTCTTAACCTGATTATCAATCTTGGGATTACAATGACGACGCCTTTTATCGCGATGTATTTGTATAGAGTCATTTTGTATGATGGTTCACGTGGGAGATCTTGTTGATGGCAGTGTGTTGCGTTGTTGCTTTGTTGGGATAAATGGGATTTTACTACAGATATGATGTATTCTCTAGTCTCTTTGCATCCATCCGATCGATCAATTTCTTCCAATTCTATAACAATAATTCCGTATACTTGTTCGATGACTCTTCGCCTGGCATCTGCAAGCCTCAGACACAAATAATGCCTGAGGCAAAAAGAAAATAAGCGAGACCGCCACGCTAGCCACTAGCGGCGCACGTGCCATCTTCCCTTCAATATAAATACTGCGTCGCGCCCGCATCCTTTGGGAGTTTTTTTCTTTTCTTTTCCAGCTCTCTTTGCCTTTTGGCTTAGATCAAGTGTAGTATCTGTTCTTTTCAGTTTAATCTCTGAAAGTGTTCTAAGGAACACAACATTGATTAATCTCATTTTTGGATCCCGTGGCAGGGCCTCTGTGCTTGCGCATGTCTTGCCACACAGTGTCATTGGGCTTACACTATCCCCAATAGACGCGAATTCACTTTTTTCATCAATTTGGTCGGCAATGCCGGCTGCTTGGAGAAGAAGTTCTATTCTTTAGTATAGAAGTTATCTAGGTTGTACACAGCAAGTAGCAATGGGAATCTACAGTACAGCCCGATATTTCTCCCCCGGTGGCATTGGTACGTAGCCATACAGATTCATCGTCGCCGCGTCCTTCATTTTCTGCATCCATTCTCCCAAGTGCTTCTGGAAATACTCGACGTTCTTCTCGTCGCTCAGATCAATTGGTTGCTCGTCTTTGCCCACCTGTTTCATCTGCGTTCCTGCCGCTGCGCTGGTGATGCCAAAGTCCTGTTGGTTGATCTTTTGATCAATTGCTCCCGTCACCTTGCCACTCAGAATATCCCGGGGAAGATGGAACTCCTGACAAGCTGGTCGGGCCAGTCCAACGCCATCCACTGTGTCCAATGCATCGACCATTCCTGATGCTGTTCTCAGCCCGCCTGTCACGTAACTCTTGGTCTTGCTCAGCACAGGAGTGATGAGGGAGGCGAACTCCAAGAAGAACGACTCTCGGTTCTTAGTGGATTCCCTCTTATGGCTGAACGCGAGGGACTCGTACGTTCCGCCTGAGAGCTCTACAAAATCGAACTCATTCTGCTCCAGGATCCCACACAGTCCCCGAGCTTCTTCGGCAGAGAATCCGCCAGCCTGGAACTCGACCGAGTTCATCTTGATGCCTAAGATAAACCCCGTCGATGCAGGGAGCTCTCGTCGGATCGATTGAGCGATCTCCACGATGAGCCGCGCCCGGTTCTCAAGACTCCCACCGTATTCATCAGTCCGTTTGTTGGTGGTCTGCGAGAGGAACTGTGCGAGGAGGTATCCATGTGCCCCATGGAGCTGGATGCCATCGTAGCCGGCTTTGTGCAGATACACAGCAGCGTGTGTCCACCGCCGGATGAAGTCCTGGATTTCATCCTTGGATGCAGCATGTGGTTTGGCGAATTTCATACCTATAACCTCTCCTGCGAGCTGGACGTCGCTCGCTGATACTGGGTCCTTCTGTAGTCGTCGCTCCGTCTGTCGACCAGGATGGCTCACCTGCCCAACCACCAGACTGCCCTGTTTCTTAGCTGCAGCGGCCAACGCGGCGAACGCGTCGAACCGTTCTCCATGAGGAGGATTTTCCAAATCGATAATGGGGTTCCCGGGGGCTTCGAGCTGATCATACGCTAGCATGATGTTGCCTGTGGAGATAAGACCGTATCCACCTTCGCCCCAGCGTTTATAGACGTTGATGAGCTCGGGGCTGGGAACTCCGCGAGCCTTCAGGTCGGTCGGGGACCAGGAAGATAGACGCTCCGTCATGGCGGCTTTGTAGAAGCGGTTTGGGGCTGTTCGCTGGCTGAAGTTGAAGTTGAGCGGTTGGGCGAGTGGGGAGACGTCCACCGCGTTGCTGGAATATCTGGAAGCCATTTTGACGGTCAATTGTGATAATTGATAGGATTGAGATGGAATGTTACAAGAAAGGTGCATTAGTCTTATATCATGGAGTATTTCTCCACTATTCAGCGGTGATTTCTAATAACCTTGAGCTCATCCTGTTCTTACGAGTAATGATGTCATATATTGGTATGATTTTACCTCTGCAAAGAGAAAATCATTCAATTGATTTGCTGACGGGCTAATAATACCTAAATATTATTCTGTAACTCTCCCAATTCCCCCACAGCTCCTCAGTAGGTCTTTCAACCATCTCCATTTCCGAAACCGCTTCTCGAGCCTTCACCCTCGACTCCTCCTTCAACCCCTCACACTCCCCAAACTCTGCAGACTGACTCTTCCATAACGTCCATCTCTCCTTCTAAACGCTTTCTTGCCCGGCCCCTTGACAAACGGACCGTGATAGTCGACTCCCGGCGCCTGGCCTCTCCGATACAGCATCACACCAGCATGGACTCCACCGCCACCGCAACATGTATGTCCACCTCTGGGTCATGATCGGTCATGATATTCCGTAATCGCCCTTTTCCGCTGTCATGCCGGCTTTCTAGGGCGTCTGATAAAGCCCAGATGTAGTATCGGTCGTTGGGGATAAGGTTTATTCCTAGTAATCGGGCTGCGTAGCTAGTTAGGTCAGATGTTTTTGGTTGTTTTGTCGAGAGGTTTGTCTTTGTCACTCTGTTTAGTTGGTCAGAATTTAGTGTATTGTATCTGAGTGTAGAGTAGATGGGGATCATGGGTGGTGGCGGTATCTCACAAAATAAGCAGCGCTGAACGTGTCTCCGAAAAGAGGCAAATCCTTCCAAATCTCATCATCACCCCATTGCGACGGATAAACTGATCGAGAAGGAAGATCTCTCAGTGCCTTGACAAGATCGACTAATCTTCCTTGTGCCGGATGAGTATGAGGGATCTGTTTGGCGATGGCGTGGAAAGGCTGGCAGAAGTAGTAGACAAAGACATCGCCAGATTCCTCGTCTTTCTCTTCTCACCATTTGTCTGGGTGGAAATTGTCGAGGGCGATGGCTGCGGTTTCTGGGGTGGTGGTGCTGGTAGGTAGGAGGTATTCAGCGAGGATGGGGAGGAAGTGGCTTTGGATGGAGATGGGGTCGTCTTCGAGGGTGAGGCGGAGGGAATTCATTTTCGCATATAGTGAAGTTATTATCTGGATCTGTCAACAGACTCTAGCATATTAGAAGACCTTGACACCTGCTATGTTTTTTTTTTTTTTTTTTTTTACGGAATCTTTGAACCTGACGCCATCTTATAAGCAAGACTTTTGGTTTCATCTGCAATTAGACCTAAAGAAACTATATGATAAATGACTATATAATATATAGCACTCCAAAATTTCAAGTCATAAGATAGGCACCAGGAATGTTCAATCAATATATCTCTTGAATATGTGCATGGCTAGATTTGAAGATGAGGTTTATTGTCTCTCTCATGCCTGCAACAAATGGGTTATAGCATTTCAATAGCCTCACTTGTGTAGAATTAACTTAGATTGAACTTGATTCTCAGAGCCCAAGATATAATTATAGTAAATTCTGTATCCCTGGACTTTGAAATGCAAGGGGTTATAGACTGCAGTCTTCTCGATCTGGGGATTTCTTCCCTTGGTTCTTCTGTCTGTCTGACAGAAAAAGCGCTCCCTTGCAGCCCTCGATAGACGGTCAGAAGGACCACAAACAGATAAAGCCATAAGTAAATAAAATCCTCTACCAGTCTGAGAATATCATCATCGAATTACCTCAAAATGCATATATCCCTGGCAATATTTATCTCCTTCTTCCCCCTCGTCTTCTCTCAAGCTCCTGATCCCTTTGCTACCTCTGTGCCATCATCTCAATGTAATACTTCAAATCTTGCCTGTTGCCATGATTCTATCAATCTGAATACATTGACTCCCGAAGCAGTCGAGACTGTCATGGCGCAACTAGAAGCAAGACAGGTTCAAACTGGTGGTCTAAATGGGACTATTGGATTTGGCTGTATGCTTCTATTCTCTCTCGATGTAGAAAACAGCCGCTGATATTGATAGGCTATATAGAGAACCAGGGCAGCTTGTGTGATGGAAGGCGACTTGAAACATTGTGCTGCACGGGAGAGACTCAGTTGGTATGTATTTCTGCTTCTGCAAGGACTGTCTAACAAGTATAGAATGGGAAGTTCCAGTCAGAATGCACTCTGGTCAAGGGGTTTGAATAGTGATAGAATATATTATGTTGATATGATTGAATGATTAATGAGATAGCACGACCATGACTTCGATTATTAGTCCCGAACGATGACTGTAGCGCTATTTAGTGAGAATGTAGACATGCATCAGACGGTGAGATATTTTCTAAGCTATAGATAGACCGATCGAGTTGTATTGGATTGATTTCTTTGAATCTGTATTTCACTGGTTAGAATCAAATGCGAAAATATGTCCAGAATACAATTAATATCTGGAACAAAGAACCTCAACCATGGATGAATGATACGAGTCTGACACAGATATTAATATCCAGCTTCATATCACCGCCTGATAAGACTCCACAAGCTTATTGTGGTTCGGGCATTGCCGACCAGTGCCACCACCACCACCGCCAAACCAAGCACCACAGCCGAGATTGCCCAGAGACTAAGATAGCCAGCCGTGGGGAATGGCTTCGAAACTAAGGCTTCGCCTGCCTCGACCCACGCCGTCAGACAAAGCATGCAGATTGCAGATCATGATTGGCTGTCGCTCGTGTTGTCGTTATCAGTACCCGCGGTGGTGCCATTTCCCGCCATCTATGGGGCTCAGCTCTCCCAAACTCCTCGCCATCCCCGTCGTTGATTAAAACGATGTGATTATTATCAAGTTATCCCCTGATTTCGACGTAGCAATCGATATTGGGCCCCCGTTCATAGCCGCGGTATCTATAATGATAGGGCTGCCATTCGACGGTCACACAAAGGTCTGAGCGTACGTGGGACAAAGAAAAAAAGCCAATCAACCACGAGGGTTTCTCTTTCAACAGTTGGTTTATCCTCGAGACATGCCTATCGATCCTTTGGACGGAAAATGCCCGGAGCTCCTACGGGGTATCCTCGTGTTTGTTTGCAATCTCCACGCTGTTTTCGGAAGGTTAAGGCACGGCACAGTTGGTGTCTGACTGCCCCCCCGGGATCGACAGTTTCAGTTTAGTCCAGATGGTGTGCAAATAGCGGAGGCAAAAAGATGGAATTTTGCCAAAGTACTGTTGGAACTTGGCAGTGCATAGCTGGCAGTATGGGACTCGACGCACTGGAAGACTCAAACAGGTCATCAGTAAACCGGTCACACAAAAACTAGGGAGGATGGTAACTCAATTTCTATGTAACCATAGTGTCTGAGCTTCAGATTGGCTCCACTGAAGACGGACATTGCATCGCCATGGCAAGCCGTTCACATGGCAATTGATAGAGGGACTGCTCACTGCCCAGACTCTTCCATAATCTCTCGTTTGTAGAAGCAACGGGTAAATGTAAAGCCTTCCACTCTTCTAGACGAACGCTAGAAACCCACTGGGCGTATGTATCTGAAAGGATCCTGCAAGAAAATGCCCTTGTTGCCGCCATGTTTCCCTGTCTGTACATAATCTCCGGGCCTAAAGCGTCGTGTTATCTTAGTCCTGGTGGCCACTCAAGCTATCAGCCATCTCCACTTTGACCTCTTACCTTGCGATACAATTGATTAAATATCATTTGGCTAGACTAGCGTCTGCGCCGTTGGAATGGCGAAAAGTGGTTTGAATTTTGATAGAGAGCACGCGAGGTGCAGTGAATGACGGCCCTGCAGCTGGTGCGACGAGATTGCAGCGTTTCCCTTTCTGGCCTGTTCGTCTGTTTCCATCCAGCTTGCCCCTCTTCCTCCTCGACCTTTTCTGAACCTCTTCTTCCCTGATATTTATTCCTGTCCCTGTGTCTCGCCCGTTTCCAACCTGACATCCTTTCCCCACACGATCATCCCTCTGGTTTTCCTTTTTCTCTCTTCCCCTCTGCATCTTCTTGCTCTCTCGCATACTATCTTCTTTTGCGCTCTATACGGCTATTGGGATCCGTTCACTCATTCTCAGCCATGAGTGATCCGGTCGAACCAACAGACCTGGTCTACGTGGCTCAGGCTCATGCTCCCCATGTCACGGCAGAGACTCCCGCCAAAGAGAAGGCCATCGATGAGAAAACTGTCGACGATAAGAATGAGGACAAAGACGTCGCAGTGGTTTCCTCCTCCCTGCCTTCCTTCTACGAGGATGGTCGCGAGCGTCCTACCGAGTTAGAAGAGCGCACTCTCCGTCGTGTTTCTGGCAAGATCCCTTGGGTTGCCTACTCGATTGCCTTTGTCGAGCTTTGCGAGCGATTCTCCTACTACGGAACTACTGCTGTCTGTATGTGTTACTATTCCCCCTACAGAGTTGATAACAAACTGACTCTATTAGTCGCCAACTTCATCCAGCAGCCTCGTCCGGATGGCTCGTCCACTGGTGCCGGCTACGGTGGTCAATCTGGAGCGCTGGGAATGGGCCAGAGAGCGTCCACCGGCTTGATTACCTGTATATTTCCCACTCAAATCCGTTATAGACCATAACTGATGTCTTTCTCCTAGTCAATACCTTCTGGTGCTACCTGATGCCCATCCTGGGTGCCTGGATTGCCGATGAATACTGGGGACGAATGCTCACTATTCAGGTCGCTATTGGATTTGCAATGGCTGGACACGTCCTTCTGATCATCTCGGCTCTGCCTCCTGTCATTGACAACCCTAACGGTGCCTTGGGCTGCTTCGCCGTCGGTCTGGTGATTTTCGGAGTTGGTGTTGGAGGTTTCAAGTATATCTCTGCTCTACTTTTTATCAACATGGCCGTTGGCTTATAAATTCCAGGTCCAACATTTCTCCTCTGATCGCCGAGCAGTACAAGGAAACAAAGCTGTTCATCAAGACGATTCCCAAGACTGGAGAGCGTGTGATTGAAGATCCAGCTCAGACCATCACTAGGATTTTCCTCTACTTCTACTTTATGATCAATGTCGGCTCCTTAGTGGGCTCAGTCGCCATGGTGTATGCGGAAAAATACGTTGGTTTCTGGCTTGCGTTCCTTCTTCCCACCATCATGTTTGCCTTCTGCCCCGTGGTCCTGTTCTTTTGCCGCAAAAAGTACGATGTTACACCTCCCACGGGCTCCGTTGTTGCAAAGTCCTTCAAGCTTTGGTCTTTAGCACTCAAGGGACGCTGGTCTTGGAACCCTGTTACATTGTGAGTTTTTGTGTCCAAATCCTTTGTTTCATGTTCAATGCCTAGAATGAAAATCAAACTAATCATATGGACAGTGTCAAGAACTGCAGAGCTTCTGATTTCTGGGAACGTGTCAAGCCTAGCAAGATTGAGAACAAGCCTCAGTGGATGACCTTTGACGACCAGTGGGTTGATGAAGTGAGCAGAGCCCTCAAGGCATGCGCAGTCTTCCTCTGGTACCCTCTCTATTGTGAGTATTACTGTTAAAGGTTCCTGCCATGTCCAAAACTAACCATTCATGAAGGGCTTGCATACGGACAGATGACCAGCAACCTGACCTCCCAGGCCGCCACGATGGAGCTGCACGGCGCTCCCAACGACATCATCAACAACTTGGACCCGCTTGCTTTGATCATCTTCATTCCAATCGTGGATCAATTCTTCTACCCTGGTCTTCGAAAGCTGGGCCTCAACTTCACCCCGCTGAAGAAGATCTATGCTGGTTACATTGTCGCCTCTCTGTCCATGGTTTCGGCGGCCGTGACACAGCATTACATCTACAAAAAGAGCCCTTGCGGTGACCACCCGAGCTCTTGCTCCGAGCCGGCTCCTATCAATGTGTGGGTGCAGACTATCCCGTATGTGTTGATTGCCTTTTCGGAGATTTTCGCCTCCATTACCGGATACGAGTATGCGTATACCAAGGCCCCCAAGAACATGAAGAGTTTGGGTATGTATTTCTTCTATCCTCCTTCCTACCTTTAATACTAATGTATATGATATAGTTCAATCCATCTATCTGTTCATGAACGCCATTTCGTCTGCCATCCAGGAAGCCCTGACATCTTTGTCTGCTGATCCTCTTCTGATCTGGAACTATGGTTTCGTTGCCGTTCTCGCCTTCATCGGTGGTAACCTCTTCTACATGACCCACTACAACCTGGACAAGAAGGAAGACGAGCTCAACAACATCGAAGCGTCGACTTACCTGGGACGTGGTCCTCAAGCTCATAACGAGAAGACCGACCCGGAGCTGTAGACTCGCCCCTTGTACCTTGGCGGCCCATCATATTTTCGCTATTGCGGAGTTCTAATAATCCTGTGTAAACAATGCGGGAAAGGGTACTTTGTCTTCAATTTTCTTTTTCGGGTTTGGGTGTATTCGGTGTATGATCTCAATGGGTTATGAAATACTGGAAAAATGGAAATGTTATTAGTGGTTAATCCAGGCTACAAAATGAACATAATGATATCATTTATCTGAATTGATTATGTGCCAATCAAGACTTGTATAGCATCATGATTCCTCACTACTGACCATGTCGAAGTAAACACAAAGTTAGAGAGTTCGTAGAATTTCCCCATATGTAGTATTAGCAGATGGTAGGAGATGAGAGTATAGAACTTAGGGATACATAATAATCATTGCATGCCTGTATTAGAAGATGAATGAAACAAATTCTTCTAGTAGAAGTCATGCATAGCGCAGCAGATCCACCGGTTTTTGATGAACCCAACAAAAGAAAAACGCCTTTTTGTTCTCCAAATAAAATGCAAAAGTATATACCAGACAGACTCAAAAAAAAAAAAAAAAAAAAGGTTCAAACAATGGTAAGGAAAACCTGCCTTACAGAGTCGAGTAGGTTAGTTTTGTTTCTCAGACTCCTTGTCCTCTTCCTTCTGCGAGGACTTTTCTTCCTCTTCCTCCGTAGGTTGGCTCTTCTCGGCGGCTTCCTCACGAGGAGCTTCTTGCGACTTCTCCTGAGTCTTGGTGGCCGCGTGGTTCTCGTAGAGCGACTGGTGCTTCTTCTTCAACCGGGACTCCTCAGCAGCAACCATATCCTTCCAGAGATCTCCTTCCTCCGTACCCTGGGGGGTAACCTCAGCAGCCTTCTTAGCAGCCTCCTTATTCTTCCTGGCCGCCTCGATAAGCCCCCGTCCCTTACGCTGATCGGAGATCTCGAACGCGGCCGACGCACACAGCACAGCGAGGGTCAATCCCTGCGCATACACACGCGCCTGGACAATCTTCTGCTGCCCGGTCAAGTACGGGTTGCGACCAACCAGCGCAAACGATCCGATCATACTAGCCACCCAGGTCACACCGACGATCTTGTACCGTTCCTCACGGGCAAAGGCGAGGGCGCGGTCGGTGAAACTCATGTGCGACAATTCCTCCTCACGGAGTCGGGTCTCGCGGTTCTCGTACCAAAGTCGTTCCTGGTTGCGCTGCTTTTCGAAATCGCGAGATGCATGGTCGGCTGCGATGATACCGACAAAAGTACCCGAGGAGGTGACCAGGAAGGATTTCATCGGGAGGGTGAGGTTGCGGATGGTTTGGTAACGCTTTGTAGCGGCCATGACTCCGGCAGCTCCGCCTATACAACCGAGGATGGTTCCGAAAGTACCGCCCTTAAGAACGGACCTGGGGACGTTAGTTTCGTCTGTATGTGTGCTGTTTCGAGCGCAGAAAGACCTACTTGTAGTGAGCATCCTCCTCTTCCTTGGTTAAAAGCTTCATGATGCGGGGTTTGTGAGGGTAGATTCGATTCGAATCCAGAGGGTATTGATGAGCAGGGTTAGAGAGTCAATTGCCAACGGCAAGATTATGGTATGATGTCTAGGTGTAAGACGAGTAAAGAGTCGAAGTGGTGACGGTGGTGTGAGCTCAGGAATCCCGTTTCTTAAAAATGAACACCAAAGGCCGGTCGGGGAATGACGTTTGCGCCTCACGGGATCTGCTCGGCCTCCGTTCGCTGCCGGTTGCTTTTCGCCGGGGGAAACTCGGGGTCGACTTTTGCCTTTCTCGCACGAGTCGTTTCGAGGGAATTGTCAGCTTAGCAGGGAGTCATAGATGGCGATCTATATTTATATAATATTAATATCAAAGTCTTGTTTACTAATTGCATTCGTTATCCCAGATATTTTAATACAGTTAGAGAAAGAAACACTATCAACTGCCATTGGATCCTTAATACGCCCTTTGCATAACCAGTGGCCAAAATGAAGAAAAGAACAAGCCCCATGCATCCCAGCAAAAAAGAAGTGCAAATATACTAGTGGTTCATATGGCTCGACAGAGCCTAGACAAGATCCAACAATCATCTTCGAGAAGATCCCTTCTGTGCTGCAATCTGTCGCGCGCGCATTCTCCGGAAACGGTCCTCTCCACTGGCTCCCAGAGGACGCGCGAACTTGCTTTCCTGTACCATTGTAGGGCGTGGCACAACAGTGTAGCTGGTATGAGTGATTTCGGCACGAGCACGGTTGGCAAGACGGGGAGGAAGAAGCTCTCGTGCCCGCGCTTCCGCTGCAGTAGCTTGTGCCGATTGAGTACGTGAAGTGATTTTCCTGTAACACCGTCAGCTTTTGATATCGCACGCTCTGGAAGGAAAAAGCCATACGTAGGGTCGAATGCAGCCTCCTGGTACACCCGCTTCGAGTAATCATCACTGCGTTGTAAGATCGGTCGCGTCCACTCGGCAAGGAGACGCTCTGCCATGCGCTTGATACCAGGTTCAGGTCGCTTGGCTTTGGTATAGAATACAATCACCTTTCCGATCCCGCTGGCAATCAGTGCTTCCTTGTTGATGGGTAGCTTGGTCAACGAGGTCATCAGGTCCCGCTGAATGTTGTAAGCAGGCAAAGACCCGTCATCCAGGGGCTCAAGGAAGAACTTGACGGCTTCCAAGAGGTTGATTTCTGGGTCAACCAAGCTGTTGACATATTGGTTCCGGTTGAGCAATGAGACAACTTCGGGCAACATCTTGAGCTTGTGCATAGCAGGCTGGCCCTGTCGTCTATTGATAGCGTCCATCTGAGCGGCATGGGTCATACGCTTGCGCATATCTTCAATCTCGGCATCGGCCATTTGCTCCAAGTCCTATAAGGTGTAAGCATACCATCTCCTGTGATGATATTCCATAAACGGCGGGAAAGAACATACAATGCCATCCGCTTTCTTGAATCGCCTTTTAGTCGGCTTCTTCATAGCCTCGTCCATAGCACGGTCAAGCGCCCGGCGACGACCTGTTATCGCGAGTCAGTACACAACCAGATATTACTTTCATCGTCACATACGCGTAGCAGGATCGAGAAGCTCCTCATCAACCGGGTCGGCTTCTCTCCTCTTACGTTCCTTCTTCCGGGAACGCCCTTCCCCATCACTGCCACCCTCCTCCAGCTCCTTCATGCGACGGCTTTTCTTCTCTCTTCGTCCCTCTCTCTTGCGTGTGGACCGTTCACCCCCTTCCTCAGTCCTCTTGCGCTTGTGACGACCGATCAACTTCAAATTATCCTCATCGATAGCCAGCTGAGGCCGATCTTCGATGTCGACATTTTCCGGGTCAAAGTCCTCGAATTGCGCCTCGTCGACTTCGGAGAGAACCGACTCGTCGTCAGAGCCACCACCACCACCAGCATCATTATCATCAGAGTCATCGCCCCCAGCAGCGCCGGCCTTTGCGTCCGCATCGTCGTCCGAGTCGCCCCCATTGGCGGCTACGTCGCCAGTCTCAGCTGCGTCGTCGCCAGCGCCGGGTGTAACTGCCTTCTCCTGTTCATGGTCCGAGCCGTCTGCGCCTGGCAGCTGGGCTGGCTTTACTTCAGGGCTAGCTGACATAATTGAGATAGGGTATCGTGGTAAATATTAGAGACAAAAGTCGTTGGTTTTGATACGAAGATCGAAGAGATGTCGGGGCGCAGAAACGCCGCTCCGCGACTTAGTCCAGTCCACGTATAAAGGAGAAATGACGGATAGTGGCAGGTCAAATCGAGGACGTATAACAAGAAAGATGCAGATTAGACCCTTGGTTTAGTTAAAGCTGAGAATGAGGAATTAAAAGGCTGAGAAGGACAGAGGGGGGGAGTAGTCGTAGGAGCAACAGCAACAGAGAAATTCCGCCTCCGTCAATGAAGGCAGGCGGTGAAGAGGAGCTTTTGCAGTTGGCATCACGGCTTCATGTTATTTCATCTTCTTCCTTCACCAGGCTGTACTATTACCTCGCTTTCACCACTTTCTCCTTCTCGATACACTTTGGATTTTAATCTCCCTTTCTTCAAACACAAATAATCACAATGTTTGCTCCAGGTCAGTCTACTTTCCCCCATAATCCGAGGCTTTATCATCGTCCCTTGCACCGCATTATTTCATTTGAGAATCACCACATGAGGCTTCCAGCTGTATGAATTGATTGACTAACATTGTATGTGCAGGTGGTGCTCCCCCTTCCAAGGATGAGATCAAGGTAAGCCTACCTTCCCAAAATACACCACTTTTCATGTTGGCGTCAACCTCAAATGAACCCAACGACTTTGACTCCAACATTTCCGATTTCAACGAGAACTCTACCTCTAACACTATACAAAACAGGCCGGTGAGGTTGAGGCCTGCCAGACCATCCACACAGCCATTGCTGGTGGTATCCTGCTGTACCTCTGTACGTTGAATTGCTCAAAACCCACCCCTCGGAAGATTTTGATTAGAATCTTGAAACTAACTGCTTTCAGCTCCCTTCGCTGTTGACTTCGTCAAGAAGTTCCTTTAAATAATTGCATATTGCTTTCATATTTTTGGTCATGATGGGTTGCCAACTTTGGAGGATTTAGGACGGAACGCTGGTTTGTTATGGCAGCTTCGCAATTTGTCTTTGTCTCGCTGGGAGTCAGGGCATGATGTATTATTATTGTACATGTTTTTTATAGTTTCCGGATATAACGAATAGAAAGGGAAATGGTGAAGCGTCGCTTTTTATTCTAAAAGATACATAGATCGGGCTCCAACTCGGCATTGCAGGATACCAGCTCCAAAAAGAAAAACTCCTTTGCTCCTGGGCATCAAGTAATACATTACCAACTAGAAAACCACCATCGACGAAATGGAGGTGACGGAGAGAAAGAAGAATTAGGAAAACATATCGCATGACAAGGCAAAGGAAAGGCTCAAAGACCTATTGAATCTAGTGGTCTACCGATCCCTGGAGCTTCTGCGCCTCGTCGAAATCTGTCTTGACTGACGCCAGTTCCTTTTGTAGGTGCTGGATCTGGGCATGGTAGTCATCCAAAATCTAGTGCGTTGTTAGTGGGTTGTATTAAAGGGAAGACAACAGATTGCTTACCTTCTTCGCCGTCTTCATGGTATTCTCGTCTAATCCGTCGTCTGCCTGCGCCGCGGCGTTCGGGCCAGCCTTTTCCATCTCCAACTGCAGGCGTTTCGAATGCTCGCGAATAGCCAACATCCGGGCCCAAATCTCCTCGCCACGTCCATTCAGAGACGGATCGAATACGCTTCGCTCCAGCTGCGCCAGCTTTTTCCTCAATTCCTCCTCTGCGTCGTCCATCGCATAGCCTCTGTTTCTCAGAACCTGTGTCTTAGCCGCAAGCGCGAGGCAGCGCTTGCTCAATACGATATGCTTCCGTCGGCAATCGGCGATCTTGACAGAAATCTTCAAATCATGCCGAGAGAGCAAATCGGAGAGACAGTTGTTGATCTCGTGCAGGCGGGACTGCATCATGGTCAGGAAATCCTTTTGTCTCTGCGCCCGTTTTCCCAGCTCCCAAAATCCCTTGACGAGAACTGGCACGTATCCCGACCCGGGTCTATTCCGCAATGCATCCTCCCACTTTGCTTCATCATCCTCCGCACTCGGTTGGTAAAATGGTGCTGCATCTTCACCGACATTGTTATACAGATACGTTCTAAACGGCGATACACGGTTTTCGGACCGCCACTTTTCCTGGACAATTGCCATCTGCATGGGCACGGTTCGGTGCACTACCAATCTAGTCAGCTCGGGCTCATTGTAATACGCCTACACGATCAAAACAAACCTCCGGTGACAGCACGACCCGGTGACCAGAGGCCGGATCCCTGCTGTGTTGTGCTCTGTCCCAGTACAGACTGCTGTGGCTGTGGCTGCTGCTGCTGCTGCTGTTGTTGCTGCTGCTGAGGCTGGGTGCTGGCGCCAAGTCCTCCAAACAGACCAAGGCCTCCACCCTGCTGTTGGGGTTGTTGTTGCTGTCCTGTGCCCCCGAAAAGACTTCCCTGCGGTTTCTGTTGTTGCCCAAGTGATGCTCCAAACAAACCCCCAGTCTGCTGAGGTTGTTGCGACTGTTGTCCCGCTCCCCCAAAAAGACCACCGCCCGGTGGCTTCTGTTGAGTAGATGATCCGAACAGACCACCAGACTGCGGTTGATTCTGGGTTGTAGAGCCGAAGAGGCCGCCACTTTGCTGGGGCTGCGATGTCGCATTGGCACCGAACAACCCACCTCCGGTCGAGCTCTGCTGGTTCTGTGTTGATCCAAAGAGGCCTCCTCCACTTTGTTGGTTTCCAGTAGTACTAGATCCAAACAGACCTCCTCCAGTACCGCCAGTCTGTTGAGTGCCAGTCGTGCCTGAGCCAAAAAGGCCTCCTCCAGTAGCTCCTCCGCTCTGCTGGTTTCCAGTGGTGCTCGAGCCAAAAAGACCGCCGCCTCCAGTGCCTCCAGTAGTACCTCCTGCTCCTCCAAAGGGGCTGGGCTTATTGGCGGTAGACGACCCAAACAGTCCGCCTGACTGAGGTTGGTTCCCAAAGAGAGACATGATTATAAATGATCGGACCGATCTTGTATGATATTAAATCCGGTGTGGGAGAGAACCAAACACAAAAATTAAAAACACACTGGCTAGCTCCAGCAACGAGCGTGTGTTTCGGGCGGTGAAAAAAAAACAGACCACCCACAGGGGAAAGGTTCCGGTGCGCTTGATCGGGGGTTTGGTTTCAAGGACGACAGTTCAGGATCGCATCGTAAGGACACACGAGGAAAGGATGCGGCAGAGGAGATCTGCGAATGCGCGACGACGAGGGCAATTGGAGCTGTCGGCGATGACTTTGCTCTGGGAGCTGCGGCTTTGTTTTTCGTGAATCACGTGATGTGTTTCCAGTAGTACTCAACCACGGCTACCACATTTAGTTGAAGAATTCGACGACGGTGAGATTAATTATTTTGAAGAATTGTGAGATAACCAATGGAAGCAATTGTATAAATATTCAATTTTCATTGAATATCACCCTCGCATCTGCACAGCAACTGTCATACAATTCCGGCAGCAGATATCTTACTAAGCAGAATCGAACCCCGACCGCCGGCCAATCAGAAACAGGCAAAAACTGACCTTCCCCCAAACTCTCGCAGCTCTCCTTCGACGCCCTCTCCACCATCGCCCGCCCATCGCCAGTCTCTACTTTGACAATTGGACCCTCTCCGCGGCTAGGACGACCTTTTCAAGATGTCTGTGAGAGATCCTCAGTATGTACTCCCCCTCCCCTCTTGCAGGGCAGTCTGCCCGGGTGATCACGGCTAATGCGTTTCCCTCCCTAGGTTCAACCAGCATGTCCTTGTCGACACGACGCCAATGCCCGATGGCATCCCCAAGGTGCAGGAGATCGGTGCTACCTCTGCGCCGTTGATGAGTGCCTCGTACTTTATCGGTGACCGATGCCACGCCTTCAATGAGGATTATATGAAGTGCAAGGCCGAGGCTAACGGCCGCGGGGAATTCGAGTGTATGAAGGAAGGTCGCAAGGTAACCCGCTGTGCGGCTAGTGTGTATGTTTCGAAAACCCTGATTGGAAATATATGGGCAATTGCGCACCAAAGGGGGTAGCTATGTTTGAAATCAGGAACATGACTGATTGATTTGCGTGCAGGATCAAGGATATCAACACCCACTGCTTGAAGCAGTTTAACGCACATTGGGAATGTCTCGAGAACAACAACCACCACATGTGGGAATGCCGAAAGCCCGAGATGTCTTTGAACAACTGCGTGTTTGAGAAGCTGGTACGTCTTCACATCATATATAAACTACTACGACGTCGAAGTCACGGAAAAGATCTAATTCCAAGCAGGGCCTCAAGAAGACCATCCCCGGAGCCCCCGAGAACCAGACTCCCGTACATCTGCGACCTAAGCAGCTGTACGCTCAATTCCCCGGACCTCAATATTAAGGCCGTTCAATGCTGTTTCCTTTTCTGTTTGATTTGGGTGTTTCCAATGAAACTCTGTTTGTGTATATATTAGCATCAGGAATGGTCAATGGTTTCAAACTCTGTTATTATGGCTTAGATATATGTCTAAGCTCATCATGAATGTAGTCGGTTTGTTTTAATACTTTGGGTGTATCAGTACATTGATATCTCCTCTCACAATGGTCAAGAAAAGCCTCGCTCTAATGTTAGAATACAGCCCAGGTTCCTCTAATAACGCCTGGTTAACCAAGGAAACAAAGCTTCTCAAGTTCTTTTCGAATGGTACATCAGAAGCCAAACCAACTCAAAAGATCAAAGATGAAAAAGGACCCTCCAATTGAAGAAAAAAACACTATGTACTTGAAGAATAAGAAACCCCAATGACGTCAAGAAAATTATGGGTAAGATTAAGAAGAAGAAGCAAAGACAATCCACTAGGGAAGCGTAGGAGCCCGACGAAACCGTCTCAGAAAGCTCAATGTCGTCAGTCGACTCTTCACCCTAGACCATCCAACCTTGAGCTTCTGTTCGAGTCGTCGGTCTCCCCTGAGCCGCATCCAGATCAGCAACACGCCCAGCATGGCTATGTCCCAGATGATCTGGCGCAGGGTCACCCAGACCAACCACTTGACCCATGCAAAGAGACTGTTCCGGCGCCGGTTGGCCAGCGCGCGCACCTCCATCTGTTCCCGGACGGCGGCCACCTCGGCGGTCATTTTAGTCAAGGCCTGCTCGACTCTTCGTCGCCATCGTCGGTTATCAATATCGCCGGGAGGTTTGGCGCCGGCAGGTGTTCTTCTCCTGCCTCGTTGTAGAGCCCCGTCGTCATCATCGGATATGTGACTCTCATGGTTATGCTCATCATCCTCGTAAAGGGTATCCTGGGCTTCCTCGTACTCCTCATCCTCATCATCTTCGTCCTCCAATTCTTCTTCCACCACCTCATCCTCTACCCCATCACCCGAATTCACCATCCCAGACCCACGTCGCTGATAAATACCATCCGGCTGACTGACGGGACTCAGAACCCGTAACCTCGAATCCCCTCGCGCAGTGGCAATCATATCCTCATACTCCGGCCGGGATAGTCGCCCCCCCGATACTCGCATAACTATGCTGTGGCAATGGGGGTACTCCGACGGACTGATGTACGGGACTAGACGTCGATGATAGAGAAGAGGTATTCGACTTGATCTGGTCCCAGACAAACTCAAGTTCGGCGACGAGTTCACGGGCCTCGGGCGTTTGCGATGCGTAGCGGTGCATTGTATCAATCAAGGTAGAAATGTAGCGTCTTTTGGCTTGTGTGCGGGTTTGTCCGCGTTGGGCGAACCATGCATCCCTATATGAAACTCTTAGTATGGGCTTCTTTTTTTCAAAAATATAAGCTCGGCTGTAGAGCAAAAGAGAAGTCGTACCATTTCTCACACTCCGCATAGACATCCGCTGTATTTCCGACCGGTCGATCCATCACCCCTTCTACATCACCCTCTGAATTACCATAAAAAAACCACCGGTCAGCCTCAGTATCAAAATCGGGAAGACGCGAATGCAATACCCATGCTCTGTTTGTATAATCCATATAGCTTCAGCCGCTCCGCCGCCGGAGGTCGCGCGGTGCCCGTCCGCGGGATCCTTTTGACGGTATTCAAGGCATGGACGAAGACTCGATCTAGAATACACCCAATTACTGATTAGTTTGTGATTCAATGGGACCGTAATTTGAGAGCCAAAGAAGGAGGAAGGAAGAACGTACCAACAGAGTCCGACATGATGAGTTGAAGATAAGAGAGAGGCCTTTCTCCTTCATCAGAGCGGGGTTTGGCACCGGGTTACGCGGTCGATCCGCATGGAGAAAGGCGTATATATACAAAGGGAATCAAAGGAGCGACAAATCAAAAGCAAACAATGAGCGTGGAAAAGGTCAAGTCGAGGTCCTAAAAGCGTCCGAAAAGGGGACGCGGTGGATTGATTTAATTGATGATGATCGGAGCGGATCGCAGGTTTAGCTGGAAAGCTTCCCCGGATTTGGTTTCGAGCGCTTGGAGTGGGATTTATTCCGAGGCAGCACGGGGCAGGAGACGCAGAGAGAAGCCAATTAATTAATCCGGGACTTTGTTGCAGGCTGCGAGGAATGAGATCGGGAATGTTGGGTGGTTTCTTCTGTATGTCTTGTTCCTGTCGGGGGAGATGATAGCAGGTGGTGTGTTGGCTGATCGATACTCGTGGGGACAGCCAGTGAACCGCGGTTCTCGGAGTCTCTTTTATTAAAGCCATACCTGTGACAGGCGATGGCCAGCATCACTGCATCAATTGTGATGATCTTTCTGGATATTAAATATCATAGTTAAAATGAAAACAGGTAAACAGTTATTTGCATTGGTGTTGCTACAGCTAATTGTTTTGTGATATGTGCCAGTAGTTTTCACATGATTATGCCTGAAGTCGTATACTGAAACATGAACAATTCAATCGTGATATAAAATACAAGAGATCATAACATTTATAAATCAGCCTTCTTCGTCCCCCCGGTCGCAGATGCATTCTCAGCATCTATTATCGCCTTGCCTGTCATCACCCCGGATTCCCCCGGGTTATCGTCACCGGCCAGCGGTGGTCCCGTGAAGCTCTTGCGTGCATAGATGACATACCACGCCAGGCTGATGGCCGCAAATCCAGCAAATACGACACTTGCATAGTTCATCGACTCTGCGTCGACCGGGAGCGAGACGGGCATGCAGAAGAGAACCACGGCGAGGACGATCCAGCAGATGGTCATGATGTTGATGGCGTATCCGAATTTACCCAACGAGAAGCTGGAGTTTTTCACGGCTTGTCGTCCACGGAGGAGGGAGATAAAAATCGGCAGGCCGTACGAAATCGACAGGCAGATAGTAGCTACACCAGTGAAGGAGTTGAAGGCGGCAGTGGATCCGAAATAAATCAATCCCAGGAGACAGTCCACCACAGCGGACAATAGAATGGCGTACACGGGGACATCGAGAGTCTTGTTCACCTTGCTCCAGATTCGGAATCCGGGAATCGCACCGTCACGGGCAAAAGCATATGTGCATCGACTGGCAGCAGTCAGGGCACCAATTCCGGCAAACATCAAAATACCCAGGAGTAAGAAGAGCAATCCAAATCCCCCGGCAGCTGACCCGGTAGCAGTCTTGAATACAAGCCCGATGGGTTGGCCACTGGTGACATCTAACAATTCTTTGACTGATGGCAGGACGAACATGATCGGAATCAGGTAAAATAAACCGGTTATACCTGCGGCGACGACCGACAAGACGATAGCTTTGGGGACCTCGCGTTCGGGGTTCTGCACCTCTTCGCACATGGAAGCCACCATACCATAGCCAGTTAGGGTATATGCAGCCTGCAACAAACCGACGAAAAACGCCCATCCAGAAGGCCTAACACGGTCAATCTCCAACTTTCAAACCAAGAACAAGGGGAAAGGGTTCCATACCATCCACTTTGGGAAGCGTCGTAGTGACCAAAAACGAATTTGGCATTTCTTCGAGTATCATCCGCCATGGTCAATAGCGTAACGAGGATAATAACCACACTAGCTGCCGTCCACACAATACAGGCCTTGTTGATAAGATCGAGGTACTTGGACAAGAAAATATTCACCATAGCGCAGACGAAAATGACAGCCCAGAACATGAGAATGGTCTGCCAGGCATTGGCGACGAAATTCTCATTCCACAACGAGATGGCACTCAGGATAAGCTGACCACCCGAGAAGGTGATACTCAGCGTGACGGTCCAGTTTCCAACGAGAGTCAACCAGCCGTCGATGAAAGACATCATGGGCGCCCATTTCTTAGTCGACAACATGGCGCTCCAGTAGTAAACGCCTCCGGCGGTTGGGTAGACGGCGCAGATTTCGGCCAACGAAGCGGCGATGCCGATGGAGATGAGGGTGACGAGAACCCAGCCCCAGATGACGGTGACGGCTTGGCCATCTGTGAGGGTGATGTAGAGGGTGGTGCTCAAACCGAAGGGGGCGGCCATGATGGCGAATGATCTATACAGACAGTCAGTTAGTATATCTCTTTCGGCTGCTCATCGTCACTTCAAACAATGGAGGATACATACAAACCCAAGATACTCATCATGCTCAAATTCCGGGGTAATTCACTCTGGTAGCCCATTCGGGCCAATGCCTCGTCGGCATTATCCATAGAAGGACGCATAATGGAAGTAGATGTAGATGTAGTTAGATAAACAGAAGCAAAAACAAAGCACTCAATCCAGCAGGAATAGAGGCATTCCGTGAGCAAGACGGGACAGCAGCCGCTCTTGAGCTGGATGATAGACGGTGGGTATATAAGACTGACACGACATGATGACGCCTGAAGCTGAAGAAGAGGAGAACGATAAGGAGGGGAAAGAGAAGCTTAAGGTTCCCTTTACAGTCTAGAGGGGAGCCCACCCCCGCACGAACTGGTATCGTACGGTCATTACGGACTCCACTGCCCACCCAACGGGCAGTCAGGCCCTGATAAGGCGTCCCATTACGGTAAAACGTCCGTATCGCCGGTCTCGGCCCAGGGGCGGTCCGGAAGCGCGAGTTTAAGAGCGCGCAGAGGGGGCGGAAATGGTGAAACAGACGATATCATGGAGAGATAGAGAGATACTGTGTCATGGAATCGATAGAAGAGATATAGAAGGAAGAGATAGATAATAACTGGGTGGGCAGCTGTCAGTCATACCCGCGCTTATCCTTAACTAACACTTATGGAGATCAGATAAGTCATTCTCCTATTATTCTGTTATTGAATGGATGAACACATAGTAAGGCAGTCTGCCGAATACATCACTGAAGACTTGGTATGCATATAGAAATACTCCGAGAAGTAAGGAGTTATCTGACGTCACATGTCATGAATTCATGAAGATAAGTCAGGCAGCACATGGCCTTTTCTGCCCAATAATGTATTGTGTATTAAAGGGGTGAGCTTATGCAATTCCATGGAGACTGTGAATAACCTCAATGTTCAATAGAACTGCTACATACATGTTCGTGTATGAAGGACATCAACCACCTGCCACTCTCCTCTGGTCATTTAGTACTAAACAAATCCTCTTAGAGTTGAGGCATTTACATTCACGATGGTATTCCATTCCAGGTCACATGGTTCGATTATGAACCATGGCTCTCCGATAAAAAACTCGAGCTTAATCCATCTTCAACACAGCAAAGCCCACAATATACATTCATATTTGAATTGTTATGTAAATAGCTAGACCTAGTGTCCATTCAAGATACATCACATCGATTGTCACACACAAAGAGTGACGGCTGCCACATCTGCTTCCTGCTTCTGCCCTTCCATCACCAACTGACCAGGGCGATGGCCGGAGCACCAACAAGGATGAGCGCCAAAAATAAAAGGAAATGGGGGGAGGTGAAAGCGAGGGAAAGGATACATAAATAGGTAGGAACAGGAATATGAAACATCCAAACCATAAAAAGACATGGGGGATTTTTGAGGGGGTATCAAAGGCAATATGAGACAGCAAAATCTCTTTTTTTTCGCTTTTTTTGTGCTTTTGTATCTATGGTACGTGAGGTTTGTAAAGGCAAGGGCGAAAGTAGGCCCTGGCATGTCGAATCATGCCCAGACGCTCGTGTCGGTGAAGGGGCAGATGCGGTGGGAAAGGGGGAGGAGACAAGATAGAACGAAACCAAAGAGGCCCAGGAGGATCAACTGCGAGGATGAGGTGTAAATGGAGGTGAGCGTAGCGTGACTGTCGGGTGGGCCGATCCGGCGTGTCAGGGCATCAAAGACACCCCGCGGTTTGTGCCCGAGTGTTGTCGTCTTCAGCAGTAGAAAAAGCAAAAGCCACAAGCGAAAAATAAAAAAAGATCGGTGACCAACTCCTTCTATCCCACGATCGCTTTTTGCTGCTTTTCTCCCATCCTCCATGCTTCACTCAACATGACGCCATTTCTTTCAAAAAAAAAAAAAAAAAAAAACATCGCGAGGCCTCATCTTTCAAGGCCTCGCTGGGAAGCTGAATCGCAACGGTGCATCAACGCCTTCATAAACAAACAAAATGATCAGAAAAAAAGAAGAGGCAAATCAACAGCAGAAAACAAACGCCCAATCATGCAGTCGTCAGTCCAGATAAATCGTTACATGGGATGATGCAGTTATAACGGCAAGCAAGTACAAAAGGTCTAAGAATGGCAGCGCTCACAACAACGTTCAGGGGCTCAGTTCAGCACCAATGTCGTCGGTCCCGTCTAACCCAAACCCGGCCATGTCGACCGAGTGCAGAGAACCGGGCCCGCGCCCTAGAGAGATATCTGACGAGGCATAGTCATGTTTGAGTCGCTCATGAGGCCCAAAGAACGGTCGAGTCTCT
Source organism: Aspergillus sp. 'subgen. Cremei' (assembly GCA_019976455.1). Taxonomy (NCBI): domain Eukaryota; kingdom Fungi; phylum Ascomycota; class Eurotiomycetes; order Eurotiales; family Aspergillaceae; genus Aspergillus; species Aspergillus sp. 'subgen. Cremei'. The sequence continues at coordinate 2,680,001 of JAFBMR010000003.1, forward strand.
TCGTTGGGCGTGTTCCCATCACCGGCGGCCCATGGACCATGCTGCCAGAAGCGAGTGTTGGCCTGCTGGTCTCCAAACAGATCGTGGTGGTCATGATGGGTTTCTGCACCATGGCTGGTGAAGTCGTTTGGCGACTGGAACCGCAAATGCGACCGACTAAAACTGGAGCATGGTGAGTCCGCGTGGAGAGGAAGATCGAGACCAGAAAGGGGCATGTCTTCGACGGTCGTGATGTCGATAGTTGGGTTCTCTGTCTGCTGGGCCAGCGCCGAGGCCAGTCGGAGGTTGGAAGCTGAGCTCTGACGGCTATGACTCACCGACCGCTCCATGGCTCGTTGGACGAAACTACCGCACGTCTTGAGAATCTTCTCCTGGTCTTCCGGCGAGAGGCTAGCGAAGAAGTCGTTGGCCAACGATGGTTTGGGCAGTTGGGGTTCACACGGTATCAGCTCGAAGGTCTTCTGGGCGTACTCGGTGAAGCCCGATGGCATGTCGTACGGAGACTGGTAAACGGTCGGGGCTTGAGCCCGTTGCTGGTCGAGGTACGCGTACTTGCCTGCCAGCTTGGCAGCCGTGACGCTACCCTTGTCCACGGTCTCCTGCTTGATATTTTCCGATTCTTTCTTCTGAAGCACGTCCAGTCGTTCGCGGTGGCTGACAAGCGAGAACCGAAGCATTTGCAACAATCGGCTCACCTCCTCGGAACGCATGTTGAGAGGCTGCAATGGAAGCAGGGTCCCATCGGGGGCACGGGGTTGCACCCGTTGCTGGGCCATGGCAAGCTCAAGCTTTTCGAGGCCACTTGGCGGCGGCACCGAACCCATGGGACCCAACAATGTCTCTACCACTAGCTCCGGACTGACAATCGTATACCCGGCGAACACATTGGCATGGTCGGTGATTTGGGCGAGCCGGCGGCGGGCAATGAGCTCACGGACATTGGCAAAGGTATTGGCGGGGAGGTGTTGCTGCTGCTGCTGCTGTGGTGTTTGATGAGAGTGGTGGTGAGGTGGTGATTGATGAAGATGCGACTTGGCAATCTGAGGATAAGGGGCATGACGGGCAGATTGAGTTGGCAGGGATCGATAGGCCGACGGCATCGCAGCAGCAGCAGCAGAGGCAGAAGAAGGACGAGGAGCACCGGGCGCAGAACGAGGCGGAGGGGCGAGAGAACGCTGCAGCAGGGAAGGGCGGGAGGCAGTAGCTGCGGCGGCGGCAGCAGCAGCAGCAGCGGCAGGTGAAGGGAAGTGGTGAGGAGGAGGGGCAGCATACTGCTGATGAGGAGGAGCGAGATGGTGGGGGTAAGAGGGGAGTCGGGCCATCACGGCGCCAAGGGACTTGACGCTGTCCAGGAAATTCGCCCGCGGGTTGTGGACAGCCACGCTAGGGTTGTGCGTATATTGAGCCCTACATTCGGTCGACGAATGGCCCAGGTAATACCAGATCTGCTCGCCCTTGTTTAGGTCGACCGGCGCCTGTGGTGGGGCGCCGGCGTGTTTAGCATAGTCCACCGTCTCGAACTCGGCCCACTGGTATGGAGATCGTCCATCACCAAACGGATTGCCCGCCACCGGCACAGCCGACTCCAGTTCCTTCCGGCCTTCGGGCTTCCGTGCTAGATGAGCTGGCAGTGGTTTGGTTCCTGGAGCTAGGGGTGAGAAGTTGCTCTTGCGGGCGACTAGCATCCACCGGTATGGAAGTTCGATGACATCCCTGCAAGTTTCAAATGGTCAGCCGTCATGTTGTGAAATTTCCCCTCCAAAGCCCCTCCAGCTGGGGGAGCTTGGAGTAAACAAACAAAAAAAAAAAGAAAAAAACAAACATACCCTCGTGGGAGAACCTTGAGCAGAAGAGCCCTTTCTGCCGGTCGGTTTTCAAGCACAACTGCACCGTTGATTTCTTTGTCTGCTTGGAACTGCACCAGGTCTCCTGCGACTAGGCGCTTTGCCGTTTCATGGAGTTTCCGATCGTGGCCGGATGATTCCGCTGTCATCCAACTGGGTCTCTTCTGGCGGTGGTACTTGCATTTCAGATCGACACTCGGTACTGAGTATTGTCCACCGTCGTCAGCAATGACAGCGACAGAACCTTGCTCGGCCTGAACACCAGCCAAAAGAGCGCAGGTTGCATGATATGCACGCGTGCATTTGCCAAAGTTACACTGGAAGCAGGCACCGCGGACCTCGCGGCAGAAAAGACACTTGAGGCCCATTCGAGCCTTGGGGACCTTTTCCACATCACACACCACTTCTTTTCCAGACTCATCGCGGAGAATGCTGGTTTCTTCGATGTATAACGCACACCGCCGGTGGGCGTGGTATTTGCCATTCTCAGTGGGGAGGAGATCTTCGTAGTCCAAATTGTTGGGGCATAAGATACAGGGAATCTTCCGGGGAATATCGACACTGACTCTCATGCGTTTCGACGTGGTCGACTCGCCGTCGAGCTTCCGCTTCCGTCCACGGGTGGATTTTTCTGGAACGCTGCGAGGTGGGGTCAGGAGATCGGAAGCGCCTTCGAGCTCCATGTCACTCTCATAGTAATCGTAGAATTCAGGAGTCGATTCGCCCCGTAGCTTCCGTTCGATTTCATCCGTGTCGATCCAAACGCTGTCCGCTTCGCAGTTGCACTTTTTGGCGATGCGACCATATTCCAGCCACTTTTCAGTTGCAAAGTTGACTGATTCGGCGCAGTTGTAGCCCAGGTTGTATCCCGAGTGGTAACCGTACGGGTAGGTGATCACGAATTCGCCCTCATAATGAACCATCTTGTTGACAGTAATGCCATACTGAGACTTGAGAAGACTGGGAGAAACAAGGTAGGTCTTGTGACGCAGGAATTGATCGCAGTTCTTCGCATCGCTTGTCCAGATGCCTACATCAAATCAGTATTTTTGCGGTCGCAATCGCCCAGAATGCCCAACTTACTCTTCATGGCCTGCTCAAAACGAGGGGCATCTTCCTGCGAGATGCTGTACCATTGTTTCGGGGCACCAAAGTGAATGTAGTTGATACTGTAAAGATCCACGTCCTCCAAATGCCAGGCGAACGTAGCCTTCCACATGCCCAAATAGAGGTACGCAGTGTTCACACCCGGCACTTTCTGTCCCAACACATCCAGCAGATTGGGTAGCTTGGCAACATTCCACGAGGTTGTGATGTTCTCGTCGAACAGAGATCCAGGCATGTCCGCACCATACATGGGATTGTTGAACATAAGGGACTTCCAGTATGCGGTTTCAAGCTCCTCGCATCGTTCCTGTGTATAATCCTCGTTGTCGTGAATTCGGTAATCGAAGTCTTTGAAAGCCTCATCGTCCACATAATCCACCGAATCGCCCTTGTTGTTCTTTCTTCGAGCATTCACGGACTTGGGCTGTCTTCCCTTGGGTTTGGACGAGGGCAAAGATTCACCATCACTCAGTTCTTCAGTCTTGGTTTCGACGGGATTGGATTCTGGTGATACAGGAGTGGGTGGGCCTTCGGGCTTCACCTTGTCGAGACTTTCCTCAGCAGGAGGCTCCTCTTTGATCTTGACCTGGTTTGCTCGTTTCGGAGGGCGGCCTGGACCCGGACGACGCTTCGGTTGCTCCGGTCGGGTAGTTTGAGTCTTGGGGGTCCGGGAGTACGAGTGGCGCGCTCTTGATTCCGGCGTCTTTCACCTCTGCGAGCGGGAGGCTGATGGCTACTCTCCTCACACAGACCCTTCCACTGCGGCAGGTTGTATGATCGTTGTTTCTCGATATTCGCCTGGGTGTATGTTCCGTGAGAGCCGTGGAATTCCTGCATGATGGGGTTCTTCACTCGAATTTTCTTGATGGCTTCATCGAGAGCGGGTAGAGAGTCGGACCTGCAGTGGAATAAACCAATCAGACTTCTAGCAGACAAACCGATAGAAAGGGGCAATCACAAACTCACCATTCCTTTGGCGGCACAACCTTGACGATTCCCGACTGCATGCCATACTTGTCGACTCTCCTGATGAAAGATTGAAAGTCCCGAAACTGATTCATTGTCTATGACCACCTAGTCAGCGAACGAATCCAAAGACCGCTTGATTTCATCGCAGGCGCTGAGCGAGAAGCTCCCTCCCCGTTTTGAGAAACTCTTCCAGCGCAAGCCCATGGGGGGTAATGATATCCCACTCACCGGCTTGAACACGGGGATCTTGCCGCCGCCATAGTAATGATCCGGTTCGATATCCTCCTCCTCCACCGGCGTATCCGGCGCAGCAGCGGCCTTGGGATCGAGCTCGAGGTCCGACAGGTCGGCGGGGAGTCCCTCCGGCACCTCTTTCTTGCCGTTGGCGCTATGAGGCGGCGTGATAGAAGCGGCAGCATCAGTCGGCGGAGGAGCGCCCGGGAGCGACTGGAAAACAGGTTGATCAAGCGCAGCCGCCATCATCTCAAAGAAGCTAGAAGAAGTTGTAGAGAGATTGTTTCCGGTCGGAATTCAAGGTGCCGTCGTCGGAAAGTGCGACCGCTGATCGACGGCGATATAAAGAGGAATTCCCAGCGGTCGGGGGAAAGATTGAAAAAAGGGACAAAGATGTGGGCCTCTTGTTTTGGTGTTGATGACTTTTGTCCTTTCACCCTGGAATTTTGAAATTATTCAAATTTTGTTTTAATTTCCCGAAGGAAATAAAAAAGGGGGAGAGCGTGCAAGGGAATTGGAGTATGGATAGGTTGTTGGGGGAGGATGGAGAAAAGGATAGATAGATAGATAGAGTAGTGTAGAAGGTTAACCGGTGGATGATGATGAGATACTAGTCGTCGTCGTAGTCGTCGTAGTAAGAGGAATAATCGCCAGCATTGGAGAGTAAAACGGGCCCCTCTTTCTCAGACTCCGATCGAGGGATTGGAACGAGAGGATTTGCCGTGGTTGCAGCAGCAGCGCGCAGTAGGCTGAGAAGTAGTGTTGAAAGTGGGAAGCAGAGGCAGATCGCTCAGCGGTTGAGCAGAAACTGCGAGTTAGTCTTGGTGGTTTGGCGGGTACGGGTGAGCGAAAAAGGGCCAATGCAAGCGTCACGTCGGGAGTGGACCAGCCAGCAGGAAAGCAGTTTAGTAGCAGCAGCAGGAGGGAGCAGCACGCAGATGGCCTGATGCTGGAAGTAGTGTGGATTTAATTAACTTAGGCTTGTGGAACACAGGAAGATTAATATTAGGGAATTAGGATTATTATTAGGATGATGCGATGAAGGGGCCAAGGGGAGACAAGAAGAGCCAACGAGGAGGACTGGAGGAAAGGTGTGACGGCCTGGGTTGGCGAGCCTGAAAAAGAAGCGGCAGCCTGAGGTATCGATTCTGGATGCAGCAGTAACCAACTCCGGTGTCGGACAATAATAACAACAGAACAAAAAAAACAATGAATCAGACAGGGAACAGAGTGAATATCAGAGTATAGAAAGTATCAGAATAGATCAACATACCAGTACCAGAGTCAACACAGCCTCGAATTCCCTCAGAGTCCATCCAGAATACCAGAATGAATGCCTGATTGATAGATAAAGCCAGTTCAATCACGTGACACACGTGCTACAGTCGCAGAGGTAGATGACACAATATACTCGGGCAGCTGCAGCGCTCAGACCAGGCTGTGCTCGGATACCGCCGGAAAAAATCAAATGATCTCACCGTCTGACGCAGTGATTGGGCAGATCAAATTAGCCGGTAAAAGCGGCAGCTTTTATTTTCAGCTCTATCTGATGCTATCTATGCCATCAATGATTAAGTGAATATGAATGAATATGAATATACCAAGGGTAGAGATGGCATTTATTGATATTGCCTAGCTGCTATTCAATTCATAATATCCAGTGCTAAAACTACCCTGAGAGAACTCAGAAAGAGAACTAAGTATCGAAATCATGATCAACAGAACAAGTCACCTACATATCAAACTAGTCCCATAGTGCCCAATCTCACCCCCCAAAAACCCTCAAATCATGCCATGCAGACTGCATCAATATACTTGCATCGGTTGCCCCTGGTTTGTCGGTGGCTCTATCATAGCCTGTCTGTGTTCATAACCCCATGCCCATGCCCATGCCCTATCTGACGCATATATATCCGTGCATAATATGCAGTCTGTACTGTCTGTACTCTAGGTATGTACGGCGGTTCGAGTCTAGTCAACTATCTATCCCATAGTTGGGCACAATTGTCGTGGCGCTTTTTTTTTTTTTTTTTTTTTCCTCCTGCTTCTGAACGTTTTGGGTAATTGTCTGATATATCATTTTATGACCCCAACTTTTTTTTCCCCTCTCTCTCCAAGGCGCAAAAGGCCCAAGAGCCAAATCGTTGATCGTGTTTCGTGATTATCAACTTATCGTCTCGTTCTGAAATGACGCCATGTTATGCGGCTTGCTCAATAGTCAATGTCATTTGCATTCATTTGGATATCGCTAGATTCATTAACTGCAGTCGTATCTACTATTCCAGAACGCCCCCATGAAACATTGCCCCTCTTCCCCCTCCATCATCAATATTCGTTTAGATGTAGCTTCTTTCCAACAAACCGCCGTTTCGCGGGCTTATCTCCCCGCTCTCTTTCGGCATTCACTCCTTTCAGTGCATGAAGTAGCATCCCTGCGTCGAAGAATCCGTCTGATTTGTTGTTAGTTGTTAATTCACATTCTGTATCTGTAGAGAGGAAAAGAGAGAGAAAAACTTACATCCGCCCATGCCATCATCTTCAATCTCGCCGCTATCTGTCGTAGGTGTATCCGCTCCCCGATGGCCCGGGTCGCCCCGGACAATCCGACCCCGGCGGTGATCACGCTGTAGTCGGTCTGTAATCTGCTCCATCTCTCGGGCCCGGCTAGTGCGCGGGCTCATCGTCTTGCGCTTGGTTGCGTGCAGCAACTTCCGAATCTCAAGCAGGTATGACTCCAACGTGTGCATCAGCCGCGCCGTCTGTCGGTGCTTCGACGAGGCACAGATCGATATCGAGTCTTCCTTGATTATGTATCCGATGCCGAACCCGTCCCCAGATGTCGGCCCGAATCCAAAATGTCTCAGACACGGGTTGCCGCAGTTCGAGGTTGACAGGATCGTGTTGTTGATCCTGTCCCAGCCTCCGTCGCTGAAGATGGCGGGCGTGGGCGGCAATGTACGCATCCCACGAAGACTGTAGCTCTGACAAGATAGGCCATCCTCCGATGCCGATGTCGACATCTTTGGCGACTCAACTGTTGACCCGTTCTCACCGGGGCTGGAGTACCCATTAGAGTAGGAATCCACACTGTTGCCAGCAGACGAGGCCCCCTCGTCAAACGAACGCTGCCACAGACAATACAGCGCGTAAAGGTGTCGATCGTGACCCTGTCCCTTGGAACACTCTTTGGTAATGGCCGTGTGCTTTTCTGTCGCTTTTCGAAGAGCATCCACCTTCTGCTCGGCTGGGTTTTCTCCCCAGAAGGTCTTGACAAAATCCACACAATCGTTAGTGACAGGCCGGATGGCCTCTGTCCGTCCATGAAGGAAGACCTTGGTCATTGCAGGTTCATAGGTGTTCTCCATGCGGCCGTAAAGACCGTAGTACGCCGCCTGGAACGCCATCTGCACAAAGGCATCCGGCGAAAACCCCATCGACGTAATAAAGTTCTTGCCATAGCCCTCAAAGTCCAGCACATGGAACTCGTGCTGCTGGAGGAGATCGGAAAGATGGGACTCGGCAAACCGCAGGGCAATGCTCAGCTCAGGAGCCATGTCCCATTCGAGTTTCCGGGGCGTGGTGCTCACATTTCCAAAACTGCGGGGGTCCCGCTTGGATGGATCGGGGCTGTTGGACGTCCACAGGGTCGGGGCTTGGCCGTTGATTGTTTTGGCGAAGCGAAGTATGGTGTCTGTGTATACATCGCTCGCGAACCGAAGCACGGTGTGGCCATCAACGCCAGTATGCTCAAAGTTGATTCCTGCGCTGCCGTTCTTGCAAACAATGATTTGAAGCTTGTCGTACCACCGGTTGGTGCAAGTTCCAACTTGCACCCCCTTGATCACTTCGCTGGTACCGCACAGCATGTTAGCACAGAGCTCTGACACGCTGCTTGGTTCAGTGTAATCCAAGCAAAGGACGAAGAGAGCGGTGTCGACAATGTTCAAACATTCCGCATTGTTGGAGCCCTCGTCCTTGGTCAGGATATCTCTCAGTCCTGACCACACCTTACGGTTTTCTGTACTAAGAACTCCGAGAGCTCCCTTGGCAGCTTCCTGGATGGGTGTCTGCTGAGCATCGCCAAGGATGACCTGCAGGTTAAGTGCGATGTCCTTCTCGGTCATAATTAGATCATGGTTTTCATCCAGGACATCAAACCAATAGATCTGTCCTCGACAAAGAACCACAATATGCTTTGCTGTGGGATCCTGGCTGATCACACAGCCATTATCGGTTGGTACTCGCGCCGTGCCGAAGAGTCGCGAATATTGGTACATGCAGAGTGGCGTTCCACGTGCGGTGTCAGGTGGCAGCTCTTCTCGCCTGACTGCTCGAACAAATGACAGAGCCGAGGCAACCAAGGAGGCTGCTCTTGTGACCTGGTTATTTCTCGCGGGAGTTGGGTCATCTTCCAACAAGAAGAAGGGATTGAGGTTCAAGACAACGGCTATCAGGGTTAGCATTTGATAGCAAGCTTGATGAGGATTGCCTTACGGTTATCAAAATTCAAGTAAGAATCATACCCTAGAGAATATTAGTTTCATCACAGTCAAACAGACAGGGCTGAACCTACAAAACTGCTCGATATAACTTGTTTTCGACGATGCATAGTTCTTGAGCCTTTCCTGAAGCACAGGGCCATCGGAACTGAGAAACTCCTGCACCGCCGCTTTCGACTCCTCCTGCTCTCTAGGAGTCTGTACAGCAGACAAGGACTCGAGGTATTTCTGACAAGTAGCTTCAAGATCCGGAATAGGCAGTTTTGGGAGCGAGTCTTGGTTAGAGTATGTTAGGCCCTTTTTCTCCGGCGCAGCATCTGTGCCGTTGGGCTTGGTGCTTGTGGACATCTCCACGGTCTCTGAAGAGGTATTGGCAGAGGACTTGATCTTGGTCTCCAAGGTAGGCTGAGAAGCCTGGGATTGAGAGAAGTCCATCGGATCTCTCAGTGGTTTAGGTGAGGTAAAGAAACGGACTGCCGTAGACGAGTAAGACATGGTATCAGCGAGAAATGTCACGATAGATTAAGCGTAGCGACAAGCAAGAAAGGTAGGGATAGAGAGAAGACGTAAGGCACTGCGATAGAAATAGTGGCAATCTTGCAAGCAATATGAGGGCATTGAGATTATTCCATGAAGTTGGAAAAAAAAAAAAAAAACGACAGATAGAAGCAGAGTAAGTCACACAGACAGTCGAACAACAGTGAATGATGAGAAGGAAGACACGTTATATATATAAGGAGAAGATAATATATCTAACTGAACCCCGCCATGGAAGGTGGAGTAACCAAGGACGAGAGGGCCGCGGGACGAAAGGAAGCAGAACAGCATCAGGGGACGGAAGAAAGGGAAGACTGACAGGAATGCAAGAAGCAGTCAATCAACGAGCAAATGATGCAGCCACCGGTGGATCGTCTTCCCACTGGTGGTCGCCTCCGAGGCTATCAGGACCAGGGTGTGCAGTTGGCAATCGATGGTGTTTGTCGGGGGAACGGATCAAGGTGGACGGTATCAATATACCGAAGGCCAAGGCCCAGAGAGAGTACTGAAGCAGATGTGTTAGGCGATTATATAGCTAGGAACAGCCATTTCTTGTAAGAAGAAAGAGGATGAACATGGACAAGATGATGAAGATGATAAAATACAGGGTCTGTGTGAAGAAGAATGACCAAAGCAGTGGATAGGATACGTTCAACGACGTAACTGAATGGCCTGAAGATCGATAAGCTCGACGGTTAGTCTGCTTACCTTAATTGACGGCGAGGCGGGGCTGTTCTGTCTATGCAACAACTGTGAAGAGGATATAGCAGTGGCAATGCATCAATTCATCCAAACCAGACACTGCCAATGATAACAAGAAGGGTGATATATCCACTCCCCAGACATAGGCTCATCTCCAGGTCTGATGACGTTTCGGACGAAGGGAGAGGCTGGTGTGAGGCCCAGCAGGCTGCTTGCGGGGATAACTTTAATGTGCGGTCACGTGGATGGCGGATGCTAGTAGTACATTGGGATAAGCTATGATAGTACATAGTATGTATGATGGTTACTGACGATAGAAGCCTACTAAGATACAGCCGTCCATTCCTGTTGTAATGGGTTCCAAAATGAAATCATCGAGAGCGGGGAGGTCTTTTGAGTTCAAGTTCATGATTTCGTTTTTGGTCATACATAACAACTCCATTCAGGACGCCCATATCCACAGAGACAGAAGGATGAAAAAAAAGAGTTCAAATAATTCAGATGCGGCCACTGGTGGGGTGTACCATCACCAGAAAAAGAGAAGAAGAATATTCACAGATGAAGTAGAGATAACGTCATGTGCATGTCCTTCTTTCTGGGCTGGTTCGCAACTGGAGAGGAACTGTGTGGGGAACCGATGCAGATCTCCCCGGCGGCAAAACCGACTCAGAAAGCAGTCTTGGCAGCAGGAGTTTCAACACGACGCATCTCTTAAGCTCAACATCAAAAATTCAAAAAAAAAAAACATGATAGAATAAAACCAAATAAGGATAGACGGCAATAAATTGGACAGACAGAAGTGAAGATGCATGGAAAAAATGGCCATCGCCAGAGTCGGGGTTTGGCGTGAATTTCGAACACTCGGGGGAATCAGTCCTGCAGTACCACATCCATATCAATCCCTTCCCAGTCTATAGTCGAGAAATGGGTTCGATCGGAGGCACGGGTCGTCAATCCAATAGAGGCGAAAATTCAAGATCAAAATCCCGAAATTAGGCAGAGTACATAGCCTGTCCCAAGGGCTGAAGGACGTTGGTGTTGTATTCACCGTCGTAGTTTCCTAGGTAAAGAATGTCAGCCAACCTGTGTTGGTAAGTAAGCAAGATTATCTTACCTGCTGGGTTGTAGTTGCAGACGGTGAATGGCAATGGCTCGCTGGAGTCAACGTTGCCAAGGCTCTGGCAAGTAACGGTTGCGCAGCCGACAGCGGTGGAAGCCTTCCAGACAATCTGGGTGAAGTGACCCCAGCTATCGAACAGGCTCATGTCAGGGTTGGCCTGGCCGTACAAGTTGGCGAAGTAGCCCATCTCATCGTTGTACATCAGGTTGGAGATCATCTGGCCAATGTTATCGGCCTCGACACCATATCCGATGTTCTGGCCGTAGCCACCACCGTCAATGCTCCTGCGATAGATTAGATTGAACAGACATCAGCGCGTTTATCGAAAGGTACTTACGTGTCGTGCTGGTAGACACACTTGTTGGCGAGAGTGCGGGCGCTGGACTCGAGCGAGGCCGACCATTCCAACGAGCTGGCCGAGTGGTTGCTACGGTGGACGTTGTGGTTGTACAGGATCGCCGACTGGTAAGCGTTGGTGGGCGAAGAACCGGAAGCACTCGAGGTGGAAGTGGCCAAGGTCGTGGGAGCGGCAGCGTCTCCAGTCCAGGTCCAGGCAGTGGAAAAGGTGACGGCCTCTCCACCTCCAATGGTGGCCGCGGCGGGGGCCTCGGTGGTCGTCGACGTAGGTTCGGCAGGCGCAGGGGCGATAATCGTGGTGTACACAGCGGGGGCGGGAGCGGGCGAAGCTGAAGTTTGCACTACAGTGTCAGCACTGGACACAGATTGAGAAGTTTCAATAGCCTGGACTGGCGCGTATGTAGGAGTAGATGAAGTGGAAGTAGAAGTCGTCGCAGGGGGAAAATCCGTGACAGTTTCGGTCACAGTGACGACGCTCCAGTCGGTTTCATAAACACGTTTATCGAGAGGGTTACCCATGGCAGTAGCTGCGCAGATGGCGCTCAGAAGGATTGAAGACCGCATGTTGATATCGTTTATCGTATTTGCCCCCTTTTTATCTTTTACCGAAAAATATCGCACAGATCAACTGTGTTTATATTGGCAAAAAAGAATAGCTTCCCCAGGAAGGTATTCAACAGGTCGAAGTAGGAATCGAAGAACGTAAGACGTCGAAGAGCCGGGTTCGTGCAAGGATCGAGCTTTGTACTGGGATGTATGTATAGTCGCGCGGTTGCGGGAATTGGGGGAAAGGAATGACAGCCTTAGTGAACACTTTTTTGAATGAGTGGAAAAAAGTGAACCGTAGGCGGAAACAGTGGATGAATCAACTGTATGGAAAAAAGAGAGAAAAAGAAGGTGATGGGGGAGGGGGGGACAAGGCAATAAAATAGATGTCGGAGAGAGAAGAGAAAGGAAGAGCGAGAAGAGGAAGAGGAGCGGAAAGTGGAAAGGAGAGCGATGGAGCCGGTGGCAGAGCGAGCGCAGAGGGGCGCAGTGGGGCCGAGCGATCTGGGATTAATGGATGGAATCATTAAACGCAAATTAAGGCCCAGAATCAGATGGCGCTGAGGTGTGTGTGGTGCTGCGGCTGATGCTGATGATGATGATGACTCCCTCCCGGGAGACCTCATTCATTCAGATGATACAGAAATGAAAGACGAAAAAAGAGAAAAGTGACCTTCAAAAGAAAAGGCTTTCTTCAGCGCGTCGACGGCATCTTTTCATACTACAGCGGGAATTCTCTCTGTTCCCCTGAATCCTCGGCCAACCACATACCAGTATGAGTCCTGCATTCCTCAAGCCAATAAGCGCTGACCCATGCCTGTTCTGTTAGACCAACATATTCCAGAGGCTGGCCTCAACCATGGATATCTGATATAATTGCCATGCACTTTCAGTCTGGATTAACTGGAATTATTCCGATATCCACTGTTCAATAATTATTATTCGTGTATGGTACTGTATGTAATATGACCCGGAGCCCCTGATGCACCAACGGTTGAAGATTTCCGGGTGCCCCTGGCAGCCGCTAAACCGGATTGGGCGGTCTCGAATGCCGTCTTGTCTCAGGCACAGACGCTCATTGGCTGGAATAGTCGTGGACCCAGCCAGTTTGGGCCTCCTGGGCCCCACTCTTAGTCGCAAGCCAAGTTTGCTCTCACGTTGTCGGCATGGCTTGGATGAATGCATCTACAGTCACCGATCACTATCAATATCGAGAAGTCATGTCTAATATCTGAATGTGCTGAGAGAGATCGGACTGAGCCACACAACAGGATGAATAAACCTCGTCCCGATCGTAACTCCTCCCCCTCCTCTGACTCAGATGGTTGCGCCTGGAGACTGAAACAGTAGTGTTGATCTGACCCAAAAAAGAGCAACTAAAAGGAATCAGAAAATGGGTGGCATTGTTTTTCGTGTCAGCATTGATGGAATTATCCAGACCTATTGGCCAACAGCCTTTTGTGATCCTTGGGTCTGTCAATTCTTTTTTTCTTTTTTTCCTCTTTTGTTCTGCTTTCTCTGACCATTGATTATATGATATGATGTCGCCAGATCAAACAAAACTTGGCTTCGATAGTCTGCTGCGTGTATTGTCACCGTACAGAAATCCACCGTGTTTCATCTTCGCTTCAGATTCCAGCCCAAAATCTAATTAATTCTCCGTATTATTATTCCCCATCCAGAAATCAAACTCCTCATATCCAATTTCCTCTCCTCATCTTAATCTTCTTCTTTTTCTTAATTTTTTTTTCTTCTTTGTCTAGGCGTCTTGTTCCCAGGGCCCAGAACGCCATGGCATTTCAATTTTTTCACGGTCCCATCCGATCCTCCGTACTAGCGCTTTAGTCTGGATTTTCTCGCCACGGCTTGGTATGACACCTGTCGTTATGATGGAGAACATATCAACTGCATCGTTAGATAGTAATCCAGACATCAGAAACTGCGGATGAGATGTTCTATGACTTGTCCAACATACGTAGCCTCGTTCCATTGGAACTGGACCCCTCATCTGGATGATGAGGCTGATGCTGATGATGATGATTACTCCGTCCACGTGTTTGCCAGCCAACTTCCTTCGGTTTCAGTCCGTTGGTTCGTTCCGTACATTTTTTCCTGTCTCTTTCTTTCTTCTTCCTTTCCAGCCTTCACTGTTCTATGGATCGGTTATCCATACTGCATGATGAATGGAGCGCCCAAAGAAAATTTCTTCGCTTATATGAGGCTTTTATGGTTCGTCGTAGAAGCAACGTGGAAGCACCTCATGCCAGCATCGACTTTGGTTCAACCAAAGTCAAATCTTCATTTGAGAGAAAGAAAAGCAAAGATGGAAAAAAAAAAAAAAAAAAAAAACTCAACTGCTAAAATCTCATCCAGATAGTGATCTATACGAGAAGTGGCTTGCCCCCATTCCACTCACTCTTTGACATCAGACTTTTTGGGAGAACAACTAGAATGCCTGTAGAACAATCTCCGAATCGTCCGCACTCGATTCTGGTGTCTGCTGATTGGATAATAACATCGAATTCCCTGGTCCTTGAGGCCTTGTTCGATTGTTTCATCTACATTGGGTGTCATATCCCAGCATCTCGAAGATCGGGACTAATTGTGGATTCCCAGCGGCACCCCGGTCATGTACTAGAATCTTTATTGATTGATGCTAAATGACTATATCCACCATAATCCCGAAAGAAAATGAAAGTAATAAAAATGTCAAACCCTGTTAGATTGATTGTTTATACATCCACCACCCGACAGCTGCCGCTCTCGCAAATCTGCACTTGGTTCTTCGTCGCCCGTAATTCCTTGTACGTCCGGTTCCGGCCTCGCAGCCAGAACGACTGGTTCCCGACAAAGTCCCCAAGATGCGTCGGTCGGATATCCACCAGAGCGACCGTGGTCGTCGACGTCGACGTGGCCAGGCCTGCCTCTGCCCGAACCTTCTCGACGACCAGATTTCGTGCTGATATGGGCTCGTCTATTTTGCTCAGTAGACTGTTGCTCCGCGAACCATCCGAGCTGCTCACGTCGGCTGTGGCAAATATCCCAGTCACGCTACGTGTGCCGGCTTCTAGACCAACAATCGTGTCCAGCAGCCCAACAAATAGGAAGGGATGTTGCAAAATTTCAACCGCAAAAGAGTGGCATGTCTGACGCGCGAGGATCCGATATTCGTCGTCCTCCAGCAACGAGGACAGCCGGAGAAGATTGCGCGCAATGACTCCGTTGATAGATGGCGTGGCCGACTCGGTCCCAGTCTTCAAGCGAAGAAGAGGGCCAGGCATGCCTTCTGTCATGGTGGATGGCGTGCTATAGTAACCTGCTGGTTTTGGCCCCGTAAACGCAAGGAAGTTCTGGTTGAGGTATCCTGACCGATGTTAGTATCAAAAGTCACAATACTAGCTGTGGTGTTGACTTACTCTGCAACTGCTCCGCAAATTGTAGGTAGCTGTCATCAAATGTAGTCTCGTACATATCAATCAGTCCATTGATCATATATGCGTAGTCGTCGGCAAATCCGGGCGTTTTTCCCTTGCTGCCATCGCGGTAGATGCGCCAGAGCTTCCCCGTTGGCTTATCAAAAAGTGAATCCTTGATGAAGTTGACAGCCCGGGCTGCTGCCTCCCTACACTGCAGGGCTTTGGAGCTTTCGATCTCTTCGAAGAGCGCACTGCACTTGGCCAGTGCCCCGATAGCAAGTCCATTCCACGACACAATGATCTTGTCATCCAAGTCAGGCCGCACCCGTGTTCGTTCCCGGTACTCGCGCAGGTTCTGTCTGCCTGACCGGATGATCCTGACTACTTCATCCTCTCCCAGACCAAATTCCTTCGCCAGCTTGCTCGGTGTAACCTTAACAGAGAGCACATTCTGGTTCATGAATTCATCATGCGGATCATTTTCAGGCGCGACGTTGCCATCGGGGAGAACACCCCAGTGACGAGCACAGACTCCAGCGTCCCGGTGGCCTAGAACTTGCGTGAGCTCCTTCAATGTCCAGACATAGTATGCGCCCTCTCGCTTTTCGGTGTCGTTGGGGCTTGGAAGACTGTCAGCATCCTCCGAGGAATAGAATCCACCTGTAGGCGCTTGAATCGGGGCCGTCGTTAGGTAGGTGGCTAGATCATAGACAGCGCCCAGCAATTCGGGGTCGTGGGTTATTTTGAAAGCATCGACATAGATGTCTAGTAATTGTGCCTGGTCGTAGAGCATCTTCTCAAAGTGCGGCAGGCCCCAGTCCTTTGTGACACTGTACCGCGCAAATCCGTGACCGATATGATCTCTGATCCCTCCGCGTGCCATATTTATGAGGGTGCTGACTGCCATAGTAGTGGCCTTTTCACACTCATCCTCGCCAACAATATCTGACACGGCGCTTGGGTATTTCCCCAAGCGGAGCAGAAATCCCAAGTTTGCTGGTGTGGGGAATTTCGGTGCCCTTGAAAATCCTCCGTATACTGGGTCATAACGAGAGGCAAAATGTTGATAAGCCTCCTCAAGTAGCTCGATGTCTAGGTCTTCATCAGCCTCGCGATCCCCTTGCTGAGTGTGTGTTCCTTCTTCCGCAAATTCCCTAAGCTGTCTTGTAATCTCCTTTGCACTTTCGCGACATCGCTGCTGCTGTGTCTGCCAGACATCTCTCAGTTTCTCGAGGATATCGACAAGCCCAAGTGTATCGTCCCCAATGTGTGTTGACGTGTTTGGGCCAGGCCAGTAGGTGCCTCCAAATACCGGTTCCAAATCGGGTGTCAAAAACACATTCAACGGCCAGCCTCCAGAGCCTGTCGTGGCTTGGACATAATTCATGTAGACATCGTCAATATCTGGTCTCTCTTCTCGATCGACTTTGATAGGGATGAATGACTCGTTGAGAATTGACGCGACCTCTTGAGACATGAACGACTCTTTTTCCATCACGTGGCACCCTAGCTCTTGTTAGCGGCTCTCACGTATACCAGGGATGGAACACGAACAATGACAAGCAGAATATCCAATGCTGAGAAAGACCAACCGGTTGGACTTCCTAGCCATGTCGATGGCTTCTGCATCCCATAGCTGCCAGGCGACCGGGTTGTTCATATGACCCCTAACCTATCTATCGTTAGAAAGGCAATACCACGCCTTCCTACCATGAAATGCAGCACTCACATAAGGTGATCTGCTCTCGTGCAGTCGGTTGACGAGCTTAGGCTCTATCTCTGTCAAACCCTCGTGCGTATGCACATGCATGTCCGACGGGGCCGCCATTCTGCAAGGATGGGCGATTTTCAACTTGTTCTGAACTTCTGATAAGTACGATGCTATTCCAGTACGATGATGACCACGTTGACAGTGAGATCGGGGAGCAAAGGGGGAGGGGCTGGTACGCGATAAGATACGAGGGGACGATTTGCACCCCAGTTGGCGAGACGGATTTCACGCCGAGGACGGACCACTAAAACAGTATCTAGACTGGGTTTGCGCAGACGCGAGACAGTACAGTAGTACATAAAACGATAAGCGAACCGGGTGAGAGCGGGCCTTGAGAAGGGAAGAAAGAGCAGTAGTGGAGGGCCTCGTCGTGTCCAGAGACAGCCATGTGTACGATCGCTAGACTAGCCCGCAACCGGGAGATCATCGCCGACCGTGCGTCATTTATGCATCACGAAGGTCACGTGTCATCGGTCAGCATTACAACAGTGCAAATAGTATGTACGGAGCTTCTTGGTTTGATATTATGTGCATCTCTCTATTCACTCTAGCATATGCAATTCTAGTCATCGGCCATTAATTCGGCCAGCTCTCGTTCCTCTTCCTCCGTCAACGTGGATTCCGGGTTGGGTTTGTTCTCCTCGTCTTCTGTCGGAGGCTTCCTGGCATTTTCCACGGCAGTTTGAAGCTCATCGGGCTTGAGGGACCATCGACGGATAGTAGCATCAATACTGACACTGATAACTGTTGATCCCACGAGTACAAGTCCTGTAACCTCTTCGAAATGGCCAGAAAATGTGTGATGCAATTGTCCAGTCTAGAAATCCTAGGTGTCAGCGAATTCCATACCATTTGTGACCTTCTTGAACGTACTGATCGGTTCCACACTCGGACCTCCTCATCTCTACACACAGTAATAACCCAGCCTCCCTGCTCGTAAACTACCACGTCTTTAACAAAGTCCGGGTGCTCCAGTGTGAGGTTTGCTTTCCAGCCGTCTTCCCTCACGAGGCATTTAGCGGTTTTGTCAGCTGAGGCGGTCCATAGATCGCCATCGCTGTCAAAGAACAGCTTGTAGACACTGGTATCATGGGCGATGAGAGGCTCTGTGCCGGTGAGATCACTACTTCCTGCAGCAATGTCGAAGTGTCGAATCTCCCGGTCACTCCCAGCACTAAACACGAGTTGCTCTGCGCTCTCTGTTTCAGCCGAAACCGGGTCAATGGCAAGATCCTGGATTCCCTTGATGTGTCCCTTTAATACGTGAAGTCGTTGGGCACTAGCGATGTCGAAGACCAATATTTGCTTATCAGCGCCTCCCGAGACAAGAAGATCCTGTCCACGCAGCCTGGTGCTGATGACGGATCTCACAAAGTCGGTGTGGCCTTCATATCTCTTCTGGGGCTTCCCCGAAGCAATCTCCCAGCTCCAAACAGTCTTGTCCCAGCATCCCGCAAACAGCAGCTTGCCATCCGGACTGAAACAGATGCTCGTCACGGGTGCAGTTGGTCCTTTAAAAACGGTAGCAGTTTCACCTGTCTACAGACATGAACGATAATGACGAGTGACTTAGTTACGGTCCTAGCGAGGCATCCGGCAGGCAAGGATACCATGCACCTACTTCGAGTATGATCTTTCTGACAGTGCCACCACTCTGGGCCACGAACACAGAACCGGCATTCAAAGGATCTGCCTGAATTGCCAATATCTTACTTTGCAGTCTGATGGGGTCACCATTTGTGTTCCGAGATTTAGCGTCCTTTCGCTTCTGCTCGTCAAGGGTTGCCCTGTATAAACCCGGACATCAGTGACTTGCACGGCATGGATAGAGCCCTCGAGATCATCACGAACGTGGTTTGGAAGAAATCATCACGATGTGAAGAGCGCGACATGTTGTAGATTCACTGTTCGCGAGTGACAGATAATAAGCACTAACTTTGGGGGGGAACACAAAAAGCCTCGTAGATTCTCGCCCCCGAAATCCCCAACCGAAAAGCAGGAACTGCTCGGGAAGCTTCTGTGGGCCGCCGTAGCCCCAGTCAATTTCAGCACAAAAACCACCGATTTTGCTTCTTCTCTTTTCTCTCCTCTTCTCCTCTTCCGTCTCTTCCCTATTTCTTCCTCCTATCCCCCCTCTTCCACTCTCTTTTTTCCTTCATTCTTCTCATCCCGCGCAGTTAATGCGCAACACCCGTCAGCATGGATATGAACCATTTAATAGGGTCAGTCTTCTATGCCTACTGGTCTGAGCCAGGGTTTGTGCGGCTAGGCTGGAGTTAACACCTGGCAGTCAGCGGTTCAACCTCATCTCTAAGAGTGACATTCGGTATGTTGTCCTTCTTTTTCCTTTCACTATTACTCGGCTTCCTAACTCTCTCGAAGATATGTTGGTACTTTACATGAGATTAACCCTGAGGCCTCGACAATTGCTCTTGAAAATGTCGTCTCTTTCGGGACTGAGGGTAGACGAGGCAGCCCAGCCGAGGAAATTCCTCCGTCTACCAGCGTCTACGAGTACATTGTCTTCCGGGGTAGTGATGTAAAAGATATCAGTGTAGCTGAGGAGAAGGAGAATACACAGCCTGAGCCACCTCAGGTTCCTGATGATCCTGCTATCTTAGGGGTAAGTCGAGATTCCCACAAGAAAATTCTTCAATACACCCTCAACAACCACTTTTTATCCCCGTGCGAAACTATTCCACGGTCGGAATCTTGATCTTATGATGAAATATATTCGGATGTAAACTCACAGACCTGTTCTGAATGCGCAAAATCCTTGTTGATATTTCCGTTGCCTTCCTTCTGATCATGATCAAGACCCATTGCACATTTTTGTCACAAAATTCTTGGCTGGTAACAGTTTGCTAACCTCCATGAATTTAGAGCATGTCTCGTCCAGGACCTAACCCTGGCGTTCCTGCCCCCCGCTGGCCCTCAGGGTCTTCCTTCTCAGCCACCCCAACAGGCCCAGGTTCCTCGTCCTACCCCTCCGGGCTATCCTCAGCAGCCACAATTCCAGGGCTTCTATCCACCCTATGGGCAGCGTTATCCCGGACCTCCTCCCGCATTTCCTCCTGGGCCTGGTTTCCCCGGTATGCCATATGGAGCTCCCCCAGGATGGTTCCCTCCACCGGGACAAGGATTTCCCCAAGGGCCGCCAGGTCAATTTCCCCCTCAGATGCCTATCGGACCACCTGGTCAGCATCAAACTCCCCCTCCACAGCATCGTCCTGGGGTTTCTGGTGCGGGTCCTGTAAACATTCCCAAGCCAACATCTGAGCTTCCAGTTGGTGAAAAGGGTTCGAGTAAGCCCACCAGCCGAGATGGTACGCCTGCCCCTGTTGCGGCGACTCAGAATGCTCCTCCCCCACCAGTTGAATCTAAACCCTCCGTAACTGAAGTCGTCCAAGCATCCGCTTCGGCTCCTGCTCCTGCCGCTGCTCCGGGTACGCCATCCAAGGTGCCGCCTACTGGCCCTAGGAGCGGTCGTGTGCAGCCGGCAATTCCAATTTCTCACCCCAAGCCGCCAGTTCCAGTTGTAGCCAATCCCCCTCTTGCTAGTGCTTCGGGGAACAATGGACAGGCTCAAGCCGCAATTACTGAAGCGACTCGTGCAGCTACTGCCGCGGTCGCAGCTGCTATGGCCAAGTTGCCACAGCCTAATGCTCCTCAGAAGAAGACCCAGGATGCCTCTGTGGAAAACGTCACGAAACAAATGGGTGAAATGAGACCGTATGATGGCTCGCGCCCTCAGCGTGGCGGTCACAATCCTCGTGGTGCGCGTAGTGGCCATCGCGGCCAGTATCAAGGCCAGGGCAAGAAGGTCGAAGTCCCGCAGTCTGACTATGATTTTGAAACTGCCAATGCCAGGTTTAACAAGCAAGACTTGTTGAAGGAAGCCATTGCAAGTGGTTCCCCCGTGACGGAGGCTGAAATGTCCATTCCGGACGGTGGAGAACCCGAAGTGGTAGAGCCTGCCAGCAACAGCGCCGCCAACACGAGCACTGTTAATTCTTACAGCAAGACTAGCTCTTTCTTCGACAATATCTCCAGCGAGGCCCGAGACCGCGAAGAAGGAACCGGAGCCCGAGCTGGAGGTCGTGAATGGCGTGGTGAAGAGGAGAAGCGGAACATCGAGACCTTTGGACAAGGCAGCGTCGATGGCTACCGTGGCAGCTACAGGGGCCGGGGCAGAGGTCGAGGCTATGGAGGCCGTGGCAGAGGCTACAATCGTGGTTACGGCGGACGAGGCCGTGGAGGTGGCTTCCGCGGCGGCCGTATGTCGCAGTCCACCGGTGTCCCGACGCAGACCTAAACGTTTTTCTGTCTGTTTTCTTTTTGGGCTTATCTCATGGCGCGATATTAGCGGTGGTTCATTTTTTTCTCTTGATTTCCATATCTTTTCTTTTGGTGTGGCCGAACCTTTGCAAGGCTTCTGCCTCCCTTGATATTCCCCGGCGTCTGGATGATCGCATTTCTCGAATGCTGATCTTTTCAATCTCCGCGTTGAGATTTTCCTCTTGTATTTAGGACTAATATGGGTCTACGGTGGTATTGGTGAGTTTACGTGCTGGGACTGGCTTTTCACACATCTGGGGTCGACTTAACTGGCGTTCTTTCTTCTTTACACCTTGCATGGGTATATTCACAGCCCCCATTGCATTGCTTATGCACCTTGACGACTATCATGTTTCTTTCTGGTGGAATTCGATTCGATATCCGTGGGAACTCGTGGAGAATGCCGTCCGGTCAAGCACCGTTTGATGACAAGCAAACGATCTGTATCATATTCAGACGATCAACAATAAACAAAAAACCAGAAAAAAAAAATGGCCATTTATTAGGTCAATTACTTGATTCCATCGTAAACCGTCTTGCCATCTACTGTAGCCATATCTATAATGCCAAGTTTATGTACAAATAAGTGACCAGTCGTGGCATCCCTCTAGAGCATCATTTAGAGCAAATCTACTGGAACCTTGGAGCATGAGTGATCCTCGTGTTACCCTGCAGCTGTCAAAAGAGATCATCTTGGCCGTTGGGGGGTTTTCTTCTCTTCATCTGCAGTTTCTTGGTGACTCTGGATGCTACTCTTTTAGCAGATGGGTATATAATAACCATCATCATCGTTCTGGTCACTATTTCTGCTGGATCTACGCTTCTCTTCCCCATGAGTCTCTTAACACGACATCATCGTTCCATCTCGGCCAAAGACACAAAATTCGGTCTGTCCCTCGGTGTCTCGTCGGTCCCACCATCTCTGCGCACCGGCAATTGGCCATATCCAAGTCCAACTCCTTAGCGAAGTGCGGAGAAGCCTCGCCACCTCCACATCTCCTTCTTCTTTGGGCCATGATGGACAGTAACGAGGAGCTGTTGAGAAGCTGCAGGAGGGGTATGCTCATCGATAAGAGAGGGTGTCAGTTCTCTTTCAGTCTGTCTCTCATCCCATCACAGGATTGCCAGGCATCGCCATCAGTCCTCGAAGCAAGCTGGTTCGAATAAAAACACAACCCAGACTAAACTCGCACACCAAGCTCTCCGGGCCTCTCTAGCTCTATCCACAACCTCCAACTCTTCATCCGCGGTTCACCGATCCAACTTCTTCGGCGGCATTTGCCTCCCATATTTCCTCCCCCGGAAAAGGACGATCCACCAAACCCCACACGAACCAGAAAAACATTCAAGAATCAAAGCGTTGAACGATGGCCCAGAAATCGTCAGCGAGTCATGATGGGGACAGCCTGGTGCTTGATATTTTGAGGTCTTTGACCTCTCTTCCTTCGTCCATCTTCACCTCTGCCTCATCCTTATTACTAGGCAACATGTCTTCCACTATCCAGAACCCGGACCAGCTTCCTTGGGACCCCAATTCCACCCAGTTCCCCTCTCGGAAGAAGCTTCCAACCCTCCCGGGAGCTCCGGAGGAAGCTGCCTGGGTATGGGGGGAGGATGATTCGGTGGGTTTGGCTCCTTCACTGTCTTGAGATGCATACTGACTGTATGAAAGATAGGAAGATTGAACCTGTTGACACCATCCAGAGTCAAAGCAGCCGCTGGGGCAATTAAAACTGGTGATATCATTCGACTAGAGTGAGTAGCACTTTTAAATGTTTACAATCTGCCTACCAGACTTGCTAATGGTGTAGTCTTCCTCTGAATATCCCTGAGACCCCGGCTTTCCACCGGGAAAGCTTCCAGCATAACATTAAAGAAGTGGTGGAGGATCTCGTATACGACGATACGTATGTGTTGAACACACAGAGCGGAACTCAATGGGATGGATTCCGACACGTAAGTTAGCTTATCATCACCTAGACCGTGATCCATCTAACGCTATCTCTACAGTTCGCCCATCTTCCCACCAAAACGTTCTATAATGGAGTATGTTAACTAAGCACACACTTCCTCTCCAAGAAATCTAACATCCCCAGGCCAAAGCATCCGACTTCATCGGCCCCAACGCCAACCACCGCTGTAGCATCCACCACTGGTCCACCCACGGCATCGCCGGGCGAGGCATCCTCCTCGACTACCGCCACTGGGCCCTAGCCAACAACCGCCCCTACGACCCCTACAAAGCACACGCCATCTCCATGGCCGATCTCCACGCCTGCGCCGCATCCCAAGGCCTCGACATCCGCCCAGAATCCCAAGGCGGCGATATCAAAATCGGCGATATCCTCATGGTCCGTTCCGGGTTCGTAGAACGGTACAACGAGCTCACGCCCGAGGAGCGGAAAGCAGGCGCGCAGCGGGAACACGGCGAACTCGAATGGGCCGGGCTGAAGCAGGAAGAGGACGTGTTGGATTGGTTGCATGATTGTTACTTTGCGGCTGTGCTGGGGGATTCGCCGACGTTTGAGTGCTGGCCGCCGCTCAAGGAGAATGGGTATATGCATCAGAATCTCCTGGCCTTGTGGGGGATGCCGATTGGAGAGATGTGGGATTTGGATAAGTTGGCGCTGAGGTGTCGTGAGTTGGGCAAGTGGTCGTTTTTTATGACGAGTGCGCCGGCTAATATTGCTGGTATGTTAAGTCTATATCCCTTTTGTTTTGCTTTTTTACTTATTGGTTCGCTAACTGTCTGCCTCAGGTGGTGTGGCTTCTCATGGAAACGCTACAGCAATTTTGTGATTAGATAGTAGGATACTGTAAAGTTCGAGAAGAGATGTAGATAAGTTTTGTTTACTCCTATCAAAGAAAACATCATCATGAGTATGAAGAAAACAAATAAACCAGGTTTTGACTCCTACTTCGCCATAATGCGTTCCAACGTTCATCAAAAAGACAAAAAAGAAAAAAACACAAAGGAAATGCATAAAAAAACAACAGCATAAACATAAACATAAACATAATAACATAGCATCAAAGAAGAAAGAAAAAAATGGATATCATTATCAATTGCCAACATCAAATCATCGCTTCAATGTGCGATTTCCCTATCCATCAGAGGGAAATCAAAATATGCATATGCATTCGAGTCTGGGTTTTCTCTTTTCTGTCGTAAAATTCGTTTAATTCGTTATATGGTTGTGGTTCGAGGTTTCGGTTTGGTTTCTTCTTGCTTAGAAGATATCATCAGGCCATTTCCAATTGTCATCAACTTTCGGCTCCTGGAGGCTGGGCTGTGCCTTGAGTTTTCTCAAGTGCATCTGCTTTTGCTTCTCAATCTCCTTGGCCAAGCGTCTGTCTACCTTGGCTGCTGTGGCTGCGAGATCCTTGGGGAGTGGAGGAACAGGTGGAATCGAGTTACGCTGGGTGTTCTCTCGTCTCCGGTTGGGAGCGGGACTTGGACTAGACTTGGGTGATATGACCTGGTCTGGGTCAAGGTGAAGCTGCCCTTGCATGTAGAATGAGGGCTTTTGGGCCTCGCCTTGGTAGTTCTCTTTGTCGGGAGAGTAGTTGGCGCTTGCGGAACGGAGATTGTTCTGTGCCTTTTTCGCACGGAGGCATGGTGCGGTGTTTATCCTTGAATTGGAAGAGGGTTTACGCGGTGAGGACGAAGGCGATCTAGAAATGGGCGGTACGAGGAACTGCGACTTCTTCCCGGTGGTAGAGTGGTCGCTGTAGTCTGACCAGATCTGTTCTTTCGATTGTCTGCGCTCGACAGAACCTGGACTGTCGCCTGTGCCCATCTTGGGTAACTTTGCCTTTCGCGATCTGGGAGTCTGACCAGAACCAGCTGACCTGCCACCTTCATCGTCGTTGGCAGACGACTCCTTTTGGTCAGATGTTGATCCCTTGGTTTTCGAAATGGAGGCAGGATCCGGAGACTTTCTCTTGCGAGAAGGGCTGTCAGCGGTCACAGTAGATGGTTTTGAATCCTTGGATGGCTTTGGTGAAGGTGTCGCAGTATGTTTGGTGACCGCCAGACAGTCCATTTCGTTTCCTGGGCCTTCGGTGATTTGCAGAAGATTCTCAGACATCTCACTCGAAGGGGCCGGCTCAGGTTCAAGTTCAGGTTGAGGTTCAGGGGAAGAGACAAGGTGCTCATTCAAGAGTCTCTCCGAGGGAAGTGTTGGAAGTGCCCCGGGCACGAATTTTCTAGGATAGGGCTTGTTTTCCAGACATAAAGTCCTCGGAGGGGGAGGAGGCACCTCTTCTTCTCCAGTCAAGTCGCGCAGCTCCCGTCTGACTCTCGACAGTTTGTCCTCCAGGTTGCTGACCTTCTTTAACAGCCTTGCTTGTCGCAGCATATCCTTGCGGGATTTCTGCTTCCGCACCCCTGAGAACTCTTCCAAATCTTGAGATTGTCTATCCGAATAGGGGATTATTGGAGCCGGGGACGATACATCGCGCTGAGGGATAGAAAGAATGCCCAAGGAGGACTTGGCCTTTCGAAGATCATGAAACGTCGACCGGATCGAAGATAAACTGTCCCCAGAGCCTTGCCTCGAATGATGCCCCGAAGACGGTCTGTAGTCCATCTTCTCCTGGATCGCTTTCCAAGTCTCCTCTGGAAGACCACCGGGCCCGGACTGGCTGCCTTGCTGCTGCTGCTGCTGTTGCTGCTGCATATAACTCCCTTTCACGGTCCCCTTATACCCAGCCTTCTTCAGCTCCGCATAAGCCCTCTCCGCCTGAGCAAGAGGGTCGTTCTCCTCTGGATTCGCCTCCTGAGCCTTCCAGATCTCCGTCACATTACCCCACACGCCAAAGGGATTGAAAGCCGAAGCGATCGCCTTTCCAAACCGAAAGATCCCCGAGTTCCGGTGTGTGACACCGTCCCCGGCAGACTTGGCCTCGTCGCGCAGAAAGATACTCGGCGGCCTCTCACTGACACTATCGTTCATCTTGGCTTCGACGAACCGCGACCGTCGGGGCCGAGAGTCAGGGCGCCCGAGTCTGCAGGATGCCGCAGATGATGCACGCGGGGATCCGTTGTAGCTTGTTTTGCGACCGTTGCTATGGGGGTAAATGCGCCAGCGATTATGGTTACTGATACTGTTGTCGCCTGTATCGTTCGAGGCGCCTTCTTCAGTCGTCGACTTTTGCTGCTGGGTTCGGTCGTGAGGCCAATCGTTGGATCGACGCCGCTTGGCTGAATGCGTGGATGGTGTGTTGTCGTCGTTGTTGTCGGTGCTGTTGCCCTGGTATCGGTCGGGAGAGTCGAGTTCCTCTGCGTCGTCGAAGCGACCGGACACGTCTGAAGAGCAATAATCAGACGAGTCGGAATAGCTGCTTGACCGCGAGTGCTTTCGAGAAGGAGTATACGACGGACTGGGACTGGACCCGGTGCGACTGGCGTTCAGGTGAAGAGCCAGTTGTAGCTGGCGGTCGGCTTGTAGAGGATCCGTATCCAAATTGATCTCGATGTAAGGCGTCTATCAACACAAAATCCAAAACACACCATTGTCAGTGAGTGAGACCTTTTGATGATGATGGCTTCAAAGTAGCATAAAAAAAAGCGCAAGGGGATTTAATCAATCAATTGATTGATATATTATTATCATTGCTTTGTTTGAGACTCACCTCCGCACCGGCTTCTTTCCCCGCCATGATGGCCGACTTGGGATGTTCCTCTATACTGAAACCAAACAAGTAGAGACCAAAAGCATGTAGAAGGAAGAGAATGGAGAAATAAAGAAGAAAGACGGAAGAAGCCACCGAGGGGTTGATGACGGGGCGGAGAAAAGAAGAAAAAGGCGTTGTTTACATGGAAGGGAGAACAAGCGTTGTTTACTGGGGATTCGCTTGTTTTGGCAAATAATGCGCCAAGCGGGCTTCTAGTATGTATGCATGTTCGGAGCCATGCCATGAGCCAAAATATCATCCCCTCTTAGTCGATATTCTTCCTCAACTATTATTCCTACTCTGTCCTTTCTTCTCTGAACGTTTAGTATTCTCCTTTTTACGATTCCATGAACCTGCGGGGCTTGCAAAACGGGGATCTGCAAGGACTCGATATGAATGTCTCACAGTGACATGCGAGGCCTGGCATGCAGGTGTCAACAACCTGCATTCTCTGGGCTCCTTTAGTCTTACTGAGTTATGAAGTCATGGTTCCTACTCGAGTTCAATTTCTTACATCTGGCTGGATGATGCGGAAGGATATATTGAACAAAGGAAATGGAAGGAGTGAATTCAAACAGCCCAAGAACCGTTCACTATCCAACAAAGGAGATCGATCTAATTATCCTTTCAAAATCTCCATATCTGACAAGGACATCTCATCTCGTCTTGTCTCGTCTTCAGTCCACCCACGACGCTCCGGGTGCAGTAACACGTTGTAGATCTTTCAAAAGAGGTTCGCACATATATTGGACGTCTATAGGAGAAAGAAAAATAAAAGGCCGCTCAACATGCAATGTCCAAAACAGAAGTAAGCCAGGAGAATCCACCAAATAAGTAGAATGACGAAGGGTAAGTGTAATAGTAGTTGAACATAATAGGCAAGGAAAACGCATCCTGGACGGAAGGCAAGAATATTTAGGAAACAAGTAAGAAAATCATATACAGAAGAGAAAATCAAGAAAAGAAAGAAAAAAAGGTGGTATAAAACGTCAACCGGGGTTCATAAAAACTCCTCAAGTCCATGGACCGGAGTACCATATAGAAAGCAAAACCATCCGAAAGAAGAAAAAAAGAGAAGGGTGGGGGACTAGACCAATCCAACCGACGAGCTTGCGCCAAAGACGCCGCCCTATATAATAACTTTTAGGCACATTACTGCAACTTTGGGGGTGCCTTCCTCGCCATTCTCCCGTTTGCGCGCTTGTATGCCATTTCATCCGGAAAGGTATCGTTGTACAATTCTGCTTGATCAGAAATCTTAGGATTACCAGGGTACGACTCCGTATCGGGTCGCATGCCATTGTGAAGTGGGCGATCGTCAATACCAAACGATTCTTCGTGGGAACGCTTGGCAAGCGAGGGTCCGGTCTCGTATAACGAACGCTTTCCTCCAAGCTCGTGGACTGGGCCCGGACTCGGGAGGCTGGTGGATGGTTGATGGTAGTTGTTTTGGGGAAATCCGCCAGAGATAGATTTGAACGATGGAAGCGATGTGACAGGAGTTTGGGAGCGAGGAGCACCAGATTGGGCCATGGATTGATACTCGGTCGGGTTGGAAGAGCGTCGCTCAAC
Source organism: Aspergillus sp. 'subgen. Cremei' (assembly GCA_019976455.1). Taxonomy (NCBI): domain Eukaryota; kingdom Fungi; phylum Ascomycota; class Eurotiomycetes; order Eurotiales; family Aspergillaceae; genus Aspergillus; species Aspergillus sp. 'subgen. Cremei'. Next base: position 2,708,692 of record JAFBMR010000003.1, read on the forward strand.
AGGTGGTTGCATGCCCATAGCCTTGGGGAGGTCTAGGCGAAGAGGAGGCAGAGCGGTTCCATCAAGGAAGCCTGGTCTGTCGGGGAATCCAGGACGTTCGGTTGGCCGTGGCTGGAAGTAAGGGTGTCCAGAGGAAGCAGGCTCGTACTCTGTAGCATTCGACGAACTCCTTGTGTGGACATGAGAAATGTGAGGAGAGTATGCGCTGGGAGGGTTGGCAACTTGGGTCGGGGGCAGCGGAGGAGCCTGGTGAGGCTGGGTCGCGGTGAATGTTAAATGAGAATGATAGGCTGGGGCGTGCGATGGCGTAGGAGGAGCAGGACCCGGAGGAATAGTTCTTTGGTATGGCGGCGGGGCGGGGAAACCATAGTCGGTAGCAGAGGGACGTCGCTGAGCATCCGGGCCGTAGGCATATTGAGGGTCGATAGTGCTGGTGCTAGTTGATCGGGGGCGTTCAAAGGGAGTTGTAACATGGGCGTCAGGTGTCTGGTACTTGTCGGACGATCGAGCGTAAACCCTCTCTTCATCAAACTCGTAATCCTCCGTTCGCTTGTCTCCGCGGCGTCTCATGCGGACATCACGTCTAATACGGACACGGCAACCTTGCTCGGCAATGACACGACTCAGGGAGGTGCTTGTTGATAGACCAGGGAACTTCTTGGCGCTGTAGACGTTGAATGGAGTGGACTTGACTTCGAGGCGGAAATCGAGGGACGACTGAGGAGCGGTCGGCTTGGACAAGGGCGAGCGGGCCATAGTGTTCTGCATTGGAGTATCCTTGTCGGCATCCTTAGGGTCCTTGATCTCTTCGTACAAGTGGAAGTTCAACCGGTATCGACCTTCGTGACGCACGGACAGATCAGGGAAGATGAAGTAACCCGCCTGGGTTGGGCGATCCAGATACGCCACACCGGCAACAGGTACACCGGTCAAGACGGGGCAGGATGGGATGGCGGGAACTCTGCCGTGAGCGATGGGGCGAGCAGTGTCGAGGGTCGCAAACAGGAAGAAATTGGCGTTGTAGGCGAAGGTGATGTCGGTCTGGTGCATGTCATCGTTGGGGTCGGATTCGAAAATGCGCAATTCGACCACGGGCGGAGGATCAACAGGTCGACGATCGGCCGATGCTGTCAAGGCAAACAATTAGCTTGCTGGATACTCTGACCCACGACGATGAGGATGATGAAGGCGTACATTTGGCGCCCGCGCCGCAAGCTCTAGCACGCTCAGGCTGTTGCATGACAGCAAGCTTATATGTGAGCTTCTTTCCCTCCCGCGTAATTCTGCTGACGGAGTGGTTCGTCTCGTTGACCGGAGCCAACAGGGGAGCTCTAGTCGCCATCTTGAAGCGAGTGAATTATATACGGATAATCAAGTCTAGTCACGAAATCAGTATACAGCTCTATGGCACGGATGGCACGGATCAATGGACGACACGGTCTCAGTAGCGACGTACTTGATAATGATCCCATACGCGAGTAATGAGCGAGCCAGTGTTACTTATATGTCCTCTTGGCGATAGGATGTTGTTCCTTGCTTCAAACAGGTGTTGATTCTTTTTGATCCTTCGTTTCGATCCACCAGATGCAATCACGAGACGGGACTGGACTGTGTGACCAGTGATAGGTGAATCAGGCGGCTTGGGGTTAATAGCTCTCCTAACAGGGCCAACTATAGCCAAACGAAAGAGATTAGAAGAAAAAAAGTACTGGGTCTGCTGTGTACAAGGACGACAGCAGATGAACCCAGCAATGACCCCGTCCAACAACGGAGAGGAAGAGGCGATAAAGATACAGGCGAAGAAGGAGGTATATTGAAGAGAAGAGGAGAGGAGAGAGGAGAGCGAGAAGAGAGCGAGAGCGAAGAGATTACTAGGGAATGAAGCGAAGTGGGAACGCTGTGTATGCACTCCGTACTAGGAGGAAAAGTCAACCGTAGTGCGCGGTAGCTTAGCTGGACGATCCAGAAATACCGTACGCCGAATACACGGACAAAATGCGCTGTGGGCGATGGGCGATTGTTGTATGATACAGTACCAATACGGCGTTTTAGTGCTTCGGCAGTTGCGTCCCAGCGTGTATTGTTCGGATTCGACACAGACCAGGTCCGGCGAGCCAAAGCAGTGGGTTTTTGGGTAGGGAAAATAATTTTAAAAAAAATAATAATAACACTGCGTATTATGATTCTTGCTTGCTGCATTTCTAGGGCTCTTTGGGTCGCTTTGGAGGGGGAACAAACGCAAAAGCACGCCCAGCAGGGTCGAGGCCGCCGGATGGGGTTTAGCGCCGCGGTTAAGTTGAGTTGCAACAGGAGAGCGGGGCTGATTTCCAGTAGGGGATTGGCCAGAAGGGCGGGTTTAGCGTCAGCAAAAAGGCAGCCGGTGTTTCTGGGGGAAGGCAGATTCGAGGTCCGTGGGTCAGTAAGATACGCTCAGGTGGGGCACAAGGTTGGGGCTAGCAGGCTGAGGATGTGAGTGGTGGAGGGGAGGTTAATCTGGACATGTGCCCAGGATAGCTATCAAAGATGATGGATGTTATCATCTACCTTAGTCTACCAATGTTGATTATTGATATTCTCTCTCTCTTTTACAGAATACATTTATGTCTATGCACTATACAGATTCATATCCATCTGGACAGTCGGATCGTCCAGGAGTTCTGCAGCAAGCACAGACTCACTAGTCGCCCACACTAAAAAATAACCCCTGCACAGGCATGACGGATGACCAGTCCAGCATTCCTCCTCATGGTCCCAGAAAACCCACGGGACCGATTCCGACTCCACGTAACCAGTTATTGTCTGCGCTGCATTTTACTTTTGGCTGCCACACCCAGTCCAACGGGTCGGATTCCTGCTCAGTTCCAAGTGTCTGGCTAATGTGACGCTGGTGGTTGCAGCCAGCATAGCTTACCTGATTCTCTATCTCGGTATCCTGATAATACAGGCGTCAAAGTACGGGGGTAAAAGTGGAAAAGTTCAAGAAAATAAGTGGTCGATCGGAATATCCGAACTAGGTCGATAAGATCACAGGAATCCTCCTAGAAGTCTGTTAATCCCGTCTTCGTGCCATCCAGCCACCCAGACTAGTCCACTGTGATGAACTGACAGTTGAATCTCCACCGTCCGTCAACCGATCGGGGCCAATCACAGCCCCGGAGATACGACTGATCGCTCGGTGTGTTGCACTCGCGACATGGAACCTAATCAGAACAGAACAAATCCCGAGCCCCTGTGTTCAGGAGACAGGGATCCCCTGTCTAGTCGCCACCTTTGCCCCGGGTCTGTCTTCCCATTGGCTCTCGCTTATTTTTCGAAATAGCTTTTCCCCAGCCCGGCGGTGGAGATCATCCGTCCCGGCGAATCACAATTATTAGTAGACAGCAAGCTAATCTAAATTAGGCAACAGTCTCTGAGGCCTTCTCATCCAATCATTCACTCGCTCGCTGAGTTTCGTGCCGCCCCACTTGGCGGTCCGCACCGAATCGAGTGACGGCCCCATTCAGCCAATTCATGATTCAGACTGAGAGTCAGTGGGATTGTCAATAATGGACTCACTGAAATGGCAGATTATGTAGAGAGCTGAATATTATTAGAGAAGATGAAGATGAAGATGAAGATGAAGAGGCAATTCTAATCACACCCATTCCTCTGCAGGATTTACAGTTGAGGATCCCTGAACTTCTGTTCTATATATTGGCAACACCCGGTCGGTCTGGTTCTCAATGGGGAGAATCCTCCGGGGGATCAAAGGCTATGCACGGAGGTGATACTCGACATATCGCTCGATGATGATGATATTCCCTGGCTCTCCTTATCCCTGAGTAACGTCACTCTGTTTATTGGAACTCGCAAGCTCAAAAATTCGACAATAATGGTGAACCTCTGGTCAAAGTGCCTATATGCAGGCTATGGCATATCATAATAAACTACTGACCTTTCTTTGTTCCCAACGGTCGATCTTTGCTAACATTGCCAGACGTAAGTTATTATTGAGAATCATATCTGTCCAACACGCAATCTATCCAGAACTATAACCCACAGAGTCGAAAATGCAACCCCCGCTTCATGATTCATATCCCGGTGACACCATGACAGCACTGCAGCAGGCTCAGCTGGACCAATCCGTCCGGCTGCAAGGATCGATATCCCCATGACTCTGATCGCCGTACCTGGCATGAATCGGTCCATCTGCCCAATTCCCAGCTGAACCATCCCAATCGACCTTTGCACTGATCCAGCATCCTCATCCTTCGTCTCTCCCTGATCCATTCCACCGGATCTACCCGCATGCCATCGATCTGCAATCTCCCGTCCTTTTTGGGATAGAAATGGGTGTGGAGTCGCTTGTCAGGCCGACTGTTTGGGCTTCTTGACCAGGATTGCGCCGGACGTTTTCAGCTTGATTCGGGAATTTGTTTCAGTCATCATCTGGATCATCCTCCTCCTCATCATCATCATCGTCATTCCCGGAGATTTGGTAGGATTTATTCGGTGGCGAGTTCGTGGCAGTGCACGTCCCTTCTAGCGTCGCAGATGTCGGTGAGTCTTCAGCTGAGGATATGAGCCATTTCTCGCCCTGCATAAGATGAGTCGACATGCGGTGTGCTAGTTATCAGGTTCATTCAATCTTGAATCCCAGCAGTCTGGTTCAAACGCAGGGAGGCAACTACTATGAAGGTCAAGTGCTGCATGTCATGGGATGTTTGTTGGTATTTGGATAGTCTCCGTTGCTCATGGTTGATAATCTATGGAGTACAGATGCAGGATAATATCATAATGATGAATATGTATAGCACTGACTACATATCATGGTTCATCAACACCATACATACATACATACATACACACTTTATATATCTACTCTATAATTGAACAACTGCAAGTATAATACGTGCTTTATATCAATCCGACATGTCAATCAACTCGTATTTCGACCGGTGAGACCTTTATCAACTGGTGATATCATTATCTATCTCTTGCTACCAATCTTTATACTTGCTAGACGTAATAGATATACACATAAACTACGCAGATCAATCCATGCATCATCGTCTGATCCCATCACCGTTACACGATTATATATAGTGACTGGTAGTATATGCACGTATACAAAGATCCAACGACTCGAAAGCAAGGGTTATCAGAACAAAGAACATACTTTCTTCAAACTGGGTCCGTATTCGGTAATTGCATACGCATTTTTGAGACATCTGAGCTATTCGAAAGCATATTTTGCTCTTTGTTTTGTTTCTTGCCGCGATTGCCAGCTGATGGAGGTATGCATGCCATCGAAGAGAGTATCATGTTGCGATTTCACGTGGATGTCTCCTTGCAGCAGCCATGTTTATGATTGTTTTCTATGGAATGTTCCTTTGTCGGCGTGTCAGATGAGTGGTGAAGTTATTCAGATCGTCTGGGTAGATGTGTAGTCGATCGGGTTGATAAAGCTAGTTGATGACCTGTTGATGCTGACTTGACCAACCTGTCAAGAATTGATTAGAATACGCGATGAAGATATCAACTTTGAGAGTAGATGCGAGAATGTGTCGTATATCAAAAGTGCATGTCCCAAATAGGAAAAAATGTAACCATCCTCTGATTGGTCCATTTCCTCTCCCCGACTTCCATTTCCCCCTCAACACCTCTTCCTCCAACGCTTCTTCTTATGGATCTTCTATCAGTCCTTCCGGGCTTCGCGACTAAACCGTATGCACATATCCTCCCTCCTCTCGAAAGAGCCCACATAAACGTCGTCGATCTCATCACCCTCGATACCCTCGAAATCGCCAAACGCGCCCACGTTCCCCCGACCGATGTCCGCCGTCTGTCCACCAGCATCGTCGACGCTTTACACCAAGATGTCGGGCTTGAGAGACCTCAGTCGGAGATAGAGTCGTCGGAGGATGCTGAGCCTAGCTCTAGTGTCAACCTCGAGACTCCTCTTGTTCCTGGTACGGCGACTAGGTTAGATCTGTCGCAATGGAGTGCGATCAGTACCCTCGACCCCGCGTTGGATGGCCTGCTAGATGGTGGAATTCCCACGGGATACGTGACTGAAGTGACGGGTGAAAGGTTTGTGACATTCATTGTCACCAGAAAGTATCATGAACTGAGGAATGAATTTGCAGCGGGAGCGGCAAGACGCAATTCCTCCTCAGCCTCCTACTCGCCGTTCAACTGCCCAGTCCACGAGGCCTGGGTAAAAGCGCCATCTACATTTCCACAGAAGCCGCACTGGCAACCCCTCGCCTCTCGCATCTCCTTGACTTCCATCCATACCTCTCCACCCTCCCCCGTGACCATGCCCCGTCCCTCGAGAACATCCTGTCCATCAATGCCATGGACCTCGAGTCTCAGGAGCATATCCTGAACTACCAGCTTCCCGTTGCTATATCCCGGTACAATGTTGGCCTGGTAGTCATCGACTCCATTACCTCGAATTACCGCGCGGAGCACTCGTCCAGCGGCATTCAGGCTTTGTCGATGCGGTCCGGGGAACTCGCGAAACTGGGCCAGCTGCTGCGCAATCTCGCTGTCAATGAAAACTTGGCCGTTGTAGTTGCGAACCAAGTCTCAGACCGGTTCGACCAGGGTGAGGGCCATCCCATATCACGGATAGGTGGTGGTAATAGCGATATTATCACCGGTTCTCAATCCCCAATGCCAAAAAATCGACCAGAGGCAGCAACAGGAAACGCAGAACTACTCTCGCAACCGAATCTCATGCTTCCGGCTTCCTCCCCAGCCTTTCCCTCATCTCCATATGTCGAAGAAGAGCAGCAGCAGCAACAACAGCAATTCGACGGTTCATATCTCGTCGGGAACCCCGTTCGCAACGAGATATTGAGTCTAGTTCACCAACAGCGTTTCTTTACCGGGTGGGGAGATACACCACCACAGCAGTCAATTACACCAACGCCAGTTTACAACTCTTCATTTCAACGATCAACAGATAAAACCCCGGCTCTGGGCTTCGTCTGGGCCACGCAGATTGGCTGTCGAATCGCATTGAAAAAGGAACTGCCCCCAGAGGACACAGCCGACCTGACAATCCCCGTTCCTGGGCAAAACACATCCACAGCCACACCCACAAACCCTCCTCAGCCACCAACAGGGCCTACAGAGGACAAGACCAAACCGGAACCCTCAACACAACAACCACCGACCAATCAAACTGGAGAGTCAGACAAACCAGCGTCCAACCCACCTACTCTACAAACCACACCACCAGAACCAGTCGAAAGGAGCATCAGGAGAAAGATGAAATTGGTATTTGCTCCTTGGTCTGCTGGATCCACGTTGGTAGATGGGAATGGGAAAGAAGAGGTCCGTGGAATCAAGGATGAAGTCGATTTCAAAATCTGGAAGGGCGGATTACAGAGTATCAATTACGATTGATTGATTGATTGATTGATTGATTGATTGATTGATTGATCATCTGTCTTGTTTGAGATTGAATGCTCAGGTAGATTTGTACGGTTGCACATAGATTATGATAGAGCATATGGGATTACGAAGCCTTTGCCATCTTACCCACTCATATGAAACCTTAAAGCCTTCTTCAGTCTCAAATCTGGGGTTACGGAAGCTAGGAATACCTTATTCAATTTCCCCGCAGATTTAGATACGCTATCTACTAGTAAGTAGACTGGTCTACGGCTACGGAGAATAATGCACAGATCAAAAGTGTCTATCAATTAACTTTCATCTCGTGATTCGTGATAAACTAGCCAGGTCGAGGTCTATGGTGGTTGAACTGGGGGACAGAACCAGTAACACAACTCTTGTCGCAGACCAAAGACAGAAAATCTTTCGCTGGAAACATGACAAATATATGCTGCGAAATAAAAAAAGGGCGGATGATCAAACGATCTTCTAGAGCCAATCACACACCGAAACAGGACTCCCAAATTAATCACAATTATAAATAAGAAAATGGTTACATCGAGATTTTTGCCGTGTCCATACGCCTTTGATTTTCCAATCCATCCACTCAATAATGCTCCATCGCATCTGACATGAGTGCCATATCGTGGCCATTTCGATCCTGCGAGAGCACCACGGAGGAACGCGGAAAATCTCTATTATCTCCATGTGTTATCGACAGCGTTCTATTTGGCAGCCATCTTGGCAGGGGGAACACCGATGCCGTTGGTGTTGCGGTAGAAAAGCACGTTGGCGTGCTCGCCCGTAGCGCCCTCGGTGGGCTCGACCCAGTGGCAGACACGAGAGCTGTTCCAGAGGGCCTTGAAGAATCCAGTCCAGCCGGTCTGAGCGTCAGTCTTGTAGTGCTCGCCCATCACCTTCTTGATGGCCTCGCTAGCCTCGTCGGCGTTGTAGAAAGGAATAGTGCTGACGTAGTGGTGAAGAACGTGAGTTTCGATGATACCGTGCAGGATGTTACGTCCAACAAATCCGAAATCACGGTCAATGGTGCAAGCAGCTCCACGGGCAAAGTTCCAGGCTTCGGGCTGGTAGTGAGCGAGAGTGGGGTCGGTGTGCTGGAGGTAGGTGATGGCGACTAAAAACAATTAGCATTTGAATGTCTATCATGTTTATCAAGCATTGTAAAAAAGTACTTACCGAGCCAGTGGTTCACCCAGAGGTAGGGAATTCCGTACCAAACGAGGAGGTTCATCCAGCCAAAGTTGGTTCCGAGGTAGTAGAGAGTGCTGCCAGCGATGAAGAGGCCGAGGTCACTCAGGGCGATCAGCTTGGCGTCCTTGGCCTCGTAGAGAGGGCTACCGGTGTTGAAGTGGTTGACACCACCGAAGTAGCCGTTAGACTTGCCCTTACCACGACCCTCGGGCTGGCGCTCGTGGTTGTTGTGGCCGGTAACGTTGGTGAGAAGGTACATGGGCCATCCAAACAGCTGCTGGAGAACGAGGTTGAGAGCGGTCAGAATCGGGGTTTCCTCCATGAGCTCGCCGAGCTCGTGAACAGCCTTGCCGACGCGAGTAGCAAACTGGTCTCTGGTCTTGGGAACGAAGACCATATCACGAGCAATGTTACCGGTAGCCTTGTGGTGCTTTCCGTGGGAGATCTTCCAGGAGAAGTAGGGGACCAGCAAAGCAGAGTGGCAGATCCAGCCCACGGTGTCGTTCAAAGTCTTGGAGGGAGAGAAGGCCTGGTGGCCACACTCGTGAGCCAGAACCCAGAGACCGGTAGCGACCAAACCCTGGACGACGGTGTATAGAGTCCACAGGGCAACACGGGCCGGCATGGAGGGGATGTTCTCAGGGGTCACGTAGTTGTAGTAGATGTAGAAGACGGTGGCCAGCATGGAGATGTCCCGGAAGACATAGTACAGACTGGTGACAGCCGAGCGCTCGTAGCAGTGAGCCGGAATAGCGTCACGGATCTGCTTGATGGTGAAATCGGGGATCTTGAACTCGTTTCCGTAGGTGTCGAGCATCTTGCCCTGATCCTGGCCCTCCTTGCCCGCATCCGAAGCCATGGAGGAGAGAGACGTCGATGAAGGCGACTGACGGGGGCTATCGAAAGGAGAAGCCGAGACAGAGCTGGGCACGGAGGAATCCGTGGTAGGGTTGCGATGAAGCGCAACGCGCTTGGGGAGAGCTGTGGAAGACATCTTTTTCTTTTCTTTTCTTTTCTTTTTTTCTGGTAGGAGACTGATAGAAGGTTCTGTCAGAGGTAATTCCTGAGAATTTCAGGCAACCAAACACACCTAAAAGTCTAGCTGTTCAGAGGTTGTAGATATGGAAAGGTGCTAGGGCTTGCTGAATCTGACGATCTGCAAGTACCTCCGAAACCCCTAACCAGAAGGAATTGAAGAAACAAGACGAGGAGGAAGAGTTTAAAAGGACGAGGAGAGGGACAAAGAGAAGGAGGAGAGAAGATGAAAAGGGAGGGGAAGCGTGAGAGAAAAAAAAAAAAGAAGAAGAAGAAGAAGAAGAAAAAGAAAGGAAAGGGAGGGAAAAAAAAGAACAGCCAAGGGGGAATCTCGATGTATGTTCGAGGCAAGCATGGGGTGTTTGCTGCCGTATTTTTCGTTCTTCCAGAATGTCGGGGGTAATTTGTATTACTATCCGGCGCAGTGATTGGCCCGTTCCCCTATTGTGACGGTTTCCATACCGGTGGATCCCGTTGGTTATTGATAGCCTTTTTTTTTTGAATTGATTTTTCGCCTTCTCGGCCTGAAGGATCGGCGGTTGCCCCCCCAGACCACGCTTAACCATTGCTTTTTTCTCCTTTCGCAGCAGTCAATAATACATACGATCGACTAGTGTGGATGTGCAAATGAGGTTTTTTTTTTTTTGGCAGGCGCCAAGACAGGCTGAAATGCGCTTGAGCTGGCGGTGTATTTTGGCTGGCAATGGCAATTGGTGGATAGTGATTGGATGTTGAGATTTTCAGCTGATGAACGCCTGCAGACTCGGACAAGACGCCACTCACTGGGAGACTCGGAGATTCTCAGGTTGGATCAGACGCCACTGATCTCCATCTCGGTCTCTGTAGTCTGTACTATGTAGGTTCTGTAGTACTACTCTGCAGGTATTGACTACTGAGACTCTGCATTGGAGATAGACTAGCCGAGTATAATATATCCTTGCATAGTATAGGTAGTCAAGTGAATAAGCCTAAGGCGACCAATAGATGCAATTGGATTGTTTACAGAGAATCACACCACACGGAAATCAGAAAAAAACCAAAAAAGGCAAGTGAAAAATTCCAGGAACCGATACCGGGGAACCAGCCTTGTGAGCAAAAGCAGCCAACAATCGCAGGCACAACGGAGACCCACCCGGTTTGGCTTCTCAACAATCGGGAGTTGGGCTTGGCTGCTGCATTGAAGTTCCGAGGTAGCATACAGACAGTATAATTTTATTGCTTTTCCTACGATCGTGTAACTTCGATGCCCGAGGATAGATTTAAACTATCTATATGAAGCGTTATTTATATGCCTACTGGTTAGTATTAACAATGGTACCATACATAGATAAATTATCAGACTCTGAATAAGATTGTGGAATGTGGAGTCGGAGATGATTCGGTAGTGTCTTATCACCTACAGGGGTCGACCATACATTTTCTTACTACATACATCCTACATGCACATCGTTCATGTTCCTACAGAAAACATATTGGTTCACATGCCAAAATATTCTCACTTCAGTCCATGTGATGGATGCTCCCATCAAAGACAGACCATACAGAACCCATAGATTTACCATCACTCCTGGTTTACCCGTATCTATCCTTGCTCTGTATGCAACCGAGATTCAGATCGATCCTTTGTTCGACATGTGATGTTGGTGTCCACTCAACACTTGCAGACTGATTTAATAATCTATACAATTTCTATCATTGTATTCTGTACTCTATATGTACTGAGGATAGAATACTTAATAATATAGATATCTATTCACATATGTACTCTTTGTTCGTTATGTACGGGCTGTATGATCTTGTTGGGGCGGCCCAGATTTTGTTGAGAAATTCGGGGAGCCGGTGGGGCCACCGTGAATGTCTGGGTCCGTCCAGGGGATGCGGGCACTAGTACCGCTGCTTTTGAAATTTACTGATGGGGCGCCCCGAATAAGCTTTTCATTGGTTTTTGCATTTTGCCGCGGACATGTCAGTGGTGGCTGGCCCCATGGTTGATGGTCCGAGTCTGAGCACATTGCACTTTGCAGGACTTCTTCTTTTTTCACATGTGATTCATTGCTGGATCATGGATCATTGATCGTTAACGATTACACTATACACTCACGTCCGTTCTTCGCTCCGAGTCAACCAACCACGATCCCCCCCCGTGGCTTCCTCCCGATGGACTCAGGCTGACTGTCGTCTTGCGTAGATCGGGAAGTACTAGCACTGTCTCGCCGTGATTGCGGTAGTCCACCTCACACGCAATCTGTCGCCGTTGGGCCGGTGCCACGCCCCCCGCTCCCCCCATTCCCGCCGCCGTTAACGTCTGTCGTTGTCCTGCCGAGGGGGGTACGAACGTGCGGATCTCCAGCCCTGGGAGGAGAAGATGTCCCGCCTTCTGCGGCAGCAACATCACCGCGAACTTGGTCGTCTCTCCTTCCTTGGCCGTGAAGTTGCCCCGTTTCCGCCCTCCAACCAACCACATCTCCGGGTTGGAATGTATCTCGTATGAGAACTCCAGCGGCCCTCCGGCATTCTCTTGATGCTCTGTTGAGCACCATCTCCGCGTATGACGTAGACAGAGCTCTGCCGAGATCATCTCTCCCACTGCCGCGTGCGCTGGCTCCTCAGATAGATTACCTAGCTTCAACTCGGCGGTATGCACCACTTGGATTTCGGGGATATCTACAGGGATGATGATGCGTCGGTTGGGGATGGGTGGCTGCCCAGCCAGACTGATAATCGGAGTTTTCTGCATTTCTCGGCATCAGTACCCCATATTTCGAATTTTTTTTTTTTTTTTTAAATAAAAAAGAGAGATGTGACACCACTTACCTTGTGCCATTGCTCGAGCCAAGTCCTTAAACCTTCCTCGGGCTCCTTCAGCGCACTTAGCAAATTCTCCCAACGAATACTTTGATATGCCAGCGTTTCAATTTCCCGTGTAAGGCCAATCACTTCCATATCGGAATGCGACAGCTGTGTACGGAAAGCCTCAACCACATGAGACGTGAGCAACGAGGAATATAGTCGATAATCGCTCGCCTCGATGGCCGCTTTGAACGTCTTCTCAACCGCATTCAGACACTCGTCATCTACACAGGTAAATTCAACACTGAGACGGAGAGAGCGTTTTGACCCTGGCGTGGACACGCTATCCTCACGCTGTCGGATCTTGTAGAGTAGTGATGCCGGCTGCTTGGGGAACACGTCCATCGCAACCGTATCTCGGATGCTGGATTGAACCTCGTAGACCTCAGAGCTCGGGATATTGCAACCCAGAATCCGAAGTGGGGTCAGCATCGCCGGGCTGATGGTGAATCGAGAGAACAGCACTTCATCCTTGAAGATGTCCTGCACGTTGACACTGATCGGTAGTGCCGAGGAAATGCTGTGTACCGAAGAGTAGGAGAACCGTCCCCGAGTCGTCTCGTATCCAACTTCTGCTCGGGCCGTAAGCATCGCGTGAGGCTCCTCAACCGTGTAAGGGATCCTGAACCGAACGAAGGACTGAGTTCCAAATTTGGTGAATTCAATAGTGCCAGATTCGTTGTTGGCAACTATATTGATCTCGCCTTCTACCACTTCCGCCTCTGCGATTCTCAGACGTAGCCCAGCAGTCGCTGGCCGCACCCGAATCGTACCCGTCTGGATATCATTCCATCCACTATGGAGTTCCAGTTCAAGCGTCCGCATCCCCTCCAGATTGACCAAATGGGGCGAGACGATCTTTGCCCGAAGCCCATCTGGCGGGGGATGACAGTATATATATGGTCGACTGTCTTCTTCCTCTGCGTCCACTACTTCTCTAAAGCCCAATGGAAACGCCGAATTCTTCCCACCGATTAGGGTGAAGACAATGTTGCCAGCTCGCAGTTCAAGGCGGTCCACAAAGTATTTCCCTTCCAGTACCATCTGTATACCGTTAGCATACCAAGACAAAGCCTATCTTTAATGCTTCCCAAAGACTACTTACCGAGGAATCGATCATTATTTTCGTTGGTGACGACCGAATCACAGCCTTGGTTGGGGTCTCGATCCAATGCTCATTGCTCTGAGTGCCACTGGCATTTACAAGCCGGGCTTTGATCGACTCGATATCGATCTTTTTCCCTAAAAGGAACCGCAATGAAAGTTGTATCTGGAATCCATCCTTGTCGTCATAATGGCGAATTGCAGGGTTAACACGAAGATCTCCGAAAAAGTCCGCCAGAGGTGCTGAAATTTCCTTCTGGAGGGCACCAGAGGCCTCAAAGAGCTCATCAACATATTGAGAGACTGGCGAATTTTCAGTGAAGACAGACGAAGCGTCCAGCGTCTTTTGTCGACCAGACAGGTTTGCCTGACTATACGCAGCAAACTTTGCCAAAAGACGAAGCACCATCCGGACATACTCCTCACTTCGTTTCAACTCCTTCAAACAGCGTGCGTACATCTCCAACATGACTCCCTCCAGAACAACCCAATTCTTGCTACCGTAGAACGGAGCAATGTGGTGGAAAAAGGACGCAGCCGCACTATAATCTGCCTGTCGAAACCGTAGGATGGCAATGTCTGCGACGGCCATTTCAGCAGAAAAGGTCCGATTTGCCGTGATATGATGGCGAAATATTTGATCCGTAAGCTCGGCGTATTGTGAAAGAAAGGCTTTTCTCGAACTCAAAGCAGACTTCAATCCAGGCAAATCAATACCACGGATGGAAGGCATTGTCTTGGGCTCCGGAGCCGGCGTCTGACCCTCATCGTCCAACGAGACATCTGCCATGTCTCCATCTCCCGAATTCTTGTCATCGAAAAGAAGACCCAAGTCGTTCCATTTCTCTTTCCAGCCACACACCGAGGCAATTTCCTCCAGAACCCGTCGGGATTGAAGTAGCAGCTCCCCCTTCCAGAAGCAAGTTGCTCGGAACCAGTCTTTTGGGTTATTGTAGACGTGGGTATGAGGGGCTCAGTACCTGACCGGGTGTGTATAGGAATGATAGAGTCCGGGGAAAAGATATCCTGGCTGTTTGGGCGATTGGGACGGTTCGGCGGGGCAGCAACCAACGAACTGGAGCGTCTGGGGACATCAGGTCTAGTCTCCGCGATGGCGGCCGCGGGACCAGCGCCATCTGCTGTCTTACCGACGGCATGCAAGGAAGACTCTGGAAGTGAGAGGTTTGGAGTAAATGTCTGCGACAAGATCTGTAGAGCAGCAGCATAAGTCCAAGCAGATACGAGGTTGTTGATAATCTCCGGTTTGGCGGGATTGTCAACATTTGTGAGCCCGATCTCCAGATCATATCGGAGAGTTCGTGCGGCGAGACTGATGAATTCAGTTGCCCTCTCACAGATCTCAGATAGCAGCATCAAGTCTTCTGGCTTTTTGTCCTTCTTTGGGGTTGTTTGGGCCGAACCCATTTCATTGTTGATCAACGACGGTGCCCTTGCCGCCCTCAGGAGCAAGGTCAACTGCCTTGAGAACACATACGTGCGGAAGTGAAAGATTGAAATGTCACTGGCCAGAATCATCTCTCGGTAGGGCTTCTTGTTCGAGTCGAGTGGAAAATCCTGAGCGTCAATTTCAGGAATTGGAGTCAGCACTTCATCTCCACCCTTAGGGGCATCCTCTCCATCAGCAGACTGCGAATTGAGAACTGCCTGAGCCTTTTCCCTCCAATCCTTACTGCATGTAAGGAAAGCACCGCCGTGCTGATCACCGGTCCCTTCAAGTTGTTCGTTGATTGCAGTATCCAAGCCAACAGAAAGTTCATCATATCCGACCAATGCATCATCGTATAATCCAACATTTTCAAAGCCCCGCGCAAGGCCTTCCTTCAAGATGAAAAAGGTACAAAAGTTCCATCCAGGGAGACTCCGCTGGGAATCCTTTTCCTTGATATCCTCCTCATACTGAGCAACACGAAGATCAAATGACGCCAAAATGGCATTCTTGATCTTCTCCACCAAGTCCTCAACCTGGTCCGCCAGCTCTGGGGATTTCTGAGTAGTTCCGGGCTTGGGCAGACGCAACTGAGCCACGCGGTCCATGGCGGACTTGGATGACCCGTTGAAGTCCGCCTTGATCTTCTCCAGGACGGTCGTGGTCCCGCGACCCCATTTCGAGGAGGGGATGGCCTTGTCCGCTCCACTCCCGTCCTGCACCACGTGCAGAATCAGCCACTCGAAGGCGTCATGTTTCTCTTGACTGCTGGTCGATGTTGTGGATTGTGGCGCCGTCGCGGCGTGGGTTTTGATCCATTCGCGCACCGCCTTTCGGGCGGAGGCCTTGTAAGTATCGTTGTCATCGCAGCGGAGGAGATAGATCTTCAAGTAAGGTGTTTGGCGCAGTCCTGGGATTTGATGTCGTCGATGATGCGTGACTGCGCCAGCGGTCGTATCACTGGACGACTTGCGCTCAGCGACGTCATGTTGGCCAGGGACGAAGCCGATACGGAGCGATTCGATGGAGCGAACGGGGCGGGTGGGAGACTTCCAATGGAGGTTTTTCAATGGTAGCTTGCTCTCAATTATGGGCTGAACGGAGGGGAATAAACCGGAGGGGTCGGTATACTCGACTAAAAGAAAAATAACAATGAGTGAAAGTAGTTGTGACCATTGATTGTTCCTCACGTACCGGTCACATTGTTCGAGCCCGCCTGCGGTGATGTGTCCATATTTCCCGAGCACTATTCGGGACTTAGCAGACCAACTTAAAGCATTCCGCTGGGGTAGATAAATAAGAAATTTCCCCAAGTCAATGAAGCTAAAGAAAAAGCCCCAAAGCGCGAGTTGTTTGCGAAAGATTGTCAGGGATCGATGCGGTCGTTGCCCAAGAGCGACGGGGGAAGGATGGGGGCTTTCCGGGCACGCACAGGCACCATCTTGGCAGCTTTAAATACGGGGATTGTACTACGGAGATTAAGTAGGAAATTTTGATATCTCTATTGCATCATGTTTGTATTATGTCATTGAAAGTAGGTAGGACGCCCTAGAAAAAGAATAATCCGCGGGTGGATAGATGTTGCTTCGACATCGCAAAGATCAACACAAGCCCCCTGTATACAGTACAACAATAGCACCCAAAAACACGCAGTCATATCCCGTCATTATGCAAAACAAAAGAAAGACATCCATAGTCACTCGCTCGGAGGGGATAACGCCTTAGATCAAAATAACAAAAGAAACAAAACAAAGGGAAACAAATATTAGCTAATTAGACACCAGCTTCAAGGGCCCGTTGTGTATAACGGGCCTTAACGAACTCATAGCCGCTGGAAAACCCTTGCCAAATACCCGGAACATAGTTTCTAACCCAAGCACAGATGACAAGAAGCAAGAGAGGAATCTAAATTAAGTCAGTAAGATTTTCTCCCCACATGGAAGGTGGCTTTGGTTACTTACCCAAATGAAATATAAATTCCGATCACTGCCAAGTCCCTTCATTCTCTGTGCCTGCTGTTCTCTAAGGTGCTTCTGCTGCTCGCGAGAGATCACGTTGTCACCAATCCGGATATCTTTGAGTTCTTCCTTCTCTTCCCTGGCAGGTACAGCTTTGGAGGTGCTAGCCCGCGCCTCGAAATGCTGGTCCAGTGCTGCCTCGGTGGCTGCTCTGACCAAAGATTCCTTCTTCATCGATGTAGCTTCTTCCCCGTCCTCTTCCTTATGAGGGTAGAGTTCCTCATACGACGGTAATTCTGTGGTGTTTGGCGCAGAGTTACCCTTCAACAGATCCCACCAGCCGTCCTTGGCCGGCCATGAGGCAGTCGGCCGGTGCGGAACAAGGTTGGTAATGCGACGCATCATTGGATGCGCTTGGTAATCGGGCAATGCCGGCATGGGTGGCAGGGCAGGAAGATTGGGGAAGGCATTGGAAACACTTTGCTGGAATTGATTGATTTGGGTTTGAAGTTGGTTTCGCCATGCAACAAGAGCAGCTGGAGGAGAGAAGGGCCGAGCGTGCTCTGCTGGCTCTGTTTGGTCGGCAGAGGGTGGAGATTGTGCGTCTTGGTGGACGCTCGACCGTCGTGATGCTGAGTAATAGAAACCGGGTTCAGGTTCGTCTTCGGAATAAACATCCTCGTCCTCCGATGAATCGGAGTCATCGACGGCTTGATCGAGAGAGCCAGATGCAGAGGAAACTTCCCAGAGGGAATGGAGAGATGCCGAACTGCTATGTCTGCGACGGGTGGATGTTAGAGACCCAGCACTCCGCGAACGGTAGTGACGCGATGGTATTAACGCTGCTTGATGAGCGGGCAGTGTCGTGGCAAGGTCAGCTGGAGTAAATGCTCTGACGCTACGAGCATTGGCATTGGCACCAGCAAGCCGAAGCCTGTGAACAATGTGTGCATGACCGCTCAACGCTGCCAGGTGCATGGGCGTATTTCCAGTGCTGTCCTGTACATCCGGATTGGCGCCCCGTGCAAGAAGACCGGCAACAAATCGAGTCAAGCCCAAAGAAGACGCGAAATGAAGGAGAGTTTGACCCGTTCCGCAACGAGAATTGAACTTGGGCGGGCGGGGGCTGTCATCCAGGTCGACAAATTCAAGATACGTCAACATCTTGGAGTCGAGATCACTCAATTTACCCTGAGAATCTAAGCCTGGGACCTGTCGTTGATGTCCGCCAGAACCACCCTGGAAATCCTTTTGGAAATTGAAGATGGCCTTGGGGTCACTTCCCATGATCTGCTGAGCCGTGTGGAACGCATCTGCTTGACTTCCCAGTTTCTGCCCCAGGATACCTAGAGCAAGTCGATACATTTGCAATTCCCGGTCGTCTACATAACGGAAGAACTGCTGCTGCTTCGGCATCAATGGCTGAACTGGTTGTATCTGACCAAATGTCGGGTGCTCGTGTTTGAAAACAACTGCCACTAGTCCTGGTTGGAGTGCTGGTGGAGTCAGGCAGTTCAGACACTTGTCACCCCAGAACGTTGTTGTCGTGGCAAGGGTGTCACCGAATACAACCTCCATTCCAGGGTAGAACCCACTTCCCAGCAGCGTTACTTCTGTTCCGCCAGTAATGGAGCCTTCCGCCGGCACCAACTTGTGTATGACAGATGGTAATCTGTTCCCGGCATTCGTCAAAGGAGGCCACAACGGAGTCGTTGGGGCAGGACCGATATTCAAGTTGAGAGCCTGTTCTTGGAAACTATTCCTAGCGGCAGTCCCAGGTGTACCGGGGCGACTTGGCTGAGCAGAGTTTGGTGCCGACATCAGCTGCTGCTGAAGAAGACTATCCAGGCTTTGATGTTGGGCGGAGGAGTTGAAGAATGGGTTATTATCGTTGCTATTAGGGGTCGGTGGGCCGTTGGCGAAGGGTCCAGTCATGGCAGACGATGCCACAAAAGGCCTCTCAGATGGCGATGCGAATCCACGAGCTGCGGGGAATTGCGGGGCGCTGCTCATGGCTGGTGAAGTCGAGGGTCCGGCGGTAGAAGATTGAGTGGTTTCCAGTTTAGTCATTGTCAACTCTGAGGGAAGTCTTCCAGAGTTGCTGTGCTTGCGGCGCTTGCTCATTGGCCCTTGGAAGTCATTCGGTGATGTCTGCCTTGAAAGGCTCCTTTGGGAGCTGGGGGTGTTGTTTGTGGGATTTTGTACAGCAAAAGACCCTGGATTCAATTGGTACTGTGAGTTAAGCCTTTGCTGGAGACCTTGCAAATCAGTGGCTGAAGGAGAGGACTGGAAAGATTGCTGGGCGGTAGCTGGTGCTTTTCCTCTGTCCAAACTAGGCTCTGATGGGAAAACACCAACACCAGGCAACTGAGTCCCGTCGGGCAAGGAGGGAGAAGGCCCAGGAGCCGGAGGAGCCGGAGGAGCGTGTGTTTTATGGTCATCTGTGATCATAATAGAATTGGTGATTGCTTGAGCAATTACATTTTCCATGTAATCTTTGACAGTGAAGATGACCCTAAGTTTTGTTAGTCAAAATTTCGCATTCAAATGGGGAAAAACTTAAACATACTGAAAACCAAGCTTCTCGTTTTGGTGTCTGCAGTAGCATGCTATTCGCATAGGCAATTCTACTTGCATTGCTCCTGCGGGTATAACAGGCACAGGAATATCACCATACCCCGGCATGGCGTTCTTGGACGGTTCAGTCCACTCCTTGAGCTCGTTGGTATTAAACACAATGACCCTCTTTTCTTCATCCTTCTGAAATAATTCATCCTCTTCCGGTTTCCTCTGCTTCTTACGGGAAGCACGCTTGCGTTCGCGTTGAATACAGCCAGCGCAGATTTTGACTTCACCACCATCCAAAGGCTTGTCTTCTTCTTGAGGGTCGTCGACAGATTTGGGACTTGAACTGGAAGAGCAGCGTGGACTTTCGCCTCTTGCTCTTGCGTACGCCCGCTTTAACTTTTCCTGGTCCTGCATGGCACTTGTGCACACAAGACTGGTATGCAATTCCATGGTATCGGGGGAACGTTCAGTGCAAGGCGGTGCAAGAAATTTGGGCTTCGAAATGGTATGGCTCGGCAAGCGCAATTTTTTCACGCCTTGAGGCAACGGGAATAGAGTCAATCTGATGGGTATTTGTGTCTCCACTCGCGATTTTAAAGATGTAGGGTGGACTGTCAGAACATGGTGCGGAGATGGTTCTGTTTTCAAGCTGCTTTGAGGTGGTGATGGTGCAAAGTTGATATTAAACGGAAGGCCGCTTTGTCCAAAATTCAAGCCTGATGAGAGAGATGGGTTCATTGGAGATCCGCCATTCATGTTGATACCCCCAAAACTTTCCTCCAACAGCGATGAGGGAGATTGACCTCCCCAGGGACCGGGGAGCTTTGATACTGAAAAGGGAGATGATTCCTTCATAGATTGGGAGAAAAATGGGGATGCTGACGTAGGAAGTTGCTGGGAAGAAGTCAGCAAAAGGTTCCTTTCCAAATCAAGGATGAAATCATAACTCACAGGAGAGGCGGACTGTGTTAATTTGGAACTGGATGGATTCCGTAGTTGTGATTTTAATCTCTTCTGAACTCTAGGCTGCGGTGTGCCGTCTGGCTTCAACGGGCTTGGACTACTAGCCGCACTCTCGAAATCAAACGCAGCATCCATGGCCTTGTTACTTGACTCGAGGTCAGCATCTATCGTGAATCCACCTTCCATACTTGGAAGCGCAGCATCCAACCCAAATAATGGCTCCTCCTTCACGGCGGCAAGGTCGGGATTCATCCAATCTTCGGACGGGTATCTAAAAGGCATCATTGTGCTTTCACTGTGAACGGCAGAGGTAGACGAAGCAACAGACGAGTTTCGAACATGATTCCGCGGCGACTCGGAAGAGGAGCTCCGGCTCGAGTCGTCTGGGGATTCGGCGGGCGAGTCTGAAGCTACCACACGAGGCTGTTTCAGCACATCCTGCTCTTTCAAATGACGCTTGACAGATAAATCCGAAGGGGACAAACATGATGACTCCGGATCCGCGACCGCCCGGGAAGAAGTAGCTCGAGCAAAGAGATCATCGAAATCCCGACCCGCATCTTCTGTCGACATCTGCAGCCTTGTGGGATCTAAAAAGTCCATTCCTGTATCTTGATAGGCGCTTTCCATCTCGTCGTCGACAATTATCGGATCTAAAAGGGGAAACGCAGGTGAAGAGGCAGTCTCGGCCGGTCCCATCCTTTAATTATTCTTCCTTTTTATGGATAATCAGGGAGTTTGAGACGATGAGAGCACCAACTCAAGCGTCTCCGTATGTATAATTCGGTTTGGGGGGGGATTGTTTAGGTGTAATATTGGTGGGCGAAAGAATCGGTCGAGGGAAACACTCGGGGGGTTTGACCGCAAAAGTGTCTGACGCGGCGCACAAGGACCAGCCTCTTATCAACAGCAATGCGTCTGATCCATCTAATTCGGTCGGAACCAAGCCAAAGGGGGGTCTCAGATCGACGTCCTGACAGGGAGAATATGTTGTGATATCCGGGGAAGACGTTGAACGTGTGTCGGGTGGTAGTGTGTCAGGACAAAGCGAGGGAGGCGCGGCTGGAAAGTCAATCTGAGGCGTGGACAGCGACTGTGGAGCGGGAAAAGGAGCAAAACCCGGCGATTGATCGTCCGGGAGAGTCGAAGAGGTGGAAAGAGGTCACAAAGTCCAGGGCGGGCAACGGGCGCGAGGAGAATTAAAGTGATTATGGAGGGAGAAGTAGGCTTAGGAAGAGAGGAATGATTATAGGTGCTGAATGCCGGGGAAGAGAGGAGAAGATGGCAGATAAGGCCGCCTCAATGGTCAAAAGAGAGAGAAAGGGGAATTTCGCGGTGAGGGCGAGAGACGGGCGTCTGACGGGGCCGCTAAACCCGAATAGGAAGGATTGTTGCTTTTTAGGCGAATAAATAGTGAGCAATACTAGTTGCTGGGACTTAGTGGTGATGATGTGTTCGACTTCAGCTGAAAAGATTCATCGACCGACTATTGTTTGTGATTCGGATTCGGATTCAGATAGTCGTAGTTATCGATATCGATAATTGTCGTGGTATGGCGATGATGACATTCGAATTCTTCAAAAGACATGCGGGAGAACACGGAAGGAAAAGTACCCAAGTGCTCTCGCTTACCCAGAAACCCATGTAACTTGTAAGACACTGTCAAGTCTCATCATCTGTGCGCTGGTATAGACCACTGGCAGTCCGAGAACTCAAGAGTGACATGCGTGAACATTGTTCTCGTCGACGGCAGCTCTGTACCACCATGGCCCCATTGATTGGTGGTACAACAGGATCGTCCTCCATTCCTCGGGCTGCTGTTATCTGTTCTTCATTCTTCACCTGCAGCATCAGCTCAAAGCAGTATGCATCAGGTCGATACACAGACCAGCTGGAGGCGTAGAAGAAGAATGGCACGAGGTGCGAAAGACGATCACAGAGATGCTTAAGCCTTGAGGTGGTACAAACTACGATCAGAGCACCACATCTGCCACTAACCAACATCCCCGGCGAATCATTGTGCTGTTATTCTCACCACTAGAGAGGATCCAACTAGTTGCTACTAATGTACATGCATCCCAAGCACAAATAGTATTCTTATCTATTCCCAGGTTATTGATCAGATCATCCGGTGTCGATCCGCATCAGACAGCCACTGTCAAAATCCTATTTATTTTTATTCTGCTCTATTCCATTCTGATTTTGATGATTTACGATGTTTATTATGGTTTTATCACTCTGAGGATTCCTCAAATAACTCCCCAAATTGTATTCTAATTTGGTCATTAGGCATATTCAATGACACATATCAAGCAGATTGCGACATCATCTGTTACACAAATGCTCCATCTGGGCTGGAAGGGCTGAGCTGGTTACCCACAATTTTCACATCAGTACCCTACAAGTAACAGCCAGCTGGCGGGAAAAGAAAAAGCAAAAAAGCAAAACAATAAGAAAAAAGAAAGAAAAAGAAAACACCGGAAAAACAAAGGCGACAACCATTACAGAATAGAATTGAATGGTTCAAAACTCAATTGCTGACGTCTGCAGAGTCCAATGAAAGCATTAGTTATCTCGCTTCAATATTGCTGTAGCCCTGGGCTAAACTGCAAATCAAATCAAAGCCCTCGCTTGGTGGTGTGCTGACAGTCTGACATCCTCGATCTCTGCCGTCAAGGCTGCATGTTCGAGATAACTCAATATCTTCGAGTGTGACATTGCGCTTAGACTGTGCATTCTATTCGCACCATCCAATGACGAGGAATGTCGCATGTCAAAAGATAAGATTAATCTTTTTGGACATCCGCATCGCGTCACTATCCTCACGGATGACTCGACTTTATGTCTTGGAAGATATCCTTCTGAGTGAATTGCGCTTGACAGCGATACCATTTGTAGCATCCAGGAGTTTTAGGGAGAGTCAGGAATATGTATATGGTTTGGACAGTCCAGGCCTTGGATAGAACAGCATATGTATATTGCATTCGGATGAGCAAGCCAGAGTAGGTATGGCGACGACTCCAAGTAGCTGGATGTTTCAGAATAATATGCACACAGCGACAGCCCGATGGCATCGGCGACAATCGACTTGATCAATAGTCTCTTTCAGTTGATGAAGCTAAGTCTTCGTGTTGGTCACATATATTAATTATTATTAATATCCACCAAGGGGTCAGATAGCCGCCCACATCATAGGATGCAGGAGTATCACAATCGTCGGGTTGGTTGACCGGTCTGTACTCCAACGTCCCTGAGATATTGAGAATTGGTAGACTACTGTCACAAATCACGATCGAAAGCGGTTTTTAGGATAATGGGTCAGCATATGTGGACTCATCATGGTATGGTTAAACCAGATAAACGCAGGGAATACAAACTAGTCAGCCGGAATCATCGATGTAATCCGAAAAGAAAAGCCCTGAGATGATTCGGCGACTCCCCTGCAATTTAGATTAATATAATCATCGCCATCTGTCATATGGCGGCCTTGTCGTCCCCAGACAGCCAGGCTATCCTATCTGCAGGGAACCAGAATCGCAGTTCATCGCCACCATCGTGAATTCCATTATACCCGCGGGCGAGGCTCAAAGATTATATGATGATAGACAGTACATCAATCGCGATCGAAGAACATGTGGAACGTGGAGATTGCTGCTGTCGATGATATTCTTACTCTGACAGAGCCAAGATGCCAGTTCGACCCCGAAATGGAAGAGAAAACCGCCTTTCAACCGCCATGGCACACATACCATGAAGATCATAGCAGAGCCAGGGAAATTACTCCGAGTCAAAGGAGGAATGCCATCGTAAGGCCAGTAATCAAGATGCTTGGCATGGCGGAGTTGGAGAGGAGGAAGTCGAGGTTGAAACCCGGACTGTCGCAGACAAAACATCACGGGCTCTCGGAGCAAACTCCACACGACCTTTCCTGACCCTCAGCCCTCACCACCACCCTGATTGCAATATATGCCGAATAGATTAACCGTCCCATAACAGTGGCTAGTGAGTCCATACCCTTAATTATCTACTATCGCAGTGAACCCCTAGGCTAACGTTCCTGGCAGTGGCCATTGTTTTTCGGACAACGCCCGGCGCATTCTCATCAAGGCCCCATTGGCTGGTTGTTTTATCTTCATCTATCTCAGACTTCTTCGCCTTGTGTCTCTCTATATCGATGATTCTCCGCCTATCAGAGGGTAATGGAGGCTTGTGGGGATCTCAAACACTACCGGTGACCCTCATTGCAGAATGGAACCTGCAATGAACCTTCTCATATTGCTTTCATTCAATATGGCGTGAGCTTCGACCGAGTCTAGAGAGCTGGAATGGCCGAGGGACTCGCTCTACTTGGAATATAAAATACCAGTCAGGCCGCGAGAGATCTGCTCTTCTTTTCTTCTCATCATCAGTCGCTTGACCTTGATCTTTTTGCATTCCTTTCTTTTCGGGTCCCAGACCTTTCCATTCTCTTTCGACTTCATTGATTGAAGTCTCTTACTGTCCTTCTTTTCGAAACTTTGTTCGGTCACTTCTCGACACCAAGATAACGCTGTGCGTTAATAAAATACAACTCGAAAAAATGTCTGTCTCCAAGATCGCTGGTCTCCTCCTCAGCTCGGCCGCTATGGTCGCTGGTCACGGATATGTGTCTGGAGCTGTTGTCGATGGCACCTACTACGGCGGCTACATCGTCACCTCCTATGCCTACACCGACAGCCCCCCCAGACACCATTGGATGGTCGACCAAAGCCACCGACTTGGGCTTCGTTTCTCCCAGCGAGTACTCCAACTCCGATATCATCTGCCACAAGGACGCCCAGCCCGGTGCCATCTCTGCTGAGGTGACTGCTGGTGGTGATGTTGAGCTGCAGTGGAACACATGGCCTGACAGCCACCACGGCCCTGTCATTACCTACCTTGCCAATTGCAACGGTGACTGCTCAAGCGTTGACAAGACCTCCCTCGAGTTCTTCAAGATCGATGAGAAGGGTCTTATCGATGACAGCAACGTCCCTGGTACTTGGGCCACTGACAACCTGATCTCCAACAACAACAGCTGGACCGTTACCATCCCCAGCAGCATTGCCTCCGGCAACTACGTCCTGCGTCACGAAATCATTGCTCTGCACTCCGCAGGCAACCAGGACGGCGCCCAGAACTACCCCCAGTGTATTAACCTGAAGGTTACCGGCAGCGGTAGCGACAAGCCCGAGGGCACTCTTGGTACCAAGCTCTACAAGGACACCGACGCCGGTATTCTCGTCAACATCTACCAGTCTCTCGACTCCTACGACATCCCCGGCCCTGCTCTGTACACTGGTAGTTCCTCTGGCTCTTCTGCCTCTGCCAGCTCCAGCGCTACCCCCGCTGCCTCCACCACTTCTGCCTCCGCCGCTGCCTCTACTTCGCCTACCGTGAGTGCCTCGCCGATCAAGAGCTCCTCTGCCCCTCACTTCTCCAAGCCCCACACTAGCAGCTCTGTTGCTCCTGTCGTCACTTCTGCTTCAGTCGTCACATCTGCTCCTGTCCCAACCGTGACTGATGTCATCACTGCTACCCAAACTGCCACTCAGACCTCTACCGAGGTCGACAATGTCACTGTCACTGCGGCTAACCCTCAAAAGACCCAGGTCGCAACCGGCAGTGAGAGTTCCGGCAGCTCCTCCAGCAACCAGTCCTCCGGTAGCTCTTCCGACAGCTCCTCCAGCAGCCAGTCTTCTGGTAGCCAGACCTCGTCCGCCCCCGCCGCCAGCTCCAGCGCTGCCATCCCCAGTGACAGTAGCCTGACCAGCTACTTCGACTCCCTCAGCGCTGAGCAGCTCCTCAACCTGGTCCGTGAGACTCTCTCCTGGTTGGTCAGCGACAACAAGAAGCACGCCCGTGACCTTTCTATTTAAACGGGATAGCTTGGTTTCGGTCCCGAACAACATATTCTTTTTACATTTACTTGATATTTGCGCTCAGTCGCCGAACTGACGATTTTTCTTTTTTGGATCGGGAATCCCATTCTTGTCATATGTACCTTTATACAAAAATTTACTTTCTCTGAAGCTTTGCGCTTCCCCCTTTATATTCACTGCCTTTCTCTTTTTTGTATTAATGAAATGAATTTATTTATTCAATCTCTTACTCCTTTGATCCTTGAAAGTATTACAGGAAAGCAAAAAGAAACCATATCCATCAGGTCTTTCCTCAAGTAGATGCTTGAATGGCAGTTGCTCGTTCCCAAACAAAGTCACTGCCTACAAGTAAACCTAAGATAGACTTCCACTCTCACCTCTGCCCTCAACCTCATCCAAATCTCAGCTTCTCTCTCTTCAAAAAATAAATCTACAATCAAATCGTTGAATCTATAATTTTCTTCAAATAATACTTCATTGCCTTTTATCAGATTGTCTCAGTTTCCTTCGCCCCAACATGCCTTCCAACACCAACCACAAATACAGCTCTATCGGCATCCAGCCCCAGGATGTGAGACAGTATCGGATGCTGAAAGACGGAGGCTATGGCAACATGCACGGCTTTATGTTGTCTTACGGTCTGAAACCTCACAATGATGATGATTACCAGGAGGCGAAGCAGATTTTGGAAGGTATGCGTGAAGCGGAATAGAGAGATTGGGAAGAAAGACACAAGGACCAAGACAAAAGACATGAGTGCTGGGAGGCCAAAGCCGAAGGCTGGGAAGACAAACAAGGATATTGGGAGGAAAGACACGGAAACTGGGAGAAAAGACAAGAGAATTGGGAAGCGGATCAGGAGCATTTGGAAGACAGACAAGAGTACTGTTGGGATGAAAGCCAAGAGTATCCAGAAGAAGGGCAGGATTATTGAAGGAACTTATGGATCTGGAGGTGTATCCTCGGTCTATATATCCTGAAGAGATATTAGACTAATAGTGATTAGCCATGCTGTCTTTGTTCCTCCAACCATCGATGGTCACCGTCATTTTCATTGTAAAGATATATTCATTCTCGGAGCAATCTTCTATCGGCTTCATCGTCGAAGTTACTTTTTTTCAACACGAGGTTTTGAGGGAATATCATGATATACAGAATTAATATTTAAACCTGCACAGCTTCTTTTTCCAAAACACTTCTTTTCTCTCGTAATTTGTCGCTGAGTAGATTCGGGGCGGGGAAAGAAAGCGGCCGATTGTTGTTGCGGGACAAAACCGAACGGACATGAATATCTCGAATTGTTCGACACACTTTCCATCCAGCTGACGACTCATACCTTAGTCGTGCTGACTCTACTGTTCAGGGTGGCACCTGTTCTCCTATTTAATCCACTTATATCACCCTATATACAGTCACAATGTTCAAGAAGAAGCCAACAGTACGTTGTGCCCCTCTCCCCGCACTTGCCCCTCCTCAGCAGCTTCGTTTCGTGCCACTTGCTACACGCCGTGATATAAGGGATTATCTCTGCTGCATATGAATCGAAACAACCATACTGATCAAGGATAGATTAAAAACCTCTCCCCCTTACGGTCTTCGGATCGACGGAAGATTGCCGACCAGATCATCAGTGACTACAAGATCAGCATCCCCTCGACAGCGCCATCTGAGGCAAACGGCGAAGATTCTACTACCCCAGCTACGTCGAACACTACGTCGCCCAACCTTACAACCATCCGAAACTCCCTTCTCCCCGATAACTCCCTATCTGCACGATTCACCACAACGGCAGGACCCCAACTCCGAGAGGTCCAAGGTACCGTATATGTTGGAACACACCCAGAAGGCGAAGAACGGGTTTTGTGGTTCAAATTAGAACATGGCCCCGGTGCAGATGGACGAATCTATCCGACCGTATACACATTATGGCACAATCCCAACATAGTTCCCTTGCTTTATACCCCAGACTTTGTTATGCAAAAGCTCCGCGGTGGCGCAGATCTGATGACTCCCGGCCTTGCGAATGAGCCACCCTTCCCTGAGCGTGCAGTGAAAGGAGCGGTTGTTGCAGTTGCGGGTATAGATCGGTATACTGTGCCATTGTTTGTGGGGGTTTGCGAGATCGATGTTTCTGGGCTTGGGGAGGTTCAGGGTACAAAGGGACAAGCGGTTCGGGGTATGCACTGGGAGGGAGATGAGCTTTGGGCCTGGAGCTCATCTTCTCGACCCGGTCGACCTTCACCAGAATACTTGGCCGGTTGGGACGAGGATGAGGAGGAAGACGTAGAAGAGGTTGAAGCGGGAGTTGAGGGGTTGGCGTTGGAGAACAAAGAGACGGTCGAAGAGGGCAAGGAGCCTTTGGGCGAATCCCCTATTGAAGAGCCGGAAGAAACTGTCGTCGAACCCACAACGAAGGGTAAGTATCCCTGCTTGAAATTTGTGTGCTAGTAACTGACGCCATACAGAAATCGACGATGCCTTCGTAAAGGCTTTTCTTTACGCCCTTTACAAGCACAAACTAGACAATCCATCTGCTCCCAACCACGGATTGTCTCTCCCTATCCAACCCTCCGCCTTGATCTCGAATATTATCACGCCATTCCTGCCGATTTATTCTGCCCAACAAGCCCAGTTCTATCAGATCAAGAAAACAAGCTGGAAGAACGTGAAAAAATTCATCAAGTACTTGGACAAGCAAAAACTGGTCAAATCCAAGGACCGCAATGGGCAAGAGACTGTCATTCTGGACGTGGATTTCAATGACCGCCAAGTCGAACAATTTGTCCCTTACAAGCTTCCATCGAAGAACGCGATTGAAAATGCCGGAAAAGCCGCTGCTGGTGGAAACAAGAAACCCACGCCTACTGATGGAGATCCGGCTGTTGGCCAAACAATCACCGTCCAGACTCTATACCGGCCAGCATCGAAGCTTGTCCCGACGATATTCCCGTCTTTGCCCAGCAGTAGCCCTAGCAACTACTACAAATACTCCGATGTCTCCAATCGCCTGGACCAGTACCTTCAGTCACAAAATCCACCTATTATCTCCAAAGAGAATCGACGAATTATCACCTTGAACCCATTCCTCGCCAACACCGTCTTTACTTCTTCCTCCGCTGAAGATAAAAGCACCCTTGCCCGCGGGAAAACCACCCGGGACGGTCTTCTGAAACGTCTTGTGGAGGACAACTCTTTTCTGGCACAGCACTACGTTATACTCAAGTCTGGCCAGACCATTGCCGATGTCAAGCCCAAGGCTGGTACTGCGCCCAAGGCCAATGTGATTCTTGAGCGTCGGACGGGCTCAAAGACCGTTACCAAAGTGTCTAACCTGGAAGTATTTGGAATTATCCCTAGCCTTCTCGCAGAGGAGCTGCAGAAGAAGTGCGCAAGCAGTACCAGTGTAACACAGGCCAACGGTGCACCTAAGGGGGTTATGGAGGTCCTAGTCCAAGGCGACCAGCGAAAAGCTTTGGACATGGCACTTAGTCGACGAGGATTGCGGACGCAGTGGATTGATGTGGTGGACAAGACAAAGAAGAAGAAATAAGGGATAATTAGCAATAGTTAATAGGCAGTTGGGTAGAAGCATTGGATATACTATCTGTACAGCAAGCACATATTTGCATCATGGCAACAACAACGTATATAAATTCAGCATTCTATCATAGCATTACTGTAATCTGAATAAGCCTGACGGGGATTATGAACTAGAGCCTAGGCTATTGATCAGAATCGGAGATGAGGCCGATACCCCACCATCTCTTAGACTCTTCCCCATATGGGGTTGGATAAATACCCCTCACAACAACCCCCGATCACTGCCACCACCACCCCAATTCATCTAAATTTAAAACAAATCATCCCAAAATGCCTGTATACCACATCGGTAAGTGGTTCAATCCTCCATATATTTCGGTCCAGCAAAACTAGCACTAATCACATTCCATCAAGTCCTCTTCCGCCTCAAACAAGGCGTCACCTCAGCGCAATTAGCCACCTGGTCCCAAATCAGTCAGGCCATGGTGGGTAAGATCCCCGGCCTCATCTCCCTCAAGACGAACCCCCTCTGCCGATTTCGGTTCCCCGTGCAAAGGGGTTTGATATGGGTCTCGTGGCGGTGTTGGAGAGCCCAGAGCATGTGGCTGGTTATGCGACGCATCCGGCTCATCTGGAGTGAGTTCTACTATTTATTCTTTTCGTGATAAAGAAACAGGCTAATATGAGGGTGTAGGGTTCATAAGATGAGAGAAGAATTGTGTGAAGATACCTTGGCGTATGATTTGGAGTTTTGATGATCAAGGGATATTATCATTTCAATACTAGCATCGAAGAGTATGTATATGGCTTGAATACTAGCCAATGTCTGTATGATTTGACTCGACAAAGTTGTTCTTGAAGCAAGAGTACACCGTCATAAAAACAGGAAAAATGAACCATGATATACAACGCCAGAAACAAATGGGATCCACACAAATCCTCTCTTTTTGTCTTTTGCTTACCAAGATGTAGGCGTGGTTGGTAGAAAAGAATAATAGTCACTTTTTTTCACACCCAGAGCTTTTACAGATGAAAGATCGCAGAGAATAAATTATTCTTTTGCGTCAACCTTCTTGGCTGGGTGGTCGCCGTTGGACTCGTCCTCCCGGCCACGCTTTTGGCCGGACTCGGCGGTGCTCTGGATAACGGGGACACCGCTGTATGTTCATGTTAGCAGGTATTGTGTGAATGGGTTCAAGCAAAAACTTACCGAGTGTCCTTCTGGATCTCACGGGGGGCGTTGTTGTCCTTGAATCCATTCTTCTGGTCTTCTGCCCGACGCTCCCTCCAGTCGCGCGAGCCACCACCACGGCCACCACCCCCGCGGCCGCCACGGCCTCGTCCTCGGTTTCCACCACGTCCACGTCCGTTGCTGGGCTTGATGCGACCAGCTTCGATATCCCGGACCTTCTCCTCGCAGTATTCCTTCTTACTCTTGATAGTTAGGTCCTGTCCCTTCCACTGGGGCTTGGGGTCCAGAGCAAGGAAGGCCTTCTGCTTCTCTTCCGACTCGAACTCAACGAAGACACTTCCCTTGAAGATCTTGTCGGGAGTACGGCGAAGGCGGATGGCATTGGTAGGGCCATATTGATTGAAGAAAGATTCAATGTCATACTGAGTGCTGGGTTCCTCGGTTCCGAATCCCTTGGCGTAGATGCTACGGCTCATGGCCTGGTCTTCGAACACCTTGACAACGTTGGGGTCATGGGCATCAGAAACCGACTCGGGGAGAGGGGTCTTGCGGCGCACGGCGGTGTCGTTGTCGACCAGCTCGACGGTCTCAGCTGACTTGAGAGCCTCGACGATGGCACTGAAAGGTTGGAACCGACGCATGCGCTTGAAGGAGTGCAGGAGTTCGAGGGGCACGGCATTGTTAGCGCTGCCGCCCACCTTGGAGAGAAGGAACTTGTCCATGGGGAGGTTGGAGTCGGAGAAGTAAAACTCGACTTGTTTCCGAATCTCAACGGGGTCGTCCGTCTCCTTCTGAGTCGAAGCATCGAACTTGTTGTTGTTGCGGCGACCGCCACGACCCTTGTTGTCGTTGCGGGAGTCGCGCTCCTGAATCTTGGATTCTTCAGCCTGAGCTGACTTCTCGCCGAGCTGCGCAGCTGCGGCGACGATTCGGGCCTCCTCAGAGTCGTTCTCCTTCGACGCGGCGGGCTCGGTCGGCTTGTCCGCAGGGGCTTCTTCGCCCTTCAGCTCCGCCAACACGTTTTGGACATCCTTCTCAGCCTCAACGTTGGTGGGGGCAGGGGCAGTGGTAGGCTTTTGCTCGTCAGACATGATTGCGACTGATTTTCAAGTAGCGCGACAAGGCGTAAATTGAGGTTGTCAGACGAAGATGGGGGAAAAAAAGTAAGAAAATGCCCCGCACGATAACCCCTCCTATAACGTCGAAACTCTGCGTCAGCCTTTGTTATTGTAATTCAGAAATAAAGAAAAGATAAAAAAAACTAGGGAATGTGTTGAACTCTACGTACAGATCTCTCTGACAGGTTGAATCACGTTCAGAAATTGACCAAAAGTCAATGTTGCGGAGGACGGGAAACGAAGGGATTCAGATCAATCAACGTCTCTTGGGCAAGACCGATGAAAACTAAGACGGGTATGAGATAAATTGAGAGAAAGAAATTGCCTAGACAGAGACTTACAAGCAAAAGTCGTTCTTTTCGCCGGTTGCGAGAGAGAAAAATAGCCCGATGCGCGGCGGGGGAAATTTTCTGAGAGCTTCAGCCACATATTGCCTGAGGCAGAATTGAGTGTGGCGCAGATAATGACTAATACGCCAAGACGAGATATTCTCGCCTGAGGAATAAGGCATAAACACTAACCTCTTTGGGTAGGTCCAGTATACAGTGAGCAAGCAGTTGGTAAAGTTAGTGAATTGTGTCTGTATAAATAGATTTATTGAATTTAAGTCTAGCATTTCCAAGTGATCTACATGTGCCTCATTGTATTACTGTATAATACGGATTTAGCCTGTCGATGTTGTGCTTCTTTGCCCAGGCAACCTGACTTGGGGGGTACCTGCCTCTTCGACAGACGCACCAACAACTTCCATTCTCTCTTGATAATCTCGGACCAAATTCTTTTCCAAAGACACTTACATATCTTCATTTATCTCAGTATCTGATTTGCCGCAGGTTTGAGTGCTTTGGTCATTGTTAACACTTCTGGATATAAGTCGGTCGTTTAAAGCAGCATCACCTACCTTTCGAGGATTCTTCCTGTGTCACCATTCCTTAGGTTGACGACGGTGGCACAAAGCTACTCAGTTTGAGGCGTCTTTTTATCTAATTAGGTCAGTTCCTGTAGGTCCAGATCATAAATAGTGGCCTTCTTCGTCTAACTTTCCGGCAAGACAACAGCCAAATCCATCGCAACGCAGGTAATCGACAACAGATTTGCGTACAGAATGGCTGCATCCTAATATCTCATAATACACAGGTAGTTGGAGGTCTCAATCTTGGTTTCCCCATTTCTTGAGACAATCTACTCACTGCAATTATGTGATTTAGCGTTCAGAGTTCCTTCAGCAACCTGGCCCTCATTTGTGGTTTCCGAACGTCTTTCTACGAATACGATACGACATCTCAAGCTTTCCATAAATATTTCATCCTAAAATAAGTACGATACTTTTTTGCATTTGGATCAAGCTTGCTTTGGCGAGGACGCTCGACTATGACAGAGAACAATAATCCAGCCGCGCAGGCAACTTGGCCAGTCAAAGATGTAGGTCAGCGCCTATTCGCAGCTAGTCTTCCTGGATCTGACGATAATGCATTTAGATCATCTATGTGTCTATCATAGGGCCTGTTATGGTAGCAGCTTTCCTTGAATGGATTCTTTGGCTCGCCGCATTCTTGTACTGTCTAGTGAAAGTCTTTCAGAAAGCGGATCACTGGAGTATAAGGGTCCTTGCTGGTATCATGATGGCCCTTTTCTCCTTTTTCAGGTACCTTCTCTACATGATAAAGCTTTTTGAAGGTTAACTAACAGTATTGCTATGACTATAGAGGGATCTTTCTTCCGGTCATGGTCGTAACCTTACCGCTACCAGTGCAGTTGACACGACATTTTCCCGAGCGAGTCGTTTCCTTCCTCCAATGGTTTGCATTTTGGTCATTCTCCGTGCTTCTCATTGTACCGTGGCTGTTTTGCGTCCACAGGCTTGTCACCAACTCTCTGGGCAGGACAAAAAGGGTAAAACAGGTCCTTGACGACCGCACTGCCCCAAAAACTGTCATTGTTATGCCAGTTTACAAGGAGGATCCAGCGGTCTTGATAAAAGCGATTGATTCGGTGGTCGATTGTGATTACCCACCATACTGCATCCATGTGTTCTTATCATACGATGGCGGTGTCGTTGATGAGCCCTACCTTCGAGTTATCCATCATCTTGGGATCCCAATATCGTTAAAAAGTTACCCACAAAGCATAGATGTCATATACAAAAGCGCCAGGATCACAATTTCGCGGTTCAAGCATGGTGGTAAACGACACTGCCAGAAGCAAACCTTCAAGTTGATTGACAGGGTATACGCTGAATACATCAAGCGTCATGATGATCTTTTTGTACTGTTTATCGACTCCGACTGCATCCTTGATAGGGTGTGTCTGCAGAATTTCATGTACGACATGGAACTCAAGCCAGGCAGCAAACACAACATGCTCGCAATGACAGGGGTTATCACATCCACTACCGAGAAGAACTCTCTTATTACGGTTCTACAGGATATGGAGTACATCCATGGGCAGCTCTTTGAACGTTCCGTGGAATCTGGCTGTGGCGCTGTAACTTGTCTTCCAGGAGCCCTAACAATGCTTCGGTTCTCTGCTTTTCGAAAAATGGCCAAGTACTACTTTGCAGATAAGGCCGAGCAATGCGAAGATCTATTCGACTATGGAAAATGTCACTTGGGAGAAGACCGCTGGCTCACACATCTGTTCATGATCGGAGCTAAAGAGCGCTACCAGATCCAGATGTGCACAAGCGCATTTTGCAAAACAGAAGCAGTCCAGACGTTTAAAAGTCTATTGAAACAACGACGTCGATGGTTTCTCGGTTTTATCACCAACGAAGTCTGCATGTTGACGGACATCAGATTATGGAGGCGATACCCCCTCCTGTGTATGGTTCGCTTCATGCAGAACACGATCCGGACAACTGCCTTGCTCTTTTTCATAATGGTCATTTCAATCATTACGACATCCAAAAAGATTGATAACCTTCCCGTTGGCTTCATTGCGGTATCGCTTGGTCTTAATTATTTCCTCATGTTCTATTTTGGGGCAAAGCTCAAGCGATTCAAGGCGTGGCTGTACCCTCTGATGTTCATTTTGAACCCATTCTTCAATTGGCTCTACATGGTGTATGGGATTTTCACTGCAGGACAGCGTACATGGGGAGGACCCAGGGCCGACGCAGCAGCAGCAGATTCTCACACAACGCCAGAAGAAGCTGTAGAACAGGCAAGGGCTCAAGGTGACGAGCTCAATGTCAATGTAGACACTTTTCGAACAAATTTCGATGACAAAGGAGTTCCAATTCACCCGTCAGAAAATATTGAGGGTCGGTTTTCTGTTCCAGAGCAGCGTCCTGATGGAATTTATATGAATAACGATTCTGGAGCTACTCTATCTCAAATGGCGGTTCCGCTTCCAGACATTCCTCGGATTCATCTGCACCCACGTTACTCTTCCGATTCGGTAGTAACAACGGACTCGGGCACAAACTCAGTTTCCATGCCGCACTATGTGGAGAACCTAATGAGTGAGGAGGATCAGAAGAAGCTTTTGCTCGCTCGTCAATCTCGAGGATCAGGCTTTTTTGGACAGGGGGCGAGCACTGAAGGCACCCAAGTCTTGCAGCAAAGCGACAACCATGCACCTTGGACTCAGAACTTGAACCTTCCGCTATGTGCTCAAGGGTTGCAGTCAGGAACGGTAGTGTCGGCGGAGAATATTAGCCCCAACCCTCTTTCGTCGAATCAACTGGGGTCAGAACCACATCATGCATTGTTAGCATCTCGCGACGATCCGCCTGAGTGTGGTCCAGTGACGGGGAATTTTCAGGGAGTGCAGGGAATTCGCCGGAAGCTTCAAAAGAGGCTCTCTAGCCAGCCGAAGCGGCTAGAAAAGCCCGAGAACATGGTCTGAGAGACAGGCCCACTAAAGCCAATTGGGATTTGGTACGTTTATCAACAAAATATTACGATTCTCATTATCGAATTGGGCTAGGGGAGTTCTGGCAGGCTTTATTTTCTTTCCAAAAGTCACTCGTTCTATTTTGGTGATGGGATTCATGATAGTAGTTAGTGGCGTAAGGGCGAGTGTCATTCTCTATTCGTTAGCGATGTTTGTCAGAGGAGGCAAAGCAATATGTAGTTCCTGGGAAATAGCTTAGTAAAGCAAAAAAATTCAAGCGATCATTACATATGCAAGACAGGGTCAGGAGAAATCATCATCATGATCATCATCGTCTGTCCAGACTTGGTGATATCTTCATTTATCGATAAGTGCCCCGCCTAAAGCGGTGAGGTTCTGCCCGAGGTATGACGCCAGGCGGTGAAAGCGGGAGAAATCGAGGAAAAGCCCAGAAGGTTCGACGACAACGCAGCAGAAAGAGAAGCACAGGAGAGGAAATGTTGGGCATTATGATTCAGGTTGCCTGGTTTCCGGAGTTTACTGTTATATATATATTTTGAATTGAATTTCCGGCTTCTGTCCTTGCTTATTGTAAATATTTCCCAAGTGCCATATAAAAAGTCTTCGAGGCAAAAAAAAAAAAAAAAGAAGAGTAAAAAAAAAAAAAAGAACAAGAAAACTTTGATTGACCGCTGGCCCTACTGAGCCACATCTGCCTCCGTTTATCACCGCCCGATAATAGTGGCGTTGCCTTGCAAATTCTCCCCTCCCCTCTTAATCATTATTCTCGCTCTTTTCTTCCCCGTCTTTTCACCACCTCTTTTCCTCTCCCCCTCCTTCTTTTTGATATTTTTTCACGTTTTACTTTTTACGACCTAAATATCCTACGATGTCTGTCGTCGGAATAGATCTCGGTGCCCAGAGCACTAAGGTCGGTGTTGCCAGGAACAAGGGTATCGACATTGTGCGTATATATAAATGTGCCCCTCAACAGCCCAATGCTTTTTCCACTTCTCTGCTCCTTTCGCGACTTTCCAATTCATCATCAGGGACATGTTTCGCTGACTTGAATTTTTTATACCGTGATTAGATCGCCAATGAAGTTTCCAACAGACAAACTCCGTATGTTGAAGATTTTCATTCTCTTTTGTTTTACGATAGATTATCAGCCACATCAACGGGATAGTTGGAAGCTGTTGAGTTATAACTGACTATTCTCTTTTTTATCAGGTCTTTGGTCGGATTCAACGCCCGCAGCAGAACTCTTGGTGAGGCAGCAAAGACAGCAGAGACCTCGAACCTGAAGAACACGGTCGGCAACCTTAAGCGCCTTGTCGGTCGCTCTTTCAGCGACCCCGATGTTCAGATCGAACAGGAGTTCAACACCGCTACTATCTGTGACGTCAATGGCCAGGCCGGTGTTGAGGTCTCCTACCTGGGCAAGAAGGAGAAGTTCTCCGCTACCCAGCTGGTCGCCATGTACCTGACCAAGATCAGAGATATCACCTCCAAGGAGTTGAAACTCCCCGTCTCAGACGTCACAATCAGCGTTCCCGCTTGGTTCACAGATGTTCAGCGTCGTGCCATGATCGATGCTGGTGAGATTGCCGGTCTCCAGGTGTTGCGACTCATCAACGACACCACTGCCACCGCTCTCGGATATGGTATCACCAAGCTCGACCTCCCCGGCCCCGAGGAGAAGCCGCGTCGGGTCATGTTCGTCGACATCGGCCACAGTGACTACACTGCCTCGGTTGTTGAGTTCAGAAAGGGTGAGCTCAATGTCAAGGCCACTGCCTATGACCGTCACTTCGGTGGTCGTAACTTCGACCGTGCTCTGACCGAGCACTTTGCCAATGAGTTCAAGACGCAGTTCAAGATCGACGTCCGCACAAACCCCAAGGCTTGGGCCCGTACCCTCGCCGCTGCCGAGAAGATGAAGAAGGTCCTGTCGGCCAACCCTGCTGCTCCCATGAACATCGAGTCCCTGATGGACGACGTTGACGTTCGTTCCATCGTCAAGCGTGAGGAATTGGAGGCCATGATCAAGCCTCTGATGGACCGCGTCACCGTTCCTTTGGAACAGGCCCTCGCTGAGGCCAAGCTTAAGCCCGAAGACATCGACCACGTCGAGATGGTTGGTGGCTGCACTCGTGTGCCCGCCATCAAGGACGCCGTCAGCAAGTTCTTCGGCAAGACCCTTTCGTTCACTCTTAACCAGGATGAGGCTATTGCTCGCGGTTGTGCCTTCAGCTGCGCCATTCTCTCTCCCGTCTTCCGTGTCCGTGACTTCTCCGTACACGACATCGTGAACTACCCCATCGAGTTCACCTGGGAGCAGTCGTCCGACATCCCCGACGAAGACACCAGCTTGACTGTCTTCAACCGTGGCAATGTCATGCCCTCTACCAAGATTCTCACCTTCTACCGGAAGCAGCCTTTCGACCTCGAGGCTCGCTATGCCAAGCCTGAAATGCTTCCTGGAAAGATCAACCCCTGGGTTGGCCGATTCTCTGTTAAGGGTGTCAAGGCTGATTCTAACGACGACTTCATGATCTGCAAGCTTAAGGCTCGCCTCAACTTGCACGGTATCCTGAACGTTGA
Source organism: Aspergillus sp. 'subgen. Cremei' (assembly GCA_019976455.1). Taxonomy (NCBI): domain Eukaryota; kingdom Fungi; phylum Ascomycota; class Eurotiomycetes; order Eurotiales; family Aspergillaceae; genus Aspergillus; species Aspergillus sp. 'subgen. Cremei'. The sequence goes on from JAFBMR010000003.1 coordinate 2,747,406, forward strand.
GTCCGGATACTACGTTGAGGACATGGAAGTCGAGGAGCCCGTCCCCGAGGAGGGCGAGAAGAAGGACGGTGAGGTGAGTTATAATCCCAGGTGCTATGAAGGTTTCGATTTAGATACTGATTTTTTCCTAGGCTATGGACACTGATGCTGCCAACGGCGATGAACAGCCCAAGAAGACCCGCAAGGTCAAGAAGCAGGTCCGCAAGGGTGACCTGCCCATCTCTAGTGGCACTACCGCCCATGACCAGCCCCTCAAGGAAGCTTGGACTGAGCGTGAGAACGCCATGTACATGGAAGACAAACTCATTGCGGAGACCGACGAGAAGAAGAACGAGCTTGAGGCCTCGATCTACGAACTCCGTGACAAGATTGACGGTGTTTACGCCGAATTCGCCAGTGACGACGAGAAGGACAAGCTGCGCGCCAAGTTGACCGACCTCGAGGTAAGTCGTCTTGCTTTTCTCTTCTAAGTGTTCGGCAACTTTGTACTGACAGATGATCCAGGACTGGCTCTACGAGGATGGCGAAGACACCACCAAGTCCGTCTACGTGTCGAAGATGGACGAGATCCGGTTTATTTCCGGCCCCATCATCCAGCGCCACAAGGACAAGGTTGAGAACGAGCGTCTGGCTAAGGAGGAAGAGGTCGCTAAGCAATTTGCCGAGAACGAGGCTAAGCGCAAGGCCGAAGAAGAGGCCAAGAAGGCCGAGGAGGATGCTAAGACCCAGGCCGACGCAGAGATGAAGGATGCCCCGGCCGAGGGTGAGGCTCCCGCTGAGGAGAAACAGTAAACGCCTCACGTCTGAAGAGGCCCTCAATTGATTTATTATTGCGCACACTGCACCTCGCATGTGCAGGTTGATGACAAAACGGTCACGATCCAAATCGAATTATTTTGATCCCCTTTTTCTGCACATCATTTCCCCCTTTCAATTTTTCTTTATGATGTAGAACGCAAATTTCCCTTTCTTGTTTTTTATTTTTTATTTTCCCCCCTTCGACTTTGGGACCTCCTAACCAGGGAGGTCGCTTTATGAGTGCATGGATGATAAATGAGTACAATTGGATGCAAAAAGATCTCATCTTTGCAATGATGGCAAAGAGAAAAGAAAGGTCTAGAGCGTGATGAGATATGGATAGAAATTCTTAATTATTAGGAAGAGAAAAGTTAAAAATTCTTTGCTCTTGAGCTTGAGCCTTTTTCAGCCTTGACTACCAAGTAAACAACAGTAAATACTCATTCTATTCTAGAAGAATGCCATGGGTGCCTTTAACAGGCCATGAATAGACCGAGCATCACAGGGTATTTAGCCCATGGTTCCGTGGATCGGATTCTGTCAGAATGATTCTCACATCGCTGGTGCATATGAGACAATTGTGATGTTCTTATTGACAGTGATAAATACGCAGTGTCCAAAGTCTCATCAATAAGACACAACGTTGAAGCGCAGCATATAGAAAACGAACCACGCATGAGATGGACCCTTGGGACCTGGTAACTATTATATTCGCAGTATGGTTAGTAGCAACTTCGGGATACCCAATGGACCACGAGGATGGCCAGATCATCATGAATGACCATCTGTGGCAAGAATACGGCCTCAACACATCGGCAGAGTATAAATACTTCTATGAGCCAGGCTCCAACGATACCCTAGGCCACTATGATGCTCGATTTTTCAATGGCATCCTTGACGATGAGAAGAAAGCGGAGGTCATGACAAGGATGGTCCGCGCATATCTAAGCTTCTTCGATGAGAATGGCTTAGAGACATGGATTGCACATGGGTCTCTTCTGGGTTGGTGGTGGAATGGCAAGGTAGGTGGTACCTGATGTGCGATCCGCTTTCTTTCATGCTCCTCAGCTGATATCTGGGGGCCTTTATAGATGCTCCCCTGGGATTGGGATGTTGACACGCAGGTATCAGATACCACGCTGATCCACCTGGCGGATCATTTCAACCAGACTGTCGTCGAATACAGCGCCGCAGATTCAAGCGTGAAGAGCAAATACTTGCTTGACATTAACCCTTGGGCTCGAAATCGCGAGACAGGCTTGGGGTTAAACATCATCGATGCACGATGGATTGATATTGGAAGTGGTCTTTATGTCGACATCACTGGTCTTAGAAGAAAGATTCCGGAAGAGCCTCATATATGGCAGTGTAAGAACTTCCACAGATATCGAGTAGAGGACCTATATCCGCTCCGCAGAACGACCTTTGAGGGTAGCTCAGTCCATGTGCCTTTTCGATACGAGGCAGTTCTGATAGAGGAATACACCGAAACGGCGTTGGTGGCGATTAAGTTCCACAAGTGAGTAGTTTTGGTTTATCGCAGCCATGATCGTTTCATAAAATGACTTTTTTGCAGCCATACATGGTACCCGGATCGAGCAGAATGGGTTCGAGATGGTTGCAGAAACGATGCTGGATGACTGGTTGCTGTCAGTTCTATTAAGGTGTGTCGATCCCAGTCGACGATCTTCAGGGGTCCCTTTGTGCCTGAGGCAAAAATAATCATATCACGTGGTCTTATCCGTTATCTCCGGCTGACAAACGCAATCGCCGTGGAAGTCGATCGAACTGTCCGTCGCGTTTTGCTTTTGGACTTATCTCTGCTCTGCTTCTCTGCTTATTTCTTCCTTCTTCCTGCATCGCTGTGTCTGAGAAGCCTCAAAATAGTTTCATCAGCAAAATGGACACAATGACGTCCGATTCAGTGAACTTGACCGTTCATCACCATGGAACACCCCACACTTTCAATCTCTCCTCAGACGCAACACTTCAAGATCTCTCTTCCCTCCTCGCCACCTCTCTTCATATTCCTCCTGAGAATCAGAAGCTACTCATCGCACCAAAACCGGGAATGCAAAAGGCTCCCTTCCCCGCCACCCGACTAGACAATATCATCCCACTCGACTCCCCCAAGCTGAAGATCACTCTCCTCGGCAGCCCGGCCAAGGAAATCAATGATTTGAACACTCAACTCGCCGATACCCGACGAAGAAACGAAGCGCGAGCTGCTGCGCGCGCCTCAGCGGCATCGTCACCCGCCAGCAGACCCAGCCGACGCAGCGGCGGCATCCATACACTCTCTGACTCGGGCGACTCCTACACCTTCCACCGCTTGCTTCCCCTACCCTACCTCCCGAATCCGTCACGTTCACACGAGTTCCTTGCCCGTCTCCGTGATGACCCGGGCATCCGCGCCTCGATGGCAAAACACCGTTTCTCCGTCCCGTTGCTGACGGAAATGAACCCGGCCGAGCACACAACGATGGACTCGCGGACGCTAGGTCTGAACCGGAATAAAGGACAGGTGATTGAATTGCGTTTGCGCACGGATGCCTATGATGGGTACCGCGATTACCGCACCATCCGGAAAACGCTATGCCATGAACTGGCGCACTGTGTGTTTAGTGAGCACGATCGGGACTTTTGGAATTTGACGGCGCAGATTGAGAAAGAGGTCGATGCGGCAGACTGGAAGCATGGTGGACGGAGGGTGACAGAGCAGGACTTTTACAACCCTGATGATTGGGAGGCGGAGAAAGATGCAGAGGTGGTCGATGAGCGGGGATGGACAGGTGGGGAGTTTGTTCTTGGGGGGGCGAGGCAGGACGCAGTTGGAGGTGGGCGAGAGCAGATTAGATCTGGGACTGAGAGTCGGAGAGATATGATGGCCAGAGCGGCAGAAGAGAGGCTGAGGAAGGACAAGGAGAAGGGAAAACAGGAGGAGTGAGACATCTAGGTGGTTTTGAATATGCTTATGAGATATGACATGATATGATAGTTTACTTTTTTGGTTCAACGTTTATTCTTGCAGACAACATATTATAATACTATGTGCATTTGTTCAGATATAGACCTACATAGAGTCGACTTGAGTATAGTCTGACAATTTAAACTTGCTCGTTCACAAACAATCCTGCCATTCCTTGTCCAGTTCCGATACACATGCTGGTCACCAAGACCTTCTTCTTGGTTCGCCGTGCCTCGCTAAGAATGGTACAGATTTGGCGTGCTCCTGTGGCTCCCAGAGGGTGACCGAGGGCGATGGCGCCTCCGCGTGGGTTGACCTTTTCGTGTTCCAAACCAAGGTTGTTCAGACAGTACACAGCCATAGAGGCAAAGGCCTCGTTGATCTCGTAAATGTCGATATCATTCTTATCCAAGTTGAATTTGGACAGCAGCTTGGGGATGGCGGCCGTGGGGCCAATTCCCATAATACGCGGGGGCACACCGGCGACAGTGGCGCCGCAGAATTTGGCCAGGATGGGCTGGTTGAGCTCGATGGCCTTGGAGCGGCGCATGAGAAGAACAGCAGCGGCTGCGCAAAGTTAATTTTCACATTTTCTCGCTAGGTTGCTTTGAAAAAAAAAAAAAAAAAGAGGGGGGGGATAGACTCACCTCCATCAGTTAGCTGGCTGGCATTTCCACCAGTCGTTCTGTTTCCAAATTGGGGGAACGCAGGGCGGATCTTGCTCAAGGACTCGGGAGTTGTTCCGTATCGGACACCCTCATCGCGAGTGAGAGTGACCTCCTTCACCTCACCAGTTTTGGGGTCCTTGACCTTGGTAGTTATGGGGGTGATTTCATCGTCGAACCAGCCGGCCTTCTGCGCGGCCTCGGCACGACGGAACGACTCGGCGGCATACTTGTCCTGTGCCTCACGGGATATATTAAAGTCTGCACCAACGTTCTCAGAGGTCTGACCCATGGGCTGCATGCAATCAGCAGCTTCCTGGTTCTTGAGCACCTCCTCGTTAAACGGCCGGGTCAATCGGTCGCCACCGGCAGACATCAGCTCAGCCCCGAGAGCCACACCAACGTCAATAGCACCCAGCTGGATTTGGTTGGCGATGTCCTGGACAGCCTTCAGACCAGACGAGCAGAACCGGTTTACAGAGGAACCGCCTGCGGTGTGAGGGATTCCGGCAGCAAGGGATGCGGCGCGGACGAGGTAAGCGGCCTTGCCGTCGTTGACCTATACAAATAGGAGTTAAGAATTGCAGGCTTCGGAGAATACTTGGGGGGGCAAATCTTACGTTGCCCAGGCAGACATCCTCAATGAGCGCCGGATCCAGCTTCGACTGCTCCAGCGTCTTCTTCAGCAATGAGTAAACAATGTAGTCAAGTTCTGTGTCTTTGAAGCCACCCTTGACAGCCTTAGCCAGGGGTGTTCGCAAAGCAAGGGTAATCACGACATCATCTGGGTTTTTCTGGGTGCTATTCAAGCATTAGAATGATCGTCACTGAAGGCTAAAAGCGGGCTTACATGGTTGACAGTCCATTGCTCCCTGAAGGTCTCAGGTGGCTAAGAATCGAGCTCAAACGGTCGGCAGCCATGGTGTGTGCTAGTAATAAGACTGGTTATAAATATTAGGAAATTGATATGGTTCTGGTGTTCGCTGTAAAGAGGGAAAAGTAGGATCGGTGACGGCAGCTCGTGGCGATAGCAAAGGTGCGGGGGAAAGCTTGAGGGCAATCACAGCAGTGTTTTACCGACTAAACAGGAAGAGAGAAAAGATTTCCATCGAAATGAAAATATATACTCACCTGATGAGAATATACAGCAGTGATGATGATGAAGGAAGTGGAGGAGAAGATAGGAGTAAGTAGTTAGTTGTCATCCAGGAAAAGACGGCCGTTTCTTCTCCAACCGAGCAACTGCCGAGGCACATTTTGTTCTCCGCCTGAGGTACCCAGTACTTCTGCCCCCGCAGCATGCAGGTGATAACACAAGTACTTGGTACTTGATGACTTGCAGCCGAGATGCTAGTTTATCATTTATAATTTATAATCATTTGAAGTGGGAATAATGAAATAGCAAAGGTGAGTATAGCGCGAACTACTGAGTAACTATATATACAATCTTCCTCAAGCAATGACCCGAAATAACGAAAAGGAAGCCCATAACGCCTAATGTCATATCAAAGCCAAGTGAAGCAAAGCGATAGCAAAGCATTCTTTGTGTCTCAGGATAAAAACACCCAAACCAAGCATACAAAGCTCTATTACAAATGGTGGATATCGTCATCGCTGATTACACTACCAACTTCTGACCAGCTAGCCGGCGTGGCAACGCCCCCAGTGGTTTGCCCCAAGTCACTCAATGTGCCATCTGAAGATGCATCTTCGGCAGTTTCATACACATGACTGAAACTCCCGTCAGCGGAGGATGGTGTTGTTGGCCGTGTCTCGTGAACAGACGTGAACCTTTCGGAACTCAAGTCGGACAGATCTGCAAATGGTGATCTAAAATCCTGATGGGTTTCATTGCTCGGTGGATCCGGATGAGCATGGGTATACCCCTGCGATTGCTCCTCTGTATGGTTTGATGCTAATGAGTCTGTTTGAGATGCCACAGAAAAGAACCCTGATTGGTCGATCTCTTGCGAAATACCATGGTCAGGGACCTCGGAAGTCGGCGATAAATCAACAAGGGTTGTTGAACGGTTCCCAGGCGATGGCATGCCAATATGTAGTCTATCTCTATCGGTAGTGTCTAGCATTTGGTTCTCATCCGAGTGATTGGCGGAGATACCGCCCCTCTGAGCGTGTTGCGATGCCGCCAGATCCACAGCCGTTGAGGTTGCAAGCGCATCGGAGGTTTTTTCGAGAATATCGAGGCCTCGCAGACGACCCTCATCGTCGACAAGGCTATCAAACGAGCCGGGCTGACTAGTCCTTTTCCTTCGACGTGCGTCGAGAAATACACTCCGCCGTTGAATCTCCTCCCGGGCAATGCGCCTTCGCTCCTCAGCCGCTTCCCCAACTTCTTCGGACATTGAGATGTCTTCTCTAAGCGGGGAAGTAGAATCGCGAGGTTCAATCTCATCACCAAGGTTGTGAAGAGCCAGGGCAAGCTTTCGTCGAGAGTTGTCTATCCATTGTCGGAACTGCGGAGATTCGTACACCGCGATACCAGCGGCAACGAGGGCTGATACAGTAATGATAAACCCTGGGACGGAGTGTCAGTAAGAGGCAGTATACCGCATTTTATCAGCCACTCCAAGCGCAATTTCAAAGTGAGAGATTCAAGACTTGAAAACGATCTATTGATAAGCACACCGCCCGGTTGACTCGGAAGATGAAGTAGTACGGATGAGATGCGAATGACTCAGACAATAGTAGAATAGAAATTGGAATCAAAGAGCAACTTACCTTTTGCAACGGGGGTAGGCATCGTGACAAGATCCCCAGCCCTGGTTGATGTTTATTTCTTGTGATTGCTTTCTCTTCTGCCTGGTTTCTTATATGGGTGCCAACAAGGAAGAATGTCGGCGTCATCTCCAACAGGTTGCCGCCCCGCTGCGCTTCCACGTGACAGATACGGCCCTTATCCGCAGCCCTAACTTCTATCCGCTTTCGGCATCCCATGTTTCCCCGCCGCGTCAACGTCAACAGCGGCTTCAACGGCCTGACGATCGGCTTCATCGAGGGTTATCGTCGAATACAACGATTCAAACAGTCTTGCGATAGTTCAAAATGTCTCGTCCTTCGTCTATCGCCCAGCGCCCTCTCACGCTCACAGAGGAGCTGGAGAAGCTGGAGCAATCCATCACGCTCACGCTGCAGGGTAAACAAACTATGACCCCAATCAAGACAAGCAATTACTAACCAGGATTGCACAGAAATCGACCATAATTTCAGTCAGGCGCATCGCATCGTGACTACAAGTATCCTGCCTGTCGTTGAGCAGTACGCAGAGCATTCCAGGGATGTCTGGGAGGGGGCAAAGGTTCGTCGACTTGCATCCATACTTACAGCTCCAACGAACGATGAGCTTACTGATCCTTGCAGTTCTGGAAACAATTCTTCGAAGCAAGTGCCAATGTCTCCTTATCCGGATACGAGGAGCGACCCAACGAGGATACAGTGCAGGAAGAGACCGCCATGGAGGAGGACTCGTCGAACATCAACCAGAGCAACCTCACCGAGACCGCGTCCTACGAAACACCCTCGTCCGAACGTATGCAAAGAGCAGACGATGTTGATCTCACCTCCCTTACCCTCGAATCGCATAGTACGCCGCGCGCGCCGTCGCACGAACACCATCAAGACGATGACACCTCAACCTCGCTCCCCTACTCCCCCTATGAAACCCTGAAACAACAGATCAACGACACAGAAGCACCCTTCGACCTCGAAGACTCGGCCCTTCCTACCACACCCGGAAAACCCTACCAAAGATCCCACGGCTTTTCCCAACATGCAGCCGATACCCCCATGTCCTCCTCGCCATTTGTTCCCCCTGTTTCGTACGACGAGGAACCCTCCACCGCCCAGCGCGGCCATGAAGATCCCGTCATGCATCAAATGCCTGATAGAACATATCGTGTGCAGGCTACTCCCATCGGAAAGAGCTATGGCAACAACCGGTCCAAGTTCACCATCACCCCGAAAGCGACAATCTCGAAATACGCCTATGACGACTCGCCCATATCCAGTCCCGAGCCCGAGGCTCCCCAATTGCATGCCGAAATCTTCTCCTCGCCGCCTAAAGCTATGACTCCGGGAACAGGCCGAAAGCGCCGCCCTAGCGCTAACCTGCGCATTACCCCCAAGCCAGGCATGAGCGTGCTCACTCCGGCGAAAGGGGGCGGGAAACAGCCGGCTTGGGATAGTGATGATGAGCTGGCTGGCGATTATTATGATGAAGACGAGGACTTTGGACCCAGTCCTCCGAAGACCATGCAATTCCACATCCCGCAGAGTCGACTCATGAAGACACCAGGTGAGTTTTGTTTGATCCTTATTTCCACTTTTACACCATTGAATATTGATAATTCCTCCCATGAATAGCCAAAGAAGCTTCCAAGCGGATCGTGTCGGATCTACTCACCACTGCTGGCGCAGAGGACATCACAGACGACTTTAATGATGACCAGAGTCCAAGTGTAATTCGACGGGTAGAGCGATTGGAGGATGAAACTTTCTAATTCGATTTGAAGGCTTGACTATGTATACTTTTGTAACACATCGTACTTCTTTCAAATGTATTTAGATTTTCGCGACATCTATGCCATACAATCAGATGACTTCTACTGCATCTCTCCCCATAAGCCAAATACTAAAAAAAAACCGCCGTTGACCGCTCGATGGATAGACAAATAAACCAAATTTGATAGAAAGAAAGAAATTCAACTCGAGCAAGAGCAAGATACACAAACATGAGGTTTTTGGACCAAAGGATAATGGTAGAAAAAGAGAAAAGGGTATTTCTTGACATCCAAATACGCAGAAAACATCGAGTGCCCCAGTGGAAACGTACAAGACAAAATGTATGACTAGCTTCGAACCTGCGGAAAGTTGTAAGGGGGAGAAAGAGACATGACGGGGTATCAAGCGTGAAGCCCTGACTATGGATAGAGGGTTTACGGGGGGAGGGATGTTGATGAATGATGGGTAGAGCAAGAAGCAGCCACACCGCCATGGTATATGTACACTGTGCCTTTTGGCGCAAAGTTGAGGGAAGGGTATTGTGGATAAAGGTGCTGGGGAAAAATAAAACACGGCATGAACGACAAATTTTCCAATCCGTTGACGCCAAACAAGGCGAGCCAGTCCTGAAACGATGTGAAATGCAACGGCATAGGAAAAGGAATGGCAAAGATTAAGCAAAGGGCAGATATTAAGACGATGACTCAAAATCCCTGAAATGGGCGAGATCCAATCGAACTTAACCCTGCATACCCATAAACACATCCTGACAGTTATCCACCAAGAACTTCAAGACTTCGTTCTTCTTCTGCACATCAGTCATCTCGCGGGCCAGACTCTCTGGTCTCATGATAGTCGGAGCGAACACCACAGCAATATTCTGGCTAGTCATCAGGTTTTCCTTTTCGCGCTCAACCACACGCTTCAGGTGGAAGACGAGGAACTCCAGCACGTCCTGGTGAACGCGCGGCAGCTCCTGAAGGCTCCTTTGGAGGGCCTCAACGCGGGCTTGTTGTGAGGTGATGTCGCCAGTGTCAATAATTAATTCGTAAACGTCGTAAGTAATTAGAGGCGTGGGCAGCTTCCGGAAATACTGCTTCAAAGCCGATGTCACGGCATGGATATCAAGATCGGGGTCTGAGATATCATAATCTTGAGGTGATCGTTCAAACCCTTCACGAATAGTCTGGATGGCTGAGCTTGCACCAGATTTACGGTAGATTCCTTCCATGTCCATTCCTGAGAATCCATCAGCATCAAGTCAAAAGAAACAAGAAACCTGTCAAAACTCACCTCGTAATTCAACTTCCTGTATGCAACGGGTAATAATGGCGGGAATGATGCTCTTCTCGTGCTCCATGCGTGCTTCCAAATCTGTACCAAAAAGACCTCCTAATAAAAGGATTAGCAAACTGTGACCAGATAGATCGAAGAATATACATACCAGCAGGAGTAGCATCAGTCAAGACAGGGACGCTATCAGCTTGGGGCATTTTCGTTCCAGCCTGCTTGTTTCTCGGGGCTCCAAAGAACCCAAATCCTGGACGACTGGGGTCCTGGGTCTGGGAGCGCGGAATACCAGGGGTAGGATCCTGGTCGCTTGATCCGAAGGCACCTTTAAGACCCTTTGTGACTCCCTTGGCGACGTTCTGACCTCCTTTCTTCCAGTTGAATTTGCGGGGCTGTCCTTTGCGGATGCTGACAACCTGAGGGCCGGGAACAATAGTGGCCGGTTCAGCCTCCTCTGAGATGTTGGCAGACATGGAATTGGCGAGGTCCCCAGCGGGCTTCAAGGCATCGATGGAATTCATAGACTTTTCTTTACTGTGAGAGTAGATTCCAAGACCGTTAGCCCCACGGTTGCCATCCACCGAGTTTGCCTTGTAGAGCTCCTGGATCTGGTGAACCAGCTGGTTGTTCAATTCGGCGAGTTGTGCATTCTTGGAGGACAGCTGCTCGAACTCCTGGAAGCTCTTATCCTTCATCCTGTTCAGGTTGGCAAGCTCTTCAGCGGTGTCGTTGCGCTTTTGAACAAGATCCTCGATTTGCGGAGTAAACGAGTCCTTGAGTTTCTGGATAGACTCGACAAACTCCCGCAGGACGTGGTTTGTGATTTTTCCGAGATCCAAAGGACCGCTGCCGCCGCGCTTCTCGGCCTCGAGGTGATCGGTTAGCACACCAAGCTCCCGCATGACAATCTCCTTTCTCGCATCCAAAACAACCATGGTGGACCGCTTCTCGTGGAGTTCCGTGTTGACCTGCTTGACGTCCGCCTGCGCGTTAAGTATGGCTTCCATCTCAGCGATCCTTTGCTCCTTCTCGTTGACACGCTGACGCTCTCTGCGCAGTTCGCTGCGAAGCCATGCCACATCATCTGTCCGGTTCTCGGGCGAGCCCGTGGCGGATGGACTGCCAATGTCCTGCATTGGCGTTGTTACATTGACGGGGGACCTGGGCCACTTGGCGTCTCTGGAAAGGCGCGAGCCCTTGTCGCTGAAACTGCGACCGTGGCGCACGGAGTTTGAAACACGGCGCAAAAAAGACTCGCTGGTGATACCGTTTTGCGAATCATCCGAGCCCATTAGTCGCATCATATCTTCATCCATGGACAAATCTCCCCCAACGCTGTAGCGCAACAACGACGGAGAGGCCGCACGGTCGGCCGGGCGATAAGGGTCCGACTGGAGGGTATTGACAGATTCATTGCGAGCATGCGGTTTCGATGCCTCGGCGTTGGGATCGCTGCGGGGGATGCGTGGAGATTCACCCAGTCTCGGGGTACCCTTGGCAGTACCAGACGCGTATGTGGATGAACCATCTTGGCCCAAGGCAGGAGTTGAGCGCGCACTCCACTCCTCGCCTTCGCTAATTGATTGTGAACGGGGGATGCTCCCAATTCTTTTCTTGGGATCTGGTGCAGTTTACTCTCCAGCGAATCTCCTCGTTTAGGGGGGGTACTGCATGCTTGTGGCAGATGACGGGAAAGAGCGTGATGAATCCATGGAATTGTTTTCATGCAGCTTACGAAGCTCATGGGACGGGCGAGAAGGAAGCGTAGCAGTGCTATCAAGTGCAGTCGACCTCCGCGAATCGATTGTTGAGCTGTCCTTATTGCGAATGGTCGATTCGACACTCTCGGGGCTCGGCGTAGAGAAAGAACTAGTCAATGGCAGATCGGACCTAGAGCTACGGGCAGAGCTTGATTTGGAGGCCTTGTGCACGTCATGGGCCTTGAAAGCATCCAGGTTATGTGCGCGAGACTTGTCAGCAGCAGTGCCATTTGCTGCGGCACCAACTTCCTGACGCCAACGGCTCGGATCGATGTCGGCGCGGTCTCGGCCCTTCTCCTGGTATGCAATATGGGGCGACGAAACTTCGGAGGTGGGTTGCGAGGATCCAGCAGGCTTATGGCTAAAGTAGTTAGGTTCGTGGCTATGCTGTGGCGGTTGAGGGCGTGAAGATCGATGTTCCTCAGCGGGGTCAAATGCAAGAGGAATGAGTAGTTCTCCTCCACCACCACCATCGGCCTCTGTTGTATCACGAGGTATCACGGAATGGCGATTGCTTCGGTAAGTGCTCGACGGGAGGATGAGGTCATCTGGAGTTACACAATCACTAATTAGCTCCCTACTCGACCTCGAAATTAGTTTAAACGTGAAAGGTTGCTCACCTTGATGAGTAGACTGGCGGTGCGCTGAGCGGTCAACCCTTCCGGCATCCAGGGCAGGCGCCGCACCGCGGGAAGCTACCTCTGTTGTAGCGTCGGCATAAGAGTCGGCGGCAGGATCATCGGTCGGGCGTGTGAGAGCGTCAGGGTCTTCTGGGGGTAGCGAGGGGAGGGACTTGTCAAGTTTCACGCCAGGCGGATGTTTCCTACTAGGAGCGACACCACGGTTACGTTTCCTCCGCCGCTGCATCAAAGATTCGTGACAATCCATACAAAATATACCCTGAGAAGTTCGAGCGTAACGTAGATTCTCAATTTTCCTTTTGCAGTTCCGACATCGAAAGCATTGTGCGCAGAAGGCCTGGTCACCAGTGAGGATGGCCAGATCCTCTATCTTGTCTCCACATGAGCTGCAACTGTAAGTACAATTGCTGCAGATCAACGAGCCATCTCCAAGAAGCAGCAAATGCGCGTCCGAGTCCAGAAGGGTGGCGCATGTACTACAACGGAAACAGTCGATGTGCCATCGATTGCCCGCTAGACAATTGTCAGTTCACTGTCCAAGGTATGATTATAAAAAAAGGATGCCAATAGAACAAACATACCCAATTCAAAAGCCTTGCCTTCTTCGAGAATCTATCACAGTAATCCGTCAGCGCTTGCCCTTTGTAATCCCCATTCTAAACCGCAATCATACCTCTCCACAGCCCTTGCAAGGAAAAGGAACATCATCCTGCTCCAAAGGAGAATCCGGCGGATATACGGCCGGTGATTCCATGATGACCTTCACCAACCAAGCACCCGATACTTTATTATGAAGGGAAACGGCGAGAGGGAGAGGTAGCTAGCTGTTGTTTGTCCAAGATACCCCAAGGTGTCGAACGCCCGGTAGCGGGCCAGCGATGCTACTGAGACGACGATTCGGAGGCGCAAGAAAGGGGAACGGGAGTGATCTGGCAGAGCATCCGACAGGGTGAATCGGAGAAAATAGCCGGATAAAAAAGAAGAAAAAAGCGAAACGACCAAGGGCAAGTCAAGCAAAAAAAAAAAAAAAGGAGAATAGCCAAGTCGAAAGTCGAGACGAGGTCTGGATGCAAGAATGGGGGACAAAGGAGGGGGGTGGGTTATTCTGTTGAGCGTGGAGCTTGCGTTGGTGCCAGGTGGAAAGTCAAGTAGGGACCCGCTTTGGAGGAAGGAGTAAGACAAATTGACGCGCGATAAAACGACGGCAATGGACGAGGGAGACGCTAATAGATGAGGAAATTGGCTCCGACAGGCGCAGAGCAAGAGAACAGCCGCAATTTAAAAACGAAGTTGTGGAGGCCGTGGTGGTGATCAGTGGTTTATGGTGGCGGCGCGGGGGAGTTCGTAGAGGGAGACAAGGAGACGTCGAGCGGGCCTAAGGAAGAAGAAAGAAAGCAGACAACCCGGTCAGTTAAGCAGTCCAGATGAGAATGAACATGGCGAAGGACATCCAAAGGACAAACGAAAGAACAAAGATACCCCGGATCTAGAGCAGGGAGCAGGGGAGGAGAGAAAGTACCAAGAGATGCACTGTGCAGGAGAAGCACCGTGGACTAGGGCGGGATGCAGGATGCGTTGCTGACTCGGACTCAGGGGAGGGGAAGAAAGAGGGGAGAAAAAAGAAAAAGAGAAGAAGAAAAAGAAGAAGGGGGAAAAAAAGATCCAATAATGAATCAGTTGAAACGCAAAGCTTTGGATGAAGCCGATCAGGAGAAAGAGAAAGGCAGCGAGGGAAGAGGGAGAAGAGAGGGAGAAGCGATGTTTCAGATAGACTCGGGCGCGGTGGCCAGCGGGAGTGGATCGGTGGGGAGGATATGCAGCAGATTGATCACTACAAATGAAGATGATGAGGATGAGGATGGTGATGATACTGATAGTGTTGAAGAGAAAGAAGAAAAAGAAAAAGGGAGAGAAAGGCGAATTATGAAAGAATGGCTGGTGTTGGTGAAAGCCAGAGAGGGACAGCCAGACAATGGACGGCTCGACTTCCCCTCGAGGTGAAACCAACACAGGCTACGATGGTAATAACCGTAGAATTAAGAAAGGAGCAGTTGGAGACAAGATGATTCGTAATTGGAAGTATTTGGATTGTCTGGATGTATGAATAGTAACATGATGCTATTTTGGTGCCTCGAGAACTATACGAGGCTCACGAACCTCTCTCGACTTAACCACGAGGATTAAGGAGTATCCATCCCAGTGTCATCCACAGGATACCAATTACCAACGCGAATCGAATAGTCAGTGTCATTATTTACATTAGAAGATCCTTAATTCAGATTCCAGAGATCAAACAATGTGGAGTGTTTCATCATGGTGGACCCCCCAAAGGCCAGCATCGCGACAGTCTGGATACTCGACAGCTATCAGGCCAGCAGAGGCCATGTGGTCTGATGGTGAATATCATAGGCTAGAGGATAATGGCGATTGAATGCTTATCATCATCATTTGTACCATGCTATTATTCACTAATTATGGTTAATATCTGTAGACCTAGCACACAGACTAGTTACAAAAAGTACGTTAGGTCACATGATGTTACACCACATTTCGAAACAACAGAGATTCTATGCTCTATTCCAAACGCCTCACAATTATTATTATCCCATGTACATGCAAAAAATCTATTCAATCATTTTTTCTTCTTCCCAAATAAAAAAAAAGAAGTCAAATACTAAGTCTCAAGAGACTGGTGAATCACACTCGTCCGGTACATCTCACTTCTCTGGATCAACTCGTCGTGCGTGCCTTGCTCCGCACACCGTCCGTTCTCGATCAGATAGATCTGATCCGCCCGGTGGATGGTGTTCAGTCGGTGGGCAATCGCCACGATCGTCGTCCGTCCTGCCAGCGTCGCCAGCGCTTCCTGGATGCGCTTCTCCGACTCGACGTCCAGCGCACTCGTCGACTCATCCAGCAGCAACATTCTTGGCTTCCGTACCAATGCCCGAGCAATCGACAATCGCTGTCGCTGTCCACCGGAGAATTGTTTTCCGTCCTGACTGCAGATTGTCTCGTATCCTTCTGGCAGCGCCATGATCACATCGTGGATGTTGGCCATCTTGCAGGCCTCCTCGATCTCGGCCAGGCTAGGCTCATGGCCGGGTCGGGCGCCCAGACCAATATTAAAGGCAACGGATCCTTCGAACATGACGTTCTCCTGGGGCACAAGGGCGATGTCGTCGCGGAACTCGGTGCCCAATTGACGCGTCACGTCCACACCGTCAATAACTACCGCACCTGAAGATGGACGGTAGAAACGCTCCAGCATGGCGAATGTAGTCGATTTTCCAGATCCACTGGGGCCGACCAGTGCGCAGAACTGACCTGGTTTGATATCCAGGGTGAGGCCCTTGAGAATGGGGGCCTCCGGTCGTGACGGGTAGGTGAAGTGGACCTCGCGGAGCTGGGCACCAATACCATTCTCTGGCAGCACACCGGGAGTGAATGACTGCTTCTCCGCGCTGGCTTCAACGTCTGGGGTCTTCTCCTCAAGGAGACTGCTGGAGGGCTTGAAGCTCTGCGAGGAACCAGGGGCCAGTTCTTCCTCGGCAGACCGGGTGGTGAGAAGATCCACAATGTTGGACGAGGCCACACGAGCCTTGGAAATATCCGGAGCTAGAGCGAACATCTGTCCACACGACTGGGTACTGAACAGGAGCGCGGGCAGGACGATGAAGAACTGTGTCTGCGAATACAGACCCGAGGCGATCTGCCGGGATCCCCACCAGTAAGCCAGAGCGTAAACAAAGTTACTGATACTGAAGGCCAAGGCCAACCACGCATTACCATAGGCAATCGACTTCATGGTTTCCTTGTAAGGCTTCTGCAGCGACCGGCCATACACTTCATACGACTGCCTCTCTAGCGAGAACGCAGCAACCGCCCGGATGTTGTCAACTGCCTCGACGGTAATGGCCGTAGCTTTAGCGAACGCCTTCTGGTGGCGTTCAGCAAACTTGGCCTGCACACGCAGTTTCATCATTCCCGCAACCAGCAGGACGGGAATAGTTGGCAAAAGAACAATAGTGATCTTCCAAGCAATGGCGAAGGAAATGACCAGACCGGCCACCAGGTTGACGGCCGTGGCCAACAATAGACCAATAGTGGTACCAGTAATACCACCCAGAGCGGATGCGTCACCGGTAATGTAGGTAATCAGCGTTCCCGGGGTGCGGTCTTCCATGCTGTGCCATTCCATGGTTTGTCCCAGCAGAGATCGTAGGGACAGGACTCGGATTCGGTACAGGACCTTGTCGGCGGCCCAACCATAGGCACAACCACTGAATACATTGGCGAAGAACTCCACCAAGGCAAGAATAAAGAACAGCAATCCGTAAAGGTTACCGCTGTGGCTGATACTGTCAGCCCCCTTGCAAGGACTCAGATTACCCACTGTATGACCAAAGACCACAGCTTCAGCAGAGTAACTGCCACCAATAATCACAGACATGAGAAGACCCACCAGGATGAACATGATGTTGGGTCGGATCAAAGAGAAGGTATACTTGGTAGTGAACCATCCTGAGCGTCTGTACTTCTTCTTCTTC
Source organism: Aspergillus sp. 'subgen. Cremei' (assembly GCA_019976455.1). NCBI lineage: Eukaryota > Fungi > Ascomycota > Eurotiomycetes > Eurotiales > Aspergillaceae > Aspergillus > Aspergillus sp. 'subgen. Cremei'. The sequence goes on from JAFBMR010000003.1 coordinate 2,764,596, forward strand.
TTCTTTTTCTTGTCCTTGTCGTCACCGTCCTTCTTTTCCGATGGCTTGACAGCCTCAACAACAGAATCTTCCGTAACGTCAGAGCCAGTAATCAGAGCTTCCTTTTCAGCCTCAACAGCTGGGTCTCTTTCCGGAGCAGCGTTGCGGATCGAGTCCTCGGCCGCAGCCATGTGCTCGGGACCCAACTTGCCCAGGTTCTGGAGTCGCACCATCTCGGCATAACCGCCGCCTGCGGCGATCAGTTCTGCGTGAGATCCTTCCTCAGCGACACGGCCCTGTCGGACAAGAACAATCTTATGGGCTTCCTTGGCAGTCGCCAGACGGTGTGCAATAGAAACAGTTGTAACGCTTTCAGAGACCTTCTTCAGCGCAGCCTGGATCAGCTGTTCGCTAGTAGAGTCGAGGGCGGCAGTAGCTTCATCAAGAATCAACAGGCAGGGTTCTCGGACCAGAGCACGGGCGAGAGCAATACGTTGCTTCTGACCACCACTCATCTGGTTTCCGGCCGTACCAACACTTGTAGCAAAACTGTAAGGCAGGGCTTCAATGAAGTTGAGAGCGTTGGAGGATGCGGCCGCCTGTTTCACCCGTTCGACAATCTCAGCCACAGCAGGGTCATATCCAGCCAGGGCTTCCGATTCAGAGACGCCGGAACGCATCTTCTCTGCAACTTCGGGGAGGGTACCGTCCAGGATGAAGGGAGCGAGATGCTGGTGCTTCTCAGCCGAAGAAGAGACGAGACCATAGGCGATGTTCTCCAAGATAGAGCGGTCGAGCAGCGAGGGTTCCTGCTGCACAAAACCGATATTGCCACGCAGATACTTGACGTTCAAATCGCTAAATTTTTGGTTTCCAATCCAGATGTCACCCGACTTCGGGTTGTAGAAGCGCTCCAAGAGAGCGACCACGGTAGACTTGCCACCACCAGAGGGACCAACAATCGCGGTGTGCTGCTTCGGGGGGATAGTGAAGTTGACACCCTGCAACACGGGCACATCCGGGCGGGAGGGGTAGGTGAATTTGACATCATCGAATCGGATATCTGCCTCTCCAAAGGGAGCTGACTTGTCACCCTCGTCGGAGGTTCCGTCAATGATGGAGGGACGGTTAATGATTGCTAACAGTCTGTCGGATGCACCCGCAGCAGCGGAGAAAACGTGAATAAAGGGAGCCACTTGACTGAGAATGAAAGAGGCATCAATGAGGACGAAAATGACTGTGTAGACGGAACCCACAGAGACACCGCCATTTTCACCGGCGACCGACTTGGAAATCATCTGCGCACCCTCCCAGAAAGCCAAAGCGTTGGCGGAGTAGGCGACGAAGTAGAGGAAACCTAGCTGGCAAGCGTGGGAAGTGGCCTTCTTGACGGAGGAGACACGGGACTCGGTCAGGTATTGGGCGAATCGCTTCTCCAAACGGTCATTGGCGTTGAAGGCCTGGACCAGCATCAAGTGCGACAAACTAGACGAGGCAATGGAGGTGGCCGCCGTGATCTTTTCGCCCATCTGCCCGGCAAACTTCTTGATGTAGTGGCCTCCGACCAGTGACATGACGAAGAAACACGGCACGACCGAGACCAACATTCCGGCAATCTTGGGGACCTTGATGAAAGCCACGATGTAGGAAACGACAAAGTACGAGATGGTGGAAATGACCAAGCCGACCTTTTCAGAGGTACCCGACTGCACAACCTCGATGTCGGTAACCATGCGCGAATAGACATCACCGGCGGGAAGCGATTCAATGAAGCTAGCCTCCTGCTTGATCATAGCCTCAAAATAGCGGCGACGGTAGCGACGGGCCAGACGTTCACTGACCAGACACCAACAACTGGTATGGATGTAGATGAAGCAAAAGTTGGCGATGGTGATGTAGATGACATACAAGACCTTGGTGCGCACACTCGACGAAAGATCGCCGCCGCCGCCAGAGCTCGCGGAATCGCAAGTAGTCGAGTTCAGGTCGTTGATCAGGTCACCAAAGACGATACCAAGCAAAGGGAAAGGCACACCGGCGGCGATACCAAAGAATGTGCCGCACAAGATCAGAAAGACGTCCAATTTGGTGTAATCCAGGGAAAAAAGCAGACGGGCGTAGGTGAAACATCTCTGCCACCCTTCTTTGGTGGGGATGCACTTTTTCAGAGCTCCCATCTTAAGAGAAGCGGTCAGTTTCTTTTTTTTCTTTCTTTCTCATCTAGTCTCCGCGATATGGCATTCCTTGAAGCTTTACCCGACTAACCACGAGAAAGGGGGTTGTGACCAAAAACGTACCTTCTGGGAGCCATTGGACTTCTGCCCGTCGACAGCAACTTCAGACTGCGACATGATGGGTGATTCGGAGGGGAATTCGAGTCGGAGAGGGGAAGAAAGAAATACGAGTAGGAACTGCGGGGTACGAGTTCACCCTGCAGGGCTAAGTGGATCAATTCGCACAGATTCGAAATCTTGGTGATACAGGATGTCCGATTGAGAATGTCCAAGAAAGAGACCGTGCTCTAGAGAGTTTTGGTGAGAAAGCTCGAGGCAGGCTCACTGGCATTCCAGACAACCTCAAAACGAAGCCAGGGATTCAATAGATTTCCAATCCCCGCAATCAGATCAACACAATGGGGAGTGAGGGCGCTTCACTCTGGACAGAACCCCTCAAGAAGCATCACCAGAGATGATACGACAGAGTGTTAGGAGATGGATGAGGAGAGGAAGAAACGAGAGGAAGGGAAGGGAGAGAAAAGGGAAGGGAAGAGAAAAAAAAAGACGAGAAGATGAAATGCAACGAAACGGATCCTAACAGCGCAGGACTAAGTACCAGAAAGGGAGAGATTGACCATCTTGCGGTGGCTCCGGTTGCGGCCCTCCAAAGATTAATTGGGCCTGAACGTGCAACTTTGGTTGACGCCATAAGAAAATCGAAGGGAAAGGAAGAGAAAGAAAAAAAAAAAAAAAAAAAAAAAAAAAAAAAGCGGAGAATGGGAAAAACGACCAAGTAGGAAGATCTCCACTTGGCAGGGGAGAAGAGAGAGAGAGAGTGGGGGAGAAGAGAGAATACGATGAGCTGCAGAATAAAGTGGGAGTGAAAATACATTACAGACTACCTGGGTACCTACAGTGTGTACAATAATAAGTATGGGAGAGTGTTTAGTAGTGATCGATGACAGTTATAGTGTGTGGGACGAATTATCTGATGCTCCGTTATTACCGTATTATCAGATGTTGGTATTACCTAATGGCCAGCCACTGGGTGGACCTTAATTTCACGTACATCTGATAACCCGCCCAACCAATCACAGCACCGGACACTCGCGTAGGATCACACACCGGCGGCTCCTGCCTCCATTCACGCCCCTGTAATTGCCTATTCGGGCACGTCCAACTGACTCTGCTCCCACAGACTCTGAAACACGCCCAAACCTACGCTGGATTTCCGAATCATCAGATAATAATAATGGAGCCTCGGTTATGCTTCAGGCGCTGTGCAACGCCATCCTAGCCCGTCTAGTTAATAACCGGTTCTTCAATGGATGGAGCCCGTACGTAGTCGAATTATCTAATCTGATCGATCGTGGTCATCTGTCGCTCACTACTGTCAGGGACTTGCTGGCCCAGGTACCTGAGGCTGTAACCCTGCGTGGATCGGCATCTGAAGAAAAAGAAAAGATAGAGTGGGGGTTGAAACAAAAAAGGCAATCAAGGAAAAGGAAGAGAAAATAAAAAAGAAAAAAAAAAAAGTAAAAGGAGGCGAACAGACCTCATCGTCGGTGGGTTCTCGCTGGCAGCATCTGGGCACTGAAACCAGAACCATTCCAGAATTCTAGTCCGGATGGCTTCATATCCACGGACCAGGACTATCTTTGCTCGCCCTTCCGACTAGTCCTTGCTACCGAGTAGCACTACCACTATCCAATATTAAATGTCCACATCACGAATCCTTCCTGCCCTCCGGCTGGTCAATCTAATCAGATCAGCATCTAATCAGATTCGCCTCCAACGCCCCGTTATTATTCGCCGCCGATCGTCGGCCTATTCAAAACACTCACTTGTCCACTCCGAGATGGATACCTACTATCGACTTTGGTTACTAGAGTCAGTATAATCCTCCGGTCTTTCCGGTGTCACTCGCTCACTTTTCTTCCCCTATCCGTCATCGACTCATCCCCCGTCTTTCCATGCCGCAGGGCTAAATAAAGCTCCCGATGTGGAATGACGAGCAGCTCCCTGTCAATCCGTCATCGCCACCATCCTCATCACGGCTCCTCCCACTCCCGGGGCTACCGAATGGGATGGACTGCATGGAGTGCATAAGTCCCAGGGCTTGGGACTCCGTAGTCTGTATCGGACACCCACCCCGCGGGATCCAGACCTTGGGCATCCATCTTCCATAAATCAAAAGAAGGCTGCAGAATTGAAACGAATTCGACACACCCTGCATATGTATCCTCGTCTTCTTCAGCCTTCCACAGGGCCAACATCGTGTCCAAATATAAACCACCCTCGTCGATCAGCACTCGTGGTGGTGATCGTCGGTCGGAAGCAACCCCGACCCTCTCTCGTCAGGCCAACGGCTGTTCCATGTCGGGTCTTCTGTCCATCTCATCCTATACCCCATCTATACGCTGTACACATCTAGTATTATAATGATATAAATCATAATCAATGCCATGGATAATGATGATTGATGGTATTAATATTACAGGACTTTTTATACCCCCGCTTTATAAACAATCAAACAGAAAAGAACAAAATCAACATGAACAGGCTTCCCCCTTTTCCCCCGTGGTATAAAAATTAACAAAAAAAAAAAAAAAAAGAAAAAAAAACAGACTCTGCTTTCTCCTCCCTCAGCCACCCCCTCCCCTCCCCTTCCACTTCCTCTCCCCTCCTCCTCTCCCCTCCTCCTCTCCGCCCCTCTCCCCCCCGCCCGCGGCCAACCCCAGGTCCCAGAACCCTACCTGACTACAGCTCAGGATTTCCTGGCAATGTAGTAGGTCAGCAGGTTCCGGGAGTTCTCCCGGGGCGACCCGAGCACCCTCCAGAACCTCTCCTCGCAAGCAATCTGCGTGTGTAGTTGCACACACAGATCCGTCACTTGTCGCCTGACGTCGGCTTGCGCGTCGGTCAGGTTTTGGTTGGCAAATTTGCCAAGACGGTCCACAATGCGCTCGGAGAGACGCACATGGCTGCTATTGAGGCGTCGGAGGATCTTCGACGAAACAGAAACCCCCATAGTGATTGCGCGGTAGCCCCCTTCGTTCTTGTCTTCGTCCCACATGAAGTCTAGAAGGGCGTCGATGACGTCGGAGGGTTCGCAGATCGCAACAATCTCGTCGGCTGTTTCGTCGAGGCCACTGACGATGTGGCAGTTCGATTCGTACTGTCGTCGTGCTTTGACAAGCGCAGTCATCGCCTTGGGACAGTGTACCGTAAAGTAGTCTCGGTTATGAGCGAACATGATTCGAACAGCGAGGAGCACTTGGGTCTTCACATCTGATGAGCGGGCAGATGATTGTTTCTTTTCGGTAGGCGGACTTTCCAACTCGTCAAGCAGGGCAATCAACATCTCATTGTACATCGCTTGTTCGGTAAAAATGCCGTCGTGGTATTCGATAAGCTTTTGCAACTTGCGGTATCCGTGAATATCCATGGACTTGGTGCGAATGCGGTGAATTCCCTTGGAAATCATTTCCCGTGCATTGGCGGGGTCTTTAGAGCGTGGACTGATACTCCGCTTTTCCGTGGGCTCAGCTTTCCTCCAAGAACGGCATGATGGGTCAACTTCGACGGATTGTTGTTTAGCTTCGACATGGCGAGGCTGCAGGTTGTCTCGATGAGACGGTTCGTGTGTAGGAAGCTCCTCAAGGGCATTGTTTTTAGACACAGATCGATTAGTGGGAGGAACGGGAGCAACCCTGTTGTATGGAGTAGTATTTTCGTTGTCATTTGCAAGGGCCGGATCAGATGGGCCCAGTGATGGTGTACCGTGGATTCTTGTAGAATCTGCAGGCGTAGTCGAATGATGAGCCACTGACGGTGATAGCTTTTTTAGGGACTCCGCTTCTTCAGGAACGGGCAATTCATTATGTGTATCGATATTCGTGGGATCGGCGTCTGGCACATGATCCAAACCAGGAACCGAGTGCTGAGAATCATCCGGGATGGACGCTGATTCAGGTGCGTCAATGGGGGTAATCTCTCGATCTTCGGGCTTCGGTTCCTCATCCTCAGTCGGGATCTCTGCAGAAGTAGCAGGTTCGTCGGGAATAGCGATATCCGCATGGTGTTCCGGTTCAGCTGAAGCCGGCAAAATGGGATCTTCGTAAATAATCACGGGCTCGGGTTGCTTAGGCATGTTTTTTGAAGCGTTATTAGGATGGTGTACAGGATCGCTGGGCTCCGTAACAAGATCGTGTGGGGGTTCAGAGGCGCCTGGTTCCTCGAAAGTCATTTGTGGATCATGAGGCGCTGTGATAGCATCGTTGCTCGGAAAAGGCTTGTGCAAAGAAGGGACTGGCCGATGCGTCATGGGTCTTGGGGGACTCTCCAGTTGGATTGGCGCCGGCGACTCGGGTTCATCCATGGGGCCAGGAGTGCTTGGGTCGCGCGCTCGTTCAAGATATTGGTGTGCCGTGCTCTCATTCGAATTACTCCTTGAACGGCTTATGGCAAGATGTGGATCATGAGATCGAGATTTGGAGATATCAAGTTTCTTTGGTTTGCTCTTGGTCGTGCTCACATGCACCGGGTCGGTCTTTTGTCTGGGGCGAGTAGCACTGGGTGGTTTCGATGAAGGTGTAGACGATTTGGTCCTCGTTGTCCTCGGAGAGCTGTCAAGCCTAGAGGGAGCTTTCGAACGCGATTCGGTGGCCGTAGACTTGCGGGAAGCATACGGATCCGCAGTTGCAGGACGAGCCAATTCAGGCCGTCGAGGCTTCATGGCCGGTCGCATCGGGGCGGATGAAAGGGAAGATAGAGATGCGCCTGTCGGCACAGTCCTGACTGTCGATGACTTGGGGGGGAGATCAGACGTTTTCACTTCAGAAAATGACGATTGAGCTGACTCCGGTCGAGGAGGGATCGGATTCGCCGGCTTAAGCTGAGCCTTCTTACGGGCAGCAATGGCCTCTTTCAAGGCAGAACGGTTCGGGCCCTTTCGTGCAGCCGGACCTTTAGATGCGGAGTGGTCAATGTTTGGATTTGATGGATCCTTTTCCAGCAAGGAACGGGATTTGGCATCGAGATTCGATAAGATGCTGCTTTTGGTTAGCCAAGGATTTCCACATGACTAGATAGGGAGACAAACTCATCAGCTCTTTCGGTCCAAACGCCGAAAAAGACCCAGAATGTGCTGCGCATAACCTCCCTGACACCAGGATTGGCATCGGATAGCCCCTTCTTAATGGACTTTTCAACCATATCCAGGCCACCGCCATGCTCAATGGAGCTCCTGTGATGAGCTTGCTTGTTGATGATAGTTTTAAGCCAACCCGCTGCGCTAAGGCGCAATTGGACATTCTTGTCCTGACATGCAGATGTGACGTGTTGTAAGATACGTAGAGTGAAGGTCACATTTCCGATTACTGCATTGACAGTAGCATTTCCATTTTGGGAGCTGATTTTCTTCATTCCAGCACAAAGTTTGACAAGATTTTGCATCATGATTTCAACCATTGTGTCGATTCTAGGACCACATATCTTGGCGAGGTCTTGTATCAACAGACAGCCGTTTGTGCACATCGTAGTGCGCAGAGAATTAACAACCTTGAAGATGCTATCAAGTTGGCTCTTCATGGCACCAAGGAATTGGGTGGGGAATGCATGGGGGGCATTGCCATGTGTAAGTCGTCTGAGGGTGCAAACACTTCTTTCGCGAGCAATCCAATTTTCCTCAGTCTCCCTACCATCAAACCAAGGAATCATATCATGCACAATGTCATCGATTTCACGAGCTGATGCAATAAACAAAGGTTCGACTTCATCGCCCACCGGCGGGTTGTTCTGTGGAATAGAAGCATCGGGCAACTCTTCAGCACCACCATGTGGCACACTGATCATTCGATTCTGATCACTTTTGGATGAGACAGGGCGGTGTTTAACGGGTTCAGGATCTTGAAAACATAAGAGGTAAATGTCAGAACTAACGTGTACGATAATTGAAATTGGCAGGGAGAGGTATACCTTCGTGGGGCACTTCACTGTGGTGGTGCTGAGAACGTGAAGACATCACTGAAACAGGCCGCTGGTGTAAGGCTTCTGCCCGAGAAGCAGGTCGAGAAATAGAAGATGCATGTTCCTGATCGGAACTCAACCCGATATTCGTTAGGATCGCATTGGCGATTGATTTTCTGACGTCATGAGCAGCCATTTGCTTTTTCAAGTCAGTCTTGGCCCGTGCGGGGGCATTCCTAAAGCTTGTTAGATATGGGGACATATAAGAGCGAGAACGCAATACTTACTGGAAGAGTTCGACAACAATCATCTTAGCTGTGTCACGAACTGCAGGGTCGGCATCTTCAAGGCACGCGACGAGACTAGGAACATATGTACGGAAAAGAAGACCGTGGGTTTTTGTCATCTGGATGAGGCTTTAGTCGATACAATGAAAATAAATATGGCCAGAGAGAAGAACTTACATTCGACAGCCAGATCATGCTCATTTCCTTGGCTCTGGCATTTTTGCCCACTAGAGCAGTTTCGAGTACATAGTGTTCGACATCCGGACCCGCAGCCGGCCATAGATCAGTAAACGCTTGGGCAGCCTGAGCTCGAACACGCTCTTTGTGGTCCCCCAGGCGCTCCAAAAGGATAGGGTAGAGAATACGACCTTGGAGTGAGACATAATGGTGCTGGTCTTGAATGAACAGCCGTTTTAAAAAGTGGCCGAGGGTGGAAAAGCCGGCAGAAAGAAGAGAGGAATGGTGAGAGGCTATGGACAGCCGGAGAGATTCAAAGACGGATGAAATTGCCCCTTCTGGAACATTTTTCTGTTTGATGTCGGATTTGACGCTTGTGAGGTGAGCAACCTTGTTATCAACAGACAGATTGACATTCTTCAAGGTCGCCACGAGCTCTGCGGCTTTAGCCTCCATCTTCGAAACCAAGAGCTGGACCTCAACTAGGTTCACGACAAGGAGAACATAGATGCAAGAAAAGGTAGCGAGGTAGAAGAAGAACTTGAGGGGGTGGAGAGAGATGATGAGGGTCAGGAGAATGGCAATGAAAGCCGGGTTCAGAGCAGAATCCGATCTGTTGGGTTCCATGGTGAAAGATTAGCAGCACGAACTGGCTGGAATCCAAAACAAATGCCGATAGTCCAAAAAGAAGCACAAGATATATAGAAGCAGGGAATATAAGAGTATCCAAGTGACTCGCAAGAACGCAAACACAAGACAACGCAAGGTATACAGCAAAGTAACAGGATAGAATGGCGGGAACGAAACAATTGTAGGAGAGAAGAATAAAAGGATTTGAAAGAGTCGGGGGAAGAAGGTAAAGATGCAGGACTATCGACAGCACGAGGGTGAGGAAAGAACACATACCTGCAGGTATCGGAGGCAGTCGCAAGGACCGTTGTGATCGCAAAGGCAGTCGCTCGAATAGGCCGGTTCAAAGATGGCGATGGGGAAGCGACGTCGGGCGACGAAGATGACGTTTATGCGACGAACAGAGGACGCAGGACGTAGCGATGAAGGAGCGTTGAAGATGTCGAGATGTTAAGACGAAGACAGAGGAGAAAGAAGGCGGCGAGGGACGGAGGAGAGACTTGGCACTGCAACGGGGCGATAAGCGAATAGACGCGGCGATAAGCGCTCTCAACTCCACTTGTCACATTCAGGGGGAGAAGAAATATTTGGAATTGGAGTGAATTGAAGCTGGTGGTGAAGGATGGATGGTAGGGGGTTGGTTTGGAGGTTTGGAGGTAGCAAAAGCAATGAGGAGGGGGGGAGGGAAACTAGCGGGGCTTTTTTTTTAAGGGAGAAACTGTTATTATTATGGCGTTGCTTTGTTTACCGGCAGAACCGGTGATTGTTGCCCGGTGGGGGAGAAACAGCTAGAACTACGGCCCAACTACCAATTTGCTTGGGTGCCCATGAAGAATCGACAGTGGAGGGAATTAGAATGGATTATTGGAGTTTCGAGTCGTCTGTAGAGTGAGATAGAGTTCAAATGATGAAACAATGCAGTGTGTTGTCAATCCCCTTTTTGTGACCTCGATATATATCCATCACAATCAATAGTGCACTTGGCCAATGCCACAAATTGAAATATTGAAAATAAGCAAGCAAAATGTCTCAATTGCATGCTACAATAAGCACTGAGTCTAGATGATAATAGCATATGCATTGAATTACTCCTATTGACCACCGTGAAGGCTGTTCTGCGCCCGCAGTTCGCACGTCCACGATCGCCGCTCCACAAGCTGGTCACCAGCATAAGCGGCGTGTCAAGAATGGAGCCGTTGTAGCCCCCACGGATGGAATCATGGAACATACTTGGAGAATCAGAATCCGATGGAGGGTTCACGCTTCATCGACAGTTGGTGGTTGCTGATTGGATGGTTCGCGTATAAACTGCAGGATTGTCGCAATTAGGCGCGCATAACATTCCTGCGTTGATATCATCAGGGACCCCACTATCTGAGTAGCACAAAGACAGACATCCATCTTCTAACCACTACAGAGTGTTCAATTCCACCATGGCCCCTCACGAACAACCCCTTCCTTCTGCAATTCCCAAGGCCATACCCCAGGACCATCACCAGTCGAGCAACTCTCCACCCCTTCCCGAACCTAAGCTTCGTCTCCAACTAAATGATCTACGCCATCCCGCTTCTAAAGCCTTCCTTCAGCTGATACCCGACGTTGTATCCACCCTGGAAACAGCCCTGAAGAACATTTTCCAGAACCTCTATACCTCCAACTCCAAGGAAACCGCTTTCACTCCGTCTGTTCCTCCAACACGCTCCGTAACGGTTATCCTCCACGACTTTGGTGGTGTGGCCTATACTACCGGCAAAGAGCTCGACAATGATCACAAGGAGATCCACTTTTCGCTCTCTTATATCCAGACCTCTGCAGCGTCCTCAAACGCCGTGAATGAGCTGGCCGGGGTCCTCACTCATGAACTAGTCCATTGCTATCAGCATACGGCGCCCCCTTCGCCCGAGGGCAATGGTATCCCTTCCCCTCCAGGGGGTTTGATCGAGGGCATTGCGGATTTTGTTCGTCTCAAGGCTGGGCTGGAACCGCCGCATTGGAAACGTCCTACTTCTGCCAAGGATAGACCGGAAAAATGGGATCAAGGATATCAGCATACCGCGTTCTTTTTGGCGTGGCTCGAGGACGTTCGCGTTGGGAAGGGTGCTGTCGGGTTGCTGAATGACCGACTGCTGCGGGTTGGATACACGGAGGAGACAGGATTCTGGAAGGGGTTATTCGGGGTTGGCATTTGGGAGTTGTGGGAGGATTATGGCAAGTATCTTGATACCCTGGGAAAGTAACCGTTGGTTTACTAGATTATGAAGTTTCAATGCCATTGCAGCTTAGGTGTTGGCGGGAGTGGAATGAACAATTATTGTTTGAACCTTTAATATCATTTGACACATTTGACCGGTACATCTATCCTATACTAGTACCTAGACATATATCGTCTGTCCACAAACTTCATGCATGGGCCATATCCTGGCTTAAATAAAAGGGACCTGGTCAAAACGAGAAGGAAAATCGAGAGAAATAAAAGAAATAAACAGAAAGGAGAAGACACCAAAAGAATAGAAATAGATAGATTTCCCATACTGTACAGCAGCTGATCTTGCAAAATAAGTAGTGATTTCTTTTTGCCGCCAGCCATGTTCCCGGATCAGAAACAGGCAACAGACATAATAAAATGATACAGTGCCTTCTCTTGTAAGGCTGGCACTCAGTCTTCGCTCATCTTACACAATAACCTCACCCAGATCCACGTGAACTGGTTTCCAGGGCGCGGCGCCCTCTTCTTCCATTGAGCTGGGTACACGAACATTCAATGGGCTGTACAGATACCATCCCTTGAGTGCCGCGACGGCAGCCCTGGATCGAGCCTCAACCAGACTGGCGCCAGCGCCCTCGCCCAACTTATCCTGACCAGAGAAGATGCCGACAACGAAGACAGGGTGTCTGCTCTTGCGACCGGTTTCACTGATAATTTTGGCGACGGGGGTTCAAAGTTTTCCCGTGCACACAACCGACTGAGGTCACGAGCCGGCTGGGAGAAGTTGAACAATTCCGAGATGTTGAGGTGTCGTGAGAGGAAATGCTGCTCAAAGAAACGCTTGGCAGCAGGGCGGCCAGCATGCAAGTAAATAGAGCCCATCACAGCCCGGATGAAGGTGGCACTGGCCTGCTCAGCGGTGACGCCCTTGATGTTCTGGGACTCTGGCTGGAGGGCTGGGTCAACAGCTCCCTTGACCGGATCGCCGAATTCATCGTCGTAAACAATCCGGGAAGTCAATCCCTTTCTCCATGACTTTCGGTGATCGTTGGGCCTTGATGTGCCGGTGAGTGGCTCCGAATCCAATTCAGAACCTGGGAGAACCCTCTTGAACTGTAGCAAGCCAGGGTCCACCTCTCCTCCGGGTGCAGTCGCGAGTTCCACGCCCCATTCCTTTGCCATTGCTGCGAGAGTCTTGGGCCCGACATACGCATACATGGCTGCAAAGATGACGGTTAAAGGAAGTCGAGGGTATGTGCAAAGGAGGTGTTCGGATGTGTAGTGGGTCAGGAGGTCATGGCCAAGCGTGGCCAGCGATTCGTTATTGAAACTGGCATTGGAATCTGCTGAAGAATCCACCAAAGACCGGGCCAGCGTCTCAAGAGGTAATCGTGAGGGGAGGTAGAGTCGGGCGTGGAGGGCAGCAAGTTTTGCGGACTCGCGTGCGGCCTCAACCGGCGGAGAAGGGAGATGGTATCTTGACTTTCGTGAACGGGTGGGAGGGATTGGCGAAGCCAGAGATTGTTCGTTGATCAATTGATCATCCTCGACCTGGGCAGCAGGCGAAGCGGTCGATTGGTGCCGTAACCCAGTGTAGAGATGCTGCTGCAGCCGGTTACCAGTTTGGGCCCGCGGCGAAAGGACCGAACTGCTCCATCGTTGGAGCTGCAGCCTTCTCATCTGGGCAAATGTGCGACTCGGAAGCCTTCGAGTCAGAGGTCAACAATTGAAATAAAGAATGACCGGCACAGGGGATGACGTGGAGGGTGGGAAGGAGTAATGGTCCAATGCGAACAGATATGCCGGCGACACGAACTTTTGGCCGCTGGAGAGAAAATTGTCGAGCTTCGGCGGGAGTCACGGGATCTGGCGGTCGTGTGAGAAAGGCGCTGTGCTGGCACTAAGCCGCATCGGGACCTAGCGTCACGGGACGAGGGACGTTCGACGGCCATTTCGGCTTCAACCCGCCTGAACGACGACAATCTCAGTATCCCCATTGTCCCCTGTCTACTTTCTACATTGATTCCATTCCCTCGTCATCATGGGTGGAGGCGGCAAGATCTAGTATGTTCCAAGTTTTGCCTGAGATTTAAGCCCGCGTGGTTGTCGGAAGGGGGTGCTAACCGCTGTCCTACGCAGTTATCCCAAGGAAGTCTGGTCTCCCGCGGGAGGCTGGTATGCTCAGCCCGCAAACTGGAGAGTCAACACCATGGTCATCGGTGCTGCTGTAATTGGAGTCGCTGCTGCTACCTGGAGCCTTAGCGCTGAGCGTGAGCATCGCGAGAAGATGCCAGAGCCTGGAAGATTCTTCCCCAGTCGCTAGTCAGTAGTAGCTCTTCGTCCACTAATATCTCGTCAATTTGTCATACTGATTGTATATCTCTCCATTTTATAGCTGGAGCAAGCAGATCATCGAACACGAGAGACAACAAGCCGCGAAGAACGATTCATAAAGAGCGCATGGATCGGAGAAAGGAAAAGACTATGGAAAGGTTCTACGTGATGGCTGGTTTTTGTTTCATATTATTGTGGGCTGTACGACAATAGAAGGGCGTTCCTTAATCAATCGGTCAATTGATTACCAAGTGTCTCTGGGGAGACTCTTCCAGTGTTCGATGCAATCGCTGTGTGTACAGACGGACTCGTTCCGTGAATTCAGTTTCGTTCCAAAGCTCCCTCCCATCGTTAGATATGGCTATTTGAGGCACGCCGATCTGCTCAACCACGAAGCTCGCGGCAACAGTGGCGAATATCAATGCCATTGTGATTCCCTTATGCGTTGCCCTTCTCCAATTCTCCGACTCTGCGAGGACGGATTCCGCAACTTTGACGGGTTCCCTCTCCTCGCCCACCATCCCCTGGGCCAAGGCCCCCAGGAATGAATTTCCGGCACCAGTGGGATCGACCACGTTCGTAGCTCCCGAGGAACCTGGTTCATGATAGGCAGGCAACCAGATTCGCTGATTCCTAGAGTATGAGTAGCTACCGTCCTTTCCTGCTCTGATGACTAGATGTCCATTTCCTTCAGGCCCAATGCCCGATTCGAGGATTCGTTTGACCAATTCTCGTCCAAATTCGCTTTCTTCGCTCCAACCGGGCTGGCTGAACATCATCCCTAACTCAAGTTCGTTGGGACTTACCACATCTACGACCCGATTGGCCGCGAAGAATTTCGCCTGCTCCTCTGGGGTACACAGGTCGGGCACCGGCTCCCAGACAAAGATTGGTCTCTTCGTAGCATGGGCAGCAGAAGGGGCTTTGCCCTCCCGTTGCAACTCTTCTCGTCGCCGCAGTACCTCTTGCACAATAGATAAACATCGCGATGCAGAGCAGACCATATGGAAACTTCTCGAAAATATTTGCGAGTCAGAAAGCATCTCAGGCTCCAGGCGTATCTTCGGAGTCAGGTATTTGAAGTCTGCAGATTATCAATTATCATCTGGATTTGTTGACCAGAGAAGAATACCAACCCCGCTTCTCGTTTGGCCCATAGCCATTCCAGGCTCTTGTGGTCAAGCGCCCCATATCTTCTCGAATGATGCAGTCTGTATTCCATGACTTGATTGTATCCAGAACCTCCTGGGGAAAATCCGAGCCAACATCGACAATCCAGCTCACAGACTGGGAATGGTTCTTGCCAGCGACTAGGCGTGCGCCCACCACGGCGAAAGATCCTGCTCCACCAATAATGTTCTTTACATCAGGCCTAGAGCCCCCAAATTCAATCTCATCTGTGCCGGACAAGAAGGAGGCCTGTAAGTATTGTACACTGAAAATACGGCTGTTCATCCGAGTCGGGCGTGGTGACATAGCATACCAACGATGAACATGCCCAGAGTACAAAACTCGACACTGCCATCAGGTTTCTCATTGGGGCTTACTGCTCCTGCCATATTGTAGAAGAGAGCACGTATACTCTGCTCGGTAAACCGTCTATTCCTTGGTAGATTGAAGAAGTCC
Source organism: Aspergillus sp. 'subgen. Cremei' (assembly GCA_019976455.1). Lineage (NCBI taxonomy): Eukaryota > Fungi > Ascomycota > Eurotiomycetes > Eurotiales > Aspergillaceae > Aspergillus > Aspergillus sp. 'subgen. Cremei'. The sequence continues at coordinate 2,780,021 of JAFBMR010000003.1, forward strand.
TGACCTGGCGGGGTTGGCAGGATGGGCGATGATAAGTCGGTAATATATGTAATCTAAATGCGTGGGAAATTAAAGAATTACAGGGTAATACACGCAACGTCATGGTGGACAGCCCGATGCCGTGCATTCTGCCGTACCGTACGGTAAGACCCGCCCCCGTGAAGCTGTCGGTCTCAGGGAACTCGTTCAGGAGCATCATTTCGACACCGTTGCAACAGCTCTGGCTTCGGGATCCCCTCGATTGTTGTTGCAGCCTGTGTCGCAGGGAGTTAGTGATCTTACCTGTCTTATTGCACCTATCTATTTTCTGCTTTATTGCATCTTGAATCTCTAGCCCATTCTAGGTGTTATCTTTTGAAAGTTGTCTCCTTGCTTGGACAGCAGCCTTCAAGATGGCGTCGGGCAGCCACATGCATAATCTGACCACGCTTATCAAGCGGTATGTCTATGAATGCCCTTTTTTGAAGCTTAAAAGATATGGCATCTGCTCGATACTCCACGAAGCCTACCCCGAGTTGTATGTGTTTGTGACAGTCCGGACTGACAAATGTATACTTGCCAACAGGTTGGAGGCCGCCACCTCGCGCTTGGAGGATATGGCCATGACCCTCGAAGAGCCTGGCTCGCCAAAGGATTTGGGTGCTGCACCAACTTCTGGACCTGTTGCTCCTGCACCTCCTAAGCCAGCAGCTCCCCCGGCCCCTCCCGCACCCACAGTTCCGCCGCAAATTGAAGACTTCGACGCATTGATCAAAGGCGATGTTGGCAACTTTGTAGAGCTAGGAGCGAAGATCGGAAGCCTTGTTGAAGAACAGGTTAGACTATACACTGGTGCATGCGATTGAATTTCAATGGCAATGTTTGCTGATGCCTCAATAGTCGAAAGCCGTATTGCAAGCCTTCCAGGCGGAGCGCACTTACCTCTATGTCTCGACGAAGGCTAAGAAGCCAGAACCTCAGCCTCCGGAGCTTATGACTGAGCTTCACAATGCTTCTGATACTATTGATACCATCCGCGAGTCCAACCGACCCTCCCCGTTGTTCAATCACCTCAGTGCTGTCGCAGAAGGCATTGTGGCTCTCGGCTGGTTCTTTGAGACCAAGCCCGCTGATTTCGTCAGCGAGATAGTCGGAGGAATTCAATATTATGGTAACAAAGTGTTGAAGGACTATAAGGAGAAGTGAGGAATCCTTTCTATATGACAAACGTATAGGTGCTGACCTTGTTGTTAGGGACCAAACCCACGTCCAATATATTCAAGCTTACTATCAAATCTTTAAGTCGCTTGCGGCATATCTGAGGAAGCACTACCCTAAGGGCCTGACCTGGAACGACCAGGGTGGTATTGATGCGAAAGACGCCCTTAAAGAAGTCAAGGGAGGTGCTGGCGCTGGCGCTGGTAGCGCAGGACCCCCCTCCCCTCCACCGCCTCCTCCAGTCCCGGCTTTGAATGTGCCCGGAGGAGTCCCCCCCGCCTCCACCACCACCACCACCGGGCATGCCTCCTGCGGCGCCCGCTCCCGCGGCACCTGCTCCTGATATGGGCGCCGTTTTTGAACAGCTGAACCAAGGAGATGCAATCACATCAACCCTCCGCAAGGTTGACAAATCCGAAATGACGCACAAGAACCCCAGTCTCCGAGCCAGCTCGACTGTCCCAGAACGTCCTGACTCCTCGGGTAGCATCTCTCGCTCCAGGTCCCCAGCCCCTAGCAAGAAGCCCAAGCCTGAGGCCATGCGCGCTCGCAAGCCACCTCGCAAGGATCTCGAAGGCAACAAATGGTTCATTGAAAACTTCGACAACCCGGGTGAGATTGTCGAGATTCCTGCCAAGCAGAACCAATCCATCCTCATCACCCGGTGCAACAAGACTATCGTGAAGGTTTCCAACAAGGCTAACGCTATTGCCATTGACAACTGCAACGGTCTCTCTCTCATCGTAGACTCTTTGGTCAGCAGTCTCGATGTTATCAAGTGCCCCAAGTTCGCCCTTCAAATCGATGGAGTGGTTCCCACCCTTCTCCTCGACCAGGTGGATGGCGCCGTGGTCTACCTGGGCCAGCAGAGCTTGAACACCGAAGTCTTCTCCAGCAAATGCACAGCGGTCAACATCATGCTTCCACCAAAGGAAGGAACCGACGAGGACACCAAGGAGTGCCCAATACCCGAGCAGATGAAGACCTACGTCAAGGATGGTGTCCTTGTGAACGAGATTGTTGAGCATGCCGGTTAAATGAATTGCTGGGACATGCAATTTGGACTTTGAGATGTGTTGATATCTAGAATAATCTGCTAGATGCTTGAAAAGTGGTGTCACCTTTGGGAATCGATGATGACTGCCCCACGAATTTCTTCATTATTAGTACAGCGAGAATTCATTCATTTTCAAGCAATTTCCTTTGCTGTATTTAGACTGGATTGTAGATAAGACTTTTTCAGTAGTCTCGAATTCTCCCAAGTATTATGAAACACACTTAAGCAGAACATGGTTGACGTGTAATTATTATATCCATAGCTACTATCCAGACAACCTGAATACCCAAAGGAGAGAACATATGAGAAGGTAAAGAAAATCCAGAGAAGCGAGGAAAGTCTCCTAAACACCCTGTAACCCATGTCTTTGCTCTTCTATTGTTGGCTATGTGAGCAGTCAGATTTTCTGATGATGACCAGGTGCCATGATAAAGAAATATAACCACTCTTCCTGAGTCAGGGCTAAGCTGAGAGAAACTGAGATGGAAGCAAGTCGTTTTATGAAGGCCACCATCTAGGAGGCTGAACGTACGCTTGACTTTGCATGTAGAAAGAAAAAAAAGGGGGGTATATTGTGTGTCCTGTGCGCCTTGCCTATCCTATTTGGCTTTAAAAACGAAAGATTTGAGTGCGAAGAGATGAGCCTGCACCTAGCTTCATGACACTGTGTTGTTAGTCGAGGTCGCGGATGGACATGTTCCTGCTCGCCATCCATACCAATTAAGAATAAAGTAGAAAAAAGATAGAAATTATACCGATACTCTTGTTCTCCTGAACAAAAGGAGCACGATTGACGGATGAAATCTCTTTCTGCGAAAATCTGACCATGATAGTTGTTGGTGTTAGGAGCTCGGCCAGCGAGAGCCTGCGGAGTCGTGCCTTTGGACGTCTAGTCCCCTGAGTCGTTTGGCAAGTAAGCTTTCTCCGGGTTCAGAGCCGACAAAGGAACCAAACGGAGACCCGCCGTATCCGATGTCCCCTTTGCTGAGTTTGTTATACATTTCGGTTACATCAGCATAGTTTTTAACTGACTCAGTATTTGTGGATTTGTAAAGTCCAGAATCTTCCCACGGGCCTTGCTTCAAAGACTGGTTAGGCTGGAACAAGTGTGGTACTCGCTGCGTGAAGTGCGCCCTATCCTCAAGGTGAACGGCGACGGATCCGTTGCCATCCATCGGTGGGACTGCGAATGATTTTTCCTGCACAGTAGAAAAATGTTCTCTTGATTTTTCACAATCCGGAGTGATAAACTCCTGCATCAGACCTTGACCCACATTTCTTCTATATGCTTTTTCCGTCGCCAGTTTTTGGCCCATATGAGAAACGTTGGCTTCACGAGTGGGCTTGTAGGGCGTGTATCGTGGATCGGGATGTTGGATCTCATTTCGCAATTTCTCTTTGCCATCGGGGACACGATTGGCAAACACAACGCGAATACTTGAGTGGAGGTAGAACCGACCCCTTGAGGGAGAACATATGTTTAGATGAATAAGATATCTCAAGATGGGCTTATCTTTGGGATCCTCTGATGCATTCAAGGATGCTTCCGGGCGATCAGTGCCAAAGTTTTTCCGAGCAGTAAGTGGCATGTCAATGATGGGACCTGCAGAATAACTCCTTTGCCGAATGAATGTTTTTGTTCCGGGTTCCATGTCGCTAAGATCATATGGGACGAGGAACAGCTTAACAGCTGTTTTGTTCGGGTTTTTTATTATAATCTGCAGTTGACCCTGCTGTGGTATTCTATAGCAACCTCCAGGTGGACATTTGGGCGATTCCGCCCTTCTGTTGCGTTTCTCTCGTCTGCGCAACATTTCTGATTCATTATGTCTGGATGGAGCTGCATTCTCGGTAACCGCATCGTCGTGAGCGTTAACCGGGTCATGATGAAGCTTGCGACGTCGATTGATAGATGGATTGTCCTTGGGAAGAGAACTGTCAAGATCAATCAAACCAACGTATGGACTTGGGTTATCATCGGAAATTGAACGTCCACGCCCCGACGTTGGATAACTATAAAACACTGCAGGAAAAGGGATCGACACATGTGGTGGACATTTGAGGTTGGCTTTGCACTTGCCTTTCCCCAGCACACCAATCTGCGCAGTGAAATCCAGCGGTTTGGATGGATTCATCGACATTCGTCCACGGAGGATACATTCCTCATATGAGCCAACCATTGGAGCATGGCACTTGGGTGATGATTCGGAAGTTAAAGAAGGCCTCCTAAATCGCAACGCGGGGGTGTGAACCGAAGATGCGAGTTGAAGACTGTATGTTGAGCTTGGGTTCCGTTGAGGATGATGGGCTTGACAAGAGAATGGGTCTGCGCGTTCATCAAATGGATTGGTCCCGTGGAAGCTGTTTACTCCCGAAAGGGACGGTTGGAGATACCGAAAACTCTCCGGAGGCAAGGTACGACGACGATTGGCCTTCTCCATAGAATCAGAGAGATTGCCAATATCAGCTCTCGGAGAGAAGTCCAGATCTGTATTATTGGCCTGGTGAACCAGAGGGCTTGTCGGGGCCTTGAGAACATAGCTAGACGAAAATGAACCAAGCGATGGTGCTCTGGATCGGCCTCCCGTGGCAGCCCATGGTGCTCGGGACTGAGTGGATAATTGCTGCTTCCGTAGAGGCGACTGAAAAGCCGGGGGGCTATACCAGGGTGTCGTGGGAGATGAGCCCAGTTGGGGTAAATGCGAACCAGCGCTGGGTTCAGTCGGAGAAGACTGCGATGGTTCCTGACCATGAAGTTGACCGGTTCCTTCCCTGAAGTCACCGGAGTGCAAAGCCGACCGGGGCCGTTGTATCTCTGCTGGGGATCCTAGTTCTTCTTGTGTGCCACTTGGACGATACTCATCGATGGGCATTTCCCCTTGAGCGGAGATTCCTTCCATTCGTAGATGTTCGTCTGACACATGTGGGGGATAAGTGTCGCCAGACTAGTTTTCTTATCAACAGAGTGTCTCTCAAAAACAAAAAACAATGCTATACAGAAGTGGGTGATATGTAAGACGTACCAAAGGATCTTGCCCCCATGTGGAAGTGTCGACACTCTTGATATACTGTATCAATTCCGTCCGATCACCCGTATGCAACCTTGGGAGTTGGAGATCGGGCGTGCGACGATCGACAGGAGCTCCCACATCTCGCTTAGAGTCATTAAATCCCCAGCTTCCATCATGATGGTCTGCCCAGGAAGATTTATGATCACCCCGTTCATGTTCAGTCTGGTCATCCGACCACAGGTTATAGAACCGCTGACGATCGGGGTCTTGGAATATAGGCATAACGGCCAAACAATGTAGTTTAGAGAAAGAACAAAAACTAGTCGAGCATCTCAATAGCCCTTAAATGTAGTAGATACTTGAAAAGCGACCGTAGAGCCACTAAAGAAGGAGAAGTGGTACAGTCGAAGCGGCCGAGATTCCGTTATCATGCGGTGTGTGAATGCCGTCAAGAGGGGAAGAAGGGTCAATCGACCATGGTGGAAGAAAGAGAAAAAGGAGTGAAAAGGAATCCAAAAAAGATGAGGAGACAGCCAGTTGCTATTATATAAGGCGAAGATGAATCCGGATCCACCAGTGTATCATGCGACGCTGGATGTGTTGTAGCGTTGGGCGGAGGAACAGGCCGGAGACAATCGAAGGCGGGAAGTTGGGAGGATGAATCATGAGTCTTTTTGCACGTCATTTTGTGCTGCTGGTGAGTTCCCCACTACGGCGTTGCGATAATGCAGGATTGATGTTTATTCTTTGCTTCAATTTTATCTGATTTCCTTTTAATTACAACAGAGTTCTTTTCTCTATTTCCTCGCTGAGATATATCTCTTGGTGGGAAGCTCATTTCCTTATCGATCCTTTTTTTTTTTCTCCTCCCTTCTTTTTTTCTCCGCTCCCCCAAGAAATCACTCGCCACTTTTATTCCCGCAATTGTTACTCGACACTACCAGCAAAAGAAACGCCAATTTTGGAATTTATTACTTCCCTCATATACTACTGAGTCCTTCAATATCATGGCGCCCAAGAGATCTCGAGATGCCGTCGATAACCCCGGCGAGAAGCGGGCGACTGAAGCGCCGATCAAGAAGAAGAAGGGCTTCTCTGTTGGACCTGCGAATCTGCCCGACGGCTCCTATCGTCGAAAGAGTGCGTTGTCCTTCTATTAAAAGAAAAAACAGGAATCAATAGTGAGATGGTCTATTTTACTAATACTGTTTGTCCTACCCAATAGCCCAAAAAATCAAATCCGATTTGATCCATAAAGCCAAGATCAAAAAAGCCTACGCCAAAATCAAAGCCGAAGAACTCGCAGCTGCACCAAACAAGTTTATCTACGCCACGGAGGATGATGAGAAAAGGAATGATGACGAGGCAAACGTCAAGGCACTGGAGCTCCATCCAGACCGACAGGCCATGTTGAACGAGCCAGTCCCCGAACCGACTGCCAAACCGGATCGCTCGCAGAATCGGGAGCGTCGAACCCGGAAGCCCAAGCCGTCCGCTTATGCTAAGGAGCTGGAAATCGCTGAGAAACGGAAGCAAGCGGCTGAGGCAAGGAGAAAAGAGCGGGAGTTTAAGCAGAAGGACCGAGAGGCCATGGCCCGGGCTAAACGGCCGGATCAGAATGGCAAACGAAGATTGGGTAGGGAAAGCACGGTGTTGCTTAGTCGTGTGCAGCAGATGGTTGGTAAAACGTAGAGAATGAGGTGTTTTTTTGAAGGTGCTACGTTACGAGATGTTGAACCAAAAGTACTCAAAAATGATACCCAACAGATGTACAGTATAGTTTGTTTAGACGCGATTCCGACTGGTCTCCAGAATATATTCCTCGAAGAGCACTCACTGCTCGCATATAAATGTTTCTAGACATTAGTCTACCTGGCCCCCGTCCCACTCCTAGGCTTTCTGAAACAGGCAAACTCTCCCTTTGTCCTCTCCCTCAGCTTCTTCAAGACCCCCCTCATCTCACCAAGCTCTGCTTGAAGTTTGGCCCGCGCCTCGTGTGTGGTGCGTTGGTCCAACTCTACATAAATCTGACTTTGCAATGCCGAAGCTTCTTCTACCGAGTACTGTGACAGTGTCTGCGCAATGAATTCGGTGTCAAGAGTAGCCTGCATCAAGGCGGCCAGCGAATATGACGCCCGGGAGCTAAATGCAGCCAGAAGAGAGGAGGAAGCCTGCACTAGGAGATGGGTGAGAATAGTGTTCAATAACGGTGATGGTGCGGTGGGAGACGAGCGGTTCGAGCCTGGGGAGGAGGTCGAGGGAATCGTCGTGGAAATCTCCGTGTGGACGAGTACAAGCGTCAGCATAGTGTTGTACACGTAAGGGCGGACCTGATCTGGTCGAGTGGTTGTCGGAACCCAGTCAGCGGCACCGATGCCATCAAAGATTATAGTATTCAGTGTCGCTATAGTCGGCTTGGTGTATGATTTGAACAGGCGGTCATCAATTTGATTGAGAACATCGCGGATTGTCTTGGCCTCCTCACTCAGTTTCACAGAAAATGAAGTTTCGAAGTTTGCAATCAGCTGCGGAACGAAATCGGCTTGCAGAGCTTTGATGTTGGAAAGTGTGAGAAGTATGCGCACATTCTGTTTTATCTGTTAGCGATACCAGAACAACCTAGAACATATGGAAATACCAACCCTGTTTTTAGCATCTACGACATCGGCAGTAAGAACTGTGTCGTGAAGAGTCGACGTCGGCCCAACAACAGCAGCCCATTCATTATCTTCCTCAGGAACCGCCGGGCGTTCTGCGTTTTCGACCAAACCGCTAAGTGCCTTATAAACACTTGAGACAAACTGCGTCCGCACCATTTGAAGTAGCTTCGCAGGGGGTTGAGTGACAACATCCACAGCACCGGATTTCACCATGGCTTCTGAGATGTAAAGAATCTTTTGTATTTCACCGAGAATAGCACTTTCAAAAGCCACAAATAGACCTGGCATCTTGGTCAGATCTCTTTTTCCGGATCTCTCGTCCAATCTTCCAGCATCTTGCAATTTTCCGCGTCCTTTCCCCAAGCAGCGCAGGCTACACGGACGGAGCGATCGCGAGTGACGCTTACAAGTGCCTTGAGAAGATCATGAGTGTTGCCACTGCTTGATACTGGGCTTAATGCGGCCATTTCACTGGCAGCTGTGCCAATTATAACTAAGAATTTTCCGAGATAGTGGACTCCACTGAGCGAGGTAGAAAAGGGCGGCCAGAATGCGTACTCCTCCCAGTGTTCCCCACGTTTGGGGGTCGGGAATGGCATGTTCTTTGGATCAAGCTTAAACCGGGATTCCGTGGGAGTAACACCACCCAGGTTTATCGGACTACTTGGGGTTGACGGTGATATTGGGGAGGAGAGAAGAGACACATCTTCCGTTGGAGGATCGGCAAACAATGACAGCACACTCTCGCGGATCAGATTGACGAGCTCAACAACACCATTTTGCAAATCCCTTGTGTTGTTGACAGTGAGCTTATGGTGCTTGCGGCTCTCGCCCTCAAACCCAGCTGGAAGAAGCCTTTGCTTGCTGCCGTCGATGAAAGACTGAGCCACCTCCCAAAAGTCTAAGACTTCGCCCAAAAGACCCCCTGTGATGACAAGAGTCTGTTCAAATACGTGTGAACGCACTCCCAAAGTTCAATAACTTGATCGGTATCTAGTGTCATTTCTTGCACATTGGTTGGAGGCTCGCGTGGTGCTAACTTGAGATATGATGCCACCTCTTGGGGAGTCGGCTTCTCGCCGCTGGCAAGCCTGCGCCTGAGAATTTCGATTTCTGTTTTACAACGCTCACAGAACAAAGTGATCTTTGTTTTGAGAAAATCGTAACGACTTAAGAGCCAGACCCAGATAGGATTGTCTTCCACACCAAGCTCAAGCAAAGCACCAATCAGCTCCATGTGCTCCTCAACAGGCCCAGATGCTGTAATTGTTGTAGATGTGGTAGGTGCATCGCCCAGACGTCTCCAAAGGTCACGTTTGAATGCTTGGACTTGTTGATCAACGTCCATCCACATCCTACCCATAGCCAGAATAGTATGTGTTTCTTCATCGGTTAATGGCCGGCGGTTGCTGGCTGCTGCATCTGCGATATTTTTGGCGCTGTTCGCAAGCGTTCGTGCTTTGGTATACTGCTCGAACACCGATTCGTAATCCCTCTGCTTAATAGACTTGGAAAGGTGTCCGCCTATTTCATAAACATCCCGGTGTTTCTCCATTGTATCAACCACTGACTTTAACATTTGCTCTCTCTCGCGCCCTCCTAATGCCGGTCCCCATACTTCCTCCGCCTTAAGAGAGGCCTCTAGAAGAGGAGCACGTATGCCTCTCATGCCGTATTCACTCTCTTTTGTAAGTGCATTCTTTCCAGGCGCCCCACCCAAGGTCAATGCGGGGGAGATGTCTCGGGTTGCCGAATGAGTCCTAAAATGTTGAGCGGATCTGCGACGCGCTTGAGAGATCGATGGGTCCTGTTCGGCCCCTTGAGTTCTCATCTCTGTGTATACACTATCGATGGTTGCCTTGGCCCGAACGAACCGTTCGAAATTGGCTTCGACGAGCACTTTCAAGGAGGCCGATTTCTGGTCGATAGATTGCGAAAGGTAAGCGAGACCATCGAGGAGTGACTTGATTGATGCATTCGAATGAGCCTGGGACAGAAAGAGGGCCGGCGAGAATGAAGTGGACGAGAGCAAGAATCGATTTCGCAACCGGCTCTCTTCATCCAGAGACAGCCCTCTTTGTTTCAGGATCCGGAGCACACTGTCTCCTGACCCCAAAGGATCGGGTTCATCCTTCTGGACTAGATTTTCCCGGCCTTTCTGAGATCCCAGATTCACGCCTTTCCGGTCGCTATTGGTGCGCTGCAACGCAAAGTATCGAGATTTCCGGGATTGTGACCGTTGAAGAACTTCATCCTCCGACTCATCACTCTCGTCGAGCTCGGCAGGCCATTCTTCGGGATAGGGCGATGGTAAATCATAGTGGTTTGTAATATCCAGGTCGGTCATTTTGGCGAGGCGTTCGCGCTTAGTGGTTCAGGAGGGAGGGGATGATCGGTCGACTGCCGGTGTAGGTAGGTTAGGAGACAAGGAGACCTCATGCAGGGACCACGCAGCTGCAAGGGTGGGGGGGAATCAGACACGAATAAGAATAATAGAAATAATCATAAAAAGAAAAGAAAATAAGACATCACAAATCGTGTCACGCCCTGGGATAGCGACCGTTGGTTATCTGATCAAAGTTGCCCTGATACCAAGTGGACTCTCTGACACGAAACGGCAACCCAATGCGGTATCCAGCCCGGTCGGACCGCCCGGCGTGCCGAGAGGCAGGATGGACTGATCAAACAACCTCTTCTTCCGCTACTGGAGTTTCCCGCACAAGCAACCCGCCACCCTTCTCTCCTTTCCTCCACCTCCTCTCACTTCTTGTTCCTCTTCAAGATCTCAAGACCGGCCGCTGTGATCCCGGGGACTCCTCACAATGATATCTGCTAGAACCTTTATTGCCCCCGCACGCCAATGCTTGCGGACAACACGTGTGTCCCCAAGCGTTGTCTCGCCTTTCTCTCAGGTAACGAGCACTCTTTGTGCGGTTATCGCCGTCTCAATCGCAAAGGCAGCTGGGCTAATTGTTTTTTATATAGTTCCGCCGCTACTCTGCTGCTGTCGATGAGCGAGTCGCTAAGTTCAAGGGCCAGAAGGACACTGATGTATGTTGTGCCCTGAGCGATTTTTTCTTCCTTTCTTGGCCCGATGGTCCCTGCTGTGCTCGACCGCAATGACAAAGCCTTTGATCCGAAGACAAGTCGACGAGTGAAATTCTGACAGAATGTGTTTTGATAGGGAAAATACACCGTGACCTTGATCGAGGGTGATGGAATTGGTCCTGAGATCGCCCAGTCGGTGAAGGACATCTTCTCTGCCGCAAATGTAAACGCCCTCAACGGCCCAGTTGTTTATGACGTGAATGCGAAGTACTAAGTTGAATCCAGGCCCCTATCAAGTGGGAACCCGTTGATGTCACCCCCATCCTGAAGGATGGCAAGACTGCCATCCCCGACGACGCTATCAAGAGTGTCCAGAAGAACTATGTTGCACTCAAGGGTCCCCTCGCCGTACGTTGTCCTCTGGTCCATTCTGCTCGTGAATAGCAGTTCTCATTTAAGAATATCTAGACTCCCGTTGGCAAGGGTCACGTTTCCCTCAACCTTACCCTTCGTCGTACTTTCAACCTTTTCGCCAACGTCCGTCCTTGCCGATCGGTTGCCGGCTACAAGACCCCCTACGACAACGTCGACACCGTTCTCATCCGTGAGAACACCGAGGGTGAATACTCCGGTATTGAGCACGTCGTTGTTGACGGTGTTGTGCAGAGCATCAAGCTTATCACCAAGGAGGCCTCCGAGCGTGTGCTTCGCTTCGCATTCCAGTATGCCCGTTCGATCAACAAGAAGAAGGTCCGCGTTGTGCACAAGGCCACCATCATGAAGATGTCCGACGGTCTCTTCCTTAACCTCGCCCGTGACATCGCCAAGGAGTTCCCCGATGTCGAGTTCGACGCTGAGCTGCTGGACAACTCGTGCTTGAAGATCGTTACCGACCCTACTCCCTACAACGACAAGGTCCTTGTTATGCCCAACCTGTACGGTGACATCTTGTCCGACATGTGCGCCGGTCTGATCGGTGGCCTTGGTCTCACTCCCTCTGGTAACATTGGTGACGAGTGCTCGATCTTCGAGGCCGTCCACGGTTCCGCCCCCGACATTGCTGGCAAGGGTCTTGCCAACCCCACTGCTCTGCTTCTGAGCAGTATCATGATGCTGCAGCACATGGGTCTGACTGAGCACGCCGCTCGCATCCAGAAGGCCACCTTCGACACCCTCTCTGAAGGAAAGGTGAGTTTTACAATATCTCGTCCCTGTTTTCTGTCTCGTCATTTGCTAATTTACTCTAATAGGCTCTCACTGGTGACTTGGGTGGTAAGGCTAAGACCGCCGAGTATGCCGAGGCTATCATGAAGCGTTTGTAAGGGAGCTGCGTCACTTCATTGTAATATTCCCCCTCATTGCTCTCTTGATTCATGAACGACCTACTCAAATCTAGTGTGATCTACTATACCTACACCTGTAGCTACTAAGATGCCATTATTATATCGATTTACATTTCCCTTCAATTTTTTTTTCCCCCTTCTCATTCTTCACCGGTTGGTTTTGTCCTTGAGTCAAAACCTGTATGGCTTATTGAGTATTATGGACAACGCTTTTATATCTGGTAAAATTGGATTCATATCTAGTCGGGCCCCTCCGTATAATCCTATCAAATGGGGTTTTTTCCATCAGACGGAGAGGAAACTGCTAAATACACAAATAGTAGAAACAGGATAATCATACAACTCCCCCAAACGCCTGCTCGTAGTTTACAAGGTATCAAAGATTGCGGGTCATAATAAAAGGGCAATAGAAAGACGTAAAGTGCAGCGTTAACGTCGCCGAGCTGTTCTTCTGCCATTAGTTCCCGTGCCCTTTTTTTCTTTCAGTTTCGTCCGCGTTGTTTGCGCTCGTGTGCTTCTGGCTGTCGGGGAACCCCCCTCGGCTTCGTCATCGACGTCACTGTCATCCTTCGCGGCGTCTGTACCATCGTCGTCGCCATCTTCGTTTCCACCGGTGTCCTCCGAGTCTTCATCTTCCTCTCCTGTGCCTGAGCTCTTCCGAGAAGAGTCAATTTCGACCTGAAGACGCGTAGACCGTGTACCTCGTCCCGGTGGTCGGCCGCGATTGGATTTTCGTCCTCGAGATGGGGCTGGAGAGGATCGTGCTTCTATAGCGGAATAGCAAGTTAGACTTCGTCGTCTAATAGAAAGGGGAACAGATCAGATAGCAGAAAACTAACCATCTGTGTCGGCCACTGTGCTGCCCCTCCTAGAGTCTGCATGGCCGCTGGAAACGGGTGAAGATGATCCCTCCATTGCGAGTCTTCTCTCGAACATCATGTCGCCATACTCGTCTAGTGGGAGCTCGAAGGGACAGTATGCCTCCCTAGATCCCTCGACATCGTCAGATGCATCGGTTATTAATGAATCTTCCTACAATACCATGAGCGACGCAACTTCAGAATAAACGATTCATTACTGCCTACCCGTTCATCAAGTGCCGGAAGATTGTAGAGTGTCCCGAGCTTTTTCCAAATGCCAGGGATTCGCGTGTGTTCAGCGTGGGATGGCGCATAGCCCTGGCTCTTCATGAATTCTGAGATAGCGATCATTCGAAAGTGTTTGTGCATGCCTTTTGGACACCATCGTCGTCAGCTTGATATCCACGCAGTAAAACGTCAGATCCAGCGGGGAAAGTCCGCTACGAACCAACAGGCTTCCATTTGATAATCCCTTTCAGGAGAGCTGTCTCCTGCTCATCGGTCCAAGGGTCTGTAACAAGATCGTAGTCTGCATCAGGTCTAGCAGTGCTTTCGCTGGATGCTGGCGTGGTTGCAGAAGGCGGCGCACTTTCAACTTGGGAAGCTGAAAGCTTGGGCTTCTTTTTCGGGGGCATTTTTCACGGTCGATTGGGCGTTTTTGTTATCGCAAAGGAACTGGACGACCTGAGGTCATCAGCGCATGAATTCCTCCCGCCTCGGTTTCCCGAACAAACGGTGGTCTGGGCACTCGCTGGGGAGAGACGCTAGGCCGTTTGGGGGCTAGTGCGGCGTGACCTCGCGCAGTCAACGCGTCGATAAACCGATAAGTGCTGCTCGCCGGCGACGCCTCGAGGGACGTATAGGTGATGATGGATCAGGATATCTATGGATCGGACCCTTTCTCAAGTGAGAATCTGTGGAGGCTGTCCAAGTTCACCTTGGAGTCCCTGCAGCCATTGGAGACGTTACCGTGGAACGAGGAGCTGCCTGGTGAGTGAATGCGGGCAAACCGTTAGGTTGCAATTGTATGGCTAATGCTTTCTTCTAGATCTCACCGGGGGCTTTTTCAAAAGCCCTTTGAAACTTTTTGAGCAAGACGACTCTACGTTGCACAACCTTGATATCTTTGGGGACAATTTCTTTGATACAGAACAGCTCCTCGAGTCAACTACGGATGTGTCAAGTGAAAGCCAGATCGATGCGAAAACCGACCGCCCAGAAGATACCGCAGAAGAATTAGAGAGCCTATGGTCGCCGGATTTGCTAGATAGCGCTCCGGATCGCAAAACACCTTTGAGGTCATGGGAAGGTTATCAGGATCGATCATTCCGTGAACCAGTTTCCGCGTACTTTAGTGAGTCTGGTGCAAAGGGATTCGACGCCGCATTGGCCCATAGTGAATCGGACCAAGTACTTGGAGGCTCCGGTCGCTTGGTCCCAAATGATATCTTCTTTCAGGCTCTATTTCGGGTTGGACTAGGCTGGGGTTCCATGTTCTTTCGGTTCAATGGGCAGACGAGAAGATTCGAAAAAGTACGAAACGATATCCGCGTCTCTGGGGTCAGCTTTCCGGCATTGAATAGTCTCACAGATCAGATGTTACAATGTGGCACGAATATGCAGAAAATGCGGATGTTTGCTCGCAACACCCCGCTCAAATCCAACGAACCCTCGGCCTTATCTACTTTTTCCAGCGCTACAGCTGTGATCCTCTACACGCTTGAAAAACAGCTCGCTAGTCACTCCAAACATATCGCTTCGCTTATTCAGATCCAAGCTTTGTTCCAGCGTTGCGGCGAATTGGTTGGTGCTTTGACCGATATAGTCGATACTCTTGACAATACTGCATCAGAGGCCCAGGTCATTTCTGTTGTCTTAGGAAGGGCTGCTTATTATTCTCAAAAGTTTGGCTGGATCGACAGACTGTTTCATGAGATTGTTATAAGGGTTACGAAACCTTGGCTCGACTACGTTGAGGCTTGGGTCGGACTTCGCTCTGAAACTCCCACCTTGATTGAACTGGCGACGGGAAACAAGAGCTTTGTTGCAATCAGTTATCCGGAGGAAAACAAAAAAGCCAGGGTGGATCCCGAAATGATTGATTACAGATATTGTCCCCAACACGTGCCATCCTTCATTCCGGCAGATCAAGCACAGTTGATGTTTGAAACCGGGAAAAGTTTGCGGCTTCTGAAGCGTTCTCATCCACGGCACCCGATTGCCAGTGATGAATTTCTGCGCAATTCGGACTCTCCTAGGCTTCATTGCGTGGGTACTTGGGCCGATATTGAGAGAATACAGACCAAGGCTTATGAGTACGAGGGCAAACTCCGCGCCGAGATACTCAAGTATAACCGAGGTGAAGCTTCTGGGGAAACACCCTAGTGGAGCCTGCTCTCCAAGGCTCTTACCAAAAAGAGGGTAATGAAATAATAGCGGAAACCTTTGATGTTTTTGACATTGACGATGGGCGACGTGTGACCGGGCTGCTTGCCAACCATGCGTCTATAGAGAAGGACCAGCTAGGTCATTTGGTTGATGAAGCTGAAGCCAAAAGCCGCGGTTTAGACCTTTCAATCCAAGAAGAGGGTCGCTTTGGTCCGGAATTCACATCCACTCTTTATTTATCCCTCGCTCCTCTCATTGCGTCACAGGCACTACTGATTGACTTTTCTTGTCTTCATCTTCTTTTCAAGGAACACAAACTCAGATATCACTTGACACTACAATGGCGCTTCCAGCTCCTTGGCGATGGTTTCTTCACGTCTCGTCTTTCCCACTCGCTTTTCGATCCGGAGATGGAAAGTGGTGAACGAAGATCAGGTGTGGTGCGTAGCGGTGTGCATACCGGTTTGCGTTTGGGAAGCCGTGATACTTGGCCCCCAGCAAGCTCAGAATTGCGTTTGGTGCTTATTGGGCTTCTAGGCGAATGCCACATTGCAGATGAAAGCCTGGGAGGGCCAGATAATGTTCAACTGCAGAGAGAAAAAGAACTCCCTGGCGGCCTAAGCTTTGCGATTCGAGAACTAACAAGCGAAGAAATTGTCAAATGCAAGGACCCCAACGCTATTGAAGCTTTGGACTTTCTCCGGCTACAGTACAAACCGCCAGCCGTTCTAGAAGCTATCATTACTCCACGGTCTCTCAACAAGTATGATCATCTCTTTAAGCACCTGCTTCGCCTTATTCGTATGGTTTCGGTCGTCAAAGGCCTCATTCGCGACTCTACTGCGAGAGGATCTCTCTCTGGAGATACGCGGAATGTATTCCAGAAGTTCCGCATTGATTCGCAGCACTTTGTTCTTGCAGTAAGCGATTATTGTTTCCACGTTGGTGTCGGATCTACTTGGCGGCGTTTCCAGGATACCCTCTCCAGAATCGAAGACTGTCTTGACCGTGGTGATATTGATGGCACGATCGAAGCAGCACACTCTGTCGCTAGGCTTAGGGATCATCATGAAGATGTTCTCGATCAAATTCTATTCGCGCTTTTTCTTAGCAAGAGGCATATTCAAGCCGCCAAGTTGCTCGAAAGCATCTTCGCCACTATACTCACATTTGCTCCACTGTCTAGGATGGATGGGATGAGTGGTATACGTCATGAAAGCGAAACAACTGTCTTTCAGCTTTACACCCTGTTTCGGAAACAGACGTCTGCTTTTGTCAACTATTTACGCAGTCTGTATGGTGGGAAAGCATCATCGAAGTCATTCGGCAGGACCGGGGGTGACATTTGCTTCACGAGAAGAGCCCACAAATGTCTTTGAAAATCTTCTTTCACGGTTGGATATGAAGAAATATTACTGATCAATGAAAAGAATCTTTCTGCCGAATTTTACCCAACGGCTTGTTTTTCCGCGGTGGACCGAGATGGCCGGCCGCCGCAGTCGATGACATGACACAGATCATAGGCTTCACTTCTTCGTTTTTGACTATCAACATTCTAACCCTGGAGGATTTACTGTTCTAACGACTTTTTATTAACGACTACAGAACTACATCTGGATGTAAATGATACGTGGGGCATTAAATTCAATTTCTACAGACATGAAATCATAACATTTATATTCTCAAATCCCATACCAAGAACCCTGTGCACCGCCTGAAACGCCAGGTTCTATTACCCAATGACAATAATTCATGCGCAATCATGATGAAATGATTCTAGAAGAAATGAAGGTTCGACTCTGCCCAACCCTGCTCCAGAAGGATATTTCGGGCAGACTTCTCCATGGCCTCTGGTCCGCAGACGAGGACCATGCTCTCAGCGTCGGCTGGCGCATACTCCTTCAGAAGCCCCTCGGAGATACGTCCTCGACGGCCCGTCCAGCTGTCTGATGCTTTGCTTAGCGTGTGAATAACTTTGCACTTCTGGCTATCCAAAGCCTCGAACGCGTCGAGTTCAGACCGAGCTAAGATATCTTCCTCTTGTCTGTTCCCGTCCAAAACGACGCATGGCGTAGGGTCTTCTGGGTCCTCCATAATAGCACGCAGGACTTGGAAGATTGGTGTAATTCCAGTTCCTCCACAGATCATTTTGAATGAGCGAACGTGGCGCTCTTTGCCACTAATCGACACCCTGCCATTTCCAAGGTATTCAAATCTGCCCGTGGGACCTTTGCAATCAATCACTGATCCCAATGGAAGTTTTTCGAGAGCCATTGTCATTTTACCGCCCGGGACGGTAGCTGTGTCGAAGTAAACCTTGATAAGCAGCTCCATCTTCCCCTCTAGTTTGGTATCTGACATTGGGGTGTAAGATCGGATGATAGCCTCCTTGCTCGATGGATCTGCGACTTTAATCATGAGGTGCTGACCAATAGGCAAGCCCAATTTCTGTTTCTCATGCTCCAATTGGAAAGTGAAGATGCGTGTGTCCCATGATACGTCCTTTCTAGTCGTGAGTGTAGCTTTTGTCCATGCTCGTGATTGTAGGAACTCCGGGCGCGGTTCGTCTGATGTCTCTTCAACATCGTTCTTGAGGGCTTCTAGGGATGCTTTGTCCATTGTACCAATATGGTACTCGGGCATCATCGCTTTTGCCGTTTCGCTGTCTGTTCGAGTATTAGCAACATAGTTTTGCATCGAGATCCCAAAGGAACTTACGAATGGCAAGGAACTCCTCCGAGACATCCAAGCCAGCTGATGAAATGATACTTTGGGCACCACCAGGATGACCTTCGAGGAACCCTTTGCCGTCATATACTTCACCGTTCACAATGAACCAAGGCTCACCCTTACTGGTGTTGCTCTTGAATTCTTGTAGGCCCACTTCTCTGTTAAGCCCTTCTTTCTTCATGTTGATCTCTTGCACGGGTTCCGGTTCTGTTGGCTCTTCGCCTTGGTTTCTCTCTCCCCAGGTTCCATTCAACAAATCGCCTCCAGCTTTCTTGACACGTTCCATCCAGCCTCCAGCCTTAGCAGGGTCGGTCGGGTGTTCAAATTTCAGGATTCCGTTTTCCTTTGTGATGGTCACTCGGAACCATGGGTTGTTCATCATTCCCAAAACTGACCAATACATATCACGCGGCTGGACCATTAAAGACTCGTCCATCGCTCTGACAAGTAAAGCGTCGCTGTTCTCGAGATCGGATGTCGGGATGTTCAAGGACCAAAAGCACCAGCAGAAGCAATTTTCGCGCCAGTACATGTCAACCTTGCCGCCGAATAGGTCGCCTTCGAAGTCTCGATATTTGTCCTCGGCATATTCGATGTCGGCCAAGCGCCAGGCTATATATCGGGTTAGCTGCATTCAACTTGTAACAACAGACAATCATACATTTGCCTTTATCCAGGGAGATTTCAACTCTTGTAACTCTCTTACCACCACCGGCATACGCATACCCTTTGGCAGTATATGTAGGCCCGGCTGAGGCAAGGTCTAACTCTTCGTTGTGTTGGGGATATGCGGCAGCGGAATTCGTGTTGAGGTCATAGATGGCATATCGCTCGTCCCGCCACCAATGTGGCTCTTTTGATGCCATATCTGGGGTAACCGTAGTTCTATAAAACATTAGGACTTGGGGGCTTCTTCACTCTGAGTTCAGTCCAGAGATGGAGAGCTTACGGTAGCACACGGTTATCATAGATATGGTACCAGTTGTCGCTTGGTGTGTCGGTCACGATCAACCTTTTCAGCCACTTAACACTTCGCCCTCCGATCTGACCAGGTACAACAGCTCTCAATGGACGTCCATGGTCTGGACGAAGAGATTCACCATTCATCTTGTGAGCAAGCATGATTCCTCTGTTGGGGTCCATGGCCCAGTTCAGTTTGATGGATGTTCCATAGTACCCGTTTGGCTTTGAAGGTCAGCCATATATTATATAAACGTTTGAGGCACGACCACAACTTACCAGCTTATCAGCACCTTCCATACAAAGGTACTTAGCTCTGCGAAGGGGCTTCGCACTCCGCAGAATATCTGCCATCATGGGGCCAGTGAAGAGCGCCGTTGATAGACCAGCTGGACCCCATGAGAAACCTTTTGATTTTCGGACGGTGTTTTGTTCTTTCCTCCGATTTCCAGCACATACAAGAGTGATTGGGGCTGTTATTTGATCATATTGTTGCAATATTTGTCGGAAATTGAGGACAATCGGTTTCTCGACCAGTCTGTGTCAACCCATTAGCGGCTGGCAAAGCTATAGAACGAAACGATGACACCAACCCTTCAATACTAATTTCCCAGTTGGGAATGTCCTCGTCATGAACTTGAGGTACTGGTCCATGATTTCGAACATAGAAGAGCTCCGGTGATGTCAAGAAACCTTTACACGTGTGAGCTGGGCTGGCTGCTTTCTCAGAGAAAAGCCTTTTATTGACCAACAGGCATACCTTCATTGTAAAGAGCTGTGAGTGGAGCCTCGACGTTGAATGGATGAACACCAGTCAATCTGATCAATCGAGGATCTCGGGGAACATGGTTGTCTGGTGTTCCCTGGTCTACTCCCAAGATCTCGCTTGGGTTTTTTGAAGGAGGCGGCAGAGGGATCTGTGATAAGTCTGGGCTTGAGACTTCTTCGACTTCAATATGGCTTCCTTTGAGGGGGTATATTTGGGGGCCCAGTGCCTCCGTCTGAATTTGGGCGACGGTCGTCATGATTTTGGAATGGCAGTTTAAAAGCACTACGATTGATAGGGCATTAATGATAAATAGGGCATGTCCACAAAAGACAAGACCCCCAATTCAAATGGTCCCCGTTCCAGGCAGAAGAAAATGGCGGCAGTGAAAAAAAGGCAATGGAAATAATGACGATTGTTTTGATCTTCTGATATGAATAGCCGGCATTTGATCTAAGTTTGCGACATCATACCGGGCAGGGGGTTGGACTGCATAGACAAACGGCCTCGGAGAAAGAAAAGCATGGACTAAACCCATCAATAATGTTGTGGATCTCCGCGGGCTGTGGGAAACGATTCTTCTAGGGCTGGGCTGACTATCATTTTCATGATTATAGTACGGTAATAGCACATCGTTCCACAACTGGTGTAATTGCAAACGGTTGAGTGGTTGTGCAATTCGGGCCGGGTGAAAGAAGAGATCCACTCGGTGAGAGTCGGGAGCGAAATAATATGGCTGCAATCAGGGAGGATTATTATTATTTCATTGACTTCTGATTTTTGGTCATCGTCTGTTAGTATCAGCATTGACCACATCATACAAATAAGCAAACAAGCAACAATAGTAGCACGACTGGATTCGACGATCATCTCCATTGGTTTGCTTCGAGACTTACTATGCATTCTTACATTCCAAGGCATCCCAAGAAAGGGAAACCCCGGAGAAAAAGAAAAGAAAAAAGCCTCATCACCCATGTAGTTGCATCAGCGCAGACAGTCTCAACTGGCACTTCTCAAGGGATGTCAGATTCCATTCCCCGGGAAAGCGAGGAAAGAGGCAAATTGGCTTATCTTCCAGGCGCGTGGCGGTGGAGAGAGTCCGGGATCCGTAGCGGCAACGATAAGACTCGATCAACGACCAATCTGCTTCAGCACATCGTGGTCCTTGGTGGTTCTGGCGATTTTCTGTCTCTCGAGCCCTCCGCGGAGTTACCATGGTTAAGGTGTTGTCGATGGTTTCACGATTTACTGATAACGCTCTGTCAGGTATTTGGATCAACGAGGTCTCTGCGAAATCGCTGATTAGAATCCCACATTTGTTGATTCGATAGAATCATGGTTTGCTCTTCTGAAGACCACGGAGAAAGACATGCTTTTTTGCCGCTTCCGGTAGCCATTCGGCGCTCAGAGGTAGATTGTATATGAGTATTCTATGTCGCTCGTAGTCCTCGTGTCGAGTTGTAGTCCATCTCCACGATTTTATTTGATTACCCCACAGTCACAATGCCCTTGCTGGATGGGTTAAGGAACAGTGAACCTGTCAATGGCAGTGTTAGCGATACCGTTTCCCATGGGGTCGACACTCCCCGCGAAGTAGAAGAATATCCCAGCAACAAGGAGAATCGTCGACAGAGGATCGTCATCGTGGGTTTGGGGATGGTTGCCATCTCCTTGATGTAGGTGGACAGTTGCAGCTGTGTTGGAAAGGAAAAAAGACACTGACTTACTGATGGTGGTGAATAGTGAGAAGATTGTCAAGCAGGACGCGGAGAGACGACAGTACGACATCGTTGTGATTGGCGAGGAGCCACACGTCGCCTACAACCGCGTCGGCCTTTCTTCGTTCTTTGAGCATCGCAAGATTGAGGACTTGTATCTAAATCCGACAGAATGGGTAAGTTGAATACTTCTATCTTCTGCTGCGCTGATAATAACGGCGGTTTTGCCATTTTTAGTATGGCTCTGTCAAAGACAGGTCATTCGATTACCATCTCAACACCAGAGTGACCGAAATCATCCCCGACCAGAAGATTGTCAAAACCTCTACCGATGACTCGATTTCCTATGATCTCCTCGTCCTTGCAACAGGCTCTGATGCCGTTCTTCCTACACATACCCCCGGCCATGATGCCAAGGGAATCTTCGTTTACCGAACGATTTCTGACCTTGAGCGTCTGATCGAGTTCGCCTCCGAGCACAAGGGCCAGACAGGAGTCACAGTTGGAGGAGGCTTGCTAGGACTGGAGGCAGCCAAGGCAATGACGGACCTGGAAGATTTCGGAAATGTGAAACTCATCGATCGCAACAAATGGGTTTTGGCGAGACAGCTTGATGGCGATGCTGGGAGTCTGGTGACTCGCAAGATCAGAGAGCTAGGTCTGGATGTTCTGCATGAAAAGCGTGTAGCAACTATCAAGACCGATGACGATAACAATGTAACCGGCATTGTTTTCGAAGATGGTGAGGAGATCGATTGTTGCTGCATCTGCTTTGCGGTATGTCAACTCGATCAAATTTTTAATACTACTATATACTAACACATGGGTCAGATTGGAGTGAGAGCTAGAGATGAGCTGGGACCCAAGGCTGGTATCCAATGTGCTAGAAGGGGTGGTTTTGTGATCGATGAAGGGTATGTATCACCAATCTCTTGGTAGCCTTCTTTCCCTTCGTGTTCTAACTTCAGCTCGAAGTTTACAAACGTCTATTCCCGACATCTATGCCGTTGGAGAATGTGCAAGTTGGGAGAACCAGACCTTTGGAATCATTGCACCCGGTATCGAAATGGCAGATGTATTAGCATTCAACTTGACAAACCCAGATAAAGAGCCCAAGCGCTTCAAACGTCCTGATCTAAGCACCAAGTTGAAACTTCTGGGTGTCGATGTTGCCAGCTTCGGCGATTTTTTTGCAGACAGAGACGGTCCCAAATTCCTTCCGGGCGAACGGCCCTCAGTTACAGCTGGCCCACAAACAGAAAACACAGATGAAGAACCACCAGTGAAAGCCCTCACCTATAAAGACCCATTCGGTGGTGTCTACAAGAAATACCTCTTTACCATGGATGGAAAGTATTTGCTTGGGGGAATGATGATCGGGGACACAAAGGACTATCTCAAGTTGAACCAGATGGTCAAGGGCCAAAAACAGCTGGAGGTACCTCCCAGTCAATTTATTCTCGGCGCTCAGGGTGATGGCGAGGAAAATGCGGATGATCTGTTAGTATTTACATCTACATACTATGCTCTACCAAGAACAAGCTACTGACTATACTTTAACCAAACAGAGACGATAGCACGCAGATCTGCTCTTGCCACAATGTCACCAAAGGTGATGTCGTTTCGAATGTCAAGAATGGTACATGCACATCTATCGGAGAGGTCAAGTCATGCACGAAAGCAGGAACTGGCTGTGGTGGCTGTATGCCTCTGGTGCAGTCGATCTTCAACAAGACCATGCTAGATATGGGCCAAGAAGTGTCGAATAACTGTGTGTATCTACCATTCTTTATTGTGACCTGATTTGCTGACTAGTGTAGTGTGTATGCACATTCCCCATTCGCGGGCCGACCTTTATAACATCATCGCAGTCAAGAGACTGAAGACTTTTGTCGATGTTATGAAAGCAGTTGGGAAGAACCCCGACTCCCTGGGGTGCGAGCTATGCAAGCCCGCCATTGGGTCGATTCTCTCCAGCTTGTTCAACCAACACATCTTGGACAAGGACGTACATGACTTGCAAGAAACAAACGACAGATTCCTTGCCAACATTCAAAGAAACGGCACATTTTCCGTGGTCCCACGAGTTCCTGGCGGTGAGATCACAGCAGACAGGCTGATTACTATCGGCCAAGTAGCAAAGAAATATGGTCTCTACTGCAAAATCACTGGAGGTCAGCGAATTGACTTGTTTGGTGCCAAAAAACAAGATCTCCTTGACATTTGGACCGCACTAGTTGATGCTGGTATGGAAAGTGGTCATGCATATGCCAAGTCACTCCGAACAATCAAGGTATGCTTCTTCGGTCTCTTCTGCGAGATTCTCGAAACTGACTTTTTCCTACTAGAGTTGCGTTGGAACCACATGGTGCCGCTTTGGAATTAATGACAGTGTTGGAATGGCCATTCGATTGGAAGAGCGCTACAAGAGTATTCGGTCACCCCACAAGCTCAAAGGCGCTGTATCTGGGTGCGTTCGAGAATGCGCTGAAGCGCAAAACAAGGAGTGAGTATATTGGCAGCTCAATGTGTCAGGATACCGTACTGACCGTAATTAGCTTTGGTTTGATCGCTACCGAGAAAGGCTTCAACATCTTTGTTGGAGGCAATGGAGGTGCCAAACCCCGACATTCGGAGTTGCTTGCACAGGACGTTCCACCTGAGAATGTCATTTCCATCATCGACCGATATCTTATTTTCTATATCCGAACTGCCGACAAACTTCAGCGGACAGCCCGGTGGATTGAAAACCTCCCGGGAGGAATTGGCTACTTGAGAGAAGTCATCATCGACGATAAGCTGGGCATTGGTGCCGAATTGGAGCAACAGATGGAGGAACTGGTCAACAGCTATTTCTGTGAATGGACAGAGACCGTGAGAGACCCGAAGCGGCGCAAGGTCTTCCAGCAATTTGCGAATACGGAAGAGACTGTTGATACCGTTGAGGTTGTCAAGGAGCGTGACCAGCAACGCCCTACATACTGGCCTAAAGATTCGGCAACGGAGGATTTCAAGAACCACAAATGGTCCAGTCTGTCGTGGCAACCTATCATCAAAGCCGACCACTTCTCAGACGAGCCTCCGCAGACTTCGTCAGCCAACGTCAAGCGCGGAGGGACCCAGCTTGCAGTCTTCAAGATCAAAGGCAAATACTATGCGACCCAACAGATGTGTCCCCACAAGCGCGCTTTCGTTCTTTCCGATGGTTTGATCGGCGATGATGATGCGGGCAAGTACTGGGTATCATGCCCGTACCATAAGCGCAACTTTGACCTCAACGGCGAGCAAGCTGGACGATGCTCGAGCGATGAAAGCATGAACATTGCTACATTCCCAGTGGAGGAACGGGATGACGGATGGGTCTATCTAAAGCTGCCCCCGATTGAAGAGCTGGACTCGATATTGGGTACAGAGAAATGGAAGGTGAAGAAGGGTGAAGCGCCAGACCCATTCCAGAAAATGGACAAGAAGTACAAGGGCATACGGGGAAAGAAAGCATGCGATATTGAGGCGCAGAAACAGACGACAGTTCCCACCACTAAGGCGATCGACTGGTAGATGAGATATTATTTTTTTTTACAGGCGTTGGGGTATTGATGACATGCATGTAGCCGGATAATATGGGTTATTTAGTTTTTGCATAGATATGAAACAATCGATAAGATTCTGCAATAATTATATTTTTTACAGTTTTTTGATAATCTGATAATCATGTCCAATATTAATCGCCTCGACTGCACACTGCAATGTTTAGAATATACATACGTGCTATGGATGAAACTGCCTTAGGGCACGTGCATCACGTGTGGCAATTATGCCTGAGGCATCAATCCCTCGACCAACCATAACCACCCACTTTGGGCTTATCTTCCATCTTAACGCAGAAGAGGCAAAAAAGAAAATATCCATCACAAGTGGGGTCAAAGCACTGTTTTCTATCTCTCTATCTCTTTATCTATCATCTTCGTGGTCTGATTATGTCTCCATCGACAGGTTTAAAAGGATCACCATCGCCTCTCAACATCTCCGCGGAGGTCACCAGCCAGAGCCACGGCTTTTCCTCGTTATTTTCGTCTCGCTCGCCTCTAGGGCTCTATCGCTGAAGACACGATGTGGGCGGCCCTTGAGATCCTGTCCCGACAACCACTCGGGATCCCCACCAGGACCCAATGAGAGGCGGCGTGGTTATCAATGATCTTCCGCTACAGACTTTGGGACGATGTGCTGTGGCTCCCTGGTGCTGCCTCCGCCAGGTTCCAGACGGCCGCGGAGTTAGTCCTCTTCAGGCTCTCTTATCAGTGTGTCACGGCGTGGTTGAAGGTTTGCTTTGTCCGTGGCTCGACAAAGCCCTTTCGGAAATCTCCCTGGATTCTCCGGTTATCAGCATTGGCAACTGAGCCACCGGCTCCGTGTCATATCTCGAAACTCGTGAGAATACAACGGTCTGGATGCTTGGAGGGTCTTGGTCGTCGTGATCCAATGCCACGGACCTTTTTTGTCAGGCATACTGGGCTGACACCAGATGGTGGGCCTGTCAAATCAGGGTCCCCAGATAGAACTGATCGCTATCCGTTACGAAATATCCAGGAGGCAATGAGAACCACCGCTAGTAATATGCCTAATCTTGCGGCTTCTGATACTATCTCCAGATTCTCCATGGCATTCTTCCATGGAGTGAATTCACGTACGTCACATTCGAGGAGATAACAAACGTTTGGGTTTTACTTTCTACTATGTGTGATTCACAAGAAAAGTAATTGCAAAGACTATTTGCTTCTCTATCTCTTGCTGATATCTCCAGGTTTGAATTGGCATCAGACGTTTTATGTCTATATAGATGTCTCTCTTCCTTTGGTTCTCGATTTCTTTTGGTTCATCAGACACACTCCGCTCAATACAATCACTCTAATTGATAATCATTATTTTGGTACACAATTCAATACGCTCCACTTTATACGCTATCCTTGTTTATTTCTATATTCATAAGTCTATTTTTCCGGGGACGCAGGCGAAATGGGGATGGAGTTCTTCAAGCTGTTCGTCGCCTCTCCAGAGGTTGACCCAAACACCCGCAAGGCAAAGTCAATTCCTATTCTCAACCCATTTGATCAATATGGGCGCGTCTTCTTCTTCTCGTGGCTTGGGTTCATGGTTGCATTCCTCTCGTGGTATGCATTTCCACCTCTGGTAAGTACCGCAGATGCTGGGATTTCTGTACAGCCCATCAAGTTGAAGAAACCTTCTGACATCAAATTCCAGTTGACTGTCACTATTCGAGACGATTTGCATATGACCCAGCAAGACGTTGCAAATTCAAACATCATTGCCCTTTTGGCTACGTAAGGGTTGACCTAGGTATTCCCCATTGACGCTTTGCTGATCTCCCTAGATTTTTGGTCAGATTCATCGCCGGACCGCTCTGTGACCGTTTCGGACCTCGCTTGGTGTTTGTCGGTTTGCTACTATGTGGTTCGATTCCGACAGCCATGGCTGGCCTGGTCACCACCCCTAAAGGCCTGATTGCACTGCGCTTCTTCGTTGGTATCCTCGGAGGTACTTTCGTTCCTTGCCAGGTCTGGTGTACCGGCTTTTTTGACAAGAAGATTGTGGGGACTGCCAACTCGCTGGCAGCGGGTTGGGGTAACTCTGGTGGTGGAATTACATAGTAAGTTGTTTATTGCAGCACGATTTTGCTTCTGGTCTCCTCTTAACTTATGCTGTAATCTAGCTTCGTCATGCCTGCCATCTACGACTCCCTCGTTCACACCTCAGGCCTTCCACCGCATAAGGCCTGGCGAGTGTCCTACGTGATTCCCTTTATAATCATTGTAGCTCTGGCGCTGTGCATGCTTTTCACCAGCGAAGATACCCCCACAGGAAAATGGTCGGAGCGTCATATCTGGATGAAGGATCAGGAGGTCCCGGAAGGCAACATCGTCAACGTCAACTCGGTCAACCCATCCAGCTCTCCCTCCGTCAACAACTTCATGACCCCCGATTTGGAAAAGAAGGGCGCACAATCACCCGAGGTGGTAGATCAAGGTCAAACGGTCGGACAAGTGGACATCTTCAAGAAAGACACGGTGGTGGCCCCAAGCCGCAAGGAAGCCATGAATGTCATTCTCAGTCTGTCGACACTCGCCGTTGCCATTCCATACGCCTGCTCTTTCGGTGCCGAATTATCGGTCAACTCGATTCTCGGCGATTACTACTCTGAGAACTTTCCACACATGGGACAGACACGGACTGGTCAATGGGCCGCCATGTTTGGCCTTTTGAACGTCGTGTTTCGCCCTGCTGGTGGTTTCCTTGCAGACATTCTGTACCAGTACACAGACTCGGTGTGGTCGAAGAAGCTTCTGCTTTCATTCCTCGGAGTTGTCATGGGAGCCTTCCTCCTGGCGCTGGGTCTTGCAAACCCCAAGACTGAAGCAGCCATGTTTGGCCTCTCCGCCGGTCTTGCATTTTTCCTAGAATCCTGCAACGGTGTAATCTTTGCTGTTGTCCCGCATGTTCATCCTTTTGCCAATGGTAAGCTTGCACCCCCCATGCAGAAATCAAGTATCTCTCCGCTAACAACACCTTCTTAGGCATTGTCTCCGGTGTGGTCGGTGGCATGGGTAACCTCGGCGGAATCATCTTCGCCATCATCTTCCGGTACAACGGTGGCCACTATCCCCGCTCCTTGTGGATCATCGGGGTGATCGCCATTGCAGGCAACCTGGTCGTTTCCTGGATCAATCCCGTCCCCAGAAACCAGAGGGTACGAAGCTAGATTTCACCATCGGCGCAAACACATCTTTACATGATCGACGCTGGAATCGTTCACAATAGCACTAATGATCTGTCTAAGAGCGATATTTTTCATTATTATACATGGAGTTTTGGGAAATGATATGAGAAATTGTACATACTAACTGTCGGGATATAGCGGGGTATATAGATAAATGCTGGTTCATTTCTTTCAAGACATAAACTATTTTTTTTTTTTGTTTCGGTTTTCATCTTCGTATTCTTTACTTGGAATTGATCTGATCTCATAATTGCAAAATGTTGCACTGAACAAGCTCGGGTTAAAAGACACCGAATGTGGGTTTCTTCTGACATCGTGAGGGGAACTAAGCTGAGAGGTGGGATGTCCAGATAGACGGGATTATTTCAAAATAACTCTTCCTCTTTTTCATCTGGACTCGAAATAATCCTACTATCTAAAATTATATCCATTGCGTACAGCACCAAGTCACCAACCAGCTCACCACCGGAAGAAACTCCACGATACAGGAACTATCGCCCATCACCAGAAACAGAAAAAAATGGCTCCCGTCCGCCGCATCGCCCAAATCGTCCACCTCAAGCCCTCCGCCCTCGAGGCCTACAAAGAATGTCACGCAAACGTTTGGCCCGAAGTCCTCCAGCAGATCAAAGACTGTAACATTAAAGATTGTACGTCTACCTTCTTGATATATACCAACACACTCAATTACAGAAAGATAGGGTAGAAGTCTAATTCAGGCAGATTCGATTTTCTATGATAATGATCGTACGCTTTTCGCGACTTTCAAGTATGTCGGGGAGGACTTTGATGGGGATATGAAGCGGATGAGTGAGAATCCTAAGATAAGGGAGTGGTGGGCTATGACGGATGAGATGCAGGTAAGTTTCCTTTTGTCTATATTGGTTGTAGTGAATGATGGCTGATTCGTTGGGGTTGAATAGGAGAGTCCCATTCCGGGTGCTGTTGGCAGTGCAGAAGGGCCTGGGTGGTGGAAGGTGTTGGATGAAGTGTTTTATACCGAGTGAATGGGAGATTAAATAGAATCAAGTGAATAAAATAGAAGAAACTGTCCATCATAAGTTGTGTTATTTGCCGCATTAGCAGCTGGTTAAAATACATTAAGAAAAAGACAAACGTCAAGGCCAGTCGCATAGAGGTACACTCAGATGTCCAGATAGCTCCAAGATTTTCAGATGACTGCCAGAGGCTCCCAATTCCCAGAGACCCGGACTTCTCGGGCTCCCTCTTGCCGGCAAAGGTTGGATAACAACTAGAATACACAAAACATTGCAAAGATGGGTATCTTCACCAGGAAAATGTTGCTCATCAAAGATTTCCGCTCCTGAACGCCCTGTTCGTAGAAAAGGAAAATTGGTCATGGCTCATTCGTCCCGACTGGGTACGAGTATTTCCGCATCACCGTCCCTTTTAGTCGACGCTGGGGGAACATCTTTCAAGATCTCCCAGCCGTACTCTTCCTCTGGCTTCTCCGCCTCCATGCCAAGAGCGAAGCGATAGGCGCGGACTTCGTTTTGGAGACCGGCGACAACACGGATAGGGACCTCTTCTTCCTCACAGCGAAGACGGTAGGCAGTGCGGATCATCTCGGCGCACTTCATGGTTTGGGCATGCCAGTAGTCACGATCGAGACGGCTTTCCAAGTGGGCGTCACGCTCAGCTTGAAGAAGGTTGTTGTAGTGGCGCTTCTGGGCCAGGTAGTTCATATTATTGTTCTGGCAGTAGTTTCGGATCTGCTCGACCATAGTGCCAACGGCCTGTTCGTATTCGCCAATCAATTTGGTGTTCTCGACCTGTTCATGCTTGAGGATCTCGACGGTGCGTTTTTCCTTTGCGAGGGCGCGCTCGAGTTCGGCGATGCGGGCAGCTATACTTGTCATTAGCAGGGTCCAACGTAGCTGGATTAGCAAAAGGAGACTTACCGCTAATTTCGCCATTCACCTGCTGCAAGTTGGGACTAGCGCCCTCGGAAGAAGAGCGTTTCTAGTGCTTGTCAGCCATCTACACTCACGCTTATTGATGCTAGAGCGGGGGAGGGGGAACGTACCATGATTTCTTCGGCGCTGTTGACAATGCTGCTAGTCATTTCGCGGTTGTTCTTCAAGACTTCGCTGAGTTCGAGAACCATTTCGTAAACGTGATGGAGATCCATCTGGTGACCGGCGTTCATGGGCATGCCACCGTTCATACCGGCCATCCCACCTCCATTGACCTGAGCAGGCGTGTGAGGCATGGCGGGGGGGAGAGACTGGCGGGGCATATTGGCCAGGTTAGGGGAGT
This sequence comes from Aspergillus sp. 'subgen. Cremei', assembly GCA_019976455.1. NCBI lineage: Eukaryota > Fungi > Ascomycota > Eurotiomycetes > Eurotiales > Aspergillaceae > Aspergillus > Aspergillus sp. 'subgen. Cremei'. The sequence continues at coordinate 2,810,832 of JAFBMR010000003.1, forward strand.
TGGTGGAATTGTCAGCGTAGTTAGTGAACATGTTCGAGCCAGGGCCACTGCCAGCCATGCCACTTCCACTGTTGTTCAATGACATGGTCGCGGACGCGAAAGCACGGTTCAAGTCTTCGAGCTGGGGGTCTGCAGACGGATTGGTATTCTCGACTGGAGGAGCTCCTCCTTCTTCGTACCAGAAGCGATTCTCGATGCCCAGCACCTCCTTTCGGAATTTCTCAAGGTCACGGTGAGTAACGTGGGTGGAGCGGCGACGGTGCCCACGTACAAAGGGTGCCTTGGAATCAGACGAAGGAGCGGACGCGTCGATGTTGACGGCTGGACGAAGGTTTCCTCCTTCGACCCCAAGTCCTGCCAATGGGTATTGAATTCGACCTTTGTTAAGGAAGTCGTGGAGAGAATGAGAGCGCACTCGCTGGCGTAACTTGCGCTGCTCCAAAACAGTTAGCGGTCTCTTGATGAGGTCGGCGGAGTCACATGGATTATCAGCACGGAAAGGGGTAAGCGCCGGAGCATCGGGGAAAGAACTCCGAGAACTAGCCGCCCTGGCACGTGTGATTGGCACAGAGGGGAGAGGATGTTTGTTCTCCATGTTGGATGACTGCAATAACAACAAGTCACAGTCCGGAGATGGAGGATGGAGGTGGGAGAGTGAGAGAAAGTGAGAGAAAGAAAGTGTTTTGGGGTGGGAGAGACGCCGAGAAGAAAAACAATTTTGTTTGGATTGTAGTTTACTCACTGTTGCTGGCAGCTGCTGTGACTAAATCTCACACTTCCCCCTTGCACCTATACATACAGTATTCATTCTTTTACTATATCCAGCTTTATGACAGTTGTGGTGTATCTATATGATGATCTATAGAGTGGAAGAGTATAACCCAAGATGGTTTATGGGTAATTTGAGCATTAAATCTTCATGCAGAAGAATAGGTATCATATAAACAAGACATCTTTCATCAATTCATATCAAGCAGTTCGGCCAGCTTATTATCAGACCCGAGTTCGTACGAAGCTTCTTTTTCCTGCCCATCACTCGTTCTTTTCTTCTGGCCGATTCGACCTCCAACTCGAGCAACGAGCATTCTCATCTTATCCAACTCCTGTACGAGCTCTCCATCTCTAGTGATGAGGTTGGGCTGGATATTCTTCTGTGGCTCTTGGAATGGCTGCAATAGCCTCTCTAGTCGTCGCAATTGATCAAAGCGTCGCTGTCGTTGTTGTCGCCGGTTGTCAAGGTCGACAAGACGCTCACGAAGCCGCAGATACCTATACATACGTGTCAGCCAGTGACTCAATCGGTCAGGTATAATAAATTTCAGACCTCTGGCGCTCTTGCTCAGTCGCAGATTGGTCTTCTAATTCCACAGGCAATTTTGTAAGGTTCCTAGTACGTGTGAGTAGATTGATATTCGTCCAAGTTCTCTCAGACTCACATATGATTTGACAAGTCGACGGTTTTCTCAATGCCCCTGTCATAAGACCCCAAGCTGCGCGTCTCATGATGCACAGAAGACCAGTAAAGGCTTGCAATCTGTTGCGCGACATGGTGTATCGCTTGCGACGAGTAAACGATGCGATTATGCTGCTTCAAGGCAGTATTTACTAGAGTTCTATTAGTTTCTTTAAACATTTAGACGATATGTAATTACTGCGGTAATTTAACTAAGGGATACGATGATAAAATCAGACTTAGGATCATTCTTATACGTACACTTTTGTATGACATCCTCGACGACCTTATCGTTCAGGTCCTCTTCCGATGGCTGCGTCGCGTATTCCCTCCAATTGTCCGCTGGCTGAAGACTCTCTGACAGGACCCTCACTTGGGCCCTGATGAAGGCAGATTTGAGCTCGGAAATGGTGCGAGTCGAGTCCATATCGACATATCGACAACGTCAGCCCTCTGGGAATTGTCAATTCCTCCACAGAGCTTGGCGCGACGGTATCGATAACAGAGTCACGTGGCAGCGGTCCATACAGCATTTGCTCATGCAGGACATATTCGAAAGGATGTCTCAAAAAAAGAAAAGCCATGATCTGAACATTAATTACATATCATCGATTCAGAGGTGAATTTATGACTAGACGATTAATTGTCAGCTTACAACGTTGGCCTCGGTCTTCTATGGTATCGTGAAGTTACACCGACAGATATATAATTTAACCTCGGCAATGCGAGGAGTGTCCAGATACTCCGCAAGAACATTCATCGACATCTTAATAACAAACCACCAGTTGTCCTTTGAGTTGTTTTCTGTATCAATCGAGATTCCTACACAGTGTTATAATGGCAGAGAACAAGAAACCTCTGGGCCTCCTTTTTGATATCGGGGGAGTGTGTGTAAGACTGCATGAACATCTACCAAATCCAAAGCCGACGTACTAATAACTTCCAGGTTGTCTCACCTTTCCAGGCCATATTAGACTACGAAATATCTCAGAATATCCCACCGGGATGGGTGAATTTCAGCATCTCTCGGACATCGCCCAACGGCAGCTGGCACAGGCTTGAGCGAGGCGAGATCAAGCTAGATGCCGATTTCTTCTCAGGATTTAATAAGGACCTACGGAGTCCGGCTTTATGGAAGCAATTTCACGAGAGAGCCCAGCAAAAGCAAGCATCGAAGAATACCGCCGCTTCGGTTCCCCCATTGCCAGAAGTTGATGCTGAATGGCTCTTTTGGGAGATGATGCGGATATCACGAACACCAGACCCTTACATGTTTCCCGCATTGAAGAAGCTCAAGGAGTCTGGAAAGTTTATTATGGGGGCATTGTCCAATACAGTCATATTCCCAGACGGACATGAGTTTAACTTGGATACGACTGGGGTGAAGTCGCAGTTTGACTTTTTCATTTCATCAGCGCACACTGGCCTCAGAAAGCCAGATGCGAAGATATACGAGGCTGCATTGAGGGAAATGAATGCATCAGCGAAGAAAAAGGGAATAGATGGTGTATCCGCTTCTGACATTGTTTTCTTCGACGATATCGGGGAAAACCTGAAGGGTGCAAAGAAGGCAGGAATGAGAACGATCAAGGTCACTCTTGGGAATACACAGGATGCAGTGAAAGAGCTAGAAAGGATCACTGGTCTTCAATTGCTGGAGGGATCAGACAAGGCGAGGCTATAAATGTACAGCACAATACTACAGTACCGAGTATGTCTGTCCTCCAGGGCAATCATTTTTTTCATTTTGAGCCGACGTTAGATTATGAAATATCTGCCAATGACACATATATCCCCCAACAGTAAATGCAAATATAATTTCTTTCCAAATCCGCGACAAAAATCGTGGTTGTTCCTTAACCCAGACTTACTCTGGCTCGTGGCCGACCTCAGTTCTGAGTTGGGATGCAGCCACGCTAAGCGAAATCCCCCACAAAGTCGGCCCACGAAATTTCTCTCCTCTTTTCTTTCTTGCAGCCATCGTCGACAATCCGGTCAATAACCCGCGGCAACAGTCAAGATGGTGAGTCTTATTGCTATTAGAGATGGTTAATAGACCGTCCTGCATTTGCGAAAGTCTCTTTTAAAAAAGTCCTGGAATTTTGTGTTCGGTTTGGACTAGAAGAAAATGGGTCTTTGCAAGATGCTTCGGACGGATTTCTGAAGCGCAAATTGCTGACTCGGTTTGTGTTCTTTGCAGCCTTTCACCAAGACCGTCAAGAACAGCGCTTACTACAGGTGGGTTATTTCTTCATTCGCGCTCATTTGAACCGCAAGACAAGATATGCTGACTTTTTTACTTCTACAGCCGCTACCAGACCAAGTACCGTCGTCGCCGTGAGGGTAAGACCGACTACTACGCTCGTCAGCGTCTCATCACCCAGGCCAAGAACAAGTACAACGCCCCCAAGTACCGCCTGGTCGTCCGCTTCACCAACCGTGACGTTATCACCCAGATCGTCTACTCTGAGATCTCCGGTGACAAGGTCTTCGCCAGCGCCTACTCCCACGAGCTTAAGCGCTATGGTATCACCCAGGGTCTGACCAACTGGGCCGCCGCCTACGCTACCGGTCTGCTCCTTGCCCGCCGTACCCTCAAGAAGCTCGGCCTTGACGAGCAGTTCACTGGTGTCGAGGAGGCTGACGGTGAGTACAAGCTCACCGAGGCCGCCGAGACCGAGGATGGTGAGCGCCGTCCCTTCAAGGCCTTCCTCGACGTTGGTCTTGTCCGCACCTCCACCGGTGCCCGTGTCTTCGGTGCCATGAAGGGTGCCTCCGACGGTGGTATCTTCGTCCCCCACTCCGAGAGCCGCTTCCCCGGTTACGACATCGAGTCCGAGGAGCTCGACGCCGAGACTCTCCGCAACTACATCTTCGGTGGCCACGTCTCTGAGTACATGGAGGGTCTCGCCGATGACGACGAGGAGCGCTTCGCCTCTCAGTTCAACAAGTACGTCGAGAAGGAGATCGACGCTGGTGACCTCGAGGAGATCTACTCCGAGGCCCACAAGGCTATCCGCGAGGACCCCTTCAAGAAGGACGAGGATGCCGGCTCCAAGAAGACCAAGGAGGAGTGGAAGGCCGAGAGCTTGAAGTACCGCAAGACCAAGCTCTCCTACGATGAGAAGAAGGCCCGTGTTGAGGCTAAGATCCGCGAGCTTGCCGCTTAGATGGATATATGTGTCACGATGGGAGACAAGTCGTACTTGACGAATAGCTGAGTGCGATAGTCAAAAAAAGAATTGTTCACTTCACACCAAAATATCTTAGGGGGACATAGGTTTTTGCCAACCGGCGTTATGATCAATTTACTGTAGATTGATGGGGTTTTTACGACATATGTTACGTCAAGGGATTCTCGGAGCAATTAGTTTGGATTTCAAAGGATTTTATTCACCGTTCTAACTGCTCCGGTAAATGTCTATCAATCTTCCTACCTTGATGTGCTTGTAGAGTTTGTAGAAATAGATATGTGGCCCCGTATTCACCTAGAAAAGTGGGGGTTTGATTTTCAAATTGTCTAGTGGGCTATACTGCCGGGCGGTCAGACTTAAGCGAGATCTCTGAAGAAGATATATCCAAAGTACGATGGAAAGTATCCAGGAACTTAGGAAGAACTCGACAAGGAATCTAATAAAATTTCTGCATCTTCATCCTGGTATCCTGGCTATGTATTTTGAATATCGTCCAGTCTGGCTGTACTGGGTATATTTTCCTGAATTTCTTCCACATTCTATCTCAGGCACTGCCAGGCGCATACATAGTACTGTACGGACGGACTTACTCCGTAGATGGTACTTTTTCTCCCAAACGATATTGATGAACTGTCATACTGAGATGGCCACATGTTCACTTGATCATTTGACACCAGAATGAGATCTTGTACTGAGTACCTACAGACGGAAGTACCTACTGAGGGCTGTAGATCCATCTGATTCTGGTGGATGAATCTCATAATGGCCCACCGCCCACATGACCCCCAAAAAAAAAAAGATCATCATGGACTATTACGCCATAGACCGTGTTGGAAGTTGGAACCAGAAGATAATTGGAACTGGAACGACCAAATGATGTTACTGCTAGTGATAATCATTGGAGAAAAAACAGCTGAGAAGTGAGAACAACATCGTGTGATGCGGTCATTGTTCCACCTTGTGTGGATCGATTCGATATCATCGTGAGATATCCATTTGTAGGATCTGCGATATCAGCCAATATCCCAATCCATCCGTCCATAGGGAACCACGCCCAGCTGGTTCCTTGAAGTTTAACGTCGAACTTACGGAGTGTGAGGGGACAAGATAGACGCTGAAATTCCGTAAACAGCGACGACTGAACAGACTACATAATGGCGACCTGTCATGGATATTCCGTATAGCCACCCAGAAATAGGTAGTCGAGTGTGACAATCCCATCCTAGCTGCCTCTCCGAGGCGTTCCTTTTCCTGCATGGTTGCAGATGTGGATCGAATCATGCTGGACATGGTGGGAATTTTTGACAGCACATCGACGAAGCCCTCTACTGTTTCGGGGGGAGGCAAATCCTCCGATAGCGGGTGTCACGAGTATCTGAGCGAGGCTGAATAGCTGAAAAGTTGGAAAGCTGAGATTGGACCGGAGAGTCCGGGATTCCAGACTCTACTAGTAAGATGTACGGACTACGGAGTAGTAGATTTTTATGCTTCTATAGCCTCTCCCCCTTTTGGACAAGATGAGGATTGGGATAGTGCCCCTGTATTGTTTCGGTACCGCAGCTGGATTGAGAATTTCCCCAACGGTGAAAGTGGGAAATAGCATTTTACCTTAACCAATGACATCCTCGTTTTTACTCTCCCGACCAATCATGCAACTAGATATGTAAAGTCCGCTCGGGGCAGCCCCACACCAAGCCGGCTCCTTTGGGACTAGCGCCACAGACGCCGTTTTCTAGCTGTTTTTTTGGTAATGGCCGTCCATAAATTCGATCCCGCACTGGTGGTGCGTCCTTGGCAGGTTGTCGTGTGTGAGGGCGTTCTGCCAGTGGCAAGAGTATATCTGTGGTTGAACACCAGGAGATCTGCCTGCATGGTGATGAAAATATCGCATTTGATGCAATCCTGCATCGAGGTATTATTCCTAGGTCGTAGGACAGAAAGTAAAAAGAAATAAAAGAAATAAAAAAAACAGAGTCGTCGACGTAGCCATACAACGGCTGCTGGTAGTACCACCCCATTAAGGTCACCTGCACTGATGCTCCCTGGCGTTCGCCCGAGTCCTTCCCCCCCAGAATCCACTCTATGATTCCCTCCCCCTCCACTTCTCTTGCATCCGTCATTCCGTCTGTCTCTGGCACGGCACCGGTGGTCGGCCTGCGAAAAACCATCTGCTCTGCTGTCATCCCGATCGCTTCTGCCATTTGATCCGTGCTGCTGCACCTTCGCCTTCCTATTTTCTTCTTCCATTTCTTCTTCGTCCACTAATTCTACCTGATTCTGACCACTCATTTCCACTCCCCATCATGTCCGCTGCTGCACTCCGCCTCCGCCGCCCGATCATGGAACACTCGTGCCATCGCCGCCTGTAGACAGCTCGAACAAGGGTGAATTGCTTTCTTCTGCCCGATAGGACACCTCTACCTTTGATTCGAACATATTACCTCCGCGATACTTTTTTTACTCGTACCCCAACAGCCTTGGTTTCGAGTCTCGACTTGCCTCTGTGAACCGAGTCTGGCGGAGTATGCATTGTTGTATATAAACCTACTCCGACACATCTATCTACAACACAAGTGGTCGATAGCCTATTTCTATCCAATTTATCTAGTCACCCAACCGAGGGACAGAATTCAAGATGGAGGGCGTTGAAACGGTTGATGTTAGCTGGCTACATCATTCGCAAAAAGGTGAGTTCTAAAAAATCACCCCCGGCGGTTCCGCGGCATTGGCGGATGGGAATATTTTGAGGAGGGAACTTGAATTTGGATACTAATATTCTAGATCACTTATCTCGCTGCAAGTCAGCATCGTCGACAGTCAGCGATAAACCAAGCTTCGATAATGAGCAAACTACTTCACAAAAATGCCCCGAGGAGAAGATACCGTCCAACAAAAGTCCACCACCACCGCAACAACCACCCTCCGACCCTGCTCCCGGACATCAAGAAAATACTGAGAGTGATGGATCTCGACTTGAACAAACAAAATCCCATAATGATGACAAGGCGGTGGACCCCAAACAATCCGGCTCGTCCATGGCCTTTCCTAAAAGTGCGCCCAAACCAATTACAGGGAGAAGGAATTCATGGATCTCAAGTTTAAGCTCCAAGTTTTCTTCCGGCTCAACGCCTCCATCACAGTCGAATGTCAAAGGGAACCAAGCGAATCTCAAGGCAACCTCACCAGTGTCGAAACTTGATTTCCACAACCCCTTTGGTGCGGCTTATTCCCCTAAAGACAAGGAAGACGAGAAGAAAGAAGAAGCCTACCAGACTACTTCGACATCTCCCAAAGGCCCCTCGTTTCTCACAAACGCATTTCGCAAGCTCTCCTCATCTGGCTCGGGAGGATTGGGCAAGTCCGCTCCAAACGGTGCCATTTGTGAACGGCGCATAATGAACATTGATCAGAATCGGGACAGATGTAAGATCCCAGATTTGAACCAGGCAAAATTGCGACGTGTTGCTTTCTGTGTCGATGTTGAGATTGCGGGATTCTCCCGTCGGGAATCCGACGATGAAGGGGCTTCCCCAAGCAGTGGGCGGCGTCCTTCTTCCGATCAAACCCCGTCTAATCAAAAGTCCAAGAGGTCATCATCGAGGTCGAAAGAAAAGGAGGAAGCCGCTGCTTTGAAACATCCCCAAGCTGCTGCTGCTGATAAAGAACAGCATGGCCAGGTTAATGGCAATAAGAAGGGCAGTACGTCGTCGGAAGCCCAAGCCACGGAGAGCAAAGTCAACGGTGAAGGAAAAGAACCCACAAGAAAACAAGAGAAGAAAAAACGGTCAGAGGAGGAGAGAAGAGAGCGCAAAGAGAGAAAACGAAGACAAGCGGAGGCAAATGGCTCAATACCTCTGCAATTGAGTGTTGATGACGACTACGAAGACTCTCGAATCCCTACTGCTGGGATAAATCGGTCGAAAACGCAGACACATCCCACAACAGATCCTGTACGAATCTATCGACGATGTTGCCAGCTGCGTGAAACACCTGTCCTTAAGAAGGTGGTCGACCAGATTTCCTCGCCTTCCTCTACCTTGGCCGAATCTCCTGGTACCGTTGCCGTTCTTGATCTCAGCAACTTTCCTATGACCACTCAGGACATCGTTACTTTTAGTGACTGGCTCGCTGTTGTACCTGTCCGTAAGCTCATTCTCGAAAACTGTGCCTTGAACGATTTGTCAATTCGAGCCATACTTGCGGGTCTACTCTCGACCAAAACCGTGGAGCAGATGAAACAAAGGCGCAGAAGAGTAAAAATGTCCGAGTCTCCTCCCCCAAACAGGAGGAGAATTATGGTGTTGTGGAAAAGTTATCCTTGAAAGATAACCCTAGAGTTGGCCCAGAAGGATGGCGGTATATCTGTCTCTTTATCCATCTTTCAAAGTCCTTAAAAGCCATCGACTTGTCCGGAATTCCATTCCCGAAGAAACTCATCGCGGTAAATGACCCCGATCAGCAGACACGGCCTCAAGTGGATGTTACGACTATTTTCGCCAAATCTCTTGCGGAACGCTTCGGTGGTGATCGACTCGAAGAATTACTGCTCAGCGAGTGCAGGCCTACAACAGAAGACGTGCGAAAAATCTGCGATGCAGCGATTACCTCTGGTCTAAGAAGGCTTGGATTCGCCAACAATGAAGTGACAAGAGAGGGCTTGGAACATATTGCTCGATATTTCTCAGCTGGCAATTGTGAGGGTCTCGATTTGGGTGGAAATCCTATTCAAGATCATCTTGATGTGATTACCTCTTCTGTTGAGGGGGACCAGCCGCTCTACGCACTCAGTTTGGCTGATTGCTCATTAACCCCCTCTGTGATCTATCCTTTGCTCCAAGCGTTGACGCGCTTGTCTAATCTTCGTTTTATCGACTTTTCTCACAATCGAGGGTTGTTTTCGGCTCAACCAGATGCACTGGCGACCTTCAGACGTTTCCTTCCAAAGATGCCCTCGCTCAAACGCATTCACTTAGCAGATGTGAACCTTTCTGCAGATCATACCATCGCTCTTGCCGAGGTCCTCTCTGAGTGCCCTAGTCTATGCCATTTGAACATATTGGAAAATCCATCGATCATGAGATTAGCCTCTGCAACGGACCCCGCTGCTCAAGAGGAGGCTTGTGCTGTTTATGCATCATTGATGGCAGCTGTGCGTGTCTCTCGGACATTAATTGCGCTGGATATTGAGGTGCCCAGTGCAGAAAGCAACGAGGTTGTCAAGGCTCTGGCATCGCAGATTGTGGCATATTCTCTTCAGAATCTCGAACGGGGTGCCATTGAAGAAGAACTCTCCGATCCAGCTTACTCGTCATGTGCACGCGCCAATGTCCCCGTCCCCGAAATCCTACAGCACATTGTTGGGGTTGGTGTTGACGAACCGTGTGATGAGGAGGACGAACCTGCCCCTGACGAAGACTACGTTATTGGAGGCACAGGTGTGGTCAAGGCACTGGGTGTCTGCCTTGGTACTTTGGATCATCATGGTAGCGATCTCCCTGGGGACCAGTCTGCGCCGCCAAGTGGTACTACCACACCCAGACATAGAAGACCTAAGTCTTATGTCACCACCAAGAAGCCTCGTGACATGTCTAAGAATCTGCTGGAATCAGCTCGCAATATACGGACAAGGATCCAGACGGCCCTTGTTCGCGAGGACAAAGCCGGCAATGATCATAACTACAGTAGGTTCCCTAACAATACTCGTATTTTCCAATCGAGACGTATACTAACATTATTATTCTAGGGCGTCTTCAATTCCTTGATTTTACACTGCATGGAATGATCCAGCGATTTGAGGATAAATACCCAGAGACCCGCATCGCTTCGCCGCCGGTGCCAATTGCTGCGCAAGAAACCAGCTCACAGAACTCTGGCGATGAAGTCAGTGGCTCAGTCGGTGCTGGCGCTCATGAAAACGGTGCCGACGGCGAGTGTGCCATTGACGACGAAGATGGAGACCAATATGGCTACCGCCTGTCCCGCGCCAGCTCGATTACTTCTCTTCATTCGCGCGCGATGACCTCCGAGGAAGGCCATATTCATCGTCTGGGACAGAATCTTCGTCGCGATTTTCTCAGTCCTTCCTTGGATCCAGACGATGACCCCTCGTTGTTCCCCATGGATGACTCTCATGTCACAACTCTAAGGGACAGACTAGACCGTCTTCACGAGGAACAGACACGTTCTCACTTTGAGAGTGTCGGGGCGGACAAAGCCTTTGAAGAGCTGGGGTCAACAGTTGAAGAGCTCTGGGCCATTCAAAGACAGGACTCGGAGGCCTTTGAGAAATTCAAGCAGAGCCAGATCGCCGCACAGATCAATAGCGGCAAACGAACAGCTTCTCCGGTGCCCAACCAGGCGAATCGAGATGGACCAAATCCAAAGTCCACCTCGTAGGATGAATGCTCACTAACTGCGACTATTTACTCGCTGATTTATTTTGTCTACTATCGATGAAAACTATTTGTATATACATTATCGTTCCTGTCTACTTCTGGCATTACGCGCAGACAATCATCCTGTACATACTCGACTGCAGAACGTGTCATTCGATTACTTCCAAGGTTTTCTGACTTGTTATGTATTGTAACCATATTGATACCTTGGGTTATTGGGATTATTGGCTCTGCTATCTTCTATCCGTTAACAACACGGGGGCGTCTTTTCCAGTCTTCTGTACACTTACACTTATGTTTTCTTATTGTTTTCTTATATTCTGTCACGATAAGATTCGAAGGTGGCCAGTGATTTCTATTATTTACAACATGATCTGCTTGAGAAGTTCGAGTGCACTATGTTGCATCCAAATGCCTCAAATTCCTCGGTATATCGGCTTACGTCATAGAGCTGCACTGAACAACCATGGAGAAAAGAACAACGAACAGTTAATTATACGGAATCAATAAATGCATTATAACATCTCGTAGACTTGAATTTTCTACAGATAGTATCTATAATCCCAACCTAATAGAAATCCTGGCCCTTTTATACAGCCCAAGTCCCCACGGTTCCAGTGATCTGCATTCCCTCGGTTTGCTGCTGTTCCCCAGAAATCATTCACATGTCAGCCACTGCCCGCGTGCCTCTCTCTCTTCCTCTCCCTTCCACTTCATCATCATCCATCTCATTCTCCCCATCCTCTCGGAAATTATCATCATCACGGCCATGTTCGCATTCGTCGACTCTGGCTAGGTCCTATATCATCCTCTCTGTAATAGGCATAGGCAGCCCCCTCTCGCCGCCATCATGGCTGCTATGTCCAAACTGCTCCCCCCGAGCGCTCGTTCCGGCAGATCCTCTCCAGCTTAACGTCCCTCTATCTCCGCCATCGCACACGTATCTCTCGCACAGTCTACCTGGCTCTCTTTGCGGCCCTAGCAAAACGTGTCCATAATGCCATCTCCGAGCAAAAGGCCGCTTCCCAGCGACAGGTTGACCTGCGCAGGCGGCCCGGAACCAGCAGCCTCGGCGAGGAAGGCGACCGACCGCGCAAGAAGGTCGAGGTCAACCGTGAATTCTTCAGGAATCTGCTTCGGTTGCTGAAGATTGTGGTACCGGGTTGGCGAAGTAAGGAGCTTCGTTTGCTTGTGAGCCATAGTGTGTTTCTGGTACTGCGGACTTTGCTTAGTCTGTATGTGGCCGAATTGGATGGCCGGTTGGTCAGTAATTTGGTGCGGGGGAAAGGGAAGGAGTTCTTGCTGGGACTTGTATGGTGGATGATTGTTGCAGTGCCTGCAACGTTTACAAATTCTATGGTAAGTCTCACTGTTATGGCTGTGTCGACTGTGGTTCGATCTGACATGCTTTTCTTTCTAGCTATCCTATCACCAATGTAAACTCGCTCTTAGCTACCGGAAGCGTCTTACGGACCATATCCATGAAAAGTATCTGTCCAACATGACATTCTACGCCATTTCTGCCCTGGACGATCGGGTAAAGAACCCCGACCAGCTGATTACCGTGGACGTCTCGCGATTCTCCGACAGTCTGGCAGAGCTGTATTCAAACCTGGCCAAGCCAGTTCTCGACATGGCCATCTACAACTACTCGCTTTCCAAGAGCGTTGGGGGAGAGGGTCTCTTTATCATGAGTCTTTTGGTGCAGCTATCGGCCAACGTAATGCGTGCACTGACGCCGCCCTTTGGCAAATATGTCGCCGATGAGGCCGTTTTGGAGGGTGAATTCCGCTTTCTGCACTCGAGACTGATCGACTACAGTGAGGAAGTGGCATTATACCACGGTCATGAGGCGGAGAAGGACACCTTGGACAAGGGCTATTTCACCTTGATCAAACATGTGAATCGCATCTTGCGACGACGGTTATACCACGGATTCATGGAGGATTTCGTTATCAAGTACTTCTGGGGTGCCTTGGGGTTGATCCTCTGTAGTATTCCAGTCTTCTTCAAGATCCCTGGTCAAGTCGCTCAGACTATGGGGGATCGAACTGAAAGTAAGTACTTCTTTGTGGGCGTTGTTAATCTCACTACTAACATATTAACAAGGTTTCGTCACAAATCGTCGGATGTTACTTTCCTCATCTGATGCCTTTGGTCGTTTGATGTTCTCATACAAGGAAATTTCGGAGCTCGCTGGCCACACAGCGCGCGTTTCATCTCTAATGGAGGTTATGGATGACCTCTTGGCCGGGCATTTTGAGAAGAAGTTAGTATCCTCAGCTTCAACAGAGGAAAATGCGGCCGTTCTTTCTGGCCGTGGTGAGGTTGAAGAAAGCGAATCTATCGAGTTCACCGACGTCCCTATCGTCTCGCCCAACGGCGATGTTCTCATACGGAAACTGTCCTTCACTGTCCACCCCGGCGACCATCTACTCATTGTCGGACCCAATGGATGCGGCAAATCGTCCCTGTTTCGAATCCTTGGAGGCCTCTGGCCTGTCTATGGAGGCAAGGTTAAGAAACCCCGCTTCGATGGGATCTTCTATATCCCCCAACGACCCTACCTATCTCGTGGCACTCTGCGACAGCAGGTCATCTACCCCGACGGTGTTCGCGAAATGCGATCCAAGGGTATCACCGATGAAGACCTCTACGAAATCCTTTCCATCGTAGAGATTGCATCGGTCGTCGACCGCCCAGGTGGCTGGGACGCGGAAGAAGAATGGCGCGATGTCCTGTCCGGTGGTCTACAACAACGCATTGCCATGGCAAGACTATTCTACCATCGACCAAAATTTGCTATCCTGGATGAATGTACATCTTCTGTCACCCTCGAAATCGAACGGGTCATGTACGAAACCGCCAAGAAGCTCGGTATCACCCTGATGACCGTTTCCCACCGTCGAAGTCTCTGGAAGTATCACAAGAAGATCCTGCAGTTTGACGGCCAAGGCAGCTATGTCTTTACCGGACTAGACTGGGAACGGAGATTGAAGCTTGAGGAGTAAGTTATGTCTTTAATCCCTTCCTTTCCACCGCCATACTCTCAAATAACAAAAGCTAAAATGGTAAATCATAAACAGTGAGAAAGACGATCTTGATCTCCAGCTTCGGGCTGTACCAGAGCTGCAAAGACGAATCACCGAATTGAGCGCTTCATAATAGACTCATATATTATATGGCCTGCTTTATTCTTTGTCGCCACTGACATATTCAACCTGATATCCATTTCGCCGATTTTTTGTGCTGATATTGAAATTTTGTGTATTTACTGTATATGTTTGGTCACTAGAACGAGGTACTATGCATAGCTTGCATGTACTTTGGAATACTTATGAGCGAATGATCGTCATTCATGTCTATGGATAGTCGACACTATTGAATTGTATTCTCTTGTCAAATTCTCGTTAATTGTACCAATTTAACGGCAAGAAACAATATAAGCTAACGAAGAAAATAAATAAAAGTATAGAAAAGGCATCTTTCCTACCCAACTAATCCTTCACCTGCAGAGGCTCGACGTTCCAGATACCCTCAGCATACTCACCGATCACACGGTCTGTAGAGAAGAATCCCATGCGCGACACGCTGGTGATGGATTTGGCGACCCACTCATCCTGGTTCTTGAATGCCTCGTCTACTATATCCTGCGTTGTGATATATGAATTGAAGTCGTCCGAGACGAGATAGTAGTCACCATGCTCCGTGATAGCCGCAGTAAGCGCAGAGAAGCTGCCGGCGTCACCGAACATGCCACTCCGAATTGCATCGAAGACCTTGGACAGATGTGGATCGAGTTGGAAATCGCCGTAGAAGTGTCGGTGACGGAGCTCTTCGACATCTTCGGCCAGATTTCCGAATAGGAAGATGTTTTGCTCACCGATTTCGCGAGTGATCTCGATCTAAAAAAGTATCAGTCAGTTGACATGCATGCAATAATTTTCCCCTGCTTGGACAGAGACAGTAACAACATACATTGGCTCCATCGCAGGTTCCAATAATCAGACCACCATTGAGAACAAATTTCATGTTGCTAGTTCCACTAGCTTCAGTGCCAGCTGTTGAGATGTGTTCGCTGATATCCGAGGCTGGGCAGATCATCTCTGCCTTGCTAACATTGTAATCCTCGATGAAAATCACCTTAAGGAGATCACCAACATCGGCATCATTGTTGACTACAGAGGCAACTTTATTGATGAGATGAATGATTGTCTTAGCCATCCAGTAGCCAGGGGCTGCCTTGCCACCGAATATGGACACTCGTGGCACGAGCTTCTTTCTTTCTTCTGCAGACAAAGATTTGATGGTCAGATAGCGGTGTATGACACCAAATATGTTGAGCTGCTGGCGCTTGTATTCGTGAATTCGCTTCACCTGGATATCAAAGAGAGCTTGCGGGTTCACACTGTAACCGGTAGTATCCTTGATGTGCTTGGCAAGACGGAGTTTATTCGCAGTCTTGATCTCTGTCCATTCTCTTTTGAATACCTTGTCATCGGCAAATGCCTCTAATTTATCCAAAAGTGTCAGGTCTGTCAAGAACTCATAACCGCCAAGCTTGGAGGCAATCAATTCAGACAATCGTGGGTTGGCTTGATGAAGCCAGCGCCTGGGGGTGATTCCATTGGTGACATTGGTGAATTTATCAGGACCATAGATCTCCACGAAATCCTTGAAGATCGTGGTTTTAATAAGATCCGAATGCAATTCGGCAACACCGTTGACCTTGTGAGATCCGATGATGGCTATATAAGCCATTCTGATCATCTTGGGATGGGACTCCTCGATGATCGAGACTCGAGACAATATCTCCCTATCCTTGGGGAATCGCTTCTCTACAGACTGCAAGAAGAACAGATTGATGTCATAAATAATCTGCAGGTGCCGTGGCAGAAGGTTTTGAACCAGAGGAACAGACCATTTCTCCAACGCCTCTGGAAGAACTGTATGGTTAGTATATCCAAAGGTGTGTGTCACGATATTCCACGCTTCATCCCAACTTAGACCTTCTTGGTCAATCAAGATACGCTGTAATTCAACAATTGCCAGCGTAGGGTGTGTATCATTCAGCTGAATTGCAATTTGATCCGGGAACTCGCTCCAAGCCCGCTTTGTCTTCTTGAATCTCCGAACAATGTCGAACAAGGAAGCAGCACACCAGAAGTACTGTTGCTTCAATCTGAGTTCCTTGCCTCGTTCAAGGTTATCATTCGGGTATAGCACTGCCGAAATGGTATCTGCACGCTGCTGATCTGCGACTGCGCTCTCGTAGTTGCCGGCATTGAACTTTTGGAAGTCGAACTCCCCACTTGCTGCCTTACTCGACCACAACCGGAGATTGTTGGTTGTTCTTGTACCATAGCCGGGGATAGGGACATCATAAGCCACGGCCTGGACGGTTTCACCATCTTCCCATAGGTGAACAGTCTTGCCGTTCTTGTCCTCATATTTCTTTACCGAACCGTAGAACTGGATGTCGACGGTGATATCATGACGAGGAAACTCCCAAGGATTGAAGTCCAGCCAATAATCAGGGATTTCAACCTGATATCCATCGACAAGTTCTTGTTTGAATATTCCATATCGGTAGCGTAGCCCGTAGCCCCAGGCTGGGAAGTTCATTGTCGCGAGACTGTCGAGAAAGCATGCTGCCAAACGTCCCAGACCTCCGTTTCCAAGAGCAGCATCGTGTTCCTGGTTGATAACATCCTCAACCCGGAAGCCCAGTTCGCTCAAGCCCTCTTTATTACCAAGTCAGCCTTTCTGTTCTAAGAGATTCAATTATTTAGGGTATTCACGTACCTCGGGCAACATCTTTCATCCCAACGTTAAGCATAGCATTGTCCAATGCTCTACCCATCAAGAACTCGAGAGAAAGATCTAGAGAGTCAGTTAGTTTCCAAAGATATTGAAGCAAATACGAGCATACAGTAAACCCTCTTCTGGTCAGCAAAAGACTGGCGCTGCTGAGTCTTGTTCCACTCGATGATCAAACGGTCTCTGAAGGCAAGCGCAGCTCCTGAATATGCAGCCCTAAATTATCGCCGAACAGTCAGTCTACTTGATCAGAAGGTCGGGTGATGCTGAGAACGTACAATTCATCGCAATTGTAAAGCGAACGAGCTAGGGTAGTTTCAACATGGCGCACGAGTTCTGTCTATATATATAGTAGTCAGCAATGAACCTCTCAAGATGTTCAGCCCACATACCTCAAACTCCTCTTTATTGGTGAATCCCTTCGCGGACTACCATCAATAACGAGCTTAGTATATATCTAATCCGTATCCAGAACCAGGAGACCATACACGCTTCCGCCATCTACAGAAAAGCAAGACAGTTAGCATCGAAACCACAAGTTGAGATTGTAAAGAAGTCAAATCAATTCAATTCAAATACTCACGCCTCTCTCAACGGCTCCGGAATACTAGCCTCGACACTCTTGGTCTCTGCCGGCCCAAATCCAGTAAAGGTACGCTTATGCTTTGGACGACTGAATCCAGGACCAACGGGGCCCTGAAGCTCCGAAATGGGGGCACCGACAGAAGGTCTTCTCTCACGACGCTCGGACGAGGCCATGGTTGAGGATTTCCTGGTTGTGATTGAGTTGGGGAAGAAACTACCTATGTAGGTATCAGGTGAGCTTGGGCTGAGGAGTGATTTGATTGGGGAATTCAAGTTACACTGAGAATTGGTGTATTGCAATACAGATGGATGAGATGAATGTTGATGGATGGGAAAGAAAGGAAAGGAAAGAGAGATCAAGCCAGTTAAGAACGACCCTTCCCCCAGTCAATTGGTAAGGTATTTGAATGTCCTTTTCCAGCCAGCTTCACCTGGGGAAGAGACGAGACCAAGAAAGCAGCGATATCCGGGGAAGGAAAGCAGGATGCAGGAGTGGAGGAGGAGGGGTAGATGAGGGGGAAGAAGGGGCCATAGCTTTTTTTTTTTTTCCTTCCTTGGTGGAGGTGGTTCAAGGTCAGACAAAAAGTAGGACCAGGGTAGGAAGAGAAAGGGTTCGATGAGGAAGAAAGTCTGGAGGTCACGACAAGAAAGAGAGGAAGAACAACATACGACTCTGGATGTCGGGGTGGGGCAGCTGGAGGAGTACCCCGGGACAGCGCAACAGCAACACCCGGATAGCATCATTTCACACAGGAACAGTGTTCAGTCTAGACCGAAATGGCCCGGTGGTCCCTGGTACATTTGTTGACATTACGTGGAGGATCGGATGAGCGGTCGATGGGATGGATGGGTTCGGATGATGGTGGATGGTCTGGTGATCTGATAATAGCCACCTTGATGGCGTTCACGATACCTTTGCAATCTATAGCCATCGTATATCAAATAATCTTATAACCCGTATCAATATATCCTATCTATCTGAGAAAACGAGAGATAAGAAGGTTACGCTGTGTGAAAGACTATCGAGTCATGACGCAATGCGGAATCTCCGCATACAGCAAGGTGGTTCATGTATGCCATCTACATTATCACTCCAACACTGGCTGCAGCACCTGCAGCTGCTACTATAACCAGTCGAAGCTATGCTAGCAAGGTATATTAGAAACCGTCTGTGCGTGCAGACCGGGTTTCTTCCTTGATCAAATACCTGTCATCATACGAAGTGATACTCTAGTTCAATGATCACTTCCCAGTGTGACCAAATATATATAGAACAGATGCAGATCCACTGCGACCAGACCTCCACACGAGATGCATCATGCATCTTAGTCTGTAACTCTCGACACGGTTGCCTGAGACTCTGTTATATGCCTCATGTTGATCCTCCATACCCCGCCTTTCTACATCTATCCCTATGACCAAAGGTGTGCAGATCAATGTAGTTTATTAGTATATGGGTTGTAAATGCATGGTGGGCTTCCCTTCTCCAGCCCGCAAAAGAAACACTATTCACAAACCCCCCGACATTCAACGCCTCGCGGTTACTTCTTGCTATGGTAGTTTACCGATCGCCTGATCTTAGTTCACGGCGTTCGCGAAACAACCAAACCAAGAGACCTGAGGCATGCGAGGAACGAGGTGACAAACGAAAAGGAAAAACATAAAGTCGCAAGTGGCATTGCATGCATGAAACGCTGCAAAATGGATGGCAGAAACAACGATGAGAAGCAGTTCGGATATAACAAAGGGAAGCCGCCATAAAAATGCATAATAAAAAGAGGTAAACATGACACAAGAGAAAGGACGAAAAAAAAAAAAAGCATAGCAGTAGTCAGTTCAGAAAGGAAATAAAAACGAAAAACGATCTCGACACACGAGAATGGATATCAGAAACCCTCGCACAGGTCACATGCAAGTTGTGTTCAGGCCAGAAAACTTTTAGTTGGCAATAATACGCTCATCGGATCCCAAGCCAAACAAAAAGAAAATAGAGGTAAGAAAGGAAAAGGAGGCAAATACCATCCATGGTATTTACCCGATGCAGGTCCCTAGAAGAAGATTTCCCCCAAAATGAAAGAAATAAAACACCATACCACGGATATCCAACGAATATATGACCCAACCCAGCGCCAGGGATATTAACCTGTCAGTCAAGACTAGCACCGCAAACGCCGATGCCGATCCACTAAACAGGGTAGGAAACAAAAGGAGAAAAAGGGGAAAGGTAATGAAAAAAAGAGCATCAGATCCGTCAAGGTGAAAATGGCCAAGAGTATGAAGCCCTCCTGGGACAAACTCTGGCCATGGTGATAGACACTCGTCTGGCCGTACAGCTGCGTTGAGTAAAAAGCCACCTTATGATGTTTACAGAATACCCGAATCTTTGAGGGCGTTCTGCAGGATGGTCTCTTTCACAGCTGCAAAGACTAGACGGATATTAGTCGTGTCGGTTGCTTGTGTTAAACTGTAGGAAAGAGGTTAGATGGTCGCAGCGTCTAGTCTGTCGCACTGTATACTTACTGAGGGTATAGATTCAGATGCGCCCGATTGACTTGATTAAACCTCCAAAGGAGATACTTGGCCGCTCGATTCACATCGTTGCCGCCAGAGTAGTCGGGGAAGTAATTGCTTAAAGGCGAGCGAGGAAGCTTTTGCCGGAAAAGATCCACCTTATTCAGGAATAGGATGATGCTTGTTCGCATAAACCACCTCGAGTTGACGACCGAGTCGAAAAGGACAAGACTCTCCATCATTCGATTCTTCGGGAGAGTCAGCTACTACCGTGACCCACTTTGGTTGAAGCATGAAACATACCTGATTACTCTCTTCCAGCAGTACTTGATCGTATTCACTTAAAGCCACACAGAAGATAATGGACGTTACGTTCTCGAAGCAATGGATCCACTTCTTTCGCTCGCTGCGCTGGCCGCCCACATCAAACATGCTGCAAAATTGTCTTAGCACGATGCGAAAAATCAAGGACGTGTCAAATCTTACTGTATGCTCAATTGGCCCATTGTAAATCGTGTTTCATAGATACCCGTTGTCTTTGTTCGTGCGCGGAGAACATCCGACACATTAGGAATGTAATCTGGAGATGATATTCGTTTTGCTTCCTCGAAGAAACTAACAAAGAGCTTAGTATGCATGTCCTCAGGGCAGAAAGAGCGCTGGTCCTTACTATGGTGCAGAGTCCATCAAGTAGAATTCATTCTGATGTTCCAGCACGGTGGACGTACATGGGTCATTCCAGATGTACGTGATGGCGTCTCCCACCTTGGAATCGAGCGGGGTGTTGGGATCCGGGTCGATGTTGTATTCCAGAAGAAACTCGACAAAGTCTTTTACTTTGGTGCTCGAGGGTTCAAGGGAGAATTGGTGGTAAGCTCCTATGAGCGCTTTTGCGCAATCCAAAAGATTCTTGTACACCGTCAGGCGATATAAAGCGAGCTCTTCCTGTGTGTAGCCATTTTGGTGGATGATTTTCATTTGTTTGACAATCGTAGACTTTCCGCTTTCTCCTGACCCTATTATCACACATCCATTAGCCTGAGACAACAATGCGATTTCCCGCGCTTCTCGACGTAAGACTGAGACAAACCAAGTAGTAATATTTTGCATTCCTTCCGTAATCGCTTGGAGTCCTCTTCCAATCTCCGATCGATCATTTGGCTCTTCTTCTTCTGCTCCGCATCCCCTGTGGACTCTGTGCTAGCACACAAACCCATCGTGACCAGATAATGTGTGGATTCCAGACCAAAAAGAGCTAGACCATGAGCTATACACACAGGCTATTGAGGGTCACCCTAAATGAGAACACCGGCACCGAAGGCCCTGAGGTTCGTGGAAAATAACCTGCCCCTATGACGAGAAGGAATCGGGATCCCCAGAGAAATCAAGATATTGTCGCGACGAAGGGAGCAAATAGAAGAAATATTCGGAGATCAACGGGAGCTTGGCTGGAGAGTCGAGGTTTTGCGCACCGTGGTCAAAGGTAGGGTCGCGGCGGACAGTTCCGGACGTCGAAGCTACGGCGGAGGAGAGATGATGGCTCGTGACGCTGTTGGCGCTGGGGGAAGCAGAGGACTCGGATCGGGTGGGAAATCCAGAACAGCGGTCGAGAAGGAGGGAGGGGAATAATAATCTGGGGTTCTTGAATATAATTTTTCTTCTCTTCCCCAACGGGGCGACTGAAGGAGGAGGGGCGAGGAATCAGTTGCGGAGCACAAGTGTGTGAGAATGACGAGCCGACGCTAAAAAGGGTAGCAAAGGTCGATCGGGAGGTGAAAAAGCGCGGATCTTGAGGGAGAGAATATATAAGCGGAAGCGAATCTCAGACTGAAAGCGAGAGAGGAAGAGAGAGAGAGTCGGTCAGATTAGTATCCAGTGAGGAGAGAGAACGAAGGCGTAGCGTGTTATGTAGGTTAGGTAGAGTCGTAGTAGTAGTCGAAGTAGTGGTGGTGGTAGTAGCGAAAGAGAGAGAAAGTCCCCAGTCGTCATGTAGACAAGAGGGAGTGGAGATGCCAGACTTGAGGAGGATTACTTTGTTCGCTAGATCGAAGGGTGGGTAAAACGTGGACGGGCGATGGGTAGTAGCTTACCGCAAAAAGAGCCAGGCTGGGGGAGGAGGAGTAGCGATGATGATGCTGGAGATCAGCTAGGGCCTACTATATAGAGGTAAAGGTCGGGGGAAACATTTGGTTGCTCTTGGGCTAACGAGCACACACAAAGTTAATGGGAATAATAGGAGGATGATATTAAACGATGATAATAGTAATGTCCAGATGATGATGGTGATTATGTTAGTGAGATCGTATTGCAGGGGATTTTACGGAGGTTCGAACTTCCCAGGGATGAGCGGGCGCCACTGCAGAGAGTAATTAAATTACATTCCATCATCGTTATGATTTCTTGTCTTTTTTTTTTTTCCCTTTTCGCTGAAGATGATCCTGAATCCTGTCTGCCATGAATTTACAGAATAAAATAAACGAAGAAATAGAGCAAAAAACTAGTTATGAGTTTTTTCTTGAAACATGTATGTACAAGAACGGAGCACATGCATACAACACCTCAGCCATGCACCCATAGCCTCATATATATTTAACTACACCCTGGTTCTTCTCAAGGTGCTTCGAGTCTGACACTCGGGCGTACTTGAAATATCGAGGCGGTTTGATTTCTGTACTCCGGAGTGAATCTATCTATCATATGCACCAATTGACTATGGAGAAAGCGTACCGTCCCCAGTGGAGATTGTGACGTTGTCATCTGGGGAGTTTCGTGGCATGTGCCATCACGAATGTGCCCATCAATTCAGCACAGCCAGGTGATGCTTTCACTCTGGTGGATCCTGTAAACGCCGAAGTTTGGAGAAAAGAAAGAAAAACAAAAGAAAAAATCAAGATGGAAAGGAGGAGAAAGTGTGAAAACAGACTCGAGACGTAGTCAAAGG
Source organism: Aspergillus sp. 'subgen. Cremei' (assembly GCA_019976455.1). Taxonomy (NCBI): domain Eukaryota; kingdom Fungi; phylum Ascomycota; class Eurotiomycetes; order Eurotiales; family Aspergillaceae; genus Aspergillus; species Aspergillus sp. 'subgen. Cremei'. The sequence goes on from JAFBMR010000003.1 coordinate 2,833,731, forward strand.
GGACTAGGGGAGGGTTCACGTGCAGCTTTAGTTAGGCGGAGTCGTTGGTTTTCACCCCACTGCGAGATGAAACACAAACCATGAGGATGGGCTATGAGGACGATCTGAACTTGGATCATGGAGCAGTTTGAACTGGATGATTATTTAGGAAAAAAGGGGTGACCGTTGAATTCTCATTTTCTTTGTTGCTTTCTCAGTTAGCCGGGAATCGACGGAAGAAGCCGTTTTGCTGGTTTTTTCTTGTTGGCGCTATGACCCAGGGGAAAAGGGCCGTTTAACTTGATCTGGAGGAGGGGTTTGACTCTGGACCATCTAAAACCATTTCGATCAAGATAACAGATATGTATCTGGACGGTTTATTCCTGTTTCTTACATTGGATGAGATGCAGTGGCAGAGAGAGAGAGACACGAAGTCGATGGAATTGCTTAGAATAGAAGCCCCACGCCGATTGTCGACATTGGAGAATGATGCCGTCCTGGGCATCAGAACAGCTTGCCAGGCTGACTACTGGTTCGGGGATTGCTCAGCAGGCGGTCCTCATGCTAGATGATAGTCATGTTGCAATTGATCGAGTCAATTTCCGATGGAAATGACTGGCAGGATGCAGAAAATGACGATAAAGATGAAGAATGGTAACGTGTATAACCACCAAGAATGTTCAAGGCCAGGAATGAGGGGATACAGGTGTGCTTGCGCCAAGGAGGAGGGGTAAGTAGACAGAATGGAAGAATCATCAGTCCTACAGTGCAAGGCATTCCTCGGGGAGATTTTGGAGTTTCTTTTCCTCCATTTTGATCGTTGAACCGTCAGTTCTTGATGGATGACGAAATCATTCTGGTAGACGATCATAAGCATCGAGGGCCCCTCCATCGCCATATGTATCATGTACGTGCCTGGATAGAAGCAGACGAGCAACAGTTACGTTTGTAACCCATTATGTAAGCCCGCCTCATAACATGAAATAAATCATTTTCCCTGAATCCTTGAATCCCTCTTCCAGCCAATGGATCGTCCATCTCCGGTCTAGACATATGATGATGACCGCGTGGGCGAATTTTGACTGCTGCGACTGCTGTGACTGCTGCTGGTGAAGAAAGCTGGCTGTTCTTGTGTGTGCACACATCCTTCAGCCCTTTGGCGATACTATTTTGCATTTTTTTTTTCTTGTTGTTTGATTATTTCTGGTCGCGGACGTCATCGTCCTTGTTTTTTGCTGCTCCGGTAATCGAAGCAGACTAGGAGAAGTCACTTCCCCACACACCCTGTTGGACGCCACTTGCTACGACTCTTGCTTCTCTCTCTTCTCTCTCTCTCTTTCCCTCCAAAAACATCCTCGCCTTTCGATCCATTAAAGAAATACGGGAAAAAAAACTCAAAAAAGAAGAATTCCATCTTCACACTCAACCTTTCCTTCCTGTCTCATCGCAAGCAGGAAGAAATAAAACCCCCAATTTAAAAATAAAAAGAAAAGCTCCTTTCCCCCTCCGAGCGTGGTGTCCCGCCCGTCTCCCTGGCCCAAGATGGCGGAATTCGTGCGTGCCCAGATCTTTGGCACCACCTTTGAGATCACCAGCAGGTACCGCAGACGCCCATCGTGAAATGCGAAAATGAAGAAAATCGTTCTTTCTGACCGTTTCCCAGATATACGGAGCTTCAGCCCGTGGGAATGGGTGCCTTTGGTCTCGTCTGGTATGCCCCGGCTCGGACCCCTCCTTTCTTGGAAATCACCGACTGTTTTGCGCGGGGGATAAACTTGGTGATACGCATCGTGGGCTGACGTGATTGGGGGATAAACAGTTCTGCGAGGGATCAATTGACCGGGCAACCTGTCGCCGTCAAGAAGATTATGAAGCCGTTCAGCACACCCGTCTTGTCTAAGAGAACATACCGAGAGCTAAAGCTGCTGAAGCATCTGCGACATGAAAACGTTGGTCCAACTTGTGGAAAAAGAAAAAAAATCTCGACCCAGTGCTTATGCTAATAACTCGCAGATTATTAGTTTGAGCGACATTTTTATTTCCCCCTCGAAGACATGTAGGTAACATCCTAGGTTGGACTGTTGGTGACGCCTCACTAATCGCCCGCAGCTACTTTGTGACGGAACTTTTGGGAACCGACCTTCATAGACTATTAACCTCGAGACCACTGGAGAAGCAGTTCATCCAGTATTTCCTATACCAGATCCTGGTACGCTTCCTGGAGCTCGCTATGATGGAACCAGAACTAATCGTCGATAGCGCGGTCTCAAATATGTCCACTCCGCAGGTGTCGTTCACCGTGACCTCAAACCCAGCAATATCCTGATCAACGAGAATTGCGACCTGAAGATTTGCGATTTTGGACTGGCCCGTATTCAAGACCCCCAGATGACCGGCTACGTCTCAACGCGATACTACCGTGCGCCCGAAATCATGCTTACATGGCAAAAATACGATGTGGAGGTGGATATTTGGAGTGCAGGATGTATTTTTGCGGAGATGGTCGATGGAAAGCCGCTCTTCCCTGGAAAGGACCATGTCAACCAGTTTTCCATCATCACGGAGCTTCTTGGAACTCCCCCAGATGATGTAATTCAGACAATCTGCAGTGAAAACGTGAGCGACTTGTCTTGTGCCGTTTGTTCCCCCAAATCACTTGCTAACCAATACTCTTTGCTATAGACTCTGCGATTCGTCAAGTCTTTGCCCAAGCGCGAACGCCAGCCCTTGGCCAATAAATTCAAGAATGCCGACCCCGAGGGTACGTACACCTTCCGACCGGTAGATGAGCGATGGTCACTGACAATCATATAGCGGTCGACCTTCTTGAGCACATGCTTGTTTTCGATCCCAAGAAACGAATCAGTGCCGGTGATGCACTTGCACATGAATACCTTGCTCCCTACCACGATCCCACCGACGAGCCTGTCGCGGAAGAGAAGTTCGACTGGTCGTTCAATGATGCGGATCTACCCGTGGATACCTGGAAGATCATGATGTGCGCACCCTTTACTTCTATACACCTTTTTGAATCGCTGTCTAACTCGGGACATTTACAGGTATTCGGAAATTCTGGACTTCCATAACATTGACCAGGGCCCCGATCCCGGCCAGGTCCTCGTAGAAGGAGTCGCGGGAGTCGGGGATGGCCAGCAGACCTTCGCATAAGCCAATCTTCCGCATTGCGTCTTGCGTGAATGAATCGCAGGCGTCACGGTGATTTTCGGGCCATTTAGGATGGGGCCGTTCCCCCATTGTCTTCTCTCCCTCTCTCCTGTGGACCAGACATGGCGATGCGGTTGATTCCCATTCGAAGCCCCCCCTCCACCTCCTCCCTCTTCCCCCCTTTCGGAACAGGCGTAAATATGCGACTTGTTCCCGGAGTCTCTACCTACCCACCTCTTATTATGGCGTCGTCAGAATTGGATGGTGATGGGGATTGGAATGATAAAGTTTGAGCGAATTCTGTATACGACCAATCAACTTTGATTTACTTGTTTTCATTTTTTCCAATCGTTGGTGGTTCGAATTGGTGAACGAGTCGAGGTGGCCGTGGTTGAGCTCCCAATTGATGTGTTTGACGAAATAATAAATTTCCTGTACTCGCCTTTTAGAGAATGAATGGATGAAGCAATATTGCAATCAATTGATTCTAGATATATATTCATCTTTGATTTTGACTGTAACTGAATAACAAGAGGAAGAATACTTGGCACACCCTTAATTGTATACTAGCCTCCGACTCTGTCACCGCCCGGAGAGCAGCCCAGTAGTTATGATCAGAGCATACGACTCGATCCCTCCCCTGGCTTCGATCTTAAGCTCCGGTCTGCATTCTTTCTTACACGTGGAGACGCATTCTATTTCTTTTCATGGGAGGCCTTATTGCAGCGAGCATCTCAACCCAGGCGCATCCTTTCAGCCCCGATCCATTCACGATTTGAATGCCGGATCAGCGCAATGTCTCGCGTTCAAAGTCGCCAGGCCCCTGTTGTGATGGTCATAGATTTCCACCACGCAAGGTGAGTTTCCCTCGAGTATCCCCTCAATGAAAAAAGAAGACAAGAAGAGGAGCGTGGTCGAGTCATTCGAGAGCACTGCGCCTATCTGTCTATTCATTTTTTGACTGTCTTGATTTCCTCGCAACCCCTCCCTAAACCCTGTTTATTATCGTCCACAATCTCAACTCTACCAAAAAACGCGGAGGGGAAAAAAAAAAAAAAAACCATCCCATTAAACTAACATATATTGCTTCCATAAATAGGGGTCCGGAGATCGAAATATGCATCGGAGATGAAGGAACCGATCCTGCAACAGAAAATGACTGGTCATTGTTGCCATTCATGGCCTTGTCCGATGGGGCGCATTTGTATGATTTCCCCATTCCTCCCCGCGAATTCCACAACCCAGATTGCCTTCTTCGACAATATACGGAGTATATATCTATATTGAACCCAGAAGCTCGGTGTGACAGTCAGATAATTAACAGAGAATATTGCCATTTAGATCCACAGAGGACTTCTCGTATTTTACCCTCCATCGCAAGGCGACCGCTACGGAACCGGAGACCTCACTTTTCGGTATATCTTGTTCTCGACAGATCGACTCGAAAGCCCTTATATATCGCCCGCCAGACGTGACGAGATCTACTGTACAAAAGGCCGTCGTCGTCGTGACGGATAGTCCGCAAAGTGTTGGGCAATTAAGGGAGAAGCTGTCTGTGGTGACGTCAGCATGGTTTGCGCAACGGTACGTTGACCACGATTTCAACTTCTGGGATGGATTGTTCTGGTTTTCGATATTTGAAGGCGCTTTGCTGTGACTTGGGAGGCTGTGGGATGGTCGAATTGATTGGTCTGAACTGAAAACTGATGTGGTTGTTGCTGGTTACAGGGACTTTTCGGATACCGACATCTTGAAGGTATACTATAGTGCTGCTTGGATTTACTTGGATGGGCTATGCTGACTCTACGCTGGTAGAAATTCCGCGAAGGCTTGGTACTCAGTCTGAAGACCGATGAAGCGAAGAAAGATCAAAATCTCGGTGAGTTTGGACAGTCCTCTAGACCTGCCACCCAGCGCTGATTTACTCCCAGGTCTCTCTCTGAGGGAGATGATTCATGAATTTAAATACCAGACTTTGGTTCTATTTAAAGCTCTACTCTTGCAACCAAAGGTGAGTGGTGCTTACGTTTCACCTCGGTGCAGATGCTAACTTCATGCAGATGCTCTTTTTTGGCTCACGATGCGAGCGTCTATGCATGATACAATTTTCCTTGATATCCTTGATACCAGGTCTCATGAATAGCCTCGAAGATTGCGCAGACCCGTCATTCAACAGCTATGCGCAGACTGTTGAGAAGCCTACATCACTTAAGACAAGCGAAAGAAGCTCATGTATGGACCACAAACCATCCATTGTCATATTATCTCTAATTATAACTAGTGCTAGCGTATATGGGGTTGCCGCTGCAGATATTTGGCAAGGTTAGTACATCTGCACGAATATCTCGAACACTTCTAATGTCAAACAGGGAAGTATGTTTGGTCCTTATACACCGTTACAGCAGCTGGATCTGTTGGCGGACGATGGCACCAAGTCCTATGTTGTTGGGTCCACCAATTCGCTCCTTCTGCAGCAAAAGGATCGATACAGTGATATATTAATCAACGTAAGTGGGCTTTCTATAATGGTTGGTTATTTGTGCTTCTGACATGACCCTTTCAGCTTGACGAAGATACCATTAATATCATATCCCCCTCCCTACGGAATGCGTTATATCTGTCCGCCGCGGACAGACGCTGGGTGGATTCTCTGACCCAAATTATTAATGAAACATGGGACGATGCACACCCGGAGCGCCCTAAGGACCATGGTTATCGAGGATCTGAAGAGTTTATTAGACTCCAGTTCGAAGAATATTTAGTAGCGCTACTCTCGAGCATGCAGTATCACGAGGAACTCGACTCTCTAAATGCGGGCGAAGCAGGCAGTCGGTCTAGGGAGCAATTGGAAGCGTTCAGCATAGAGGGTGATCCGGCATTGGACTTTGGCCTGGAGTTCCTCACACAGTGGAAATCCACCTCCAACTATGCCTTATTCAAACGCCTTACCTCTGATGCGCTCTTATTCTCAATTACAGAGCCTCGGCACCCTTGTGCTGGGGGCCTCACCATCGACGATGTCCAACGACGGTTGTCGCAACAGGTTGCAGATCTTCACTTGGATGAGCGGGTACGCGAAGGCCGCGAGGCACTGAATAGAGGCCTTGCGACAGGACAGAAGAAAGTGAGCGCGGCGTTCAACAGCTTCTGGTCGGATATCGAATCAATGCGGGAAGCCCAACGAAAAAAAACGAAGAAAAAGCAGCAACCCAATCGGAACGGTCATCCATTGATAAGGGATCTCTAGCCGCACCATTCTCACCAACGGAATCGACATCCTCAAGCACGAACTCATCTTGGCTTGGTGCCCGCAAAGCTCCCCCGCTTGATGTCTCAGGAGCACAGGCGTCTGTCAGTGCGGCAGGCCAGCGAGCAGGAGCCTACATTAGCTCGTGGGGCTCATGGGCCAGTGAAAAGCGGAAAGAGTGGCAGGAAAAGAAGAGCACCCCGTCTTCTCCATCCTCTATCACCTCCCCATCCACCCCAACATTGGCCAGCATCACAGAAGTCACAGCAGAGGCTGACCGAGGCCGACGGCGGTCGATGCAGCAACGTCGCAGCGAAGAATCCATGGGTCTTTCGCGCAGTGGGAGCAGGAGGAAGAGATGGAGCAATATTCTTCTCAGAAGAGAAAGTGGTGAATTTCCCTCCGCTTATAAGAGAGACGATGGGAGCAATGACAGCAGCGAGCAAGAAATGCCTTTCCCCAAGTCTCCTTTGTCAAAAGAAGCACCGGGCTTTGAATCTGATCGAGAACCTTCTCAGACCTCGTCCTATGAACCCGTGGCGCTTGATGAAGTCGATAAGACGAATAAAATCGCAGATAATAAATCCGATGCAGATACAAAGTCATCTACAGTGAGCGACGTCATTCACGAGGCCGACGAGTTGCACCCGCGTCCATCCGCTGAGACCAAAGAACATCCAGTCCCGACCGAGACAGCAAATCCATCCACAGAGAAATAATCAAACAAAAAGCCATTCAAGTCGAGAATCTGCCATAATTAATACGGACTCAACTATGACTTGGCAGCCACAATGAATGAACATGACACGACGAGGGCCGACTTCATTATCGGCCCTGGGGTATACATACTACATCCGCCCAATACCGGCGAACCTTTTTAACTTCCTTTCTTTTTGCTTAGAAGTACTATAATATAGGCATGTAATAAGGTTTTTTTTTTTTTTTTTGGGGGGGTAGTCTTGTACAGCCTTTCTAATATATTCATTTCCTTTTTTCCCTTTCAAAATTCGATACCCAATACCCAGGAAAGACAATTTACTTAGATTGGAAGATGCTCCTCTGTCCTCTGTTTAATATTTGGATTAATTTATCATGTGCTCAGGCAATCTATCGTGACATTATTCAAGTTGTGGTGATGAAAGTACCAATAATCTCTCACATTGTAATAATATATGAATGTATACCTGTTGAAAATAGTGGCGTTACTCGATGGTGAGAATTTTTGATATCATGGGGCTTTCACTTCTTTTCGTTGATTGAAGTAGGTAGGATGGCTGCTATTTCATTGACCGAATAATAGCACTCTATACAGTAGTATCTTCCATGGCCAAGCAAATGAACAAACGCTTTTCTCAAATTGTTATCGTCGTATTCAACCTCAAATCCCTACTACTCGCTCCAACAGACACGGTATAATTCGCACTCTGCAGTCTCCACTGCTGCGCCAGAACATCCCATATACTGAGATCCCTTCTTGTCAACGGGAACGTAACAGTCTTCGTCTCTCCGGGTTTCACGAGGACCTTGTCAAAGCCTCTCAGCTGCCGAATAGGGGCGTTGGGGATATCGAGGTAGAGCTGTGCCACTTCTGAAGCTGCGACTTCCCCGGCATTAGTTATAGAGGCAGTGGCTATGAAGAGCGTATCCCAGAGTTCCGGATGACCGCCTTGAACGATGGGGACGCTCGGGTCTGGAAGGGGCGAGGTGCTGTTCTTAGTCTGGGAGATTTTGAGACCCGAGTAGTCAAAGGTGGTATAAGAGAGACCAAAGCCGAATTCGAATCGGGGGTCGATACCGTCGTGATCAAAGGCACGGTAGTCAATGTAGAGGCCCTCGGTGAAGTTTTGCTGTGGGAATGCGTCGAATGAGACACTCGCGTTTAGTAGATGTCCGTAATCGGTTTCTTGTTTGGCGACAGTGTAGGGGAGTTTTCCGGACGGGCTGACGTCGCCGTAGAGGACGTCTACGAGGGAGTGTCCGCTTTCCTGACCTGGTAGACCGGCGAATAGAACGGCGGTGACGTTGGGATGGTCGATCCAGGCGTCGACGAGACGGATACCTAGTTTGAGTTAGAATTTGACGTTTTTTCGACCTGTTGGTTGATTGAAGTATTTCCAGAATATGAAATCACCTACCAGCTGAATGGATGATAACGACGGTGTTTGAGCAATTTGTGGCAACGTTCTTGACCAGATTATCGCTAAACTCGTCGACAAGGGTCGTGCGGTCGAACGCCTCTGAAGCATACGAGTTGATGAAGACGAGACATGCTTCGGTATTAACGTATGCGGCAGCTGGGTTCTCCGAGTAGAAATCCCAACGCAGTACACCATGATCGCGCGAAATGCGTTCCTGAAGCGCTTGGAACGGACTTACCACGTAGGGAGGAGCATTACTTCCAGAACCCCCAGCGGTGATCAGAGTGCCGTTGAAAGTCTCCCATCCGAAATTTACTTCGTAGCCACCCCCGAAACGCGATGGGTTGTCCCAGGGGACAGCTTTGACGGTAGCATCGTAGCCGTAGATACTGAGATATCTGGGCTTTTTGAATGGCAGTGTATTGTTGACGTTTTTCACAAGCACAATACCCGCGGAACCAACCTCACGGATCAAGGTTGCATGATCTCCTTGAACATCGATGAGCGGGTGAGTTTCCGTGTTGGAATAGACTCCAAGAGATGGGAAATCTTTGTCCTGACCAGCATGGTACCAACTTGCTAGGGTGCGAATGACCATGTCATCGATCCGATCAACACTGACACTTCCATTATTGACAGCTTCCGTCAGATTCTGACCCCAGAAGCCACCGTCCGGCATGACGATATCCAATCCAGCATTGGCGGAAGCAATTCCCGTGTGCTGTGCTTGCCAGTCGCTAACCACAAACCCCTCAAAACCCAGTTCGGTCTTCAGGATGCCATTCAAGAGCTTCGAGTTTTGGCATCCGTAGGAGTTATTGACACGTTGATACGAGCACATCACACTACCAACTCCTTCCTTGAGAGAATCCATAAACGGGAAAGCATATAGCTCATGAAGGGTTCGATCATCGACATTCGAGCTCAATGACTCTCCAAGGTCACCTGGCATCCGTCTCCACTCCTGCTCGTTCAAGAGCCAGTGTTTTGCAGTGGCAATCACTCCTGCATCTTGCATTCCCTTGGTCATAGCCCCCATCCCTGCTCCAGCCAGATACGGATCAGGTCCAAACGTTTCCCAGTTCCTACCCCCTCTGGCTAGTCTTCCCATGGGTCCTGCAGCGGGACCCAAAGCCACATTAATACCCTTGCCGTAGTATTCCTCCCCTAGGGCATGTCCCTGGCGGTACATGAGTGTGCGATCCCATGTAGCCGCCACGTGGATACCAGAAGAAAAGGAGGAGACGAATTCCTGCCCTCGGATACCGTTGGGAGCATCCTGGAAACACAGAGGTGGGATAGAAAGACGGGGGACTGCACCGCTGTTTCCGACGCACTGTCCAGAATAGCCACGGGTGATGTTGGCCTTCTCCTCGAGGGTCATTTGAGAGACTAGGCCTTTGGCACGCTGGTAGGCAGATTGCCAAGCTGAATCTGTGGTACCATTTCCGACAGCTAGGAGGATGTTTCAGCTTGACAATAGACATGGGAAATGATGTGATCGAAGGAAGTGCTGGCTGATAGACAACTTACGAGTAGGGTAGACCGGAGGACTAAGGCCATAGTAAGGAACCTCTGACTGATTGGTATAACCCTGAGCTGCGCAAAGAGTGCTCTGGAAGTAAAAGGCAGAGGCTAAATATTTCAGGCTCCTCATGGTGATGCTTTTGTCTGTCTTATCCACGCCATCCACACCCGGGGGTCTTTTAGACCGTATTTAAAGAAAACCGCAAGTGTCATCCCCATTTTACCCAGCCGGCAGTCTATCCGGGGTTTGATGAAGAATAATAGTAAAAAAGCACGCTTTCGGGAGATATCCGATGGACTGACGGAAATGAGGCTTTCCCTCTCTTGCTCCCTCAGGAAAGATGAGGGGACGGCTCTTTTTCTGCGCAGTGATGTGACTCGTTACGGGGATGGGCTCCACTAAAATGAGGTATATAGGAGTGAGGAGTCGGCGTTTGCTGGGCAGTTAGTTTGTTTATGGGAGAAAGAATGCCGTGTCAAGGAGGAGTTGCGGGGAAAGAGAGCCCAGTCCGTGTTGGCGAGATGTAGGTGTGAAGCTGTTGGCTTGGCGTGGAGGGGAAATCGGAGAAAAATCCATCTTCGCTTTCACTGCCACCGGCAAGTCCCCGTGTTAAAAGAGAGAGATGTTACATGCTATCCATCGGGACGGCATTTGTGTTCCTATGAAAGTATGTTCTTGGCTTCTTTCGCCCTAAATAAGACATGGAAAGAAGACTATTTGTAATTTGGGTTATCATTGTGTCATATCAGTGTGCGCTATGAAAAGCAATACAAAAGATTTCTGTGTCATCCAGCCGCCTGAGCCCATTGATTGATTCCTGGTTGATGGTGAGATAATAGGTGAAGAGGTAAAAAAAGAACCTGAGAGGTGGAAACACCGCCGCTAACGCAAGGAGAGGGAGAGAAGAGGGGGTGGTTATGAATGGAAATCAGGCCATATACGAGATTTCATCGCCGTCCGCACGTTCTATGTAGTCCTTCTCCATGAGAGCCTCGATGTTCTTCTTGATATCAGGGACCTTGGGAGGGAATCGAGACTTGACTTGTTGGATAACTTCCTGGACGAGCTGCACATGCTTCATCTTCTTCCGTGACTTCATGATACGCACAATGGCGGACTAATCAAACGGGGGTTAGCCTTTCCGAGTATTTGAAATTGGGGAAAGTTCATGCCGAGAATAAAATTACCTGAAGCAGAAGTTTTCGGTCCTCCTCGACCGTTTTGTGCGTAACATCAGCATCGGCCTTTTGCTCCGACTTGATTTGAATGTTAAGGTTGACTTTGATTTTCTTGTTTTTAAAGCCGTAGTTCAAATTAAAGGTCGTCCCAGGTTCCGGCTTGGCGCCCTCTGGACTGATGGTAAGGACCTTGGCCTTCAAGAAGATACTAAGGTTAGGCTCGAGAATCTCGGGGGCCAACGAAGTGGCCTTTTGGATGTCTTCGTAGGTTTGGGAGTCATTCTCATTGAAGAGCAGGAGGATACCCATCTGGAAGGTCGAAACCTGGAAAGTATATGGCACCTTGGTGTTTTTGATGTAGTTAGCCTTGACTTCACCCTTGCAGAGCTGCCAGAGCCAAGTGAGCTTCCGACCACTATGCTTGTCAAAGTAGAAGCTTTGGAAACGCTCCGAAGTCTTGACGATCTCCGGCGGTGCAAGGAAGTCAGTAGAGGGCGGGTTAAGAGGCCAGAATCCAGTTCCCAGAACTTGGAAATGTGAATCAACCAGCTTCCTCCGACCATCGTCATCAAGAACCTTCTCTTGCCAGTCTTTATAGCTGGTATTGAGATCCTTAGAGATCTGAATGTCCTGGAACATGCGCTGAAGTTTGTTGGTATACTCGAAACCACATGCCTCCTTAAGCTTGCTGATCATGCTAGTTTCTGCGTCATCGGACACCGAGCTGACGTGCACCAACCGCTTGGCAAGCATCTTAGAATAGAACTTTTGGAAGACATCCTTGTCTTCGATATACTTGAATACAGTCATAATCTGCACCAACAGCTCTTCCAACTCGGATTCCTCCGTAGCCTTCGATCCCTTCTTGAGCAAAGAATCGGTGTACCGAGCCAGCAGCTCGGGTGACTTGGTCGAACTAGCCTTGCAAACCTTGTTTCGGTTCACAAACTCTCGGCAAGCGTTGTCCAGTGACCTGACAAACTCGGATTCTCCGTTGAATGCCTCATTGACCAGGCTCTGGTACCTAGTGTGCACTTGCAACAGTGCGTCAACGTACATCTTAGGTTCGAAGGATTCCCCACCCGCAGCGACCTTTTCGACTGCAGCAAGACCGGCCTTCCGGACATGGGTCTCGAACTTGGTTCGCAAAGGATCCAAGCCATCCTTGATCCGTGACAAAAGTCGGTACATCCGTGCAAGATCTTCTTGGCGTTCGTTGTCCAGCAGTACCTGGAATTCATCCCGGAGCAGTTCTGAGTGAGCAGTAACGAGCACATCCAAACAAGTGTCGGTAAGACGCTTGGTAATGTCTGGGTGCAAGTACAGGCCCACGCGGGCCTTCTCTTCATCGAGACGGGCCTCTGCCTTCTTCATGTATTCAACCACACTGTTCTCCGCAACGAACTGCCGCGATTCATTTTCATAATAGACTCTGGTGGCGGCAATGAATGGCTTTTCGAAGTAGAACCGGTAAACCTCGAGTGTCGATTTGGTACTATCGTTTTCGTCCAAACCAAGGGAGACAAATGAATCGACAATACTCTTGATCTGTGATTGCTCAATCGTTTCACCATTTCTCTGCTTTTCGATCAAGTTCAAGACCGCATCCATAACCTTCTCATGGACCTTCATGAAAAAGTCGTCCTTCCATTTGACCAAGTGCAGAGTGTACACATCGTATACATTCTTTTTGCCTTCATCAATCTCCCGCTTGACCCAGTGGCGGTTAAGATATCTGAAGAGGTGGTTGACGTATTTGGCAGCGGTTGTGTAGCGGGCCCATTCACGGATGTAGAAACCCAACAAGGCTTCCTCGGCATGACTCTCCGACTCTTTGTACACGGAATCGAGATGACGCGTAAGGTATTCTCCAAGCAGCTTGTATAGTTCCTCTCCCAACAAGTGTGCTACCAATGGATGTTAGTGACTCCGACAGTTGAAGAGAAAAAGAGAGACAAACCACCGCGGTGCGCTTGTAAACCCTGGCCATTACTGACTGCTTTTTGAGATGTGCAGAAGTTGTGAACCGCCCTTTTGTTGAATATGTCAGCTGTTGAGGGTCCAACGAGGATGATAACGGGGCCTAAAGAGAGGGCATGATGACGCACGTGTACAAGGCCATGTACTATTAATGAGAACTGAGTGTTAGTGCGTTGCGATGTCGAATTTGTTTTCCACCAAATATCAGTAGACTTACAGTCTTCATATCCACACCTTCCTCCAACTTCAGCATCACACTGTCGATGCCCTTCTCTAAGAATGTCCATCTGCATGGATGAGCCTGGTCAATATGCGTGACACCCAGGGCACCAAATAATCCGTTGTTCTAGCCGGGAAACAAACTCACGTTTCACCAAGGTCATCCTTATGAGGTGTCTGAGGCATCAAGGGAGCCATATTGCTTGTAGATAAAGCGGGAGAAGCGAACGATCGAGTCTGGAATGACGCAGTGACGGTTAGTGGTTGATGAGAAATAAGACCTTGATGAGGCGATGCTGTATCGCCCCCAGACAGAACACATAAGAGTGAACCGAGACAGGAAAGCCACAAGACAAACCTCGCTTGATACGCCACCGATATGGCGTGTTTTTTAGTTCCAAATGCTCGAGATCTCACTCCTAGCAATAGCTTTTGGGCACTGGCGGCAATGATTCCCCAGATACCCTCAGGATAGCAGAAATGCGGGAAAGACGCGCAGAGAAACACGAAAAGAGACGGTGACTGAAGAAACCAAGCCCCAGACACGAAGATAATAACCCGAGCGCAAAGATCCCGAGGCAAGAAAGAACGAGATGAGCCTGGGGAGAAGAGGAGGGAAAAGGCGAAGGCGGCGTTGGGCGGTGGTGAGAACAGCTGTGGGGGGGAGCACTGGTTGTTTCCGGCAGGCGGTAAGGGAGCTGAACAGCTTCTCTGGACCTACTCTGGGGATCTAGATCATCAATGATGCTCTAAACGATGGAGAGATCCTTCGAAGAATTGAGGAGATTCTCAGGCTCTATTTCTTCTTTATTTGAAATGATGATGGGAAAAAATATGACTCTGGTGCTATGAGGCTCTTTTTGCCAGTGGGGTGTTTGGTTTCTATGACTATTTATCAGCACAGCCCCCCCATGGGATTCCTTCAACGCTAGATTCCCAGGCAAGCAGGCAACAGTTCTTCCATGATTACACCTTGTCAATACCGAACCTCTGGTATCTTCCTAGAGGCGGTGGTGGTGGATTTCCAGAAACCAAAAGCATCAGGAATCGGAAACAGAAGATCTTTTGGCATCACGGATTCGTAAACCGGGAGGAAATATGACGTCATGGAGGCTTTATCGCATCAACATCAAAGCTGGGTTTAAATACCTAATTCCATCTAACTAATACAACTTCTCGTTCCCTTGCATTTATTATACATGCCATCGGTAGAGTTGCAACCAGAAGCCCAGAGTGATCATCATCAATCCTCTCTTCGTCGACGGGAAATCAAGAAACAAACGCAGACATGTTCAAATCTCCATCAGATATCCAAATTACTTCGCGTCTAATTCCAAAATGGAAACGAATTCCTAACACATCCATTCAGTCCAAGCCTCTCATGATTTATCACGGAGCGTTTGACGCGACCACCGATGAACTGACAGCGCATCTTGAGGAGGTCGGTGAAGTCGTCCCACAATGGGTCTATAGCATGTACAGCCAAACACACTTCCATTCCACCACTCATGAAGCCCTGGGGGTTGTGTCAGGGCGCGCGCGCCTCTGCTTTGGTGGAGAGGAGAATCCCAAACGCTTTGAGCCCACTGTTCAGAGAGGTGATTTTATTATCGTCCCCGCTGGAGTAGGCCATCGGTTACTGGAAGAGCTGGACGCAGGCGAAGAGCGGTTCAAAATGGTCGGATCATATCCATGTCAGAAGGAGTGGGACATGTGTTATGGGCAACCGGGCGAGGAAGCAAAGGTCAAAGGCATTCAACTGTTGCGTTGGTTCCGCCAAGATCCTTTCTTTGGAGCTGATGGCCCTGCGCTGCATGTCTAACGCGTAGGTTCGGAAAATTTCAAGTTGTATTACCTTTTGATCGTTATATAATCATCGATTCTCTATACATTATGTATGTATGCCGCAATGCATCCAAGACTCCGATCTGTCTTAAACCACAAACTCCGTAGACTGAGAAACGGAGATGAAGTATAAAGCACTCGAGCGAGAAAAGCAAAACAAGAAAAAATATGCCATGAAACAAAACGGTCTTCAGTGACGAGCGGAAATAAGGCAAAGATGTAAGCAAAACATAGCGCAAGATATGTATAGTGAAGCCTAGACTTTACTTAGTAACCCGCTCGACAAGTCTATTCAGAAGAGAATAATTAGCAAATAATCTATAGCATGTTCACAGAAAGTGAGCTCTTACCTGAGAACACTGACAGAAAATGTCATAAGCCAGGCTAGCAAAGCAACTAGCAAGACAGAGGCGAGGGCCTTTTGCCGATCACAGATCTTGTCGTTCTTCGGGGCAATTTCCTGGTTGACTTCAGCCAGCGTGCAAGATCCCTGCACGGTGGATAACGATTCAAATGCCAAGCTTAGATTGGCAGAATCGAAAACAATGAAGATGATATCCAAGAGGATAAGCCGAGCCTTGGCGGATGCAGAGCGGAGACCTAGCGGCTTAGATGTGTATTCGTCGAATGTGATATAAACCAGGTAAACCAAAGCCACCGCATCAACAACGATGGCCATCAGGGCAGATGGACCCTGCGGGTGTTGATATTTGTTAGACAGATGCTGGATAGACCCTCCCAGGGCGAGAGCCGTGAGGGAAAAGAACCACACTGTCAGCCGGAAAATCAAAGGCACTATAGGACTCCTCAAAAGAGTGGTGTGGAAACGCCTGAACCAGATTTCTCTGCGTCGCTTCCTCCTGAGAGGATCTTCTGAATCTTCGGATTGCTCCAGCCTTCCTCGCCATGGCTGGGTGTAATCGCCGTGGTTCTCATCCATCCAATCTGGCGTCACGAGCTTTTCTTCAACACCCTCTGGACGGGGATATGCAATAGCTCTAGAGAAAGTTTTCCAGCGCGATTCACGGCGTGGTGACACTTCCCGTTCGCCCGACTCTTCGTCCCCTCTAGGATCACCGCGATCCGGCCTCGAAGTCGAATAGGGCGAGTGGTTATGTTGAGCAACAATAGCATCATCGGGCTGCGAAGGGAGAAGCCGATCAGTGATGGCAGCATCACTTATATCGTCGTCGTCGTTATGGTCCACCGATCGAATCCATGCTATACGGACCTCGGGTCAGCTCCTACTCTTTGCAAGACAACAAAACAAAACGCATAATGTCGCAGGGGTAAACCTACCTGGCAGAGTACGTATCTTCTTCTCTTTATCGCGCTGACCATTAATTCCCCCTACACCAGCAGTAAACTCCTCTGGAGTCCGCGACGCACTTGCTGACGGATCCGAGATGCCGCTGCGAAAAGGTTCAACGGACCGCGGGTCACTGTTCGGTCTGCTTCGCGAAAGGTCAGACGTTCCTGGTGCCCAGTCCGCAGCGACAGGAACATTCAGTAGTTTTTCATCGAAGTTACTCTCAGATTCTGAAGGAGGCGGAAAGCTGGAATCGCGCGCATCCTGCGCCATTTCCCTTCAGTCAACGACTGATCGCAGGGAGGTTGATTCGGACTCTCGGAGGTTGCGGATAAGCAGCGACGGATCTAGTCTGCATCGCCCATATCCCTCTCGAATGCGGAGAGACGAGATAGATTGTCGAACAGATGTCCAGTTAGTGTGTAAGAAGATGAATGATCTTAGTCTGGGGGCGAGAAAATGATCTGCGATGGCTCAAGGGTCCGCGGAAATGCGAAACAGAAAGGACGAATTATTGGTCGAAGATTGCCTGTAATTTCATCAAATCTCGGCGCGGAATGACGTCTCGAATCGTCGATACGAAGACTGGACACCTGAAAAAAAAAGCAAAAGGCAGAAAAATCTTTGGAGAATTCTTCCATTCCATCACCATATTCTACCCAGGCGAACCAGTCCATCACGACCAACGAGGCATGCAATTTGTACAAACTGTACTCAATCGATTATTTTATCTAGTCTATCGATAGTCGTCTCTCCCTGCGCCGCCCGCTCATCCCCACACCAGCTATCCTTGCACTCCTCGTTGCTATGCGCCTCTTTCTCGTTCCAATCTCGACGAAACGAGCCCTGATCTATTCTCGAGCTTTGAGCAGGGATATTCCTCAGCAGCTTTCGCTCCTCGACCGGATTACAACTAAGGCGGCTCAGACATGGTCGAAATGGGAAGAAGCTGATAAGGGGTGGAAGAAGAACTTGGTTTCCTGGGGAAATCGGGTTCAACAGCGTATTCCTTTTGAGGAATGGGGTCTGAAAAGTATTCCTTCTCTTCAGGCGCAACAGCGACTGGATGAATCACACGGGAAAACAAAGATCGATGTGTTATTCCCGGCAAATGCGATCAAGACGGACAAGCTGTGGTCAATATTGCAGGTCATCGCGACCGAGAGACAGGACTTGCATCGTCAGAGGATGTTGTGGAGCTTCATCGCAGCACCTTTTACTGCTCCTATCGGATTGATTCCATTGTATGTGCCCTGCTACTTGAGCTTGAAGACATTGGTCCTGTTTTGCTAACTGACGGATCTAGAGTACCTAACATTCCCTTTTTCTACCTTGCCTACCGAGGCTGGTCCCATTGGCGAGGTTAGATACATAACGTCTTTAAAAACCTCGCGATTTGCATGCTGACGATCCCAGCGTTGAATGGCTCGAGACACCTCGAGTTTCTAGTCAAAAATGACCTTCTCAACCCGGTACAATTCCCGGGACTCGAGCAACTTTACGCAAAGCGCCTCTCTCAAATACTAGACCATCCTGATCCCGAGAAGTCCACACCGAAAACGGCGGACGATGTTGAAAAAAGCGATGAACGGCTCTTGCTTCGGATGTCCGATGCTAAGAAATTGGCGTCGATCCTTGACGCCCCTGAGCTTGCGTTGGAGGCGGAGCGAGCGATTGTTCAAATCGAAGAGAGCTTGAAATCGAAGGCTCAGTCGGTTCAAGAAAATAGTGACACTAAGGCTACGAAGAAGGATTAATGATCATTTTTCTTGCCAATCGGCCAAATGAACAACATTGGATATCTATTTACGATTTGATTGTCGCTATGGGATGAACATAAAGACTTTAGTGCGCTTTTTTAATGACTTTATTTCTCATAATCAACATACAACAAGGCCAAATATTACTGTACAGAGATGGTAACCCAAGTTCCACTGCCTAAGACCTCCTTGATGTGTTAATCTTACCTTTCTTAATTGCAATATTTGCTAAACTCAACAATATTATACACAGTCGTGGTGAATTTACCGCCCATGTTTTTACACTTGATTGAAATCCAAGATGGTTCCTGCTTGATTAAACTAGCTGATAGGCTCTATTATGCCTTACATATCACCCCTTTCCCCACTGAAGCCGAAGCTTTGAGAACAAAGATCAGATTCGGCACCGTCGTGTTATGTGTCTAGGTTACCCCCCATTGGTTCTGCTTCGACCTTGCGCTTAATACCCCATATATTTCGGTGAAAATAGGTATGCGATTGAGGAAGATGTAGTGCTGGAGGTCTCGTTGGGACCGGAAGGGATGAGGAACCAGAAGATCTGATAGCATTCTGTCAGATTCAAATTGTGCACGAGGGTTATTCGGAGGAAATTTATTTACAGCGCACCAGCTTTGGGGCCATTGTAAATGGTAGCTCGAATCAAGGGCTTGTTGCTTCGTGAAATTTTTCGCCGTGAGTCTATATCTATCAGGTTCTTCAACGGAAATAAATAGTCAATCCACTGACAGGTTGGCTTCAGCTTGCACACCAGCCAGGTCATATTTGGGATATCAAAGTGGATTTGTCTGGGACGTAAATGGCAAAGTGTAGATAAAAGAGAACCTAGATAATGCGATGACACCTAGAAAGGATCAATGCAGGTTGTTGATGGATTCAGTCTGAAGTAAAGATAGAAAGAGGGAGTCAATCCAAGGTCAACGCGTGACTTTCAAGGAAGGACCGCATGTTAAGAAATAACACTTGCCACTTTTTACTGATGGAAAGAATGGAAGTGAAGCAATGTTTTATGTCTACATCCAAGAGAAATAGAAGAATTCAGATTGCGACAAACAAGGGTTGAATCCAATGGTTCCGTTCTGTACAATTTTCTGGTACGACTGACTATAAAACCAACACAAATACACCCCTGCGTACTATGGAATTTAAATCCTTTTCCAGAATCTTCTCGATTCCTTTTCATTGATTTCCTTCTCAGCTCCAAAAATGAAGTCGTCCGTGTTTCTATATAGAGACCCCTGACTATGCGGAACTATGTTGTTCCGATGCCCCATACGGAGCCACTGCGGGATGGCCTGTAGGAGTAGACAGAACGACTGCCCCGACTGCAATACGCATCACTCGGTTTCTTTCTGCGATTTCACTGCGATTCTCTGGGCATCTTTGTTTCTATCCCACGATAATGTCAACCAAGAAAATCGAACAGTGGGAAGTCGAGCGTTACTGGGAGATATTCGCATCACTGTCTAATGGCCAACCGCGCCTAAACAATTCCCAAGCGGCCTCGGTGCTCAGGAACAGTCGGCTTCGCGATGACCAGCTTGAGAAGGTCTGGGACTTGGCTGATGTCGATGGAGATGGGGAGCTAGATTTCGAGGAATTTTGCGTCGCAATGCGCTTGGTCTTTGACCTTGTGAACGGGGTATGCGACCTTTCTGGATCGATGACGTCCCTTGCCTCTATATATGCCTGTCCCTACCTCAGAGAATTGCTCTGGAAATGTCATTTCTGCTAACGAGTTGTTTTGATTAGGAATTACAAGAAGTTCCCAATGTTCTGCCGGATTGGCTTGTTCCCGAATCCAAGTCCCATTTAATTCATGCGACTCGTGCTCTGAGCGGTGGTCAAGAGCAGTTTGAGAGGATCGAGGATGAGGATGACACCCCTGGGCTAAAAGACGGTTTTGAATGGTATATGAATCCGTCCGATAAGTCAAAATACGAGGATATCTTTTCTGCCAACAAGAACCACCGCGGGGACATTACATGTACGTTGAGATCCTACTTTACCTCCACATTCTCTGGAATCAAGAACTAATACAATCATTCCTACAGTCGAATCACTATCACCCCTTTATGAGTCGCTCGATGTTCCAGACACTGATATTCGTTCTGCATGGAACCTTGTCAACCCCTCCGCTTCCCCCGCCATTAACAAGGACGCCACCCTCGCCTTCCTGCATATCCTGAACTACCGACACGAGGGCTTCCGAATTCCCCGAACCATCCCCGCTTCACTTCGGGCCTCATTTGAACATAACCAAATCGACTACCAGATCGATAATGCTCGCCCCGCGCAACGATGGGGGGCTAATGGAGACACCGAGACCCGAACTGGCCGCAAGGCGAAGTTCGGAGATACATACCTCAGCCGTTTGGGCGCTGGAGGAAAGACTTCCTACACCCCCAAGGGCACCGATTTTAGTGATACTATTCAAGATGAGGAATGGGAGAAGGTCCGGCTGAGGCGTGAATTGGCTGAGATCGAGGCCAAATTGAACTCCGCCAATGAAGCAACTAAATTGGGGAGAGACCGTCCTAGGAACGATGGCAGGCCTAACTGGGTCATGATCAAAAGGAGGCGCTTCAGCTTCTCGAGTATAAAGAACGTGAACTTCGCGAATTAAGAGAGGGTTCTGGCCGGGCCAAAGATGGCGAAAACCTGGAGAGACTGAGAGAGGACGTCAAGACCGTTGGTGAACAGGTTGAAGGATTGAAGAGTCATCTTGCCCAACGGAAGGACATTCTTGCCGATGTACGGGGGCAGATTGAAGACGAGAAAGTTCGCCGATAAAGCGGTTTTTTTTTTTTTTCCTTTGTCATTCTGCTCGTTGATCGTTTCTCCTTTACCTTGTCGCACGCATAGTTGTTGCCCGAGTCATCTCATCATTTCTGGCTCTTTTTGGTTCTGCGCATTCATGATTTGTTTGATGTACAGCCATTTCTTTGGCGAGGAGCTTCAGGCGCTAAATGGATCTTGTTGTTTTGTGTTTGATTAGACGGTTTGATTAGAAGATTTCATTAGCCACTGTTGCTTTGCATCTCAAACCAAGCCGTAAATCTATCTATCTAATGTACATAATAGATCCTCATCCACAGTGAAGGTAGGACCTTGAGTTATTTCTACCTTTTCTATCTCCCGAGTATTCCCGTACAGTAGCCACGCAAACGCCGCCTTCAAAAGCAAGTCCACCTTTAACCCCGAAAGTCATTATGATTATCGTCAGTTATTATTCAGTTTCCACTGATCTCAGCCATGATGCCATTTCCTTCACGCTTGGTCTCTACAGCCTTGAATGCCCGTCCAGTCTGGTCCAGACCCTTCTCAGCACGAACATACGCCTCCTCACTGCGGTCAGTCAGGATGTCCAGATCCTTTTGCGATAGAAGAGCACTGGGGTCGGCGCCTGTTTCAAAGCGTTCAAAGTCATCTTCACCAAGCGCCTTCTTAAGGTCATCGACGTCGTTCTGGTTCATGGTGGAACCCGAGTCGAGGAGACTCTTGAACTTGCCCTTCTGGATGACCAGTCTTTCAAGACGACGCTTCGAATCGGCTTTCTCCAAGAGTGTTTGCTCCACGGTACCCTTGGTCGCGAGACGGTACACGATGACTGGCCTCGTCTGTCCAATGCGATGAGCGCGGTCCTGGGCTTGTAAATCTTGCTGCGGGTTCCAGTCTGAATCGTACAGGATGACCGTGTCGGCGGCAACGAGGTTGATGCCCTGCCCGCCTGCGCGGGTACTCAGCAAGAACAGCTTGTGCTTGGGGTCAGTGTTGAACGCCTTGATCTGAGCCTGCCGATCGGTCTGGCTGATTGCGCCGTCGATTCGGCAACAGTGCCAGGATCGGAGCAGTGTGGCCCAGTCTTGAAGGATGTCTAGTTGAGTTTTGAACTGGGAGAAGATGAGGATCTTATGTCCCTTTTTCAAGAGGCAAGACACCAGTCGATCCAGTAGAAGCATCTTGCCAGAAGCAGTGACCAGGGTTTCGTCGATCGCGTTTGGATCGTCACCCCACGGCCAATAAAAGTTATGCGGGGAGTTGCAAGCCAAACGGGCCTGCATCACAGGGTTTTGTAGTTTCTTTTGAGATATTTCTTTTTCTGTATTTCAAATTTTGGTTAGCCAATCACGTCTGGTTGTCCAATGTGGCATTGAAAGGGTTATGCATACTGGCAAGCTTGATTGTTTGTGCTTTTTCGATTTCCTCCTGTTCTGTTTCACCAGGTCCTTCGCTTTCCTCCTCCTCTTCAACACCCAACTCGAGGTCACGCAGCTTGGAATTAAACTCGCGATCACTGAGTTCCTTGTAATTCTGAGTCTTCCGTCTGCGAGTGGACCCGGTGCCATTGGCAGGAGTAGAAGAACGACTTGACTTGAGACTCTTGTTTGGAGTTGACAGTTCACTGCTATCAGCGCTGCGCTTTAGGCTTTCTGACCGTGTTGTCTTTCCACTCTTGGCCATAAGTCTTTTGCAAGCCTTGCCTTCGAGGTACTGACGACCAGTGCCGTTGAGAATTTCACGGTAGAGGTCTTTCTGCTCTCCCGTGAGGGGTGCATAGAGAATATACTCTCGTTTCTTGGGCAGTGTGTCCTCGACGTCAGTTTTGACTCGCCTTAGGAGGAACGGCTTCAAAATTGAGTGCATAGTAGAAACCAGACTGCGCTTTCGGCGCTCGACAACATCCGCTTGGCCATTGTTATCCAGAACCTCGGAGAAATCAAACCAATTCTGAAAGCTGCTGAGGTCATTGAATATTTCCGGAAGGAGGAAATGCAACAAAGACCACAGTTCTGTAATGTTATTCTGCAAAGGGGTGCCGGTGATGAGAAGTCTGTTTGCCGAGTTGTAGCTGAGCAGTTCTTTGATAAGCCGACAATTCATATTCTTCAGACGGTGTCCTTCGTCCTGTCAAATCTTTAGCAACCCGACCGATCTCCATAGCGGGAGGAAGAGAAAACATACCACGACAATATATTTCCACTGGTACTGCGAAAGGAACTTTCGGTCGTTCATACAAATCTCATAAGAGGTACAAACGACCGGAAAGTCCATATCCCTCTGATTCTGCTGCTTCATAAAATTCTTTCTGATGGCTGCACGATCATTCTTGTTTCCATGATACAGAACGGTCTCGATATCGGGCGTCCATCTCCGGAATTCGTCTACCCAGTTGCTCACCGTGCTCAATGGTGCCGCGATCAAAAAGGGCCCGGGGATATTCTTCTCCTTGAAAAAGGCAATCATCGAGATGGCTTGTACAGTTTTCCCAAGTCCCATCTCATCTGCCAGAATGCCACACAGACCATTCATCCAAAGAGACTTGAGCCACTCGAGCCCCTCCAACTGGTACTTTCTCATTTTTCCGCCAGTCACCAGGCCAGGCTGCTGCGTAGCGACAAGCTCCTGCTCACCAAGTGCAGTGGGGTTAGCTTCAAACTCGTCCGCAGCATGCTCCAAAGCCTCCTGAACCGTAGGCTTATCCTCGGCAACCTCCACATCTGCCTTTTGAAAGTAACTCGAAATGGAGTTGCCAGGGGTGGTCGATTTCTTGGGGCGGCCTCTCTTAGACTTTACTGACTTCGTACTGCCGACAGATGTGGGTTGTTCCACCTGGGTTCTTGCACTCGATCTTGTCTCACGTTTCTCAGCCGTATCGGGTTTCTTTTTCTCCTCGGTTGGCTTCTGTTGCTGTTGTCTAGCCGCTTCCAGTTTCGCTTCTTCCTGTTGTTTCTTCATCTTGTCCGCCATGATAGCCACGAAGACCTGAGGAAATCGAAAACCACATGTCAGTGATCCTTCCATCGATTCCAGAAAAGACAAATACGTACTTCACTCGTGTTCAGCAAATGCATCAGCGCCTTCGCCTTAGCATCCATGTTCTCCGGATCTTCCATCATAGCTTTCTCTTTCTCTTTTGAATCCTCAGATGACACCTTGGTATCCTGATCAACAGCATTAGACGAGTTCGGAGAAGATGGAAGCGTGGACTCCTGACGCAGGGGATTATCGCCCTGGGAGTCTGCGGGGGTAATGGGAGTTTCTGGGTTCGACATATTCTGGTCTTTCCGCTGTTTAAAAGGCCAAAAGGGGATTTTCGAAAGCTGGACCATATCAATGCAGTTTTGGACTTTCTTTCTTTTTTTTATTCTCCCCGCATTGAAGGGGCTGCGATAAAGAAAGGTCTTTTTTTGCCCCTTTTCTAAGGGTACATCGGACGGTTGCTGCTTATTCTCTTTGAAGTAATTCGCGGCATGAAAAAGAGAGAGAAATAAAAATTGATACCTGTAGCTAGCAAACAGCCAGACTCCAGAGAGAGTTGGTTCCCCTGCTCTGGGATAATAATCGCCGCTGTCTTTTTTCTTTCACTCTTTTTGCGCGACTGCAAATCCGCCCAGGAGACGCGGAACTTTCGCGTCGGCGCACAGACCACTTTTTGATTGCTTTTTGATGCGTATTGAAGCGCTTGTCATGATGACCTGCAGCACTCTTTGAAGTTTCTTCTTGCATTTCATTATCATTATCATTAGACCTTTGGTTTATACCTTTGATGTCATTCTGTCCATCCATGGTATTAGATATCTATCAAACAGGCTATGAAACACCGTGCCACCATCCATGATATCATATCTTGAAAGCCACTCCTGATCTACAATGCATCAATGAATACGGAGTACATGGGCATTGAGTGGTCAGTTAATCTCATTATTAAAGTATTGAAAGTAATAATACAGTCAGCATATGGAATCCTTCTATGCTTTGTTTCAGATCCTTTGGAAGATTTCATCAAATCGGCATCGAAATACCATCATTCGTTATCCCTTCATTCCCGTACTTGCTGGGTAACAGCTTCAATTCATCAGACTTAGTCCCTGGCATTGCCTTGTTTGATCATCACAGCTGGCACAAGCACCATTTCATCCTCTTCGCCTTCTCCTTCATCCTCCTCCTCGGAGCACCAGTTTTCAGGTGAGTTTATGGAACCGACAGCAGAGGTTATTGACTGCGCCGGTTCATTCAGGGAGAAGCTCGAGACGGTGGTCTGTGATAATGCTGTCCATTCATCAGAATCATACGCCACGAAGGCACTGGCAGGGGTCTCCAGTATAGACATGTCCCGTGAGCCCTCCGTGGTTTCAAATGGGAGAATGCTATCCTCTCCTGCATCTGGTTCTTCAGGATCCGATGGGAACATGATCCTTCCGGGTGGTGTCAATCGCGATTCGATTTTCGGGGTTATGGGATTCTGTCTTGGCTGGAAAATTGGAGAAATTGCATTGGCGTTACTACTTGCTTTGTTAATCCCTCGCTCTGCTTTCTCTCGCTGTGACTCTTGTCTGACCTCTTCAAGTCTTTGTTTTAATCTCATAGACGATGTAGCAAAAGATCTAGAGTTGTTTTCGGCGGAGCCATTTGACCATTGTCTACCTATGGTCTTCGGTAATGCTCGTCGAACATTGAGGGAGAAACTTCCTGAAGGTAGACTTGGGCTTATTTCCGTGGAAGAGGTTCCGTCAATAACCCTGTAGCTTGGTGGAGACCCATAGAAGGAACCAGGTGTTGGAGAGACATTCAAGAACTCCCCTGGTGTACTGCACGAGTGTCCTGAATCGCGTATCTGAGCGGCCCCCTCTGCGCCGATACTGAGTTGAACCATTCCACTGGGCGGGATAAATGGCTGGATGATACTGTCATAAGCACTCTGCCTTTGTGGAGACACCTCCATGTCATCCTCTCGCAATAACAATTGTTGTGGATCGACAGTGGCGCTTCTCCCAATTGGGTTAAAGACAGATCTTTTAATGAGCGTGGACAATTGGCGTTGGCTACTTGGAATCGCGCTTAGGGTCTGGTCACTGTTAGACACAGCAATGTTTGCCCTGGAAGAACACGGCTCAAGTAACCTTTCTGTCCATTCAAATGTCTCTGGCTCCGAGTCGTCTTCAAAGATTTGTAGGACCGCCAAACTATTGCTCCACGCCCCAGCGTAGCTCCTATCAATACCATGTTTGTGCAAGAACCTTCGGGCATTCGTGATTTCGCCAGCATGGCACAAGAGGTAGTCTGTATGAATAGCATCACGCAGCTTGTGAGTATACTGTTTAGAAGCGTTGCGGAACACAAGCTGATGCGGTACCCGTTTGTGTCGACTGCTGTTGTCTATTCTCATAAGCCCCCTGAGTTGCTTTTCTCGCATGCGTTCAAGTAGTCGATTTTCCAGCACGATCTGTTCGTTTCGACCGGAGAAGTATTCGCGGGCCTGATCACTTTCCTCATCTGTCAGTCCAAGCATATGGGAGACACTTGACCAGCTATGGGATTCGAGGAGGTTCTCAAAGATTTCCACCTGGAGCCTTGGGGATAGATCGTTCCAATTGGGGTCCTGAACTGGAAAAGCTGTCTGTTTTCTGTCAGTAAATGCTCTTCTTTCATGTGACATTGCACTCTGGGGTAACTGCATCATTCAACCTGCCTTTCGTAGTGTTTCCTCGAAATTGTCCACCATCACTTCATCAGGACCGCTATCTTCCATGCCCCCATCCGTAATCGAGGAATCCTTTTCTGCAACTGCCATTCTGGCCATGTTCTTCACATAAACTGGGTTGAAATTCCCATTACTCGCAACGTAATTATCAATCAGATTGATTGGGACATCCTCAAAATCCACTCGCGTCTCCGTGTCTTTTCCGCCAGCACCGTTATGACCATTCCTTGACGGACATTCCTCACAATTCCCTATCCCACTGGCCTTTCTCTGATCGCTATCGCCATCTTTCGTAGCCTTTTCAGATATGCGAGGCTTGTCTAGTGTCGGAAACGCAGCAGGAGGTAGGGTAGGATCGAAGTCGATATAAGGAGGTCGTCTTTGGCTCTTAGCTTCGCGAAGTGCCCGGTTTGGAGTTGGTTTATAAAATAGCTCGGAGTCATATCGGTCAGGTTGCTTGACGGTCTCTCGAAGCCTCATAGACATGATGGACGGGCTCCCAGAGGGGATGGCATCGAACAATCACCAGGTCGTGGACGCGTTCTGGGATGTTGCGGGAGGTGTAGTGAGGAGAAAACAATGAATGGGACACAGATGCCCAGGGTACCAATGAGTAACATCAGATATTCTCTTTTTTCGATCAAGTGAACAGATAGGGCCTAGCTGCTTGGAGGTGTAAAGGGCCCGGGTTGAAGAAGTGGGGATTATGAAAGAGGAAAGAGAGCGCAAGTGCATATAGACAACGATGAGATGCACTGAAGCATTATAATTTTCTTTTCCATTCATCTTGAACAAGCTAGAAAGCGAATGTTGCATCTCTTTTTAAAAATAAATTGAGTTGAATTTGACATTAAAACCAAGGAAATAAGCAAGCTTTGTTGGATATTGCCTCTACCATCATACACAAGCTCCAGTTGGGTATCTTCATAAGGAGGCGGAAGAGAAGAAGAACAAGAAACAGAAAAGAATCCCCGTAAGTCTAAAAGCATACAATCGCTTGCAAGCAACAGCCCCATAATTAAAGAGCTTGACTATTCCCACCGGTCCCGGAACGGTGCCATGGGTCTTCTACCAATAGCCAAATCTCCATCCTCATCCATCTCCATGTCGTCGTCACTCATGGTCTCATCACCACGCCGATCATCGAAGCTTCTCTTTTTGGAAATTTGCATCGGGGGCGTGGCCAGATTCGAGTTCGCAATAGCTGCGCGTTTAGCTTTTTCCACATCCCGCTTAGCCACGAGAATCGATTCAAAGAATGCCAACAGCTGTCTCAATGGCTCTTCGATGGAAACACAGAAACGTCTTTGTTGAACAACATGAAGAGCATTGGAGACGTCTAGGTTAAGCATCACCATCATGTAAGCTATCATGACAGTCGCGGAGCGTTCATTGCCTGACTCGCAAAACACGAGGATTTTCTTCTGGTGTGGTATTTCAGATAGTCCCATGTCAGGGGAAGAAATATGATCGTTGATACGTCGGATCGCACGGGGGAAGGCGGATATCAGCTCTTGGTTATTGTCCACATCCACACAATCCGCCTCAATGCCCAACTCTGCCGCTGCCCTTTCTCCGGAAACCAGACGTGCCTGCGCTGATCGTTTGTTTCGAATGGCGAGTAGTAGAGTAAATCCTTCCTTTGCGAGGTAATTCCTATCTCTCAAGCATGCCAACGGGCCTAGATAAAGAAAAGGCAGTATAGCCTGGGCCTCTCTGCGCATTTCGTAATTCCACTCTTGGGCCTGGAATCGGTGGACAAAAGAGTCCAAGTCGACCCTTTCGAAAAATCCAGGACAGACAAAATCACCCTCTTGGAATTCATGTGAAGCCGGGCTAATTGCATCCCCGTTGCATAGATTGTCGTCGTCGAAGATCGGTGGAGGGGCTATTGATATATGCGGTTGAACGGCTCCTGGTGTGTATTCGTATGTTGGAACATATGTAGAGAGACCCTGTTGGTTCATTGGGACCTCTTTGCAACGTGAAGACGAGGCCATCTTCAAACCCCCGCGCGCCTTTGGCTTGACGCTGATAATTCCTTCTGTATTGCTCTTGCTTTTGCTTTCCGCGAGACGGAGATAGTCTCCACAGGCCTGAACCAGGAGAGGCCCGAAGAATACGAAGTGAAAAATCTTCCCAATTCAGACTTGGCTAGGAAGCTTTAGTTTAGGAGAACCCATGCACAATGGAGAGATCATCAAAAGAGACAAAGAGATTGGCAGTCACTGACAAGTTGTGATGTGAGATTTACAGGACACCACACACATGGTGAATGCCAATTTTCAAGTGTGTTCGATTCTGTTTTTCCTTCTTGGTCTTTTTAGGCCCAGAGTTGTGAATATTTAACTGGCTTGTATAAGAATTCAATACGCCATGGTTGCTCCAGGCAGGCGAAGACCGAAGAGGCAGTTGTTGCCTAAGTCACCACCTTCTGGTGGAGGAGTAGAGCATCATTTATGATCGATTACTCAGCTAGACATAAGTTGTATTAGTCATCTATCCTTCAGACGTCAACAATGGCATTATCCAAGGACATTCATCCATTATTGTGGATTTGCCACAGTACGCTTCAGCTGTACTGGTATGGAGCTGCATCCATGAGCTGTGCATATCACTCAAAGTCTCCTTGGAAGCTGATACTTGGCGAAATGAACTGAATATCGGGATCTAGATAGCCTCTAGTAACTGCCTCAGCTTTTGCCTATACAACCATCACATGACTACATGTTTCTAATCTATAACAGGCAGAAGTGCGGTCAACGCGTGATTAAGGTTATGTGACCGAAGTGTGACTCAGAGTCATGGCGATATAAGAGTCATAAGGAGTCATTGTTGATCCACGAGGATGTCCAAGTTTCCACAAGAACAGGCTGGTGTCACATGTTGACTGTGTTTAATATACTATGGTTTTAAGTACAGATAGTTCGAGGCCAAAAAAATAATACTGTTTTATGACCAAGGATCTTCATCCTCGGTTGACTGAGAAAGAGAAGAACCCAAATAAGATTCTAGGTTTTAGTATTGGAGCAAAGACTTGGTAACATTGGAGAGGGGACAAAGGAAACATTTGTGTCAAAACGCCTGGGTATATTTCAAGAGAGACAAAAGGGAGACCACCGTAAAAAACACCGCCTGGTCCGTATCATCGACTGGCAAGCAAACGCCACACTCTTCAGAGCTCCCCGTTTCTTGCGAAAGGGTGCCCTATGTAAATCAATTGCGCTTCTGAGATAGACCAACCCACTTTAAAACTTCCACTGGTATTGCAGACGTTGGAACGCAAACTCAAGGCCCGTATTCTGAACAAAATAAAACGCCCACATGATGCAAAGAACGAGTAACGATTATGAAAGAGAGGAGTAAACACCGGAATGGAGCAGATTCAACCTGTGGGTTCATTCCTGTGGAACGGAAGGTTGGGGAATGGCCTGCTGCAGCCCTGCGACAACTCGCTCCAATTCCTCAAGCCGACGGTCCTTTTCTTGAACCTCGCGCCGCAGTCTCTTGAGCTCATTGTGCAAGTCAACGCCATTCTCCTCCTCATCCGGGATCATAACAGAAGCATCGTCGATCGACTCGCGTTTCCGTTTGAGAGGCGGAGGTGCTGTGATGGAGGTCGGGAGAGGCGATGTCCCATCGAGTTCAGCTGTTGGTACCAGAGGAAGCTCGGGTGACGTGCCATTTTCGGTGTGCATATGGCGACGGCGCAGATGCTCTTTCAAGTTCTCTTGGCGCGTAAATCCGTGTCCTGTACTGCGGTTGCAGTCGGCGTACGGACACATCAGAGGCTTCTTGGCATTGACATTCTTTTTATGCACTTCGCGTTGGTGCCTCAATAGTCCACCAGAGTACGTGAACCCTTGGACCTTATCACACCCCGGTTCCATGCATTTGTAAGGTCGATCATGTTTATCCATATGCTTACTATAGACGCGCCATGGTTAGCTCTGCGAGACTCAATGGGTGGCAAAACAGGAATGAAATCAATCAAGGAATTAGCACTTACTTCCATTCACACGGACGACGGAAAGTCGGAGGAGCCTGCTGGCACTCTGGATGGTCGCAGTAGATTTGGCCTGCGGGATTCTTGGGTGGATCCCGCGCTCTTCTCACCGACAGTCGCG
Organism: Aspergillus sp. 'subgen. Cremei'; assembly: GCA_019976455.1. Lineage (NCBI taxonomy): Eukaryota > Fungi > Ascomycota > Eurotiomycetes > Eurotiales > Aspergillaceae > Aspergillus > Aspergillus sp. 'subgen. Cremei'. The sequence goes on from JAFBMR010000003.1 coordinate 2,864,709, forward strand.
GGCGAGCTCCCTCGACAAAACCAGGAGACATTTGTTCATTCATTTTGGACGGGGGAGAGAGAGATTCTTGGGCAGTAACGAGAATAGATGTTGGCCCACCAGGACCTTCGCTTCGTGGACTTGGATAATCAGTCCCGTCGCCCATATCGTATCGCAATTGAAACCCCGCCGTCGTGTCAGGTGGGGGGTGGTCGTAGCTGGAATTCGAGATAACTAAGAAAATCAAGTGATCCAAATGTTTCCTGAATGCTGAGGCAGAAATAAAGACGAGGAAAAATCGAGGCAGCAAGGCCGATATATGTCGGGGGGTGTGGCACTGTTAGGATGTCGCGGGAAATGAGGTGAGCGCCAAATTTTTCAGGTCGCAAGGCATCCACAAGCGAGCTAGTGGTGACTAAGCGGGATCGGCTTGCGTGGGCGAAAAAAACAACAAAACGCCACTTCGAGGCGCAGCGGCAAATAAGGCACCAAAGTCGGACGAGGCAAGGAGTCTTGTATGTGCGGTGGTAGTATGGGCTGGTCCACCGGGGATGTACTCTTATATTAATATCTCATGGAAAACTGGGCTGAGATATTTGGAAAATAATAATAATAAATAAATAATAAAATAATAAAATAAAATAGAATTAAAAATCTAAAAAAAATAGCGTCAGTGCCTGCAACGTGGTAAACGAGGCGTAGGTAGCAAAAGACGTGGTGTAGTCTACCTCCCTAGTGCACCGATCTGAGGCAGAGCTAGGGGACAAAATCTCTCGGGCTGAGGCGGCAGTGAGTCATGGAGATACAAGTCAGGCAACCAGATATCTCGGTAGGAATGGTGATTATGAAACTCTCATTATCATTCGGGGCATTGCATGACTTCAGTTGGTTGTTATTATTATACAGGCGGAGCATTGTTGTTTAATGCGCCACTCCGTCTGAGTCACGGGACTTTTCTTCAGCCACATCTCGCTGTCGATCCCCTTTACCGCAGGTTGGCTTCGGACGAGAAGACCACACTCGTCTACCATCTCAGTGGTTGGGATTAACTTTGGTTTCTAGCTGGGTCTGCACGATCTCGCAAATCTAACTCAACTAGTCGATGCCTTGTTTAGGCCGTATCGGGGTCACCGACTTATACAATCCCTACCCGAACATCCGCCATCAAACGCAAGATTTGTCGCCCAATCTTGATCTCGTTGCTGCCAGAATGTTGCCTTATCCTAGAAAAGAAAACAAGGGCTATCAACAAGTGTCTACGAAAAGAGCTGTAGACCGGTCTGGGGGTTAAGGAGGGCAAACCTGCAGGAGGTTGGGACCTGAGTCTGGTGCTATATCCCACGCCAGTCCAGGATGAAACAGTTCAATTGAATCTCATGGACGACCTCTGCCAACGTGTCCGACGTAGTGGCGATCCATCCAATCCAGGCATGCCAGTTGATGACTTGGCTTGAGTTTGATATCAAACTAGATCTCAAGTGAAGCGATCTCACCATAGACGCAACCATGCCACAGCCGATGTCGATTTTTCTGCCCCCAGGGGGGTTGCAACACTGTTTCAAGGATAGAAAACAAGGCAACTGATTTGTCTCGCACGAATAATATCAAGTAGAAGCCAGCGATGGATCTCGTACGAGAAAGACCCTTCCTGTCGACTCCGCCAACCTGTGTACAATACCCCTATTCAACAATAATAGCAACCGGAGAATAAACCCAGAAAATCGATTGCGTCAGACATCAGGCATCTCCATTTCATCACTCAAAAACTGGAGAATGAGAATGCTCAGTGTTGCACAGGCAAAAGCAGTAGGATGAATAAAATTTGTCGATCCCCCTCATATCGTGGCGCAGCGTGCCAGAATGGCGGGAGTTTCGGGGGTTGCCCTAGGTGTTGCTACTTGCTATCGTCAGTTGTCTCAGAAGCCCCGTGGAGATGTCAGTCAACCTTAGTTATGCTTCTTTTTCCCATTTTCGTCTAGCGATAAGTGCAAAATCCTGGTCAACGAAAAACCAAGGTGGCGGAGTATGCAGAAGCCAGGGTCAAGGTGCATAGATCTTCCTTTGGGGTCCTTTGAGAGGATATATATTAGACCATGCCAAGTCTGCAGATTCGTAGATGCCTAGTGTTCTCAAGTATTCTATGCAGTCTATCGAGTCGTTCACTTGAGAGATTTGAGGGGATTGAGGGGATTCTTGTTTATAAATAGCAGGATTTACAGTGCCTCAGTCATTCGATTTGTTGAAGCCCTCGGCTGTTAGACCCACGTACGAGAATTCCGATGCAAGGCCAAGAAAGGATTCAGGGTTCTGTGGGGGATAATGGAAACAAAGAATGCATTCGACATGTCTTATTAGACTAGGATCTTCTGGAAGCATCAGGCGATGTAACTATGGCTTCAAGGATGGACCCTAGACTGGCCAATCTTACAAGACATAGGAGAACGAGTGACATAGTGGGATTTATTGTAAGGGTAATGGCTAATCTGAATCCTGCACCAAGAAGCATTGTCAATGAGGCCTAAGCAGGCCCAGTCTGACGCTGAAGTTGGCTAGAAGAAGTAGATCCTGAGCAATGCCCATTGAACATTCTCTTCGTCACCAGGTCCAGATGGATTCAAGGCAATATCTGCATCGCCATGAAAATGCCGCAAAACTAGAAAAGGAATCAACAGGGATGAAGATAAAAATAGTAAGTGACAACAAAAAAGAAGAATCCATGGCATCTTCCACGATGAGTCCACTCTTGTCCACCCGTTCGTGGAGAAGTTGGACTCGTCGGCATCCTCAGAATGGCCGAACATGAGCGTAAAATCCAGCATGTAAAAGCACGGGGTGTTTCACGGACTCAGACCACAAGTAGGTGAACATAATCTTGGAATATAGTTTATTCGACAGATACAAAGCAGTCGCTTCAAACCGTGGTGGTACATGATCCCGTGCCGTAAATAATACTGGATGCGATAACTCTTCCAACTGACAAATAACATTCTTTGCCTTGTGAATCGCAACGGTTATCTGTTGACAGAAGCTCCCAAGTAGAAGAGCCCCAAGAAACCCCAGCTGTTTTTCAATGTAGAGCACTGGGAAGTTCACTCTCACCGTGGCTGTCCTATCGAGGCATAAAGGAAATTTGCCATGTCCAACGAGACGATCGACAATGAGAGCGGGTTCCCAAGACATAAAGCCATGGCAGAAGCAACCCAAACCATTCCCGAGAACAATGAGTTTTCTTTTTCGTTCATGGGAACAAATATTGGCTTTGGGCACCACTCTTGCTGGTTTAGGATATGAAATTATCACAATCAATCATAATTACCCCCAACCTGGCTTGCAAACGCAGTGGAAACGCTGCGGGCATCGTCGTCATCTTGGATGTGACCCGGGATGCCACGTGTAACACGGATGCTAGCAGAGCTGCCACCGAAGATGCTGCCGTTATCAGGAACTCCCGTCTTGTAGGGCTCCCGCCCACCGGATTCCACGTAGCGCTTCAGTCGATCGGATTGGCTGAGACTGGGTTGCTTGTTCATATCGTTGATGCTCAATCCAGCAAGGCTCACACCACCTTGGTCAGCACTCTTGCCATCAATTATGCTTCCTGTAACATCGGACTCGGTAGCTGCAACAGACTCTCCAGTAACGCTTGGTGCTCCCCTTCCTTTGTTACCATTGGGCCGACGACCACCCGGAAGGGAAGGCCAAGAATCTGCGAAGTTCTGGAACATCGGAGGGTAACCAGAAGGAATGCCAACACCACCAAGGGCTGAAGAATGGACCGAAGAAACGTCATCAGGGATGTAGCCGACTACCGATCCTGAGTCGTGGTAGTCGTTTCGGCTACCATTTCTTCCATTCATCATACCACTGGTGACATTGGACGCATGATTATAAGCCATCTGGAAACGTTGAGGACCTCTGTAAGCCTGCTTGGGGCGACTGAACTGAATGAGGGATTCCTGGAGATTGGACAAAGGTCCTTCAACAAGACAGTGGCGTTCCTTAAAATGCTGAAGAAGACAGTTCCAGAGGGGATGCTTGGACAGCACCTTTGGATTTCCAAGAATGACTAACCCATACTTCGCTCGGGTGAGTGCAACGTTAAGACGGCGCGGGTCACTCAAGAAACCAATACCCTGGTGATCGTTCGAACGGACACAAGAGAGGATGATGAAGTCCTTCTCTCGTCCTTGGAAAGCATCGACAGAAGCAACCTCGATTTCCTTGTAGTGTTCCTTCTTGAAGGTACCGTTGGCTTGCATGGAGCTGACAATGTAGCTACGTTGACCTTCATAGGGAGTAATGATACCAATGTCCTGCGGTTTGACGCCCGCTTTGAAGAAGCGAGTAACAATTTTCTCCACATTCGTCGCCTCTGTACGGTTGAGGTACGATGTTCCGGATGCCGAAATTTCTTCATTGCCCAGGTTTGACCAAAACATCATGGGGTTGTCACTAATTGGCCACGGGAAGTCGTCACGGCGAAGACGGTCAAGGGACGTGATACCATTTTGCAAAGACCCCTCATAAAACATATTCGACGGAAACTCAGAAAGGCATGGGTGCATACGGTACTGCACATTCAAACGGATGGGGGAACAACCCAATATAACGAGCCGCTCGAAAAGTGACTGGTTGAGACCAGCCTTGGCCGCTTTCTTATTCATGATGACAGGTCCCAGCTGCTGGTGATCACCAACCAAAACGACCTGCTTGCAGCCAAGAACAAGCGGGATCATGCATTCTGGCTCTGCTGACTGTGTGGATTCGTCGATAAGAACAGTTCGGAACTTGAGTTTGGAAAGACGAGGATCACCTGCACCAACGCAAGTACAGCAGATGACATCGGCGTTGTTCAAGATTTCTCGCTCGGCAGAACGAGTAAGTTGTTTCAACCTCTTTTCATCTTGACTGGACAGTTCACCCAGTTCAGATTTCAATTGATTGAGCTTCTTGAGCTCGATGTTGGTGTCATTCTGGCGAACTTGGTCGTGCAAGGAGAGGAAGCCAACAGGGGACTCGACATCCTCACGAGACTTAGCTGTCACACGCACTGTCTTAAGGCCGGTCCTGTGGATACGCTCGCACAGCTGGTCTACCGCAACGTTGGAAGGAGCGCAAACCAGAACCTGACCTCCATTGATCTTCGCAAGGTGGTAGATGATCGTAGCAGATGTGACTGTTTTTCCGGTTCCGGGGGACCTTGGATCAAACTTAGAGGCCTCTGTAGAACACTCTTGACCGCATTGATCTGACTACCGTTGAGTTCTGGAAGGCCGGGAACACTGAACTTTTTGGGCATTTGAGTCTTCATCGGGGCGGCTGCAACTTCGTGTCCAAGGAGGCGATGGAAAATATAACCAGACACACTCATCTCATCAACGGCAAAGGTCTTCATCGCGAGCTGCATACGGTCGAAAGAGGTTGACTTCCAGACATAGTCTGCGGTGAAGTTGTGGGTGCACTCCGTTGGAACAGACTTGTGATCCCCCTTCGAACGCAATTCAATGGTTACCTCATCAGATTGGTTGTTAGGAATCTTGATAACATATCCCACTCCTTCCCACTTGGGCCGCAATTCACCATTGTACTTCAGACGCATTTCGTCTCCAACAGCCAGTTTCACATCCCCAAGCTCAAGCTTCGGAAGAATGAAACTTGCGAGATGCTTGTTGTTAAGACCAAGATCCCAGCGCACAATTAAACCATCCTGTGACTGAGACTCTTTCAGCTTGCGGTCGTAGTCTGCCTCGATCTTCACAAGGGGTCCGAAGATATTTTGGTACTGGAAAGCATCATCGTAACGCAGGAGAACTGGAGCGGGTTCGTCATCGACTGCTGTGGCCTTCTCGAGATCCGAAAACGTCGCTTGAGAGTTTTCCTTCCACATCTCCTCCAACTTGGCAATCAATTGCGGGCTCAAGTGGCGTGCACGGAGCTGTTCCTGATCGGAAGGCGCAGCCACAAGCCACGGCAGAAAAGAGCGGTCCTCAATAAGCGGTTGCCATCTAGATGTATCCCAGTTCATATCCTTTGATGAGGGCATGGCGGCACAAGGTTGTCGACACAAAAGAACAACAACTGTGTCTGATTTTGCTGGGATGAAACCAAGGAGGAAAACGTTTTTCGTGCCGCAGTTGTAGCATTCTAGGATCGTATCGCCTAGTGATGAGGCAGGGTGTAATTGAACTTCCTTATGCCGAGCTCGGACAAGATGGTTGACAATGTGCGAGGAGGAAGTGTTGCCACGGGCACTGCAAAACCATTTGGTACAACCCAGACATTTGACAACACTGCTTGCATTATGGATACCGCAATACCTAAGGCAGAGAAAGGTTACTGTTAGCAAAACAAATAATATTCCTTATACCCTCTTTCAAGGATCGAGAAAACCCGTCATACTCACGCGCATGCATGTGGGGGAAGCTCTTTTTCTTCCTCTACCTTCCCTTGGCCTTTTGTATTCTCACCAAGGTGGGCACTGGTCGTACTTTCTGCATCGTCATCCCCGAGAATATCCGAACCCTCATCATCATCGTCATGTCGTCGCGGACGGGGTGCTCCAGACATGTTGAGAGTGCTCTCTTCCAAATCTGTTGTAGCCCTATCATCACCCGCAGGTGACGCAGTGTGGTGGTTTCCATCCATCTTGGGTGTTTAATAAACGATGAAAACAGTCGAATAAATCAAAGCAATATCCGAAGGCGAAGAATGCCCAATCCACCGAAAATTAAAACGAGTCGGTCATGCACGGACTTCTATTACGTCGAGACTGGGATAAGAGTTTCGAAGAAGAGAGTGTAAAGGGACAATCCGGCCGTCCTCCTAATTAAAAAAGGAAATAGTACCGTCTTGTCAATCGAAATGATCGAGCGTGTCACAAAAGTGGAGGGGCGAAAGAATGAGTAACTAAATCCGGTCTCAGCAACCATTGCATTCATTCACCAAAGATATGAGGGGAAGAGGCCCCGGTCCGCGGGAACACATACATGCTATTGAGGGGCAAAATTTTCAATTCCACTGAAGCCCACAGTCGCCACGGCACCCGACAAAAGAAAGTCGATTTGTCCTGATATCAGGATGTGCTGAGTTCCTGGTCTCCGCGAGTGGGTGGTTTTGCGATCGGTCGATCGATTTATCGGACGTTTTGCCGCCAAATCCCACACAATCGGGTGGCCCAGACGGACCACAGACGCAGTTTACTCCCAAAAAAAAAAAGTTGCCCGCTTTTCTCCAAAATGTAGACAAACCACTTCGAAGAACGAGACATACATTTTCAAGATGCTTGTGAGTGATATCTACAAAGGGGGCTATAGCAAGAGCAAAAATTCATTTACTAACTTTCTTACAGCGTCGTCAAGCCCGTGAGCGTCGGGATTACCTCTACCGGAGAGCTCTGCTTCTCCGCGATGCTTCTATCGCCGAAAAACGAGCCCAGCTGAAGGCTTCTCTGGCCTCTGGAAAACCTCTTGATCCCTCCATCGCCGATGACAAAGCTCTTCGCGAAGACTTCAAATATGACGAATCGATGCCTGCGTCGGCGGATAAGAAAGACCAGGATCCGGATGCATTGGATGTTGACGATGAATATGCCCTAACGTCTGGAATCATCGACCCCCGTCCTATCGTTACTACTTCCCGTTCCCCTTCTGTTCGTCTAGGCACATTTGCCAAAGAGGTTCGCCTGCTTCTTCCAACATCCATCCGCTTGAACCGTGGAAACCTCGTTCTTCCAGATCTCGTGTCCAGCGCAAACGCCGCAGCAATGACAGACATGATCCTCCTTCACGAGCACCGTGGTACCCCTACTGCGATGACAATTTCACACCTTCCCCACGGCCCGACAGCCAGCTTTTCTTTGCACAACGTTGTTCTCCGAGCCGATATCCCCAACGCCGCTCGGGGAACCGTTTCGGAGAGCTACCCTCACTTGGTCTTTGAGGGATTCAAAACCAAGCTGGGTGCCCGCGTGGTTCAAGTCCTGAAACATCTTTTCCCGCCGCGTGAGGCTGGCAAGGTCGGCAACCGTGTCGTCAGCTTCGTCAACAAAGAGGACAGCATTGAAGTGCGACACCACGTTTTCGTGAAGACTGGATACAAGGACGTCGAACTGGCAGAAGTTGGACCGCGGATGACAATGAGACTATTCGAGATCCGGGGAGGCTCGATGGAGAAAGGCTCCAGTGGAGATGTTGAATGGGCCCTCACGCAATACACAAGGACCAGCAAAAAGAAGGATTACCTCTGAGAGCCTACGGTTTAGCATCTCAGTGGCTGCATGTATAATTGTTTCTTTCATGGAGGTAAAAGAAAAGTATGATTTGGCGCACAAGGTGTTTGAAGGGGAATTAGAGGGTCAATATTTTTGGCAGTTTGGCATTCCTTATCTGTATACCCAATTTAAAAAAAGTTGATATCTTATTTCATCCTGCTCTTATACTTCTCAATCACATACGCGATATACAGGATTGCATTTAACTGGCTCCTTAGGAATGAACACCTGTTGTGGGTATTTCTCGAGGGATCGTAATAACCTGAAGAATGCATTGCCGCCAACGGTCTTTTCCATTGCGAGCAGAGAATAAAGGAAACCATATAACTGCTAAGTCACGAATCCTGCAATAAAAATAAGGAAAACTGGAAAGATCCGGCCACAAAAGTTCCTATGCGTGTATAACCCCCGCGCCTGGATATGTTAAGGAAACCCATGTAGTATTTGCCTAGACGGCCTCGTACTTTCAATCCAATTTGCATGTAACCAAAAAGGCATTCCAAAAAAAAGCTTCCCTGAAAAAGTGATTATCGATCGAGATATGAAAAGAAGCAACGAGAAAATAAAGAAGAAAATCCAAAATATATGGGGCATCGAGATTCTCAGCAACTGCGGAGATTTAGCCCTAGGCAAAAAACTAGATGTCACCATATAGTATCTTTGATCGTGACAACGCGGGTTGACATCTTTCACACACTCGGAGTATGTGGGAGGCTCACTGATTTCACTCTCCCCGGGTTACCTGGCTCTGTTGGCATTCTATCCACAGAAGAAGAGGCCTCAGGTTCGTCGAGGTGCTCTGCTGCATCCTCATATTCCGACATCTCATCTTGATCTACCTGTACCTGGTCTTCGTTTTCTCTCTCAGGTTCCACAGGCTCATGCTCAAGATCATGTGCAATCGAGTATTTGTCATCTTTTTGAACCTGTTCTTTTTCGAGCGCATCTGTTGGTCCATGTCGGAGGAAGCCTGCCAGAATTGATGCTTGGACTTCGTGACGAAACCATCCTTGATTCACAGGCAGTATGTTACCCTCAGAGTCCTGTTTGGGTGCTAGCTGCATGCCTTCAAATCTTCTCTCCCACTCCACTCCTGTCTTATCGCGGAAAAAGTCCTTGAATGCCTTCAAGGCAAGTTCTCGCGCGCTCCCAAGAGGAGCAAGGAGCTCGGCATCCGACTTTCCAGTCCGGCTGTATTTGACATGGGTAGCATATTTCTGTGGCTCGGTATTTGATTCGTAGATCTAGATGGATTTAGCATATGGTTTCTAATGGGCGCATTGAACGATTAAGACCAAATTAACGCAATAGCATTTACAGTAGGCATATAGCTATGAGACACTCACTCTGAGCTGGAATTTTTCCCGGGACTTGGCCAGTGGCCTTACAAGAGTGGCATAGTACGGTTCTCCAGAGTCCGAATCGAGGTAAGGGTGATAGTTCACTTCCAGTGTCCAGAATATCAGCTTATCATCTTAATACCAATTTCTGAGCAAGAAATACGTACAGGCTTCTGTTCTGGCCTTCGATGCCCGGCAATTGCTATCGAAGATATCCTGTGATTTTGCTTGGCCCAAGCATCAGCACTGAAATATACCACTAGGATAGAGGGAAACAATACTCACGTTTCTTCTTCTTTGGCTTCGGTGCCCTTGTTTTGGATTTATTGGCAGTTGCCCCTTTCATCTTTGCATCTCCAACGAGGTTTTCTAAAAGGTAAGGGGTTTCTTGCTTTGGCTTGCGCGATTTGGATGTTAACGAGTCCGCTATCCACTCGTACGATACAATCTTCACGGTTCTCAATCGTTTCGCTTTCCGGACTGTCCCAGAATAATTAGCAAACAGTGATCTCCAAGAGGAATTTGTGGACTTTTGAGAATAAATACCAGTTTCTCCATTCTTCTTGTATGCGTCTATTGTCGTAATCAAATGGGTAACGTCTTCGTTTATGACTTTGGAGTAAACTCCCCCATTGTTTTTGACCCATAGAGGTATCTTGTCTGTATTTCCTTCAAAATTGCCCACGGAGCATGCGTGAACCTTTTCGAATGTTATTGTCATATTTCAAGGGCTCAAGGTGTGAGGGTCTTAGATGTATTGTGGTTTAGCTAGGACTGGGTGATATGGGATTCGATGGTCGAGGGTAGGCGGGTTGAGTTGCGTGAGATGAAGAGAGTGAAGAGAATAGATAGTAAAAGAAGAAGGATTAAATAGTCTGGGGAGCGAATAGGTGGAGAGAAGTAAAGTAGGAAGGCTATCTGAATCAAGAGAGTTGTTGAATTGAGGCCGTACTGAGATAGCTCTGGATGCAGTGTTGTTTTGAAAGTGAGCTTGGGATGAGATCTTACTGAAGTGAGGGAAAGTTGATGACGATATTGTCATTGATCTACTGCATTCCTCGAGAAGTAACCCCGAGCTATTCTCTTCAGCCTGTGTTGATCTGGTTTCGATGAATGGAGAATTAAATCGGGCTCACTACTGCGCATCCTCGATGATGAGTTTAATACATCACGGTCAAAGTGCAAAGAAGAGTTCACAAGGTGAATTGAAAGACCTACTTGAGGCTACAAGAAGCATACCCTAGACATGAAACAGGAAATTTGAGAGCATAATCTTACTTAGAAAGCGTATAATTGTAGCCATGACATACCCGAAGGTTGATGTAAAAGAAATTAAAAGCCCGAGATTTTGAAGCATTTCAGTTCATGAAAGATCGTCATCATAGATGTGTTGGACAAACAACAATGCTCTGCTCTAAACACATGAAGGTGTGTGTTGAATCATACCTAGCCCGAGAAAATCATAGCTGCAGGCCTTTCACTGCTTGCACGAATGCACGGATTTTGTCTAGGTCTTGAGACCCGTCTGTTTCTACCCCGGAGCTGACATCCACTCCAACCACCTTTTGCCCGGATTTGCCCAGGTTCTTGACAGTATCGACAACGTTACCAGGGCCCAGACCACCAGCCAAGATGACTCGCAAGCCGTCGTCACGGTCCAAAGCCTTTTGCACACGGGATCGGTCTAGCAATTCACCGGAGCCTCCCGATGCGGAATCCAGCAGTGGCAAGGTGTGGTAAGCCCTTCGAGCAAGTCCAGGTTCGTCCAAGCCAAACCTGCGAATAACAGGCACTGGTATCACACTAGCCCATTCCAATGGTTCAGATCCATGCAACTGTACAACATCGAGCGCCAACTTTTGCTGCTGAGCCAAAACGTATGATAGCGGTTGATTCAGGAAAACACCAACAAGCAAAGCCCGGCTAGGATGGCGCAGAACTTCGACAGACTGATCAAAATAATCAACAGAGGCGGCATTTGCCGACGTGTCTTTGGATAGGGCAGTCGGACGCGGGGTTGATTTGACAACCTGGGAGATCCGCAAAGCAACATCATCTGGGACAGTCCGTTTCCGCCCTTGAACGAGAATAATTCCGACAAGGTCTGCACCAGACTCAATGGCAGTCTTGGCCCCCTCTTCAGTTCGAGTTCCACAGATCTTGACCAAGGGGGAGCTGTGTGTTGTCTTAGGGAGCTTCTCAGTAGTTCCACCCAGAAGCTCTGCGACAAATGCGGAAGTGTCAGGCGCTCGCATGAGAGCTTCTCCGACAAGAATGGCCTTAACGCCTTCCTTTTTATAAGCCTCGACATCCTTGGGCCCAGAAATTCCACTAAGAGCACACACGATTGTGCTTTCAGGTACCTGGTCCATCAGTCGGCTGGTAGTGCCGAGATCCACTTCAAAGCTTGTCAAATCTCTGTTGTTGACACCAATAACTTCGGAACCAATGTCAACGGCGATCTTCATTTCTTCGGGGGTGTTGACTTCAACAAGAGGCTCCATCCCAAGACTACGGGAGTAATTGTATAGTCTTGTAAGAAGCTCAACACTAAGCATTTTCACAATGAGCAAAACAGTGTCAGCTCCAGCTAGACGTGCCTCCAGAATTTGATACTCGTCAAACACAAACTCCTTCCGCAGAATAGCAGGTCTGTTAGTCAGACCCTCTAGACTCTGGCGAACAGCACGCAAGTCATCAATGCTACCTTTGAACCACTCGGGCTCCGTGAGCACAGAGATGACACTAGCTCCGGCCTTTGCATATTCCCGAGCCTGAGCAGGAGCACAGGCTGATGCTGCGATCATACCCTTAGAGGGAGAAGCCCGTTTGATTTCTGCCATAAGCGAAAGAGGGTAGGGCGATTGCCTGAGACGAGCGGGGAACGACAATTGGGGAGGTGCGATATTAAGATCATAGGCAGCCTGGAGATCCTCCGGTCTTTGCGAAGGAATGGTCTTCTGGACGGAAACTGCAGCTTTACGGTGGTCGTAGATCTTCTCAAGGATGGAGATCTTCTTCCCCGGCTTGGCGGGGCCGCTTGAAGCATCTTTCGGGGCTGACGACTTGTTGTTACCCTCCCAGGTGCCCGATGTAAGCTTGAGGAAGTTCCTAAACATGGTTCGTCCATATTCAGTGAGAATACTCTCAGGGTGGAATTGGACACCCTCAACAGCCAACTGCTTGTGTCTAACACCCATGATGACGGTCTTGCTGCTATCGCCACCGAACTGGGCCCAAGAGGATACTTCGAGGCAGTCAGGAATCGTGGAATGAGTTCCGGCAAGTGAGTGATAGCGGGTCACTGCGAAAGATGCAGGCAATCCTTCGTAGACGCCCCGGGAGTCATGTTTCACTTCCGAGGTCTTGCCATGCAGGATCTCGCCTGTAACATCAACCTTTCCGCCAAAGGAGGAGATCATGCATTGCTGGCCCATGCAGACTCCAAATACTGGCACTTTACCAGCGAAATGCTTGATCGCAGCATTGCTAATACCGGCATCCGTCTCGGGATGGCCCGGACCAGGGCTGATAACCAGCTGAGTCGGTTTCTTCGCAATCAGGTCTTCCAGTGAGATTTCATCATTACGGAATACCGAGACTGTGGCCCCTTCAAGCACAAGGTATTGGTAGACATTCCAGGTAAAGGAGTCGTAGTTGTCAATGAGAATTACATTCGAGGCGCTGTCCAGCTTGGCAGCGCTGGTGGGATGGTGGGGGGAGTGGTCAACAAGATCGGCCATGATCGCGATCTATATTTCAGAGAACGAGCGTTAGATTGAAGAAACTAAAAAGATAAGCACCAGGCTAGGGGGTTTAAAAATATCCATTACTGACCTTCCCAATGTCAACTATGGGGATACGTAATGAACAATCCAACTGCAAGGGGAGTCCCTCAACTTGACTCAGCTCTGGAGGAGAAAAGAAACGGGAGTCTTTCCTAAACGGGAAATGCTGTCAAACAGTGCAAAATGATACCACACCGCCCAGCGCTAAACCCGAATAGGCATTCATTGTTGACCCCAGAGCGCTCCTTGAATATTCTTTTGGGCGGCCGCCGTCAACTGAAGCTCTCTTGGTGATCGCTTTTTTTGACCACGAGGCTTTGTCGGGATTCCCTCCCCCACTGCATATTTCCTCCAATTCTTGTGGTGTCTATAATGATATAATTGTCCCGTCAATGGCTCCTGTCCCGGAAGCCTATTTTCCGTCCCTGGACAAGTGCTTCTCCGGGGACGTCCAGCTTCTGTACGCGCTTACTTTGCTATCAACCATGAGACAGAACAAAGTGCTAATGGGCTATTAGATCCTGGAGGAGGGCCTTCCTTTATACGTGCAACCCCGAAGATGACGTTGACGACTCGGGCAGTCTCCATGCCTTTTTATCGCATCCAGAGAGCGTCAGTTTATTATCGAATTGCTTAAATCCCTTCCCCGCCCCATCGACGAAAACAAAGACGGATTTCGATTCGAAAACCGCCGCAATCCATGCAGAGACTATTACCCAAGCTTCGTATGATTTGAAAGAAGTCAAGGCCGATGCATTGTGGCTGAGTCAAAAAGCTGGCATCGACGAAATCACGGCCCTACGAATCGCGGTTTTGGAATGGCAGAGTCGCCCGTCTGCGCGTCTTCTGGCTCGGTTCTCTGATGAAGAGACCACCAGTGTCCAAAGTGCCACCGGCACTGATAATTTTCGTGTGTCGCTAGCCGGCCCGAATCTTACTGAAATCCTCAAGCAGAAACCAGGTCGCGAGGACAACTCTAGCTTTGCTTCCGAAGAAAGCCGGCATTTTCGACTGCGCAATCTATACCTTTCGGAAAGAAGCCATGTTGTAAAAACATCTCGCAAGCTTTTTGCACTGTCTTTGCACTGCAGTACCCAGAATGAACCTCCGGTTTCCGAGAAAGATGGAAGCGATAGAAGACGTTCGCTGTGTAAGCTGGGAGAGGCCATTTACAAAGACAAGTCAAGTGGGGATAATTGGCGCCAGTTTCTTCAAAAATGCATTGACGCTGTACGCGATCGGCTATCCGCATTGGAAGGAGATGGTGGCTGGCTAGGGGCAGCCGAGTGCAGCGAGGAGCTGGAAGATGTGTGGAGGACAATTGTTGCGGAGGAAATAGTGCATATCTTGCAAATTTTGTTCCTCGAACTTCAAGCATCTACAGAAATCCCCACGGCGGATCTTTTACTATCATGGCTTCGCCTCATGGCCAACTATAGCTTCCTGGAATCCCTTCAAGTCGTGAGTCGTTTTTCTACCCGCCCCCTCCTATCTTGTGGGCATATAAGAGTGACTAACTATGTGACAGCCATGTCAAAACCCTATGGAAGTAATGCTACCTCTTCAGGCCCTTGTATCTTTAACAACCCTCACCTTTTTGAAATTGCCGCTTTCTATACCGTTCATTATCAACAAAACCCCTTCAGAGCAAGATACATCTACTAAACCGCGCTACTTCCTCTCGAAAAATGACATTTCACAGCTCAATGATTTGTTCATGACTGCGTGTGTGGACTTTAAAACTGCACATCCAGCAGCGTTTTCGTGGGGATTAGTTCTGCACACCATGAGAGAGCTAGCACTCAATGACAAAGAGACACGGGAGCTCGAACAATTTCATAGTGCAGTCGATTCGTTTCAGTCGAATACCCCTCATGCAAGCCCAGGCGGAGGCTCGGAGCTTTCGTTATATGAAGAGTTGCTTGACTGCGCTCGAACTCCCAGATATACCGCCGATGAAACAATTACTCTCCTCACTTCGGACGCAGTGAAAGAGACGGTATTCGAAACCGTCATCGCGCTGGCTACCAAAGTTGGAACGACATCAGCAATTGATGATCTCCTGACAAGCCAATGGGTTCGTGTCGCACTCTTGGATCTTGTTCGAGTAGCGATTGTGTACCTGGACTATTCCCCCGAAATTGTGGAATCGGTCCTAGCGATTCTTACCGGGCCACCCCCAGAATCCGCATGGTGCCCGGATACCATTTCAGCTTCCACTAATGATCCTAAATGTATCTTTATGAAGGATGCCCTTTTGATGGACAATATCTTTCGCATAGCACGCTCCCGGTTTCCATACGAAACTGTTCCTTTCTTGAAACTCTGCCGGGCTCTCGTCAACAAAGATCTCGTCAACTCGGATGGCCTACCTGAAATTCTCGGAGAACTCGAGAATATGAACACTTTCACTCAAATTGTACCGCCAGAGTTTCACGGTTATGAAACAGTCCGAGAAGACGAGAATGCAAATTTTGTCTCCCTCATTCAATCACTTCCAATGTTCGATTCTGCCCCCAGAAGACAAACAGCCGATTATCCTGAAAGCAATGCTTTGGTTGTCACTGGCTCTTCACAACTTCCACCTACAACCATTGGTCAAGTGGTATCCGAGTTGAGGCCTGCAGTGGTGATGTGGCACCACCAGTACTCTTTTCTGAGCTACCTTGGAAGTTTGCTTGAGGAATGGAATGAGGTTGGCGGATACTCCTCGGGATGGAATGATGATTCTATCGCGGACATCATAGGGCTGTTAGCGGATCTTCTGATCGCTGCCAAAGATATACAACCAGAGGATGATGCTAATCTGGGTGCCAAGAAGGTTTTGGAGATGGCGAGTGATGGCCTATCTCGCCAGAGTGACATTGTCTCACTGATATTTGAGATTTTTGAACGCAATTTGCAGGACATTGGCCCTAGAGCTGGATCAGAAAAATTGTTAGAATCTACAATTGCTAGCTTACGTTTTATTCGCGGACTCGTGGCAATTCTGCCTGGCAGAGTGTGGCCTTTACTCGCTCGAAGCAGCTTGCTTGGATCTGATGGGAAAGGAGGCACGATGACCGCGGTTGTTTCTTCAATGGAAGTAACCTCGGGCGACTATCCCTTCCTCCTCAGCTGTGTGGGCTTGTTTGAAACTGTTGTCAACGATGCAGCCTCCCGTGCACTGCTGAGGAAAAGCCCAAACAGCGTTGCAGGTCGATCAGCAACATCCTCCGACTGGAGTTCTGGTCTTCCTTCCCACATTATGAGGAACATTCTTCTTAACTTCATCCGTACAATGGTTGAGATTTACAACAGCAACATCAACTGGCGATTCAATGCACCGGAACAGAGATTGAAGATAAACACCGCCCTTGCTAATACATTTGAAAGAGTACTTTATTACACATATGGTACAGATGGCATGACAAAATTGGAAGCAAAAGTTACTGGTGTCTTTTCTGCATCTGCGGCATACCTTATGGACGTGTTGCGGCCACAATCAGTGGCCGATCTGCCTTTCAATCCGATCCTTCGACTGATCGTCGATGGCCTTCAAACCCCACCCACTCTATACCTTCGCTACATGATGCTCGTGGAGAACCAAGTACAATCGACTCTTGAGCTCTCCATCAAATTAATACAAGCAGCCCATCTCCGAGATTACCCGGTTTCAGTGCTAGAAGATCAACTATTCAAGGCAACTCCAGTCCTTGTTAAATTATATGCACTACATGATAGTTACCGACTACCAGTCATTTCGCTGCTCAATGTCCTCATATCAAGTGCTGCTTCGGATCCTGTGAACGAGCCACCGTCTTTGGTTGGTCATTTGGGAGCAGACTCGTCTTGTCTCTTCCTCGATGTATTGTCGCAATTCGACAAGCCACTGAGCGACCAACCACTCTTGCTTGCTGTGTGGCGATTGCTGTCGACATTTGTCAGTAAACGTCAGCAATGGCTTTCGGTCTATCTCCTCACAGGATCGTCTCCTCGAGAGTCATTGAAGAAGCCTGATGCTCAAAAGGCGCCGGCGATGAGAGGTGCACCGTTCTTGCAGATCGCACTTGATAAACTCTCAAATATCGAACAGATAGATCTCCAAGAAGCTCTTTCATTGCTCGAGTTCGTCTCTCATGCCCAGGAGAATTGGCCGTGGGCCACCCCCGAATTAAGGAAACATCCCCATTTCTTTAACGGGCTCGTGAGTTATGTCTCGAAATTGAAGATAGCCAGCTTGTCAGTGGTGAACCAAATCTTCACCACGAGAATAGCAGCGGTAGTTGCAGACATTTGTGCGGTCTACTTGCATTCCGCAAAAGAAATGCAGGATCGTACTTTTCTCAAGACACTCATCCCACTGGTGTCTTGGTACGCGAAAGACGCCGTTGAAGTCCCGGGTTATAATGCCTCGCTACACGCTAACTTGAAGAGAAATTTTGAGAGGAGATACAACGGGTGCAAGCTCCTCGACTTCAAAAGAACGTCTTTAGAGACTCGCTCTCTGGGTTCTGAGTACTATTACGATATTAATTTGGGCAGAAAACTCCTTTCGTATGATTTTGCCTGGGCCGGAACGCGAAACCAAGGGTTTGCTCAAGAGTTTGAACGAGCAAATCTTAACCTTTCTCTCGTTGAGGCACAAGTGGTAAGTTAAACAAACGATTGCTTTATGCGGTGTCTAATTAGTTTTCTATAGAGTCTTCTTCATAGCTGGAAATTCTTCGCCATTGAGCATTGCGTGGACTTCATGACCGACCGTGAAGTCCAAAAGTCAATGGCGCTGGTTGTACGCAACTGCCTTGTCACCAACACCAGAGATGTCCCACAAGAGCCAATCTTCGAGAGGATCCAGCAGACTCGAGTGGAATTTGCTCAGGCTCTGCTTCAACGACTTGTCGAGGTAGGGGCAAAAGGCGCGGAAGTTTTTGGTCTCCTTGCTGTGGTTTGGGAAGCAATGCGCACTCGCCGTGCGACATATGAAGATGCGCTGGTGAACGACGACACGGAATACTACCGATCTCTACTCAATGTGCTATTCCTCGCTCTTCAGTTCCATGTCGACGGTCCATCTCGAACCGCGCCTGAGACTTTGACCAAGAAAGCAGAGATCTCGTCTGACTTGACGCTCGTCGTTGAAATCGTGAAGACAGTCGTGGCACAGGGCTTCAAATCTCTGACCACTTACTTGCATGACCAACCGCAAAAGTGCACGCCGAAAGACTTTGCCATCCTAACCGCAATCCTGCAGACTTCACTGCAAGTTAAGAACGCAGATCGGTTGTATGAGCATATCGTATTCCACATTGAGGATAACGACACAGCTCGACATGCTACATCGTTATTTTCATGGGCCGATCAACTGGCAGTGGGGGGTGATCCGATTTATGGAGATCTCAGTATTGCGTTCCTAGTCAAGTTGTCCACCCTGCCGATGCTGACAGAACATCTGGCCGTCGAGGGGGTGCTGATGAGGCTTTCGACATGCCGTTTAACAAACATTCTTCGCCAGCCAAAAGGATTTGGTCCATTCGACCCGGTGCCCAGGCTATATACCATATGGACGGGCGGTATTCTACCTCTGTGCTTGAATATGCTCTATAACGTTATTCGAACCGCACCAGAAGTGGCAGCGTTCCTCAACCAGTTTGAGGGTCAGCTTAACCGAGCGGCCGAGGCGTTTGCTGCCGGTCGTACAACAGTCGCATCCACGCCTGCGGTCCGAAGAATCTGCCTCAGTATGGCGTCTGAAGCTTACTCGCTTTCCTTGATTTGCTTCATCCTCGACCGATTCCGAGAAGCTGGAGCCAGCGTTGGGGTGGATGCCCAGTCTATCCAGGAGATCAGATGGGACAAGGTGCAAGTGAAGGAAGACATTGAAGAGCTCCTGGAGCGAAAACAGAATCTCCGGGCACGCATTGTGGCGACAAGCGACAAGGAAGTGGAGATGCTGAGACAGAAACCGGCCAACAGCGCATCTGGGGCCGAGAACCGGCTGGAGGAGAAGATCACGAATGAACTGAAGGCGGCACTGGTTTGTCTTGGGGGAGAGGAGGCGTAATGATTTTTCCATATAGCATTTTAGCCGTCGTTTTGGGGGTTTTGTGATTCCGTTTCATACCTTGAGGTATTCATCTTAGCTATTTCATTTCATGCTCTACGAAATATGGACGGTGGAGTGTAAAATATATTGGATAAATAGCATTTGCATCTGTTTCACTTTTTAACAAACCTTCGATAGCATGTACCTTTTTTTTTTTTTTTTTAGTTTGATCTATTGATTCCATGTCGGACGGGGGTTTATTGTCTCGGGATGCCGGACAGCACACGAGACATTGACATCTCACCATGCAGTCAATAGTTAGATCAAAAAGATGATGACATTGCTGCTCCACACATACATCATCATCCCTACTTATAGTAAGGGGTCCATTATTTCCGAGGTCATCAGGCCGACCACCTCGGGATTTCCCCTCATTTTGCTGGGAATAACCGACACGACTCGAGGAAAATGCGGGGAGAGCTCCTGTCCCAGCCATGAACGATGTGGGACACCCTGGAGCTTACCTGGACGGATCAGCCGGCTTACGGGTTCATCCAGTTGGTTATGATGGATTTATGAGGATTTGTGCTGGATAACGAGGGAATTTGGGGACATAACATTCCGGCAGGTCGGTCTATTTCCCCGTTTTTTAGATGGAGGCCGGAACGGGGTGTTCTTCCTTTGTTGGCCGTATATCTTACACCGACTCCCCTTGCTTGACTGCAGGACAGAGAGCCTGACATTTATCAATTATACGATTTGAGAGTCAACGCAAATATGCCGTTCAAATCCCGCTGGCACATCGATATCCCCGATGCTCACCTGGCTTCGCAGCTGTTTACGTCGCCCACGCACCCTCTGTCCAAGACGCATCGATGCTTCTCCGAGGCAGCTCGACCAGACACGCATTACTTTAGCACTCATGACTACCGACTATGGTGCCAACGGTTTGCGGCTGGCCTGCGCAAATCTGGCCTCCAGACGGGGGATCGGGTGTTGCTCTTCTCCGGCAATGATTTGTTCTTCCCCGTCGTTTTTATGGGGGTTATCATGGCTGGCGGCATCTTTTCGGGTGCCAATCCTACGTTTGTCGCTCGGGAACTGGCGTATCAACTTCAGGATAGCGGGGCTACCTACCTTATCTGCGCAGACACCAGCTTGGACACGGGCATCGAGGCGGCCCGAATGGCAGGCATAGGGCAGGACCGGGTGTTTGTTTTTAACAACGCAATCTTTGACGGAAGAGGCCAAGGCTTGAAGGGGTGTCGATACTGGGGGGATCTTGTGGCGTCCGTCGAGGAAGGAAGCCAATTCGCCTGGGACGAGTTGTCAACGCCAGAAAAGGCAAGTCGCACACTGGCGCTCAACTATTCGAGTGGCACCACGGGGAGGCCGAAGGGGGTGGAGATCTCACACAAGAACTATGTGGCCAACATGCTGCAGTATGACTATCTGTTCTATCTCTACCCAGATCACAAGGAGAGACGGGCCAGGGCCCGCTGGGTCTGCTTCCTGCCCATGTATCATGCAATGGCGCAGAACATCTTCATTGCAGTTGGGCTGAGACGCAAGGTTCCGGTGTACATTATGCCCAAGTTTGATTTTATCAAAGTGCTCGAGTACATAGAAAAGTTCCGCATAACGGACCTGATTCTGGTTCCACCGGTGGTGGTCGCGCTGGCTAAGCATCCAGCGGTCAAGAGTGGCAAGTATGACCTGAGTAGCGTGGAGACGATTGGCAGTGGAGCAGCGCCTCTAGGAAGAGAAGTGTGTGAAGAGGTCGAGGCACTTTGGGAGCCGGGGCGAATCAACATCAAACAGGGATGGGGAATGACTGAGTATGCCCGGTCCATTTTTACCCCCCTGTTACTTACTTGCTTTTGTGTGTGGCAAGAATTGGTTGCCTACAAGCTAATATGGAAACCATTGCAGGACCACATGTTCAATTATGGGATGGGACCCAACGCAGAAGAGCCACACAGCATCTGTAGGAGAGCTGAATGCCAATTGCGAGGCCAAGATTATGGCCGAGGACAACATTACAGAACTCGGACGCAACCAACGCGGTGAGCTGTGGGTACGAAGCCAGAATATCATGAAAGGATACTGGCGAAATCCGCAAGCCACTAGAGAGACCAAAACAGCAGACGGCTGGTTGAAAACGGGAGACATCGCTTACGTCGATGGCGACGGAAAGTTCCATGTTGTTGATCGGAAGAAAGTAAGCAGATCTACCCTTTTGGTTGCCGCGCATCGTAGATAATGCCATACCAATCGCAACCCGCCTACCCATGTGAGCGCAGAATAGCTGACCCTGTTCTCCATTAGGAGCTGATCAAAGTCAAGGGCAATCAAGTTGCCCCAGCGGAGTTGGAAGCTCTCTTGCTAGAGCATCCTGCAGTTGCTGATGTTGCGGTGATTGGCCTGGCAGTGTAAGTATTCCTCCACGAAATGATCAGCCTGAGACATGTCCAAAAAAATTAATAGCTGACGCTCTCTGGCCTGATAGCAACGATGACGAGCGTCCTCGAGCCTACATCGTGTTGGCACACGGCCAGACCGCCACTGCGAAAGACATTCTCGCCTTCGTGGATGGCAAAGTATCTGCTTTCAAACGGATCACTGGCGGAGTAGTTTTTGTCGATGCAATCCCGAAGAATCCTTCAGGGAAAATCCTGCGTAAGGTACTTCGTGATCGAGCCAAGGAAGAGACACAGCAGACCGCCATGGCCAAACTATAGATAATTTTCTCTCCCCCGCTTTTTTTTTTATTTATTTCATCCCGTCTTGTTGGTGCAAAAAACTGAAGTGACGAACCCGCACTGAGGTTCTATTCTATGTATTGTGTTAAGATGGCGAGATCAACTGCATCAGCCTGCATACATATCTATCAGTGAGGGGTCATTTGATCACAGTGGATACCTTCAGGTACGGAAAAGAAACAGCTCAGATATCCGATAATAAAGCGAATAGAATCATCGCGGACGCACTTCCCTCTCGATCGGGCCCTCGGGCCTCTCTTAGGCTTCCATCAACCAGACCATCGGGCATGGTGGAGTAGAGATTCACCAAAGAAAAGACTGTATGAGTGTGTAGTTCTTGATTGAAAAGCAACGGCGCCACAGTCGATCTTCGGATTTCACCGCCACGCTGGGCTGATCGTTTGCCCCTCGACGTGTCAATGGTGCGTGATATGGCTGATTTAAAAAAATAATAATCCATTATTGACTCCGGTAAATGAACGAGTGGGTTCCTTTTTATTTATTTTTATTTCTTTTTTTTTTTTTTTTTGGGACGGCTGCAGATGGACGAGCTGAAAGAAAAAAGAATTAGTCGTTGTCTCAAGGTCAATTGACTAACTATTACTGCCCTCCATACTCACTGACTAGTTAGACACTGGACTAGATCCACCATGCATGATGAGGAGCTTGGGATAGAATGACGATCCATCTTTTGAGACAGACTGGACCGAGGAGTGAGAAAAAATGACAAGAGAGATTCTCAACAGTGGATCTGGATGAGAGACTGGCTGAGCTGAGCTGAGATGGTGAAGAGGAAAAGAGGAGGGAGAGAGAGGGAAAGAGGGGCAGACGGTCTGTCTTGAGGGAAAACTGGCGGCCTTAGACGATGAGAAAAAAAAACCTCACCACCTCGCACTCTGTGCTGAAGATGGGCAGCCTTACAGCCGTAATCGCTAGACGCCCTTGGGATTTTCCCTTTCTCGTGAGTTAGCCGACCAGAACAAGGTCCAAAGGAGTCGACGACGCGCGCTGAATGACTCTTGGACGGTGGCGCTGCATCACCAGAGCTGAACTCGCCTCGTCCTCCTCTCTCTACCGACTCCTTCGCCCGTGTCCTTCCCACATTTGGTCGACCACCCCGCCTGTTTTGACGGTGAACGGATGATGAAAGAGGATGGTTCTTGACTATTTGCGTTGAGAATTTGGTTCCTGTCCACTTCGTCCTTTGTCGTTCTCGTGGCTGACCGTGACACAGCTGGACTTGGGAATTCCCCTCCCCCCTCTCACGATGCTCTCGTCCTATCCAAAATAACTCAAATTCCGAGTGGAGCTCATGTTTTCTTCTTTGCATCTGGATTCAATTGGAATCATTAGATCATGTCGCTTCCTCGCTGTGATCGCCCCCCTCCCCTGGTATCTTTTGTTTCTTCCTGTTGGAGGAGATGGCCAGACTAGCCTTCATCATTCCAAGAACGCACCACCCTGCCGTGCATGATTATCACTATATCACTTTTAGTGCTGGTCTCGCTTTGCATAAGCACCTAGTTAATTCCCACTGCACGCCTCCCGTGCTCGCTGCGGGTGTGATTGTCAGAGATCGGATCTCCAGGCCCTTGCCTCCTGTCAAATCTAAGATAAATATCCTCCTTGCTCTCCATCCCCCCTCAGTTGCAGCAGTGGATGCTATCACATCTTTTTACCTTTCTTTTCACCCAACTGTCGTTCAACCTTTTTTCTTTTTCTTACTTCTTCCCCTCTTTTCGTTCCTTCGCCTAGGTACTTGAGGACTGCCCCCCTGCCCCTCGATAGTCCTGTCTAAAGAAGATTGGCATCCTGTTCTCGGGAAGAGCTTCGAAAGATACCCCAACGGCTAGAAGCTTTGAGAATGGAAAATACGGTTGTACCCAAGTATCTTCAGGAATCCTCGTTATTGGCGCCTGGTCTTTTATACCCTGCCTTTTGCATCACGTGCGTTCTGGTCTTCTTCTATCGCATTAAACGTCAACGGCGTGAGTGGTATAGACCGCCAGGGAGGCAAATGGATTCGAAACCTCTTCCCCCTGGCAAGTCTAGTGGCAAACAGCCAGCTGCCACTGCGGGTCAATACATGTCTACCACCGAAAACGTGACGACCTCCCCTTTTCCCTCTGCTTGTGATGTTCTACGGCCACTGTCCCAGACCACGTCGCTGCCTTCTAGTGGTCATGTCGCAGCTACTGTCTTGGGACAAAAGAACCAAGGTCAGGCACAACCGCCTCGCCCCACTGGCACGTTACCTGCTGCCCACTCGCACTCGCTTTCTAATCAGTCATCGTCCACGGGTTCAGAAGCGACTAGACGCCCTAGTGACTCATCTGAGGGTTCTGGAGATGAGAGCCGACAGCAGCCGGCTTCTCTCTCTGCGGCTAGCAAGCCCATTGAAGAAAGCCAACGACTAGTCCCCGGTACGCCAGACTCCAATCGAAGACCGGTTCAAAAGAATAATGAGACGACCCAAAATCTGTATGATGTAGATACAGATGGGGTTCGGACATGGAAACGATTGATCGTCGAGTACAATTGATGGGGTAAAGGGGGGGCGTCGTTGTCGTCTGACTTTCCTTTCTTTTTTGTCCATTCTTCTCTAATGACGTTTGTTGATTGGCCTTCATGACATGACCCTGGTATAAGCGAAGGGCCACAAAAACTAGGGCCTTCAAAATTTTTGGGTGGTGGTGTGCTTTTTCCCATTGAACATTTGTATTTACTTTTTGACGATCACCTAGTACCCCATAGTACTAACTAACGATTTCCGCTGAGCTGAGCTGAATATGATGCCTTTATCCTTTTAAGTACCTGATAGAATGCGATAATAATGAGATGACGCATGTGATGCATATCATCACATCACTAACCCATCAACAAACTCAGCCTTAGATAGAAACTCTATGTAACTATGTTGATTGCTGACTCATCGCCTTGCTATCTCCGACTTTATTCTCCGTCTTCATCAACATTCCAACCATCACATTATGCTCACCACTCAACATTGCCAATCTCACTAGCTACGCTTTCCCATATTAAGAAAAAGGAAATAAAATATGACGCTTACAATGTTCCCCCCAACAAACGACTCACCCGACCTGGCCGTCCTAAATCTATCCCGCCTCTTTGCCCGACTAGAACACAACCTCCTCTCCCCATCGGCAGACCTGAAACCTCTAAGACGATCTGAATACCAGCGCATGAGAGTCGGTGCTGTACGTTCTTACTTAATCTGTCATTCCATCCATGTAGGAAAAGAAGATGCTAACAGCCACAGAATGTAGAATACGCCCGCACCAACCTCCTCACCCTCGAACGAACCCTCCCAACAATCAAAGCCCTCGACCACCGCCACGAACTCCAAACCGATCTTACCCGTAAGCGACAAACACTGAAACTACTCCAGGATATCCTGGACGATATCGCAGCCGAAGCGGAGGTGCGCAGTGCCAGAGAAGCGGATGCTCACGTTGCCGATGCCGATGATGATGACGACGATGACGCGGAGGAAGATTTACTGGATGGGGAGCATGTGATTATTACATCCGAGGGGGATAGTACACCTGAGAGGGTGGATTCGTCGGTGGAAAGGGGGGACTTGAATCGTGACGATGTTGTTGGTGATGATGTGGCATCACCGCAAGACGAACAATCGCAAGAACAACCCACACCTATAACGACAACAACAACGACGACAACGACACATGATGATACCCTTGTACCTACGACAACCACAGTAGCAACAACGACAGAAAAACCAACCCTCCGAAACTGTCACCACACCCAGCCCTCCCAATCATCCGCTACAGCAGCAGCAATCGCAACAGGCACCTCTCACCACGATACCCAATCAACCGAGCAAACCCTCTCCACCCACCGTGTCGAACAAGAAGACCTCACTTCCTCTCTCCTCTCGCTCGCTTCACAGCTCAAATCCTCTTCCCAGTCCTTCCAGTCCGCTTTGGACTCGGAGAAATCCGTCCTCTCCCGTGCGGTGGATGGTATCGATCGCACGACGACGAATATGGAGGCGGCTGGGAAGCGTATGGGATTGTTGCGACGGATGACAGAAGGCAAGGGGTGGTGGGGGCGGATGATGTTGTATGCGTGGATTTTTGGACTCTGGCTTGTCGCGATATTGATTGTCTTTCTGGGGCCGAAGTTGAGGTTTTAGATTCATTGGCGTTGTATTAATAGGGTTGAATACAGATGGATACTTGAGGCGACATTAACGAGTATAATTCTTATTACATCCACTATCCACGTAGGAAATTGAAGTAAAAATACAGAAAACCAGATGTATTTCACAATTCCTAAACCCTGACTATGACCCAATGACCGACCCGGCATGACACATGAGAAAAGACATGATGATCCGTATCCTGTCATTCCCTCGTGCCCATGGCCCAATTGTCGCTCATTGCTCCCAACGGACGCAAGACCAAGGAGAAGGATTGCGCGACGTATAGTTACACAGGACTGATGACGAAGGGCACCAAGAGATGATAAGAGGATATCCAGCTTTCGAAAAAAAAATGAAACACATGAAAAAGGAAAAACGGAGACAGAATGAGGGAGTTGGGGGGTAGTAAAAAAATTTTGGATGAAACACGGGCGTTGGGAATCAAAAACACATAACCTCAGGCTCGACGCGAGCCCTGAGGGATGAGAGAAAGTCCACAGATAACCCGCTGCTGCTCATGATGAAGAGAAAAGAAACTCCTGCTCTGTGTCATAGGTATGGATATCGGTGATAATGAACAAAGAGCCGGCTAGATATCATAAAATAAAAAAAAAGAAAAAAGGAAATGAAAAAGAAAAGGGAAAGATTAGTAAAAAGAGATAAGGAAAAGAATGTCTCAACGCCAGGGTCTTTAAAAACAGATGAAAAGTCGCGACAAGGTATGACAGAAGAAAAGCATCCAAAACACAAGAGAAGTCACTGATGTCAGATTACAAGCCACATAGCGTACGGTCTAAATGTCGAGACGTCCTCACTCCATCACATGGTCATTAAATCAAACCACAGAGTCTGAGGTTCTCTTGGATGATGATATCTGAACACGACCGTCAGTAACCAAGCACAAAAATGGCATTGAAGGGACCATTATAACTTACCGTTTACTGCAGCCATAACGAACCGAATCTGTGTGGTATCAGTGGCACAGGTGAAGTGGGTGTATATCTGCTTCTGCTCTGCCTGGTTCAGAGAAACGAAGCGGTTGAGAATGTAGTCGCAAGCGGCAGCGTAGTCGGCACCGCCTTCGTAGTCGGGGAAGTAGTTCTTCATGGGGCTGACGGGCAGCTTCTCCTTGAAGCGATCGATCTTGTTGAGGAACAGAATGATGGAGGTCTTGACGAACCATCGGGAGTTGCAGATCGAGTCGAACAGAGTGAGGGCTTCTTGCATACGGTTGACGGTCTCGTCTTCGAACAGCAGCTGATCGTATTCGGAGATGGCGACCAAGAAAAGAATGGTTGTGACGTTCTCGAAGCAGTGAATCCACTTCTTTCGCTCCGATCGCTGACCACCAACGTCGAACATACGGTAGGTCAAGTCGCCAATGATGAAGGTAGTTTCGGTGATACCAGTGGTCTTGACACGGGAGCGGAGAACATCCTGATCGGTGGGGAGGTAGTCGGGCTGAGCGATACGTTCAATAGCATCGAAGTAGCTAGGAGAGGTTTTGTTAGCGAATAGTCTCCTAATTGGAATTCAACCAGGACTCACTATTTGGCGGAGTCGTTCAACTGGTATTCACGCGACCGCTTGAAGCACTCCTGCACACCGGTGTCGCGCCACAAGGCTCCGATAGCACCGCCAACTTCCGGGGGAAGGCTGTCACCCTCGATCTGAGCGGGCTGCATAAAGATGGTCTGGACGTGGTATTCGTGACGAGCGTCCTCCAGGGGAAGTTCGAGCGACTCCATGGCTTCCAAGATAACGCGCATCGACTGGACAGTGTTGCTGTAAATGATTTCCTTGAATGATTCTCGTTCATCGCGCGAATAACCGCCCTCGTGAATGAGCTTCATCTGCTTCAGAATTGTCGACTTGCCAGACTCTCCGGCACCTGTAAATCCATCAGCCGACCATCCATAAAAAAAGCCCGTAGCCGAAAAAAAAAAAAATTCATACCGAGCAAAAGCATCTTGATCTCATTTCTCTGCATCATCTTATCCCGCTTGAGCTGGTTCTCAATCTCCTCGTTGCGGGCCTTGCCCTCCTTGTCTTCAGTACTCATTCCACAACCCATTTTGACGGTGGTCGATTCAAGTCTTCGGGGAAAGAACGAAAGTGTGGTATATGATTATTGGGTCTATATCAGACTGATGATGGTAGAAAAGAAATGTTAGCCCAGAGTTGAATTCTCCGACGGCGACCGAATCGCAATGGGGAGCCCGCTTGGGGGGGGAAGATGTGGTACAAAAAAGGGAAACCACGGATGGCAATTAAAAGAATGTAGCAAATGAGTGAGACTCTGCTGACGCGAGGTATCGCTGAAGGATGAAGAATTCCAGAAAGTATCCAGGCTGATACAACGAACCGAAAAGCCGGAACACGGCGAGAGAAGAACAAGGAAATAGGCCGACTCACGCAGCGCGAATTCCCTTCCGAGAAAACGATGTATCACTTCCCTTTCACACAAAGGACGGAAGATCAAAGAATTGAAATCCAAGGGGGTATTTTATTAGGACGCAAAGGAACGGAATAGTGGGAAAAATATACGCGCGCACGGGAGCGATCCAGCGTAAAAAAAAAAGGAAAGGCGAAACAAGATGATACACCTAATATAGGTGAAGCAGGAAAAAGAAAAGAAAAGAAAGATTACCAGGAGAGGAATTGGCACGAAGCACTTCCTGGTAGTCAAAATGAATTTTCAAATTTCGACAGATAGATTGAAAGAAAGAAAGAAGGAAGACGAAGAAAAGAGAGAGTAGGAAGAGAGAGCGAGAGAGAATGAAGACGGGATGGTAGGATTAAGGTCAGAGCCGGTAAGGGGGAGGGGGAAAAAAGGCGAAAAGAAAGGAGGGGACGGTACGGTACGGTATCGCTGGTACAGGGTGGGGCGCTGGGGCTTCGGAGGCCGCCAGTGATGGAGCGAAACGGCTATTTGGGCCAATCAGAAGGTGATGATGAACATCCCCCCTTTTGACGAGGCTCCATTGCGCGTTATGGTACGGTATGGTATTGTGCAGTGGATGGTCTACAGATGGTCTACAAGGTTGAAACAACGTGTGTTGGAGACGAGATGATTTGCAGCGGAAGAAGAATAATAATAACAGGATTCAGCTATGAAAAGAAGGACATTGGCCAGGATAATAACATCAGGAGAAGTGGATAAGGTGATGCATGGCATGGTGGAAGAACCGAAGAATATGCTCACTAGCGGACCATTACTAAGCTCCCAATTTCAGGAGAGAGAAGATACAGAATTTGGAAGTAGAGATGATTAGTTATAGATACATATAGATATAGGGATAGCATACTTGGAGAATAGATAAAGATAGATGATAAAGATAGAAGAGGAGAATATCTGTACCTCGGGGGTTTCCTGCAGAAACCTCATGGTATGCAAAGCGACCGCCACGCGGTGGAGATGATATCCCATTCTTCAGTTTCACGGATACAACAACACAGTACCTATTCTACTATGCACTCTCTTAATAACTAGACAGTAACTGAACAATAAGACAACTGCTGATATCAGAATCAGACAATAATACTGTAGTGTACTGTATCATATCAGGTGTTTCTCCAGCTGATATCAATCCACACTGTCGATCCTTTTCTCCGCATCCACATCAAAAATCCTCATCTCATCTCCTGAATGATTCAGCCCGCTCATTAATGACGATAATAGAGAGAGGATAATAATAAAGAATACATAATTCTAATTAATCTCGACAAAGAATCGAGTCTCTTATATTAATATTCACCAGTCCCAGCCCTCGTCTCGCTGCTCGCCGACTCCACTGCCTAGTGCTTCTAGTCGGCTTCTTTACCGCACGCTATTCCGCCATGCCCCTGGATTGCTTGACTCGCGCTCATCATCGCGTGGCGAGCTGAAATAAATGGATCCGACTATTGACGCCGGTCGGTATTGCCATTACCTGGTTTTACACTCCTCCAGTCTGCTCCTTATCATCCTCAGATTCACAGGTGATGTGATGCGAAATGCGACTGATTCCTCGGGTTCATGTGCTGTGCAAAATGAGGTCATCCTCGACACTCCACGATGCTTTATCTTAAAAGACACATAACACCAATCTCACTGATTCAAGCCATCGGATATACGAGTCAGAAATGCTTGTAAACTTTCGCATCCATGGATTTCAGTTCAGAATCCTCCGTACAGGCCTACGGACCTACGGATCCAAAGGCTGTCCAAGGATACGCCTCATCTGGTTCATCTCATCTTCGTCGGACCATCCGACCATCCATATCTGGAAATAAAAATCAGATCTGGCCATCGCCACATTGATTTATTCCATGCAGATACGAACAAAAAAGACCCTTGGAGCGGAAAAACTGGGCAGATCTCGCGTTTCTCCACCGACTGCGACCGATTCACTCTAGGGCATCTCCGATCTTCACAAGGAACTGAACTGAACCATTCAGCATTCTCAGCCGCAGTCCAGTTTCTGTTCCTGCATTGTTTCTTTTCCAATAATTCGTCCCAGAGTCACGGTCATCGGGTTTTTGTTGCAGTTTTCTCTTCCATCATTCTACAGCCATGTCGCACGAAATGTCCCACATTGGTCCTCGGGGTGTGTCTCCCCTTCTCTCCACCACTCACTATAATCTGTCTTTGGTACCTGGTGCCTGATCGATCGATCGCTAATTGGGTTAGCCTTCAACCATGACCAGTCTGGCGACGCAGAGGCCGAATATGATCGTCTTCGCGATCTAGCACGGCAAGAGGCCTCAAAGCGCGGCTCCTGCTTTCACCGAGTACGCCATCCCTCGATTTCCCTCCCGCCAAACCGCCGATTACAAGTCCACCAGCTAATCTACCCAACGATAGTCCCAGGAAGCCTATCAAAATGGCGATGGCGCAGGAGCCAAAGAATTGTCGGAGCAGGGAAAAGCTCACGGCCGTAAAATGGAAGAGTACAACAAGCAGGCCTCTGAATTCATCTTCCGCGAAAACAACGCCAATGGTCGCGTAGACGCCGATACCATTGACCTTCACGGCCAATTCGTCGAGGAGGCAGAGGAGATTCTCGAAGAGAGAATCAAGTATGCCAAGGCTCATGGGCAGACTCATCTTCATGTGTATGTCCTCCGCTACCCGTGCTACCCTTGTGTAATAGACTAATCCGTTTGTTTGTTATGTAGCATCGTCGGCAAAGGCAATCACTCCGCCAACCACGTCCAGAAAATCAAGCCCCGCGTCGAACAAGTCTGCCAGGAACTCGGTCTGCAATACGCTACCGAAGAAAATGCCGGTCGCATGTACGTCAACCTCACCGGTGGTGCCGCCGATATGCCAAGTAGCGGTCACCACGCCTCGCACCAGTATCCCGGCCAACAGCAACAATCCCACCAGCAGCCTCACCAGCAGCAGCAGCAACAGCAGCCTGACGAGATCGAACAGGTTGTCAATGCTGTTCTGCCCAAGATTATGCGCAAGCTGGAGAAGGCTTGCTGTGTTGTTATGTGAGGCTACGCCAGCTCGTGCATATATATACAGTTTTATGGTTATAATGGGTCATTTATTCTTCATTGGATGAAGAGAGAGTCTTCCTGGATTCATTGATTTGGATGATTTGACGTATTGGATCGATTATACCCAGTTATTTACTTTGTTTCGTTGGTTTTATAAAACTCTTTTGGTTATGGACAGAATGATAGTCAAGATAGAATATGCTTTCCATATATCCAGCCAAATGCTTGTTACCAATTCATATTATTTAATTGGTATTCAGTCGTAGTTGCAGTACATACGACTAAACAAGGGTATAGCGCTCATGGAACAATATATCAATGAACAGAGACAGCTATCGCTCCTTTAATGTCGCCTCAGTGATTTTATCGAGAATTGCTCGCACCATTGCCCCATCCTGCTGTCCTTCCGCCTGCGTTTCGCCTTCAATCTCATCAATCAGCGCCAGTGCCTTGCCGCGCAGATTCCGAATGACCTCCTGCGTATATCCAAAACTACCGGTAGTTTCCATATACTTGATCGCATATAGCTTGACCTCATCATCCTTGGTTCTTTGTTTAAGGATACTGATAAGCTGGTGGTTGCCCGGGTTGGTACGTATACTGTGGATGATAGGGAACGAAAATTTACCCTCTGTGAGATCCTCGCAGAGCCCTTTATTTTTCGTATACGTGGTATGGGACAGATTGAGGTAGTCGTCGCAGATTTGGAAAACCAGGCCCAGGACATTCACAAGACGCACGCAGTCTTTCCCTGAACTGCTTTCGGCCTGCATCAATTTGACCGCCAGTCGGAATAGTCCGCCTGTTTTGTTGCCTACCATGTCCAAGTACTCGTCTTCGCTTGGGCAGGTAAGGGTGTCTCGCCAGAAAAGGTCCATTCCCTGGCCGCGGTGGAGGTTGAGGAGCTCCTTGGCGAAGATGTCGATTGCTTCGGGGTTGTTTAGCTTTTGTACCTCCTGGAGAGCTAGGAAGTAGACGTAGTTTGCCGAGTTTATAGTCTGAGCTGTGCCGAAGATGTTGTGAGCGACGGGGATTCCGCGACGGAGGATTGAATTGTCTTCTACATCGTCGATCCTAGTCAAGGTGCATTAGCTTATGATCCAACTCCAGTGGGAGGATGGGCTTACAATAGCGAAGCCGTATGGAGCATCGCCACCACCTTATTGATAATCTCGAGGCTCTCCGAGGGGACCTTCAACCAAGCATCGAACGCGGCGATGAGCTGCCGCCGAATATCCTTGCCCGGGTGCTGTAGCATATAGTCGTACGGACCCAAGAGAATCTCTTCACTCCTCTGCGACCACTGCCCATCTTTGTATTTTGTGCCATCCAGACTAGATTGGTTCCGAGTGTGTTTGGTAGTAGTGTCGGTGTTTGTTTGGAGGTGTTTCCCACCCGCCTCGGACACCAAGTTCATACTCGATTTAGCTGCACTGGCCATGTCGGAAGCTAGCTGGGATGATTCAGTAGACATTTTGCGCCCTTTTTATCCTTTTTGACAGGGAATAGTTCTGCCTTTTAATCCCTAGGCCACCGTGTTTTTGAATATGAACCGGGGGGTATATGTGACGGATCAGAACGATAAAACTGGCCCCAGCTGCGTGGGGATGATGGCACAAATGACGTGGCCAATATTCAGAAAAAATGCTTGCACGACCTTTAAACTCTGAATATTTCTATCCAGGGTGAAGTGCAGGAAGAACCATGGTCAGTTGATGAGGGAAAATGGCGGTGATTAACGTGGGTATACGAGGGGTAAAAAGAGCCATGACGCAGAGTATCACATGTGCCCCGCAATGGATGTTGATGATGATCAAATCGACAGGAACGAGATGAGATCTGGTTGTCAGAAATTGAGGAATTTATCTGCAGCCGAGTGGAAATGATAGGCTGGATTGAAAAAGGGAGCGTGAAGGGATAGAAAAAACTGCAAGGTGCAGGAGGGGGCAGTAAGGAGTTACAAGACTACTACTACAACAACAACTGACAAACGAGATAAGAGAGACACAAGATATAATTAAACAAACTCCAGAAGAACCTGTTCATTAAGATTGACAATCTTAGCGCCTGATCTGAGCCATCCATGATCATCTGAACCCATCCCCAATCTCTCCATCCAGCACAAAACCAGCTCTAGTGGATCACCCCGGGCAACCATCGTGTTTTTGTGGTGGAGAGCGACGACGATATGGATTGATCGGCTTCAAATCAGGGCACAGACAGTTCATAGCCTATTTTTCAATAACAAATCATCCTCAGCCTCAGTCTTCATCACACTCAATTAATTAAGGTATATTTAGATATCCCATCACGTCTGGGTGGCTGGGTCAATCCCATTATCTTCCTAGATAAACACCCCAGGTCTTTTCTTCTCTTCTCTCTTCGTCTCTTTTTTCTTCTTCTTGTCTTCTTTATCTTTTCCCCGTCTCATTTATTAACTTCATCTATTTATTTTTCTCTATCACTTCCCCATGGAGACTTTATTAGCACATTCATTCGACTATCTCTCCTCCTACGAACCCAGCAAAGTCCGTAAAGGATTGCGCCAGGTCGAAGGCCTCCTCGCCCAAATATGCCTGTCTAAGTCGAAACAACCGGCGCCTGATAGAAGGCGTTCATTATTATCCTTCAACACTCCTCAGCCCGTGCCCAAAGCCCTGTCCGAGCTCAAGGACGATCCCGCGTTCAGGGAGTTTTTTAAATTGCAGGAAGGTTTCCAGTGGAACGGTTCGTGCTTCGTTTCTCTCCCGATGGCTTCACAAACCACTGACTCGTGAAACAGTGGCCATGCGCCTGGTAACCTGTCTCGAGCATCTTCTGGGACGAGGCAGTAATGGCACCAACGATCTCCTCATCGTCTCCACCCTCGACCTTATCCAGGGCGCCTTGCTCCTCCACCCGCCGTCGCGATCGCTGTTTGCCCGTGAAATCTACATGAACCTGCTACTCGACCTGCTGGATCCCATCAACTGCCCAGCAATTCAGTCCACTACCCTCCTCACCCTCGTCACAGCCTTGTTGGATCACCCCGCCAATACACGCACATTCGAAGAGCTCGACGGACTGCTCACCGTGACATCCTTGTTCAAGCAGCGCGCCACCTCTCGCGAGGTTAAACTGAAGCTGGTCGAGTTCTTATATTTCTATCTGATGCCCGAGACCCCCACGACGACTGTTGCTTCACCAGTGGGCGCCAGTGCGCCCAGCACAGCAATTCTGGGCCAGCGCAGTCCAAGCAAGTTGGCCTCGAAGCCCTTTTCCAGGAGTGTCAATGTCGAACCCCAGAATAACGGCAAAGGAGGTCGCGATACACGGACTACAGATGAGAAGCAGGCATTGCTGGGACGATATCTCAATAACGTGGAAGATCTGGTAGAGGATCTCAAAGAAACGGCTCCATTCGGGGCGACCGTCTATTAGGAGGTGGAACGATTATGATGCATTACAGGTTTCGGATCAGGTTGTACATTGAGCGACGGAGTGTGGATTGCTTAGGATATTGGGATTGGGCTGGCTGGTCTTTGGTTTTCTTTTCTTTCTGGTTTTCATTTCTTTTCATTCTCTTCTTTTCTTGGTTCTTCTTCCACACCCGTCCGGTACGGCTTCAGGATTTTCGCATTCTCTTCGCGGTTTTTATGTCTTTTTTACTTTCTTTTTATTTTTCTTGTATTCCCTTGTCCATGTCTACACGACCTCTTTCGTTTTGTTCATCTCTCATGACCCTCCAGGTCAACGCTGATGTTTCATGTTGTCATGCTTCTGAACGACCTTTGAAAGGAATGACTCAATCTTCAATGATAATATGAAATTTGAAACCAGTTGACTGCAATTGATTTAAAAAAAAAAAAATAGTAGCTGTTCTGACTCCCCCATCAACCGGGAGGGAAAGACAATACAAGCCCTAGAGCTATTGTTCTACCCAAACCTTAGTATGACTTGAGACTCTTCTCCGTGAACAGCATATCTCTCTCGGATTCCCCTGCAGGCCGTAGAAACAAATTATTAAAGGCAATCGTCAAAGGGGCGTTTGAAACATGAATGGTTTCCTCTCCTGGACTTCTAAAGATGATTACTTGCTGCATCATCACTGACGTATCTCTGTCTGCCTTTTACCTTGTTGACCGTTCCATCATCTCCTCTTTCTCATGATGAATTGAGACTGTGAGGGTAGTCCGTATTTCACCGTCGGGCGCAATTAGCCACCACCGAGCATCTGCCTGGAGCTTCGACTTTGGTTCAGTAACCACTTTCCACAACTGCAAGATGGCCATTTTCCCGTTCGCCCCTTCGGGAATTCGACGGGGAGATACTCCTGATCTGCCTTCTTTTGTCGCGATCGTGTCTGGACCTGGGCAGATCCTATGAAACACATACTGTCTGAAAGTTCCATCTAAGGTATCTCCTCCTGTATAATCGCCGTAATGCCTTGGGCTGCCTGTTCGTGAGCTGATGTGGTGATCTTGAGAACAATCCCCGTAATGGGATCGTAGGCACTGACGGCCATCTTCTCATCGGGAGGTTGGATTTGGTTTGTAAAGATATCTTCGTTGACGTTGGAGAAGATGATGAATTCGCTTCTCTTGTCTGGTCTTTTGCTTTTGAGATTAAGAGTCTGTTCGTAGTGGTCTATTCCCTGATATTGGTATTCACTGGTTCCTGGGGAATGCCATTCAGGATGTCAGGAATAGGGTCCATCTTGGTGTTCATTGCTATTACAGTTCTGTATTTTAAATAGATCAAGGATAGTATTCACCGTTTATAGTAAACAATAATTATAACTTGGAGTTGCCATGATCCTATTCATGACTTCATATTGATCAGATCTATATAAATATATCTCCGCACAGCACTTTCAACTAATCTAGATGAAAGACAAGGGCTTATAAATTCGAGATATTTCATTATATACTCCAATTGAGATAGTGTAATGTAATATATTTTGTACATGCTCGTGGTAGAATCCTATTTGACTCGTATATCTCGGATATTAACGGTGACTCATGTGTCTCAGTGCACCAACGTGAAATCTCTTCAATATATATGCGGGGTTGCACCATTTCTACTTATCACTGCTCTAATCGAGATATGTTCATCATTTACCTCTGAAATATTCAATATGGCGAATACAATCCAAGAGATTCTGGGAGCAACGCCCTCTCAGCAGCCCATCCAGTACATGGAGACTGTAGATGCATATAACAAATGGGCGGAAGTAAGCTACCCCCACCCATTCAGACATTCAAAGATAAAGATTAACCATAATATAGGTATACGACACAGACGGCAACTTCCTCCAAGGCCTCGACACTATTGAAATGCGCAGTCTACTGCCCTTATTCCTAGCAAAAGTCACAAATGCCCAACAGCCTGTTAAAATAATCGACCTCGGGTGTGGAACGGGTCGAAATACCCTCCCGTTACTCTCGATGACACCGCCAGATACCAAGATTATAGGGCTGGATGCATCACCGGGTATGCTGGAAGTTGCGCGTGGAGCACTGGATAGAGCCAGAAACGGAGGTAGCGATTCTCGGATCACGCTGGGGATTTTTGACCTACGGCAGTCACCTCCTGTTCCGCCGGAGTGTGCACTAGACGCAGCAGGGGCCATCTCAACGTTGGTACTGGAGCATATCCCGCTCAAGGAGTTCTTTGATGGTGCTTCGGCGGTGTTGCGTGTCGGGGCCCTGCTACTTGTTACCAACATGCACTCGGATATGGGGATGATAAGCCAGGCGGGTTTCGTGGATGTTGCGTCTGGGACTAAGATTCGACCGACGAGTTACTGTCACCGGCCGGGGGATGTGGTGGATGCAGCAGAGAAGGCAGGATTCCAGGTGGAGGGGTTTGAGGGGGAAGAGAAGATTCGAGAGAGAATGGTGGATGAGGGGCTAGTGGAGGTGTTGGGGAAGAGGGCGAGGAAGTGGGTTGGGATCAAGGTGTGGTTTTCTATCTGCTTCAGGAAAAAAGCGTGAAAAAGAGCGCTAGACCTTTGTTTTTAAGTGGATTTCGCATTCTGTCAACGATGGGACATTTCATCCATCATTACTTGCATTGAGAACGTTATGATGGTAGTGTACAAGGTGGCTATCCAGCCAGTTGAGATTATTCAATAGGAAATTGATCCTCATTCTAGAAGAAGTTCAGCAATCTTTCGCGATGTTGTACCAGGTTCTCGTGTCTCCTCAACAACTGTCCCAGTCGGTTTTGTTTCCACCCCATTCCCTCATCTAGGATCAAATGCGTGTATGCAAAGACGCTGGCATCAAACAGGCCCGGGTTGGGACGATCGAAGAAATGCTGATGGTCGCCTAATAGAGTGGACAAGGCCTCGAATGCATTGCCTGCCTCTGCTTCCAAGTCGCCGACATCGATATACTGCGATGACTTCAGAAGTTCGTCCCGCGCAGCCTGCTGGAGCTGGGTACCCAGAGCGACTCGGACCAGTGAGTTGGTAGTCGATGGGTCCACGTAGAGTCTTCGCGCAACCGCCTGGAAGTTCTCACTGTCGAGATACAGTGCATATAGCTGCTTGTGTGTAAGCATGGCCCTTATACCGATCACTGATGCCTCAGAAACATACCCAAGCATTTCGTATCCGGTGATCCAACAACGACGAATACACATCAAATCGGATATTCAATTGCTGCTCCTCCTCGCAGTGCACCTGTTCAATAGCCCATTTTTGAAGCTTGCCCGAAGGGATCGGGGTCTGTGTACCGGTGGGAAGAGCGGGAAGAAGGAAAGGAAGAGAACCGGTGGGAGAGGCATGGTTATTCGAGGGAATGGTTTCGATCTCGACTCCGACAAATTTGAGATATGCCTGCACAGAATATACTGTTAGGTCCAGCCCACGAAGCAATCGACCGAGGCATCACCAACCTGCCATTTCAAACATTGCGGGTTAAAAGATGGCCTCCCACGCCTGGCACCCGCTGCATCTGCAAACACAAACAACCGATTACCGCGCTTATCCGACCATGGGCAGTGAGGAAGATCATTCGAAGGATAGGTGGTAAGAGGGAACCGATCGAAGATGCGTTTTATGGGCGCAGGGACGGAGAAGAAATCCCGGGCGCGCGACAGGGCGACATTGTCTGGCATCGCCTGGCCGGGGTCATCGTGACTTTCGGGGGACATGGGGAGATATAAAAAATCAGATGAGGAGTTCCAGATCAAAAGAAGACGAACGCAAGCCCGCCAGATGCAGTATGCCTATGCGGTGCACCAAGGGGTTTCGGCAGCGTCATAAATAACAATCGTCTCATTCTCGACTCCGCCAAGCCTTGCGCTTCCACCGTCTTTTCTGCCGGCTGCGATCGTCTCGCCGCAACAGCCCCCGCACCTTCGCAGCCTCATCGCATCCTCGTGCTTCTCTAATTAAGGGTCATAGGCGGGGTTGCTGTCTTTCATCCCATTGATCATTCGACGATCTTCTATCCCCCTCCTTCTGTGATCGATCTGTCTGCCAAAGTCATCGCTTCCGACTCCGGGCACTCTCCCCACTTGGTCTCTAACAACCGGTCCGTTCCGCACTGGAAGACGTGCCTGTGCAGGAGGAGAAACTCCGGTCGCCTTTTTTCTGCCGTCCATGTCGATTTTTTTGAATGCGATATCTCTCCAACATCGTTGCTTTATGAACCTGGCGGAATTCAAAGTCTTCATTCCTGTCCGAATCGTACGATCGGATCAATAAGCGGGGTAGCGGCTTTGCGCAAGTCTTGCGTCGGGCCTTGCGACTCAACAGCTTCATTCGGTGACAGATGGTGTGTTGAGGTCAATATATACCATCTGTCATCATGCCGCTCGATGAAGAAGGCGCCAAATGGTCATGGTAATGCCCCGGAGCTACTAGGTTGTTCATTCGCAAATACTAATAGTCACCTCGAATCTCTAGTGAGCCATGTATCCGTGGCCATCGATCGTCAAAATGCCAGCATTTCGATAGACTGATGATGAAAGTCCCCAAAGCCGGGCGTCCGCTTGCGAAATGTCCTCATCCGAAAGGCACATGCAGCTGTCAGAAGTTGTATGCATTCATGATTCGTATACCGAAAGGTACGTGATATGATGATCTTCGAAATCCGGAATTCGACTCCTACTCTACAGAATAACCTGCTAACTCTGAATTCAGGTCCTACTTGTCTCTGCCGGCCAGTATATCAACTGCCCGCCGATGGGGATGAGACCGGTCAGCCTGCGATTCCCACGCCGCCGGCCTCGATCCCTCCGATGGCTTCCCCGGTACCGGGCAAAGTGCAGAAGTCCGGCAGAAGGCAAAGCAATCTTCAAGCGGCACCGGAGAACATTGTCAAAGCATTGGACTCGATATCCCAATTCGAAGCCCCGCAGATCCAGAATGGAATTTCGAATAACCTACCTTCCTATCCGGCTCATACGCCCGCATTCAACAACTCATATGGACCTTTGAACCCAGGATTCAATGGAAATATGACCCAGCAGTCTTTTGACCAAGGCGAAAGTTCAACACCGCAGAAAGGCAGCTGTTGCTCCAGTAAACCCGAACTGCCCAAGCCAGTTCAGGCCAAAGGCTCTTGTTGCGGAAAGTCGGATTCACCAGCAGATAACAGCCCCAGCGGTGAGACCGGGATAGAAGAAAGTAAAGGTCCTCATGTCGCGCCTTTGCATGGGATACCGTATCCCCCATTTTCAACTCCTCAGGTATCGTCTTGGCAGGATTTCAATGTACCGGGACAAGGTCAATACATGCAGCCTTTTGTCATGCATCAACCACAGGCTCAACTGCCAGCTTATCTGCCTGAATACATGTCCAGCAATGCCACAACTACCCCGATGGGCTACCCACACCAAAGCATTTCCCAAAATATCTTTGCTCAGCCTCCCTTGTCGTCTTTACCCGAGAATGCTCCGCAAACCTTCACATTTACACCTCCACCCACATTCGATGGCGATTCAACCCATGAATGTAGTTGTGGTGACGGCTGCCAGTGCTTAGGATGTGCTTCCCACCCATATAACAACACCACAAGACAGCATGTTCAAGAAATGGGCCTCTTGGTTACTCTTGATGATGGAAAGCAAAGCCCAGACAAAATGAATGGCCACCAAAACCACTTCCCTGCAAGCACTAATGGAACACCATTGGCCTACTCCTTCCCTAATTTCGGCCATCAGCTGAATGATGATATTCAAGCGAACGCAATGCACTCGTATCCTGACCAGACAGCTTACCCCCACAATGGCTACTCATCTCCCACCGACTATGCCCAGCAGCTGATGGAGCCTTCGGAATACTATACTCTCGAGTACCCTGTGGGACTACCAAATGCTTGCTCTGACATGTCTGGCAGTTGCCAGTGCGGAAATGACTGCAGCTGCATTGGATGTCTTACCCACAGCGGCCACAACGGTGTTCCGCTCGAGCCTCCAGTTACGACTGCCGAAGATGTGGTTCACCAAGCAACGCAGGCACCGTGGTCGTCTTCAATCCCAGCGGGCGTTGACTCGTCGCGGATACCAGTGTTGGATAACCTCTCTGTTCCAGCTTCGAGTCCACAAGCCATAGACCCATGAACCACTCGAGCCTGTCTTACGAGGAGACGTTAGACATTCTGAGTGTCTCACGGGAAAAATTTTGATGATTATGATACCCCCCCCTCTCATAGATACCGAATCTTAGAGCTCACGAACACTTCTTTCTCACTTCCTGTTTCTTACTTAATCTTTGGCGGATACGGAAAACGGATACCTTAAGGCGCACTTTGGTTTATTCCCCTCTCTTTTGCTTGAGTCAATTGCTCATGCTGGTTACTTTTCAATGGCTTTTTTTGTTGTGCGGTGTCCCATCTATGTACTTATTTCTAAAAGGACCGGTTTGTCTTAACGACATGGATTGGAATGGTCATGAAATAAGAATTTGCTTTACGGACTATGCAATTTACCTGTTTTAATAAGCCCCGAGAATCGAATATAGTCGACAAGGGCAAAGAAGTCAAACTACCGAGATTCTTAGGCATGTGATGTAAGAGGTGCACAAAAGGTGCACAAACTTGAAAAAAGTCCGGACTCAGCGACCATAAATTGCATGCTAAAAAGAAAAAAAAGCAAGTCTAGAAATTTCTTCCTAAACCCATGATACCGCCATCTAGCTTGTTTTCACCACCTGTACAGGTATCGTACACGATAGAATTCCGGGGTACTTTTTTTACCGACGCAGAGCCTCTCTCAGGGGCGAGTCGCCTCGTCGGAAGGAAGCTATATCAATTGTGTTAGAGATTGCTTTGTAGTAAGAGTCTCGCGTCCTAACAATGGCCGAAACCTAGGATACGAGAATCTGGGGAAATTCCACGTACAGTCTGCCTCTTCCCAAGCACGTCCGGCACCGAATCCGAGACCAACCCAGGCGGGCCAAGCTCTACGCTTGAACAGAAGAACCGAGAAGACAACACCGAAGGAAAGACCGAGGGAAGAACGGATGAGCATGGAGGAGATGGCGCGGTCCCACTACAAAAGTATTAGCTGACAGTTCACTCGCGATTGGTGTGTCGTTGGCCAGAGATGGGAGTCCGAGATTCAAGATTCTCGTCCAGATTGAGCCCGGCTTTGGCAATGACTGAAAAATAGAGCGGGCGTATTATACCTTTTCGTTCAGCAAGGCCTCACTGACGGGCTTGGTTGCCGGCACGACCGGGCGGGATTCGTTGGAGTCGGCCATTGCGGTAGATCTGAAAGGTCAATTATTAGCTGCCAGCTCCAATAATCAAGATGCACAAGTTAACAATAACTCACTTATGTGCAACAGACGGTAGGAGTGAATGGAGCAAAGAGTATGTCAAGGGAGGTGTTTCGGGTGCGAACGTTGATCGAGCTCTGCCGGCCAAAGGCGGTCGGAAAAACTAGGCTGGGGTTCCGCCTTTCTCTGGCGTCAGTTTTCGGGCGTCTCTTTTTTCTCTTTATCGTACTTTTGGTAGATGCGCTCAGGAACACCCCGCTCTTGATTTCCATCGGGGACTTATTCAAAACCATCTCGTTCGGGATGCCTTCAGTTGCGGAGGTGGGTTACCCTTTTGTCCGATTTCTTTTAGGTTCGAAGCAGAGAATGCCCAGCTAATAGGGATTTACCCCTGCAGCGCCCGCGCTCCCAAGAGGCCTTGCTCCGGCTCGAAAAGGGTACTGCCTCACCAACCACCCAGCTTAATGAGGCTGCCCAGATCATCGGGCTCGATCTTACATTGTGCGCCAGTCATCCGGAAATCAACAGAGCCTCTCAGATTCAAAACAATGCCGCCCCGAAGGAAGAATGGGTACTCCGGTGGTTATTAAAGAAATTGAAGACGGGGAAGAATTACCGCGTCGAACCTGCGTCTTTTCTCCTTTTGCGACAACTGATTGATCTTATCCCACCAAAGACTCTTGCAACAATACTGAAGGATCAGAAATTCCTTGTGACTTTAAACGATGCCGTTACCGACTTAGAGGAGGATGTGTTTACCGGTCTTGAAAATGGGACAACTGAATTTTTGCGCTCAGGCTCGGAATCAAGCCATACGTTGGACGGATCACCAGATCACAGTGGGAAATGGGACAAGAAGGGCACAAAGAGGAAGAGGGCCGGAGATCAGGACGCCATGGATATCGATGAACAACAACAACCGCAAACGCCTACATCATGTTTCTTGGCTTTCATGCGCGCTTTGGACTGTCTATACAGCTTGGTGATGCTGGCAAATCGCACAGTTAGTCTGGATGAAGCGGCCAGCTCTCATCTGAAGCATGCTTTAAGGGGTGAGCCTGAATCAGTCGCCATGTTGCTGGGCCGATCGTTCAAGGTAGCTGCCGTGGCCACCACACAGTTCTTCAATGGACAGAATACCACGGATTTACAGCATTTGCTTTACGTGATTCCAGCTATCTTGGAAGTGTGGGAGCTGAGATCCTACCGCCGAGATGACTCGGACAACAAGTCCAGCAACGTACGTTTGTCCCTGAAATACGGAGCAAACCTGCTGTAGAACAAAACACTAATACTTTTACAGGAGTCATTTTCCAAATACTGTTTCCAGCATGCCCTGAGACTTCAGCTCTGCGTACGCTCGACTCGACTTGACACTGATGAAAGGGCTCAAGTGCTTAACGGCGTTGAACGCCTAATTGCCCTTCATGTGGTGCTCCCAGCACGTGCGGGGTTCTTCAGCCGAGGAGGTTCAGGTATCGATTATTCTAAAGATGAACCAGATTGGAACCCTGTCAAACCTATCTCCGAGACCTTCAGACCTATTCTTTGCCAATCATCTCAAACGACCGCCGGCGAAACTGCAGCAAATGTGGGGAGAGGGAACTTTTGGAAAACGGCCGAGCTTTTACCCGACTTCTTTAATACAGCATGCCGGTCCGTTCCTCGAGATACATTCCGTCGACAAACCCATGAAGGCCCTTGGTTGGAGACTCTGTTTGTTGCTGTTGCGGAGCTGGCATACTCCATCGTGAAGAAAGAAAGCACATCTAACTACTTTCCCGAGTTTGTTGGCGT
The DNA here is from genome assembly GCA_019976455.1 of Aspergillus sp. 'subgen. Cremei'. Classification (NCBI taxonomy): domain Eukaryota; kingdom Fungi; phylum Ascomycota; class Eurotiomycetes; order Eurotiales; family Aspergillaceae; genus Aspergillus; species Aspergillus sp. 'subgen. Cremei'. The sequence continues at coordinate 2,909,059 of JAFBMR010000003.1, forward strand.
CTTGGAACGGCTCTTCCGTGTGGCCCTCGACCGCAAAGTTAATCTTTCTCTACACACCTTACTCACACACGCAGCCTACACGGGTCTTCTTAAGAACGATCTTTCGCAGGTGGAATGGGGTTTGACAGCGTTGTTGATTGAACTTGGCGTCGATATCTTCCTGCCCAACTCTGGCCTGAACGACTCCGGAAAGCTACTAAACGCATTACTTGAGAAAATCTTGCTGCACTGGCGCAGCGGCACCTCCCACAAGGATGAAAATTATGAAACTATCAAATGTGGAATCGTGGTGCCTTTGCTGCGTGGGTTCACGGCTGCAAGAGACTTGTCTGGATTCATGCAGCTCTGGTACGAGCAATTGATTTTGGTGGAAGAGGCACGCTCCCAAGATAGCAATTTGGGTGGTTTCTCTATCTGGGAAGACGATGATGTCTGCAACGTTTACAGTGAATTGATGCGAAGCCCTCTCACTGAAGTCCATGCTGCTGCCCAGTTACGAGCCGCTGCATCCGAGATCAAGGATCAGGATGACTCGGTCTCTAATTCACCCCGCGCCTATGCTCAGTTTGTGATACTGGAAGCTGGCATTAGAAGCCGGGCAACTTACTTTGAAGATGCAGGGGAGGCCTTGCAGTCTGTCACTGAAACCCTAAAGTTGACGTTGTCCTCGAAACAAAGCCTTCATTGGCGGTGGCGCTTGTGGAGGTTTGCTCGGAATTTGCTCGATAACAATGTACAATCAACAGATAACGCTCTAGGTGAAACAATTACAAGCCTTGATGGCGCTGCTGTAAAGTCCATTCAGCGCCATCGCAAAGACAAGATGAAAAAACCACGCGCCCCGTTGGAGTCTTTTGAGGCATATCGATTTGCACTGGCTACTGTCCAAGATTCCACCAAAACCAGCCATTCAGAGAAGTTCAATTCACTGACTAGCGAGGTTATGGAGTTCATCAAGTCAATTTCCAAAGAAGACGCATCGAAATCAAAGAAGTCGCCATGGAATGGTCGCATTGAGACTCTTGATTCCCCGGTGTGTCTTGCCTTGGGCTACTTCCTTACGCTGGTTAGAAGCCCAGACGTCTGGCATCACGTTCAATCAGAAACTCGACGCGCGCTTTTTGAACACATGCTGTCTTTGGCGGCTTCACAGTACCGTTCACCTTCGTCAACCTTGGACAGCGCCCCTTCGAATATGAGATTCCTTCAAGCTTGGGCCAGTGTGGTCTGCCATGAATACCTTCTCAACGCTCCGGTGATCGCTGGTGACCTGCTTATTGTGTTATCGGAATGTATCAAATCCGACATTTCTAACCGTGAACTATACATTGAGAGCCTTCAGCGTATCCCCGCTCCGTTGGTTACACGCCGACAAAGGGGTATTCTACTTGATTTACTGCAGGATGTAATTCTGCGGGAAGATAGCAGTCCGGATGTGGTCGTCGGAATGCTGTCTTTGATGGCCAAGTTGGCCGATATGCCCAAGTCCACTGCCGCATTGACTGGGGATTGGGAACCTGTCTGGAAAACCGCCAAGGCCGTCACGTTGCAAGGCACAGATGTTGACCTCCAGGTTATGAAAGCGTTTAGGAACTTGCATCGATCGGTCATTGCTAAGTTGCTGGTTTTGTCCGAAGAAGAGCGCCAGAAACTCTTCAAGAAAATGTACCGAAAGGTCTCATCGAAGGTGTCCAAGTTGAAATCGATGGAGCGCGATTCGATGGACTGCTTCTTCTTGAGGATTTCTCTCTCGCAACTATGGATGCATCGTACACAACTGTCGAGTGCCTTTGACGAGGCGGAGCTCGCTGCCTGTCGCCAAAGAGTTTTTGAATTGGTAGTGGCCGATGTGAAATCCGTCAAGGATCAATGCAAGAAGCAAAAGTTGGAGGAAACAATTACACTGATCAAGACGCTGGACGCACTGGAAGATTTCGAGGATCTGGCAACTGACAACGTGGAAGTGGAGAAGTTTCTGTTCAAGATTGAAAGCTATGTTGAGAAGTCAATCGACTCTGGGTCATCATTGCGAAGGCTCATCAGACGTCGAGTTCTCGCGGGTCGAGGGCCTGAAAAAAACGTCACCTTGCCTGTGATGCAGTTTGCAGAGACACTCCCGGTTCAGCATCTGTATAGTGAAGAGCAGCGACTTTTTATCCGCGCAACGATGGAACGATTTCGGTCGATGACGGTGGAGAGTTTGACTAGCGTTCTTGCGGAACTTAGAGGGTTAGGATTTGTTGGGGAAAATTCTGAATATCGTCTGCTTGTTGCTGGTCTGGCTGTGGCATCGCTGGCGCCCGTTGAAGACAAAGAGAGCGATACGGCGGTAGAGCTTTCGCTTCTTTGTACGGATGTCACGGAATCTATACCACGCTGCAAATCGATCGAGCAATTTACGCTGGCCACGGAATGTTTGGACGTGCTTCTCCGCAACCAGACACGCTGTATTGGTCAGTGGAATATCGATAGTCTCCTGGCCTGTCTCGCAAACTGCGCTTCCAAATCCGGTCCCCGCATCCATACCGAGTTCGCAGGAACCGTCTACATCCGCCTGTGTCGTCTGATGGGTGTTCTACTTGGTATTCATCGTCAGAAACTCGGAGGCCGATTCCACTTGATCCTGTTGGCCATGCAGCGATTGTTGAATTGCCTGTTTGCGCGCTCCAAGAAACGGAGTCGATCGATGCGATCGGAGAAGGGAGCAGGCCAGAACCAGCCGTACTGGCTTGCGCCATTAGAGGCGTCGCATGCGGTGCACTTTACACGACTGCTTACCTCACTCTGCGACCCGACTGTGTCTGCTGTGTCACGGCCTACGCAGGCAGGAGCAGGCCACGAAGGCCTGACGGATCAGACCAAGAAAGCGAAACGGATTGCTGGCCAGTATCTGCAGTACTTGATCATGGAGTACGTGCAAAGCTCTCTCCGCGGCTCTCTCACGCCGGAAGTCAAGGCGGCTCTTCTTCCAGGACTGTATAGCGTGTTGGATGTGATGTCGCGCGACACGATGCGGGCGATGAATGCGGGTCTGGACATGTCAGGACGGGCGATATTCAAGGGATTGTACGATGACTATATGAAGTTTGGGAAATGGAACAAGGGGTGAGGGAATTGCATGACAGGAGTCACCGGCGGCACATTGCATTTGATTACTATATATTCTACACATTCTTCTAGAACATATTATCTTTCAACCAATCACTCGCTCCATCCGTAAATCACATGGCTAAACACAAGCCCGAGAGCACGTGCCAGATCACGGGACTGTTATCAATTACTCGATCACATCGAGTCACTGTGTTTTTACCTCTGCCCTGATTAGATACGCTCGGCCAATCAGCGGCTGCCATCCCCCCGACTTTGCGGAGGAGCCCCAGTGGAGCAGCCGATCTGGTGCTGGAATGCTGCTGATAACGCCGTTTGTTACTCGACGCAATCGAGCAATGGAAAACAGGAGTCGCTTTGGCCGCGTGCTATAGGCGGTTGGCGCCGTGGAATGGAGGGTGATAAGGGCAGCGTGGCTTATCTTGCGTATCAAATGGGGACGAATTCTGCTCGGCTCAACAGGCATACGACGTCGAGATACGGAGACGATGGGCATGATGATGTCTGAGAGACGTTAGGTATATCACTGGGATGGCTCGTCGATTCTCTGCCTTTATTCCCATCAATTTTATATCATATATTTTTGATTTACTCTGATCTATCCTGACATATCCTATCTCCTATACTCAATTGACAATGTCTCGCTTCAGACGATTACTCGACAAGGCGGCTGTTCCTTCAGAGCCCGGCCTGACCAACGCGCAGCTGATGCTGTCCAATGAAGACTTGCGGCCAGGTGAGATCACCTGACCAACGCGATTCCCTCCTTGGGCTGCGACGAGAAAGAATCAAGGAAGAATCAACAAGACTGACCGGTGCAATTCCTTGCTTTCTTTCGTACAGTCGAGCCCCAAAGACGCCAGTGGAAATGGTTCAACTTCATCGCCTTTTGGATTGCGGATTCGTTAAACATCGTGGGTCTTCTTTGGATATCTTCTTCATGGACCCTCAGACTGACAATGGGTAGAACACTTGGATGATCTCCTCCTCTATGATCGTTGATGGCCTATCCTGGTGGCAGGCCTGGCTATGTGTCTGGGCTGGTTATTTCCTCGCTGCCTGTTTTGTCTGCTTGACTGGTCGTATTGGTGCCGTCTATCACATTTCCTTTCCTGTTGCCGTTCGCTCTACGTTTGGAGTTTGGGGTTCTTTCTGGCCAATTTTCAACCGTGCTGCGATGGCTGTGATTTGGTATGGTGTTCAGTCGTATATTGGAGGTTCGTTTCTCTTTCTTCAATCCTCAATGGCAATGCTGATGAATCAGGTGAATGTGTGACATTGATGATTGAATCCATCTGGCCAAGCTACGCCAACCTGCACAATTCTCTATCCGCAAGCGCTGGTGTCGACACAAAGAACTTTACTAGTTTCTTCCTGTTCTGGTTCGCCTCGCTCCCAGCCCTCTGGTTCCCCGTACACAAGATCCGTCATCTTTTCACCGTCAAGGCGTACTATTCTCCTATCGCCGCCATCGCCTTCTTCGCCTGGGCTATTTCACGTGCCAAGGGCCTTGGTCCGATTGTGCACCAGCCAAACACAGTCCACGGCAGCGCACTGGGTTGGGCAGTTGTGAAATCAATCATGAGCTGCATGGGTAACTTTGCAACCCTGATTGTGAACGATCCCGACTTTTCGAGATTCGCGCGGAAACCCAAGGATGCCTTGTGGTCTCAACTGTTCACAATTCCCATCGGCTTTGGAATCACCTCGTTCATTGGTATCATTGTCTCCTCGTCCTCGTCGGTCATCTTTGGTGGTGACATGGTGTGGAACCCTCTGGATCTTCTGGGCAAGTTCCTGGAGGGCGCCAGTTCCGCAGAACGGTTTGGTATTTTTGTGATCTCGACTGGTTTTGCTTTGGCTCAATTGGGAACCAACATTGCTGCCAACTCGGTGTCTGCTGGTACAGACATGACCGCGTTACTTCCTCGATGGATCAACATTAGACGGGGTGGATATATCTGTGCAGCAGTTGGTCTGGCCATGTGTCCTGTATGCTTCCCCCTTCTTGACGGCATATAGCTCTGGGAAAACTAACAAATAATAGTGGAACCTTGTCTCATCGTCGAACCAGTTCACCACCTACCTCTCTGCCTATTCACTCTTCCTTTCGTCCATCGCGGGTGTCATGATCTCCGACTATTACTTTGTCCGCAAAGGTCACCTCAACATCCGGGACCTCTACAGTGCCGAGAAAACCGGAGCATACTATTACAGCGCTGGCTTTTCGTGGCACGCATACGCCGCGTACATTGCCGGTATCCTGATCAACATCGTCGGCTTCGCAGGGGCTGTCGGACGCACGGTACCCGTGGGAGCACAGTACATCTACAACATCAACTACATCTCCGGAATCGTCGTCTCCAGTGGTGTTTATTACATCCTGACCCTCTTGTTCCCCATTCCAGACATGAACAGACAGTGGAGCGAAGCCGATGTGGACGAGGATCAACTGGCGGTCGCATACGGACAGGAAGTCGACGGGGACGAAGAGCGTCCACGTCTCAGCACCGATTCTCGACTAGCTTCTGATGACCAAAAGGGGCCGAAGTTTTTCTCCAAGATGATGGGATGAATGGGCTAGACTTGGAATAATTGTACTTTTATTTTCCTTCTTTCTCTAATGACCTAATGAATATGATGATACTATTTGCTGTGACTAGTATCCTTGAGCAAAACAAATGGCTGAAATGATCTGTCTGTATTCTATAACACCTCAACATATTAATATCAATCTAGCTCCAACTGAAACTGCTGATGCATCAGACCCCGTGACCCGGCGGGGCCCAAAAGCAATTAATACAGCTGCAGCTGCAACTGTCAGCCACTCGCAGATTATCATTGGCATCATCCTAATTCGCACGACAAGATGGCTGCTACTTCTATATTCTCACCATCATCCTCAGTATCGCCATGGTGACAGTCTTCACCACCGTCTTACAATGTGCTCTCGCAGCCTTGGTGGCCCGCGTGGTTTACCTCTGCTACTTCCACCCTCTCGCCCGCTATCCAGGCCCATGGCTTGCTCGCTTCACCGACATCTGGTTCGTCCCTGACATCATCACTAGATGACCTCAAACTAACCAGCCAATTAATATAGGAGGCTTCTCAGCTTTCTCAACGGCAATCACCATCTAACAGAACAGCGTCTCCATGAAAGACACGGTCGGGTAGTCCGTGTCGCCCCCAACTGGCTCTCATTTTCAAGCCTAGAGGATTTCGAGACCATCTACGGGTTTCACAAGTCCATCGAGAAAGGGGATTTCTACACCTTTGGTCGGAGCCGTGGCGGAGGCAGCGGGAGCATCTTTTCAACCAAGGATGAGGCCACGCATCGAATCAAGAAACGAAAGATTCTAGGCCCGGCCCTGTCCAGTACCAAGGTTGCCGGGTATGAAGCTATTGTCAGCAGACATGTAGATGTGTTAGTGTCCCGGGCAGGGCAAAGCCTTGACGATGGAGGGAAAGTGAACATGGCGCCGCTGGTTCATCGATTTTCTCTCGACACCATGCTGGAGGTCATTTTCGGGCCTTCTCTCTCAGCTCAAAAGCCGTACACCGACACTCCTGCCGGGGAGGGGCTCACTTCAATCCTCCGCATTTTGACCAAAAGGGCATGGAGTTTCTCCCTCTGGCCTGTCTTCGGGTGGTTGATGAATACCCGGCTCGCGAATGCGATTTTACGCAGACCAACTCGTAATAAAAAGGGTGCTCCAACTGGCATGTCTGCCCTCTTCCCTGCCATTCAGTCTCTCATCTTTGCTCGCACCAAGGAAGTAGCCGAATCACCACAACCTGGGATCGTGAAGAACTGGCTTCAGGTTCCCTCTGATGACACATATCGCATGGAACCAAGGGAGATTTTCTCCGAGGCAGCTAACCTGGTTATAGCCGGGCCAGGGAGCACCGCTGCCGCCGTGACAGCGATACTCTTCCATCTGGGAACAGAAGAGGGCCAAATCTGGCAGGAAAAACTCCGTAAAGAAGCTAACGCAGCGCCCTCATCATCGACATCCCTACCTCCACATCTCAACGCAGTCATCAAAGAGACGCTTCGCCTCTGTGCCGCCTTTCCGACAGCGTTCCCACGGGTAATCAGACCAGGCGCAGAAACTGCTCTCTCCTCTACCCTCTCCGCTCCACTGCCTGTTGGGACGACCATCTCAGCTAACACATATGTCCTTGGTCGATCGTGCGAGATATGGGGCGACGACGCTGATGATTGGGTACCACAACGATGGGTGGGAGCTATTAGTGAGTCACAATATCGCGAGATGGAAACCCAGCTAGTAGCCTTTAGTAAGGGCTCGCGAGGCTGTGTGGGACGGGACCTGGCGATGCTTATCATCGGCCTGGCGGTGATGGGGATTGTCAAGAAGTGGAGGTTTAAAAGTGTGGGAGAGTTACGTGGGAAGAGTTTTTTGGAGATGCAGTATGATGATTGTTGGGTCGAGTATGAGTCAATCCGATGATGGTTGATTATTTGGTTGGCTTTTTCTTCTATTCAGCTCTTCAGTTATGCATGACGCAGTTCAGCTCTTCAGCTGAAGCCTTCAGCTGAAAAGATCTGAGATCATGGCGATCCACCGTCTCCACCCACAGCCCGCTGTTTGTTTAGCCTCCAAGTTGTATAATTTTTTATAAATTCGCGCAGATCTGCCTTTTTTTTTTTCGTATTGTTTCTATTCTTCTTTCATTCACTCTTTTTCCCTTCTCCTCTCCCCTCCTCCCTCAACCAAGACGGGGAAAGCACCACCATCACCATCACCCCACCTTATATATACCCCGCCGCAGATCATCCAACATGGCCACCAGCGCTCTCCCCCAAACCCTGAAATCCATCACCGCCACCAAGATCGACGAGCTCTCCAAGCAGCGCAAAATCTTCGAAAAGCGCAAGCAAGAAATCACCACCAAAGCTGGCAATGCAGCGGATCTTCGCTCAAAAGCCCAGGTTCTCCTCGAAGGCATCACCGCCCTAAAAGGCGATCCCAACGACGCCTTTGACAAGGAGAACCTCGACGAAGAGGAAGAGTCCTCGAATACCTTTGTCGCGGACTGCTCTGAGCGCGCTGCACATGTCAACATCCGCCGGTTCCTGCTGCAGAGTCGGTATGACTCGTCTGTTTCGGAGAGGAGTTTGAAGGAGTGGGTGGGGCAGTTGGAGCAGGAGTTGAGGTTTTTGGAGATGAAGCATGAGCATGCTTCGTTTTATAGTGACTTGGTGACGGAGTGGTTGGGGGCGTTTGATGATGATGCTGTGTCGGAGGAGAGCCCGGAGCAGGTTGGTCGTGCTGAGATGCACGAACAACGCGAGACGTGGGAGAAGCTCGTGTTTTCTCCGGCGGATGTGGATGCAGATACCATCAAGGGATATCTGGATGGTCTGTTTGCGAAGACGACTCTATCGCAGCAGGCGCTCAAGGAGTTACGGGAGAAGATCAAGTCGGTCGACACCGAATTTGCCGCGCAACGGGACTGGATCAGCGTCGAGGATCTCGAGTGGGTGAGCAAGGCGCTGTTGAAGTCGGATGTTCTCACCAAGGAGAAGACGGTGATCCTGAAGGAGTTCACCCGGAACACGGACGTCGCGCAGGAGGTTGTAGATGTGTTGAATATGCGTTTGGCTTCGTTGGACAACTGGGGATGGGATCCTGAGGGTATTCCCGTGGAGATGCGTCGCCAGCTGAACGGCAAGTATCGTGTCTTCATGGATGAGGATCTACTTGATGGCCTGATGTTCCAGTATATCGGCCTCAACTGGGCGGTTTCCTTCCGGTCTGCGTTTGTGGACTTCCTCAACAGTCGTGCCTGGTCGCCTTTGCGTGAGAATATTCCCAAGCGCGACAAGGACCGTCGCAACTACTACCTGGACGATAACAAGCTGTCAGGATCAAGCACTGTGAACGGACATCGACAGAAAGTGTACAAGAAGGACTACTTCATGACCCAGTTGCCTTCGTCGGTGAAGGAGGGTATCCGGGAGTACGACGCCGACAACAATGATGATGCCGATGGTGAAGAGGCCCGCATGAACCCCTTAGAAACGAAGCACTCCCTTCTCCATCTCCTCATCACCGAATCCCTCATCCACACGACCCAGCATGGCCAATTCACCGCTGTCCGGTCCGACTTTGAGTACTTTGGTCCGTCTCTTCCGCATACCACTATTCTGACTGTGCTGGCCTACTTTGGTGTCCCCGATAAATGGCTCAACTTCTTCAAGACCTTCTTGCAGACTCCCCTGAAGTTTTCCCAGGATGGCCCCAATGCCGCAGTCCAAACACGCCAGCGTGGAATCCCCATGAGCCACACGCTCTCGGAATGCTTCGGAGAGGCTGTTCTCTTCTGCATGGACTATGCAGTAAACCAGGGCACCAACGGTGCGTTTTTGTACCGTCTCCACGATGACTTTTGGTTCTGGGGCCACGGCGAAACCTGTGGTAAGGCCTGGACCACCATGACGGAATTCGCCAAGGTGATGGGCCTCCGTTTCAACGAGGAGAAGACCGGAACTGTGCGACTGGGACAGAATGATGAGGGTAAAACCGATTCTGACATCCTCCCCAATGGTGAGATCCGCTGGGGCTTCTTGAAGCTTGACTCCGAGGAGGGCCGATTTGTCATCGACCAGGAACAAGTCGATACCCATATCAAGGAGCTCGAGCACCAGCTCTCTTCATGCCACAGTACCTTTGCCTGGGTGCAGGCGTGGAACAGCTACTTCGCGCGTTTCTTCACCAACAACTTCTCTAAACCTGCCATGTGCTTTGGACGGGACCACATCGACATGGCTATCTCGACCCTGAGCCGTATCGAGAGCACCCTCTTCTCCAGCAGCGCCAAGAGCAGCCACGGCGTCACTGACTACCTCCGCAAGGTGATTGCGGACAAGTTTAATGTCCACGATCTGCCTGAGGGATTCTTCTACTTCCCCGTGGAACTCGGCGGTTTGCAACTCATCAACCCGTACATTTCCCTCCTATCCATGCGCGAGAACATCAAGCAGACCCCCAAACGCCTACTCCAGAAGGCCGCCATCCAGGATGAAATCAAGTACCACGCGGCCAAGGAGAACTTCGAGAAATACGGGGCCAGCAGACCCGGCGCAATCGATGATTCGGACGATGACCTGTCAGAGTTCATGTCGCTGGAGGAGTTCACACGGTACTCAGAATCTACTAGCGCGGCGCTCCTCGATGCGTACACGGATCTTATCAAGATTCCGGATGAGACCATCATCGACCAGACTGCGGCTTTCCGGGGCAATCAGCTGGTGATGGATGACAAGGCTGTCAAGCTGATCTCGTCTGATTGGAGCGATATGTCTCCGTATTGGAAGTGGACGGCCGAGTTGTACCACGACGAGATGGTCAAGCGGTATGGTGGTCTGGCAGCGGTGAATCGTGAATTCATGCCGCTGGGAGTTGTCAAGACATTGAAGGAAGGAAAGTTTAGATGGCAGGCTTAGTCGGAATACATGCCATGCTCCTTCCCAGGTATAAAGTAGTTTTATGATAGCAATATTCCAATATATTAAAATGTTCAAATAATATATAATTCATCAGGCCCTTTGTAGCTAGCTCGTTATCATATATTCACTGTGTCGCTTCAAATTCATCCAAAAGCTTTCGAAATCGATCCTTTTCCAATTCTCCTCCAAAAATCGCATCAAGGGACTTTTTGCATATACTCAGGATATCAGAACGACTGAGCTGAAAGTGCTGTGCAGCCAAAAGGTATTCGTTCGAAACGGGACTACAAAAGAATCCAACATCATCCGTCTATCTTGGTCAGTATCCTCATACAACGTCCAGGTCAAACCAAAGTATCCACTTACACAGAGAATAACCGGACAGTCCTCATGCCTCCAGTATCCAAAATGATGATCCAGAAACCCCCCATTGATCATCTTCGCATGCACATTACACGAAATGCACAACTCCAAACCCAGCTTGCGCCGTGCAATCTCCCGCTTAAGATCATCCGGGACATGAATGACATGACCCAACCGATCAGGCTCAAACGAAAGCAGCGTCTCCAGCTCCTTGGGCAAGTCCTCGGAAGGGACTTCGGCAAAATGCACAGTGACGCCCAGGCCACTGGCTTTGGCTTTGGCAAATGCGTCCCGGAAGACGGATACGTCCCCTTTACTGGGATTTCCGCAGACATCGACCCCGACGACGCCGCGGGGTTTATACTTGATTGCTAAATCGATGGTGTCGATTGCGTCGGCGGCGGTGTTGTGGCCGCGGTCGAGACCTAGGATGAGATAGACGGGCATTTGGTTGTTAGTCCTAGCTTTGAACTGATCGAACGTGTCCAAGACCGTGGTGATGTATTCTTCCTTGGTAAAGGATGAGTCTGGGGGTGCGCGTGGTATGGAACGAAGCTCCAGGTACCGGACTCCATCTTGGAAGAAATCCTCGAGGACTGAGTTTGTTGTGTATGCTAGGGTTTCCAGATCGTTGCAGAGGAGATAGATGAATTTGCCAAAGGTTTGAAAGAAGCTGAACATCACCAGTTAGACAATTCTATAACTATAGCTTATCATGAATGGGACATACGTTTGGAGAGAATAATCCACCTTGCCCTTTGGCATTACCACCCAGGGATCTTCGACACTGAACCCCGGGTCTTTTTCCTTCTTCCGCGCCCAGATTTCATGTAGACATTGGCGGCTGATGCTACCGCTGAGATGAGCATGTAACTAGAAGGAATAAAAATCAGATAGATTTTCAAATAGGTTGATGGCGGAGATGCAAATACCTCGATTTTAGGCAGAGCCTTGGTGAATTTTGCATCGACTGGCTTGGAGAGATCCATGATGAGTGAGTGGCTTCAGAGTACGAGGTGTAAGTTTATTTCAATCCATGCGTTTCTCTTCAAAGGATCGTGGGGTATTGATGGCGATGGAAGATAGAGTATTGAGATGTTGGATGAGGGGCTTCTCTGTGTTGTTGTGGTGGTGGTGAATTGTGATCAGTCATGCAGGTGACTTGCTTAGGCTGCGTCTTTCTCAACGACATCTTCACTTTGACAGTTGGATGCGATGGATTCGTCGCCAGAATTGGACATTTAGATTATTTTATTGACCTGGCTATCATCTAATAGCCTGGTATGCAGTATGGAGATATGAGTACAGGTAAATTCCTGGATTAGTACTATCCAACGTCAATGTATATACTTATTCAACGAGTTAAATCGCATCACGGTCCAGACAAGACGATAATAATTGAGATTCAATCTATCCAAGTCATACCACCTACCTCTTCTGTAAAGTTGTTACATATCTTCACCCTTCATATCCCTCCCGTGTCTGGAGGTTAAGTTTAAATAAACCGTGTTGGAGATGCCCCGTTGTTGCAAGATGGAACACTGGTATACGCAATCATTCTCTTTCATCTGGTATCATAGAGATGCTGTAACGATTCAAGGTAAAAATTTGGAGCATTTTCTGTTTTAGGCCGGCTGCCGTATCATCATGGAGCTAAATTATTGATACCATCATAGATACAATACGAATGCGAACAGTAGATAGACAGTCAGATAGGAAAATCTCTCGGATGACTCAAAGATGTCGATTACGATTTGCCAGTCGATCAATCTCACTCAGATCGACCTCAAGGTCAGGGATGACATTCTGTCAACACACCATGACAGAATCAAGATTAGTAGGCGGATTTGGATGGCAACCAGTATAATCTGTGCGATGAACCTTATCTCAAGTCAACTGACTCGACAACTGGCCATGGCGTTTCACTACCTGATTCGCATAGAATGCCAATCGATACCTAGGCACTTTGCACTTGTAAAAACTGCGTACGAGATCTCAGCCAAACAATACCTATCTTACCGGCTGCCATCGGTATTACAGAGCCCAAGAAACGCGATAAAGCCATGTCTTGGAATAGTCGATTCGCTTTCTCCAGTTTCGTGTATATTGGGCGGTGCTGGTTTTGGAACCGATTTCTTTGTGGTGTTTCCAAAAAGCAAGACCAAATGAAAAGTGGAGTCGGCGGCACGGTGGCAAGACAAGACAAATCCCAAAACGATAGAAACCTTTTCTCCCGAGGATAATAATGATGATTATTATTTTTCAATAGAAATCCTGCTTCAAAGTATAGTGCACAGTAGTGAGTCACATAAAAGCCGGAAGACTTCCGTAGACTATTGCCTGATCTGGGAATTCCGTATTTTGCTCTCTTAGGTGGGGTGCATAAGAGTATCACCGTCAACTGACTTTCACAGCATGGTACGACCAAGAGAATTTGAGCTGAATAATCATATGCGTGCTACTGTCGTGTTATGGGACGATATGTGCTCATCCAGAATTGACTCAAATCAATGGTTAGTGGTTACTCGGTATCCTGCGGAGAGGTCGGATCAGATTGAAACGGTCATCTCCAGAGCGGCGTAGTGCGGACAGAATCAGAATTCGAATTGATTATCTCCCAGGTTGACTGTGTGCCGTCATTGCCGTGTTTTTCTTTTGACCTCATATCCTATCGCATGAGTCGGATGTAGCTTATCCCACCAAAAGACCAATCGTCGGCTCCCATCGCTAGGTATGCCCTGTCCTGGAATTGTCCGGCGTTGGGAAACCTGGCATTATGATGCACTATGTAGTACGTACGCCGGTACGGAATACTGCCGGACTTGTTCTATTTCTGACGCCTCTGGGGTGCTGAGCAGTAATGCCTGGGGCCACCGTGGGCTCGTTATCGAAGGATTCTAGAAACCACGTAGCACCAGTCCAGGAATTCAGATTGATTGGGGTCCATTTATTGAGGGGCTGGTCAATGTAGGGCAAGGCTATTTTTAGCCGAAGATCCGAAATGGAGTTGAGGAACATACGTAGTTGTTCATCAAGGATTAATCCAAGTTAATACACGATATACCACAATGCCATTCGAATCGAATTATTGACCGCTTGTTCCGGTGCCAGATTGACTGTGTAACGCCAGGCAATACCATCATTTGCCCGCAGAAGACTATGGCAGCTGAACCCGGAAGTGGCGTGTTTTTGTCGGCGCGGACCGTCTTGAACCTTTTTGAAGGACGGCAAAAAGAGGCGAAGCTGAATTCACGGTCAAAACGCCATGGAGGACCAATGACGCCAAGTCATCTGCAAAGCCTGTTGATTGGAAGCTTTGCCCAGATGTCACGCCGTAATTAACCAGTATTTGGTACCGACTGTTTTAGAGAGATATATTTAATATAACCCTGAAATAGCAGACGAGGCTGAAGTGGATTCCACGATGCAGAGACCATCTTACGGAATTGGAGGTGAGATTTTCGGGGCCTTGTCGTGTTCCCATAAGGCTCAGGCTTCTGAGGTCAGTCCTTTTTTTGGTTTTCTGGGGGAGGAATTAAGCATGGCGGCCAGCAGGAATGGTGGGCCTCTACAGCCTCAAATTTCGACTAGGGTGTGCATTGGTCTGATATGCATAACCTTGGGCTATAATTGCGGTGGCTGACTGTAATTTGTAAGGACTGACTCGGAGATAGCAACGGCAAGGCTGCCTTTTTCAAGACGTTACAGTCTGAGTATGGAGTCGATGAGAGGGTATGTATAATGTTGCATCCAATATGCAAGTGTATCCTATAGCAACGATATCAAGTCAGCCAGAGAAGAGAAAAAAGCTCATTTGAGAAGGGCTTGGCGAGGGGTTCAGGCAGCCCATATGTTGACGGAGGACAGATAGGACGCAGAAGAAGCGGAGAACCCAGGTCAGGTCACGAGGCTCGTAAGTTAAGACAGAAAAAATGCAGGGGGAGAAAGAGACGTCGGCGAATGCAGAGGGGATTGTCAGAGGTGCAGGACTATTGGGGTCCTGACAAGCCACCGCACGTTGTCTAGGTGGGTTCTTTGCAACGAGGCCAAGGTCCTCTGCATCATCAAACTGCATCGTTAAACATTTGGACGAAGGAAGGGGGAGGCTTAATGACACCTTGCAGGGGATTTTGTGCGACTTTGAAGCAATTGGACAGAGGAATGGAAGCATCGAAGACGCATCGAAGGAGACAACTGAGACAGGCTGGATTGGGCCGATGGAGATGAGATATGCCTCAGGCAGATATAGCATAGCATCTACCTAATGTACTAGAACAAAGAAACAACACAAACACAGCACACCAAGTACGATCTAATCACTACATGAACCATGGCTACAAAAATGCCAACCTACTTCCTACTACCTGAGGTATGATGATATAAACGCGGGCGACAGCTAGCGATCCCCAATCCCAAGTATACCCAAATGGCCAGAATTATTACCACTACTTGGCAGTAGCAGATACCAAATGACGAGCATCCCGGCCAAAGAGGCGCAACGTTCCATCCAGTTGGAACTGCTCAGTCAGCGGGTATTTTATGATGGTTACATGATTTGTATCGGACAATCGATCCTGGATGGTGATGTCGATGGCACTTATATAGAGGGGTCTTGTCTCCTGAAGATCTTATTTTTTTCTTATTTTCTCCTTTTTGTACTGCAGTGTAATAATGATGATTTCTTTTCTCCATCAACCGTTTGCCCCCTGAGTTGATGGAGATGGTAACTACACCTAGAGAGTTAGGTACTTAAGCTGCGAACAGTTTCCCCATTATTTTGGGCTTGAGCGTGTCATGGTGGCCACTCATATTGACACTAACCCAGGGCAGAAAGCAAAACCGTTTTTCGTAGGTACTTTGTATGGTCCGTATCGATGTACGGTATGTATGGTATTTATACCGGCGGCGTAATGACATGACGCGCGCAAATCAACTCATAATTACGCGCTAATGCACCAGATGCAGTAACCACAATGGCGGGAGAATGACTGTTTTTTTTTTTTTCTCCCATCATAAAAATAATATTAAATAAAAATATACATATATTTATTGTGCTTCGAATTTCTCGCGTGTGATGAAGCCCACTTGATGTGTATGATGTCATCGTTAATAATTTCCTCTAGCCATCCATATTGGGAAGAAGCGGTGATGGATTAGGTGCACAGATGGCTTTCCTAATCCATCCTTTTTTTTCTTCTTTTACATTAATTTCGTACTTTGGATTAGAAAAATAAATAATAATAAAGAAGAAGAAAATACGCCAGAGACTGCCGGAGTCAGCTGAGGGGTCAACCTCACTATCATATGTATTGCAAGGATTAATAGGGGAGGGGGAAGAGAGGGAGAGGGCAAAAAAAAAAGATAGAGAGAAAGTGGGGTGTTCGTCCCATCAGCAGTTCAGGCTGGCGGTGATCGTAGCAAGGAGTTCTCGGATGCAAGATCCTCAGCAAAATAACGAAGCTGTCAAAAAGTGGGCCATGGAAAAAAAAAAAACAAAAAAACGGTGGGAAAAAAGAGCGAAGAAAAAAAAAAAAAAAAAAAAAAAATAACCAAACCCCACGAGGCAGGTCCCAGCCGTCCAATCACCGCCGTGCATTGCCCCAACAGCATGATTGAATGATGCACCCCTCCTTCTCTCTCCCACTCCCTCTCGTTTCTGTCTCTCTCCCTTCCGTCCTTGATGGGTCATCGTTTTCAGGGGGAGCAAAAAAGAGAGAGAGAGACTGTTGGAATTCCTCACCGCCAATGATACCTTGCTTTCTAATGAAATGATAGCAATCGGTACCTACCTATCCGACTCGTCCTGTCAGTGGTCAGTGGTCACAGGCTCATCTCATCATCTCATCACAGGAAGCATTTGAAACTACTACTCGACTTCGTGGCACGCCAGAGCACGGTCGAATGGTGCTCGTGGGCACAGGGAGGAGTAGGCGGCAAAACAAATGACGATTGATCAGATTGGCAATATTGGCGATAACCTGCGATTCTCCGATACTCCCCCTCTTTCTGCCGCCCTGCGATCATCAGTCTGCTTGGATCACACTAGGCGTTTAAGGATGACTGGGAGAGAGACGGTCAGAGCCAACCACCTTGTCTGAGCACACGAGATCGCAGTTTTTAAAAAGCCTCACGACATGGTTACTGTTACGGGGTACAGTAGTACTCACGTAGGGTCCGACTGTTTTCTGCTCGATCATCGTCCTTGGGTTGAGACTTGAGAGGGGTAAATGCGACTTGTGCCTAGGTACAGGATTTAGGTAGGTAGGCTAGCTAATTAGGTCAGATACTACCCAGACTAAACTAACGACTTGAATGATTGTCGCTCGTTTTCTGACAAGCCAAAAATGAACACGCTTTTGACGCCTACTGGACTCGTCGTCATATAACAAGTGGCGTGCAGCACTTCTTTCTTGCGTCATGAAAGATCGCACCCATCACTGGCAGATATCAGCAGCTGTGTTTAGTTTATCGCACTGCCTTGGAAACCCGCCACAGCCGCGATACCATCATTTGGGCGCACGGATCCGGTCGGATAAGAGTGACACGTATGGAGGGCCCCTGGAAGATATTCGATCAGTGCAATATTGCGTGCATTTTTGCAAGATTTTGCGCTTTGTCTTGACGCCTGAATAATCTACTTGGTACTCCGTAACAGAGAGTAGTCATTTGCACCACTCCCCAGGGCTTGCCATTGGAAGCAAATGCCTATGTCGACGGTGAACAAGCTAGTGGATGCGCCTCGGTGAGACAATGCCAGCGCACCGAATCTAATCAGTGTCAGCATCTAATCAGGCGTGGCCTCATGGTCCGTCATGGAAGACTAAAAGAACCTTCCAACGACAGGTGACCTGGAGTAGTTTCCGATGCTGATTGCTGGTAAGAAACTCCGGAAGTGCCCGAGGTCAACCTTGTGAGCTTGAAGATGACGGTTGATAAGAGGCTCCTTGCATTGCCAGACAGGGTAGTAATTCACCGTTTATTTGACTGATCAGCTTTTTTATCATGGGGCAAGACCCAAGCAACCCATCACGGAGAAAACCCGGGATCGGGGTTTGGCCACAGCTTTTATTTTTATCTTTATTAATTATTTTATTTTATTT
Organism: Aspergillus sp. 'subgen. Cremei'; assembly: GCA_019976455.1. Classification (NCBI taxonomy): domain Eukaryota; kingdom Fungi; phylum Ascomycota; class Eurotiomycetes; order Eurotiales; family Aspergillaceae; genus Aspergillus; species Aspergillus sp. 'subgen. Cremei'. Next base: position 2,927,104 of record JAFBMR010000003.1, read on the forward strand.
TATTTTATTTTATTTTTTATTTTTTATTTTTTATTTTTTATTTTTTATTTTTTATTTTTTATTGTTTACTTCAGCCGTCATAATGAGCTGAACGGAAATTGTCGCAGTGAAACAAAGAAGATAAGATAGAAGGCATCGCCAACTCAGCGCAAGGCTCAGCTGGTGTGTGCGGGGTTGGGAGCACCCCGCAGGCGTGGTCTCACAGACTCTTACATGTAGGACCAACATGATGCTGCAAAAGAAAAGGGCGCATGTTTGGATGATTAGGTGAGAGGCAATGCACTCCATAAGTCGACGATTACGGAGCCCTGTTACGGAGCACTCCGCCAAGTCTGATTAAAGTGGACAAAGCGAGGGCTGAAGCCAAGAGCAGTCCGAGTTCATAGGGCAGAGAAAAAGAAACATGCTGGAAGGTTTCCTCTTTGGACAGGATTACCACCCCTTACCATACTGGTATTTGACAGTTTTACAGCGTGATATTGTGATTTACCACGAGGATCAAATCGACCCCAATGTCGCAATCAAGATGATTCAACGGTGAACGTCAGGGAGTGTGGCTGAGGGCTGACCGCTCTTCTGGGACACAGAGAAAAAAACCCATGGCAAAGGAGGGGCAGCAGAGAAGGATCTGCCAACTAGTGTTTGAAGCTGATGGTTTCATCATTCTTACCGCTCCATTGCACCGACGATCCCAGCACTTTGACTTCTTTTCTTCCCGCCCGCTGGCCCAAAGTGTAAATAAGCTGTAACAGTCGCCCGTCACTGCCACAGCTGCTCTCCAGTCTCCAGCCTCAACTCTCCTCACCGCGACGCGCGCGCGGACTTTCGGAGATGACTCAATTTTCCAGTCAAGCCCACTCGACCTAACCGACTAGGTAGATAGCTCACTAACTACCAAGTGAATGTGAACCCTACGAAGATGGAAAAATTCTCCACAATGATGTCGAATAGGGATGAGCTGCAGCACCTGTGCGTTTTCTCCGATTGTGATCTCCTTTTTTCAATATCACAGTCACATTTCACGTACAGGGGGGTATCTACTAGTACGGAGGAGATGGAATACAATACCACAATGTATTCCGCCGTAAAGAGTAACGGTGTCAGCTCAATATATCAGGTTTCTTTTGATTCATAGTGTTTAATATTGACATCTATCAACTTGCTAGTTGCTACTATCATACTAATGAGTAATGGTACTATGTATCTACATGGGTAGAAAACCGGGGTAGATCTTGTTTATGCTGGGAGCAATGCAGTATTACCAGATGGGGCTAATCCCTTTCCATCCGACGACATTTTCTAATCCATGTCAAGCACTCCAGGCTAAGTGAGTTGTCCATATTCTCCGTCCTGTCGGAATGGCATGATGGATTTTGCCAGGGTGAATACCAAGCAAAGGCGAACAGACATTGGCTGTGAAGAATGGCTGATCATCGAGACAGCTGAAGCACTTGCGTTTCTCGGTTGGTCGGTTCATCGCCCAACCCTGGCCAACCTACAGACAGTGTGGAATCAATACATGGAGTAGACGGAGTACTACTACATCCAGGGATGAAGGAGAACAAAGAAGCAAAAGAAAAGGTTTAATAAGTTATGCATTAATTGATTGAAAGGATCGAAACGAGGCATTCAAGAACAGACACTCCGCAAATCTTCCCCGGGGACCACCATGTCGGTAAATTCTGTAACCAGAAAATCAATAAATATGTGGAACTACCGTATGTATTGTTAGTAATTAATACCAGTAGGGCACGTCCTGAAAATACCAGGTAATTTGTGGGGACGCCCGTACGAGGGCTCGGTTTGTTACAGAAACTATGGATCAGTAGTTGGGATCCACCAGGCGACTGTCCAAAACGAAAGTGCACACATCATTGTGGTTCTGGGAGATTAATGATCTGAATATCGATTTAGTAGATCTCCTTTTTTGACTACTATTACTTCTTAATGTATATATCCAGCTGTTCACCGTTCAGATCGTGAAACATCCCACTAAGGACCGACTATTGAATAGGTAGCGATTGATGACATCCACCCCAGGAATGATCGGCCAAGGAGCGGCAGATCTGGGGGGGGAAAGGATGGCCAATACCGCCGTAATTTCGGTATGACGGCTGGGACTGAAACAGTCACGGTAATCCAACCGGACGGGAAGGTCGAAGCTTGGGTTTATGACCTTTTCTTTGGGTATCGTAGTTGGTAGGCCGTAGTCAACAAGCAGTGATGGGGTTTGTTTTCTTTTGGGCCATCAGGCTTGAACAGCTCACTGAGGCATGAGTTCTAAATGTTTGGAGCAGTCAAAAGAGTTACGGCCCAGTTTAATCTGCTAACTAACTACTATTCTCTTACACAGTATCCCTTTGCTGGGGAGCTCTGACCGTAGATTGAAATATATAGGGAGTAGGGAAACCCCCTCTCCTCTCCTCTCCTCTCCTCTCCTCTCCTCCCCTCCCTTTCCTTTCCTTTTCCTACGTTAAATTGGAAATAGATTTTTCTTCCTCGCCTTGGAGAAAATTAAAGATTTGTCTCTTATTTTTTATCTATTTTTTCAACCCTTATTCTATTATTTTCCAAACTCCTCCGGAATCTACCCCTTTGCTCCATAGGTTATATCACCATTACACCTTTATCATCGCATTCCAATTACATACAGTACGGTACTGGTACCGTCCGGTCACAGATACACAGAAACACAGATACAGTACGTCAGTCCCACTGTTGTTCAATCGAAATCCATCAGCTCCATCGGGTTTTTCGAAATCATCGAGCCTTCCAAAACCCTTCTTTTCCGTGATCCCCATCCGACCCCCCGAACAAACATCCTTCTTTCACTCTCGCTACTTCAGCTCGTCACGATCCTTTATTTTTCCCCTCGACTCTCCCTGACTCATTTCTGTTTTAGCAGTCCTACTCCTCCCTCCATCCCTCCCTCGACGTCGTGATTGTGTTTCAAACTACCGCCCTCTTCCTCCTGTTGCATGATCTACTTGCCCTCAAACCTGCAGGTCCTTTACCACGCACCACGTAACCGTGCAGGAACTGCAACAGCCAGACATCCAAAAACGCACTACGACAACTCGGTGCATTCTCCGATTGCTCATCCTTCCCCTTTGGACCGCCTGCATCCATTGTGCTGGCAGGCAATCCTGCATTATTACGGTTGCTCCGATTAGCACTTGCTCGCCCTCCGACGACCACTACGACACAGCCCTTTTTTTTTTTTTTTCCCCTTCCACCGAAAAAAATAAAATAGGAAAAAAGAAAAAGTGACGCCAACTGACGCTGTGCTGATTGTCCCCGTCCGATTCCTGCTTTTCAATAGTCGACACTTACTAGTTGCCTGCCTAGAGAGAGGGGCTCTGCTTCCGCTCTGCTGACAACCAAGCATACGCGCAGCGCACACGGCTTTTGACTTGCATACTCCCTCCCTTGTGGCCTGTCGTTGCCAAAAAGATACACCTTCTCTCCCCTCTCGCGACGAGAGCAGTCAATTGGCTCGTCTCCGCAACCCCTCCCCTTTCTTGCAGAACAGACAGCTTTCCCCACGTACCGGACGATCCTCAATTATTATTATTATTATTTTTTTAAACCTCCCTAAAGAGGGGTAAGGAGTGCAAATTCCGTTTGGTGCATAAGGCGAAACAAGGAATCTCAGTCAAGGAAAATCAAAAAAGGATATATTTGCTTTAAAAAGGCAGGGAAGATAACGCGCAGGGGCCGAAAAAATATTACAGCATCTGCTGAGACCCCAAGACATCAGCCTTCCTTTTTTGATAAGATTGAAAGATTGAACGGGCGACAAAAATACCAAAGCACTATCGGAAAGGATTAGAAAAGAAAAAGAAAAAGGACGACTGGGCATTGATTTGTGTGTGGTCCTCCGCGCGAAATCAAAGCGTTGCACAGGACCACTGCCCATTGCAACCTGCTATCAGGAACCGGACTTTCTCGTCGTCTTATTCTGCTCTTTTATTTTTATTTTTATTTTTTTCTTTTCTCCTCGCGAGCGCTCTCCGGTAGGGCTCTCCGCATCGCATCAAAGGCGGGCCAAGATGCAGAGATCAAGTACAGAGCAATCCCGCTAAGGACGTGGCTTTTGCATCACACAGTCAGACACGTTCCCTCTTCCGGCTCGTATTGCATCTCAGCTATAACTTGACTATTTGACTATCGCCTCCGTTTATTCGTCGCTCGCAGAGTCCAGGTGACTCTGGTCTTGATATCCGACGTTTTGCATCCGAGGCTGCGCCTGCTAGGTAGCCGCAATGGCGTACGCCGCTACCTCATCGCAGTCGACCTTAAATGGCGATGCGCAAACTACTTTAAAGCTGTCGACTTCAGCCCCAAGACCTCCCAAATTACACAATGTCATCACTTCCCTCCCTCCCGCTCCCAATCCTCCTTCAGCCTCTTATGCTTCCTCCCTCACCACCACCCCCAATACCTTACACCCAGCTCACAACACGTCCAATGCGTCCAGTCCCGCAAGTACTCCATTGCAGGCTGCCACAGACGCGCTTCGAGGACGGATACCATCTTTCCCTCTCACCGCTCCCGCCCCCCCTCGAACTCGGAGAGTCCGTGATGGCGGTTCCCGGCAATGCGAATGCCTCCGGCTCCGGGGACTATGTTATCCCCAACCCCAACAAAGGCGCCGGTTTGATGCGCCGAATCTCCCGAGGTGCCGCCAACAAGCTCACCCGCAGGAGACAGTCCGCCTCTCAGAATGACAAACGCGACCGCAGCTCCGGTCCAGTTATCATGCGCAGGCGCAGTGATAGCAAAACAGGTACCCAAAACGGTCGGGAAAGCGCCTTGGATTCGGGCAATGAAGACGAAAACAACGAAGCCCTCGACTCTCTGGGCCCCTGGTGCAGACCAGAGGCATCCAGTCTTCCCATTGAGAATCGTTTCTTGAACAACCGGGATCCTAGCACCATTGCACCCAAGGCTGATTCGGCCATCCAGCGCGGCACCATCCTAGAAAAAGTTACTCGCAAACGCAGGAAGCACGTGCGGTTCTTTCTGGATCTCGATACCGCCAAGGTTTACTGGGATGCCTCAAACCCGACAAAACGATTCTACATTGACGATATCAAGGAAATCCGCGTTGGCTCCGATGCTCGTAACTACCGGGAAGAACACCAGGTTCCGCAAGACGACGAAAGCCGGTGGTTTACAATTGTCATTGCAGATTCCGAACGGTCCAAGGGACGAGCGGTCAAGACCCTGCACCTCATCGCCCCCAACCACCGCGACCTCGAGCTGTGGACTACGACCCTTGAACACATCTCGCGATACAGAATCGGTCTGATGGCTGGCTTGGCTGGCTCTGGCCAAAGTGAGACCGTTCTGCTGGCTCACTGGCACCGCGAGATGTCGCGACTCTTTCCCCAAGGACTCATGCCTGGTGACGTCGAAAGCCTCGACTTTGGAGCAGTTGAGAGTATATGCCGCAGTTTGCATATCAACTGCTCGAAGAATATGATACGGGCTCAGTTTTCCAAGGCAGACCTTGGCAACAAGGGAAGATTGAACTTCCCGGAATTTAAGGACTTTGTCAGGCGTTTGAAGGCACGAAAAGATGTGGAGGGGATTTTTAAGCACCGTGCTATGGAGCCCAAGGATGGCTTCACTCTTGATGAATTTCTGGCTTTCCTCCGTGATGTGCAAAAGGAAGACGTCGACTCCGACAAAGCCTACTGGACTTCGATTTTCGAAAAGTGTGTCCGTAGGTCTAGATCGCGCGCTCAGTCTCCTTCGGATGCTCTCGACGTTCAGGTCCCTCGAATGAGTCTGGATGCATTTAGCTCCTTCCTGGCCTCAGCCTGGAATGGTGTCTACGCTTCCCGCGCTCCCCAGTCAAGATTCGATCGACCGCTGAACGAATACTTCATTTCCAGCTCGCACAACACCTACCTTCTGGGAAGACAGGTCGCTGGCGCATCTAGCACTGAAGCATACATCACCGCCTTGTCTCAGGGGTGCCGGTGCGTTGAGATCGATTGTTGGGATGGCGCAGATGGCCGTCCTATTGTTTCACACGGACGGACCATGACTACCAGCGTCTTGTTTGCGGATTGCATCACCGTCATCAACCGATATGCATTTGTCTCATGCGACTTCCCTTTGATTCTGTCTCTTGAAGTACACTGCAATCCGGAGCAACAGCTGGCAATGGTTAAAATCATGAAGGATACCTTCAAGGACCAGCTTGTCCTGGAGCCGTTACTCACCAACTGCTTTGTTCTTCCATCGCCAGAGGAGCTCAAGGGCCGCATTCTTGTCAAAGTCAAAACGTGCGATGAGCCCCAAGCTGGTCCACGACAAGATTCAACTGGCTCTTTTCTCTCGACTGGTCGGAAGCGCAGCTCGAGCTCCCCCTTCGTCCGCCCTTCGGTCCCCGAGATGGTTGTGCCTTCTCTTCCTCCTCTTTCGAACTCTGCCACTGTCGGCCCAGACGGCATCATCTCTATACTGACGCAGGACAGACGGTCACTGACTGCGACGAGCATGAGCAGTGCCACTGAGGATAGTGATGGTGCCATGGTTTCAATCAAGAAGGACAAGAAAAGGCAGAAGAGCAAGATTACCAAGCCACTTTCGGACTTGGGAGTCTACACCCGAGGATACAAGTGGCACAGTTTCTCATCTGCTGAAAGCCAGCGGTACAACCACGTGTACTCATTTGCAGAACGGTCTTTTGAAAGTATCTGCCGCGACCCCGAAAACAAGTCTTCGTTCGAGAAGCATAACCGGAAGTATTTGACCCGAGTCTATCCATCCGGATTCCGCCTGCGGTCTTCCAACTTCGACCCCCTCAAATTCTGGAGACGCGGTGTCCAGATGGCAGCATTGAACTGGCAAACATACGACATTGGGATGCAACTGAACCATGCCATGTTTGCCGCAGGAAGCGATCGGACCGGTTACATTCTCAAGCCCGAAAGCCTTCGTGCGTCAGACCCCTTCGATGAGGAGAAAAAGCGACGCAAGGAGCGAAAGTTGGTTCGTTTCTCGGTCGATATGATCTCGGCTCAGCAACTTCCCCGGCCGCGGAGTTTCGGGCCGGATGACAGCATCAACCCGTATGTTGAGATCGAAATGTTTAGTGCTGACGACCGGGGCCAAAGCGTTGTTCTCGGTGAAGGTGGCATGAATACCTCAGCGCGCAACAACTTATCTGGAATCGGCTCCCCACACCGTCGTCGTACCAAGATCGAGCAGAGCAATGGATACAGCCCGAACTTTAACGATCGATTCAAGTTGTCGTTGGAGACCCAGTTCCCAGACCTTGTGTTTGTTCGCTGGGTTGTTTGGAGTTCCTTGGATGGGCACGGCACGGGCAACAACAACAGTGTCCAACTGGCTACCTTTACCGCTAAACTCAGCAGTCTGTCCCAGGGATATCGCTACCTGCCTTTGTACGATGGTAGTGGCGACCAGTACTTGTTCTCGACATTGTTCTGCAAGATCACCAAGGAAGATCCCGTGTCTGTCCAACGATTGGATTGTGAGGAACTTCGAGCCGAGCGAACAGGCATCCTTCGAACGATCGGCCAAACCGTTTTCAAACGTGCTGCATCCACCGAGAGAGAAAAGGATCAATCGCAGGATACCTCACCGGTGTTGACTCCGACCGTCTCTACAGCGTCTACTTCGTCGCTTCCTCCATAGGGCGTCACCCGAAGCCCGTCTTATTCTTATCATTTTCCAACAATCATGCCGTCATCTTGATCTGATTTCAGACCAATATGCCAATAAAAAGCAACGGCGTTTTCTCGATTTTCTATTGCATCTGTCTGGTTCTTTGTTTTTTATGATTCGGAGCATTTGGCGTGTTGTGGCTTCTCTCATTACCCAGTGACGATTGGGAAGAAACCACAACCACCTCTGAGTGGAGTTCTTTTGCATTTGGTATTTGCTCTACATTTCTCAACGGAGGTGTATCACCGCTTCCAGGCATTGAGGATGCGATTTCTAGGCGCTCTTTTGACGTTTATTTTACATTGTCATCTGTTCTGTTGACTTTGCTCCTGGATTTTACTGGCACTGTGCTATACCCGTCTCGCGATACCCTTTTTACATGCATCTCTTTTGTGATCATGGCTGCCTTGTTTGTTTTTATGTTTTTTTATTTTCATTTTTTGCTTCGTCTTCAGCATGGAATTCGGTTTCACGGTTGGGTCATGGCGGTATTTGAATTTGTTTATTGCTCTTCTTTTGCTTTTCCATACTGAAACCGGACTGGATGATAGCATTTGTGGGAGTCACCAGGAATATATGGTTGCATCATCGGACACATAGCGCAGGGATGCATACAGGAGAGCCTGGGGCCTTGGGAAAAGGCCAGTGCTACTCTCATGGCGATATCTTTGTTTTATTATTCCGTTTCTTCGTTTCCTGTCTGTCGCTTACTGGGCTCTTGACACCCAGGTTGTGGCCCGGGGAGCCACTATTTATGTCGTGAGACATGTCTGTCTTTATGGTTCTTTGACCCTTGTTTTAATAGGAAATGAAGCGCTGGGACGCTCGTTTGACTCCAGAGTATACATACTATCTTGTCCGCTGTCCATGTAGATGAGGCGTGAATGGGCGTAGTGAATTAACTGGCCTGTTGTTGCCAATTGAGGCTTACGTATAACTGTTGAGGCCTGGTTGATGCTGCTATTTTCTGTCCAGATGAAGCTATATCGACCTTATAGAACGAGTGATTGCTTTCCTGTCTGGGGAAAGTACAACTTCCGCGTCGCATCTTCCTTTTCCAGGCAGTCGTTCTGAAGGCCTATAAAGAGAGATTCTGCTTTGCAGTTTGTCGTCTCTAATTTCTCCTTTTTCCAACCATCAAAAGAAGCTAATTTCCATTCATACAAGCCTGTCTTTCGTTCACATCAGTCTTTCCCTGACTGAAACTATTCGTTTATTGCCTCCCTGGCCTTGTGTATTTCATAAATATACACACGCCCCGTTGAAGAGATGGATACTGTACACTTACATCCTTCATACACCGAATTTTACGGCCAGCCAGTGAAAAGACACCGGCTGGATGCCAACTATCTGCCCAACAGGGCACAGAATGATCTATGGTATGTCTTTCCTCTCCTCCATGTAGTTTGAAATGCGCATACTAACATTTAGCACACAGGATACAATATGTCCATCGAGTTGCGTATGGCTACTCATCAAGTCTACCTCGACCATCACCGGGCATCCGATCGCCAAAGCCCCAGAGATCCACCTTCCCACCGCACTTGGAGCTCGAGATCTTCCTCGCATGGGAGAAGGTGGATCTAGAAGACCCTGAAGAGATGCCGGAGGAGCTCGAGATAATACTCCCGGTTCAAATGTCGGATCCAGAGAGCCCGGCGAGGGAGAGCGTCTTTACAGAGCTGATGGACGTGTCGTAGTATCCGCCAGAAGAGGTAGAAGCTGGTAGCATAAAGAAAAAACGTGTGGCAAAGGTCGTGGGTGACCTGGGGGTTCTGGTCGGTTTAACAGCAGGATACAGGGTGTTGCTGACCGGCTGGTGTCGATGAGAAAGACACTGAAGAGGAAGTTTGAGACTTGATGGAGAGGTGAAGGGTGGTTTTGCTTGCTGTATATTTTGGACATGCTTTTGTTTTATAGCGATGGTGTTGGGGTTACCTGTGTTCCTTTTGCTGTATACCACATTATTGACTGATGATGATGCCACTCAAGAATGAATAAAATTGATAAAGATGAAACTATTCGATGTTCTTCTGTAGATCTGTAGATGTAGATCCAAGGCAGTCGGGAAACCTGCCCGAAATGAGGCCAGCTCGGCCCACCTGCCGCCGCTCCAAAGGCAACGTGACGACTTCATCGCAAGTCGAGAGATTCCGCCTCCACGCCATTGTGATTGATTGAATTGCAGCCAGATAATAATAAAATTAAACGCCCAGAACGATCATTATTTCTCCTATTTAAGCTGCCAACATGGACCCATTCTCGGCAGAAGGTGGTAAGTTGTCCACACGTATCCTTGTTCCATCTCATTGTTTGTCCCCAAGTGGACTCACTCGCAATCCCCCTCCACAGAGCTCATCAACATCCACAATGCCTACCACCAAGGCCAGTACCAGGAGGTGATCGACTTTGACACCTCGGCCCTCTCATCGGAAAACCACCTCCCCGCCCGAGTTCTCCAGCTCCGCGCCCGAATCGCCCTAGGCCAAACGGACCAGGTGCTCGCCGACGTCGAAGGCGAAGAGGAAACCCCCGACCTTGCCGCAGTGAAGGCACTGGCGCAGCACACGGCCGGGGACGAGGAATCGGCACAGCAACTCGCTCAGGATCTGGTGGAGAATTATCCAGACAATGGCATTGTGCAAGTTCTCGGTGGGACATTGTTGCAGGCTCAGGGGAAGAGCGAGGAGGCTTTGGCTGTGTTGGCGAAGCACCAGGGTAATCTGGAGGCGTGAGTTTTCTCTCGAGAATTGATATGATATGGTGGATGGATGGGATAAATTGGGGTGCTGATTGTGATTCTGACTTGTGCAGGGTTGCTTTGATTGTCCAGATCCATCTGCAACAGAACCGGACCGATTTGGCTCTGAAGGAGGTTCAGGCTGCGAAGCGCTGGGCTCAGGATTCGCTCCTTGTTAACCTGGCCGAGTCATGGGCTGGAATGAGAGTCGTATGTTTCTACGCCGGAGTTCTGGATCATGAAGTGAAGCTAACATTCTGTGTTTAGGGCGGCGAGAAATACCAATCCGCATTCTACGTTTATGAGGAACTTGCCTCTGCCCCTAGCACATCCGCTGCGCTTTCGATTGTCGGACAGGCTGTCGCAGAGATTCACCTTGGTCGGTTGCCCGAGGCCGAGGCTGCTTTGTCTGCGGCTTTGGAGAAATACCCCGATGAGGTCGAATTGATTGCCAACACTATTGTATTGAATGTGTTGGCTGGCAAGCCCACAGAGGAATTAGAGTCGTATGTCTTTTTCTTTCCCTGGTATTGGGGGTCTATAGCTCACGAAACGACACAGACGTCTACAGCAAGTTCAGCCATCACATGCCCTCTTGGTCGATATCCAAGAGAAGAGCGAATTCTTCGATACCGCTGCTGCAAAGTATTCCCCGAGGGTCTCGTCTTAAGTTAATTTAATTGTTTTCTTCTGTTCTGTTCTAAGGAATGCATCTTTCGTTTCTCGTTTCTCATGAATTGACACGACGGCTGAGCTACTGTATTACCTACCATCCAGCGATGCCTTTTTTTATCTTATTTCCTATTATTTTTCTTGAAAACAAAATCATCGACATTTAACTACTATAGACAAATGATATGATGCTTAGACCCTGTCACACTGGGTATCACAATCCGGAAAATATACCCGAGGAATGTTCCACCCGAAGCCCTTGGACTGACATCCTCGTATCATACGGCTTGGGATCGTCGCACGATTCACTATACATGATGACATCCCCTAATATGTACACTACAATTGGGCTGTCAACCAACTCTCCACGGCCTTTGCCTGCTCCCCGTCAAACCTAGCATCATAAAACAAATCATCATGCGTATCTCCATGTCCTACAATGTAAGTAGTGTTGGGCACCACCGACTGACACAGCCATATCATGTTAGCACTTGTACAGACAGAATACAACAAGTCTCACTCACCTTGAACTTATTCGCAAACTCCTCAATCCCGGAAAGCAAAATTTCATCACTCCCAGCAACAATCAACGACTGCTGCACCTTAGCACCTTCCCACCACTCCAGGGGAGCCCGAGACGGCTCACTCCAATTATCCCCGATAGTCGATCCATTCAGATAGTCAGTGGAATATTTATTTAGAAACACCGTGTCGATAATATCCTTGTACTTATTCCTCTCCACCGAGGGTCCCCGACATTGGAAGTTCACCCACGGTGCGATCCCAAGCACCGCACGCAGCGGCTCGGAGACCCAAACCGGCTCGATCTCCGGATGGGGATGGGAGAGATGCAGAAGGACAGCTAGGGCGAGGTTTCCGCCTGCCGAGTCCCCGCTTAAGAGGACGTTGGAGGGGGATCGTTTCGTCTCCGTCAAGATGTAGCGGAGGGCTTCGACGGATTGGCGCAGTTGGGTTGGGTAGAGGCTGCGTGGGGTGAGGGTGTATTCGAGGAAGAAGAAAGCGACATCCCGGCCGTTGGTGTTGAGTTTTTGGATGATTCTGTAGAAGAATTCAAAGTGCTCTGGGGTGATGGGTAGAGCGAATGCGCCTCCTGCGTATGGGTTTTAGTATTTGGTCCGTATTATGTACAATAGGAGGGGAGAGGTATGTAAGGGATAGAACGCACCATGGTAGTAAACGACGACATCCTTGGCATCCTTATTCCCAATCCAGTGGCCTGTGGCTCCATGGTTCAACGGAATTGACTCCGGTTGAAGACGCTTCTTTTTCATAAAAAATTCATAACATTCATTGGAAGTGGGGTTCAAATACCTACAAGCCAATCAGTTAGTCAATCTCCCATCGAAAAAAAAAAAGAAAAAGAAAAAAAAAGAAAAAGAAAAAGAAAAAAAACCACATGGCTAGGTAGTATACGCACTGAAGCTGCCGCGATGACATCCGAGCAAACAACACTCTGGTAATGCGATGGTACAAATCGACAAAGTACCCTCTCGCACCCTTCTTCCCCCGGAATAACGCTGCGATGGGGCTGTAGACTATGGTCCCAAGCACAGAAAGCGAGGTAGACAATATATCTAATTTTTCCCACGACGTAAGGGTGGGCTTTGTGTCGGTTATATCGACCATGATGGCGATTTGTTCTAGCACGAGGTTTCTTGGAGGTGAAGTTGGGATAGAGTATCTAGCTCAGTGGTGGGTTGATTAGTATCTTTAAGGGTGGAAGGAAATTCCTTTTCCCCGCACGCTAAATCGACTCTGCTAGCCATTCTTATGGCGCATGACATGTTCGTGCTGATCGCTCATTTCTGCGATTGTGATTGTGGATGCATGATAATCCCTGTCGGTGAGAAGTACCTCGGCGGTTGTTTTACATACCACCCACCCTGCTTACTGCATTCCAATACTGAAATTGTACTCAAATTGTGTTTTTAACCGGCTGTAGACTTGTGCAGGTCATCCCGTGAACAAATGAATGTCTTGATTGTAGTATTAGCTGCTCGTTATATAGCAATGCGCAATTATAACCTTGCTTCGATGGAATTTGAACCTAGTTTCCATTCACCATATCCTCCTTTCCCGTCAAGTCGCAGAAAGCTTTGAAGGTCGTGAAGACATTCTCGTCGTCCTCTCCCTCTCCGGTTCGCTCAATGGCACACTCGGCGGTGGCTCCGATGAAGAACACATATCCCTCCTTGACCTCTTCAGTTTTGGTTCCGACAGTAATCTTGCCCTCACCACCAGTACAAATCAAGATACTTGGGCCTGCAATACCTTCGAATGTTGCCTTAGCTTTAGTCCGTCTCAGATCCGTCTTCACAACACTGAACTCCTCGATCGGTGGATCGTACAGAACGCAAGATGAGCCACTGGAGTACGCAGGGGCATTGAGGACGGCAAACGGATAGTCGGTTGCCTCCAGCTTCTGCTCATCGATGGGTGCGTAAGAGTATGTCAGCATATCTGTGAGTGTATCCACATCCTTAAATTTGGGCGTAAATCCTGCTCGCACAACATTGTCGGACGATGCCATGCACTCGATGATGTCTCCGGAGATGTATGCGTGAATATCATCAGCTTTGAGGAACATGGCTTCACCGGGCTCAAGCTTGACAAAGTTAAGGAAGAAGAACACAAAAGACCCAATGTCGTTAGGGAACTGCCCGTTGAGGCGAGTGATGAGAGCAGCCATCTCTGCAGGGTTGCTAGGGTTTGTATCAGGTGTGCTGGCCGAAGTAGCAAAAGAATCCGGAGAGCTTTCCGCAGCTGCAACGAGATCTTTGGTGGCTGTCTCAATGTTCTCGGGAGTAGATTGCATCAGCACGGTGAAGAGTGCTCGCAGTGCATCCTTGTTCTTCTTGGTCACCGTGGGGTCCTCAGAATCCTCGGAGCCTTTGACTGCACGCTCAAATTCGTCGGCCGCCTGTGCACCCACCAGCTGGCGAAGAGGTGCCACGGCGTTGAGGAAATGGACGATCTCAGCCAAGGGACGGAAGCCGCAGAGTCCTTCAAAGGGTGTTATAGCGATGGTCATCTCGGGCTTATGGTTGTCATCTATGAAGCTATTAATCGACTGGAATGGCATAGACAGCCTTTCCACCTACCGGGGTAGTTCCGAGAATCTCTAGCATGAAGCTTCTCTGCAAGCTTCTTGTTGGGGTGGGCCTGGATGCTGAGAGCCTTCTGTACCGAGAGCACCTTGAATAGGAACGGGAGCTTTCCACCATATCTCTCGCTGATCTCCGTGGACAGCAAAGCCTGGTTATCTTGAACCAAATCGAGAAGTGTCCGCTGCGTTTCGACATCTTTGGAGGGGGAGGGAAGGATGGGTGCCCATCCACAGCTACATCCACCAAGAACCGGTTAGCTCATTGCCATTCCATCCACAAACATAGTCAGGGGCCAACCTCTGCATAAGGCTTCTCTGACTCTATCGTGAAGTCAGGAGCAGCTGTGGTGGCCGCATATTTTGCAGCAGCCGACTGTTGACCAATCTTGCCTAAGACATTACTATTTCAGTGTGGGGGAGCAAAGAGTCATGGAAGCTATCCCCTACCCCATTCATAGCTGTTCACGCCTATTATTAGGATAGATGGTTAGCACCTACTGAGTCTAGAACCATTAGAGATGGAACTCACCACATTGGAGACGAAGCAACGGGATCTGCATTTTGCCTGGAGGGGGAATAGGCCAGACTTTCAGTGAATGAGGTGAAGTGAGGCCGATACGTCAGAGTAAACAAAGAACTAGTATCAAACGTTGGAAAATTTCTTCTCATTCACTCGATCAGACTTGTAAAAAAATAAATCTCAGAGACTCTTCCTTCTCTCTTTTTCTTCCTTCTTCAATCGCTTCTTGTCTGTCTCGTCAGTTTTATCCCACCTTGTCTCTCTTTCTGCCCCTCCATCTTTCACCGGTCGGCCCCTCTGTCCGCATCCGGAATGCCTCCCGCCAATCGCTGCCTCCGCTCGGGCGCAAAGCGCTTACCGCCTAACCGCGATGCGAACAGAACCGCCGAAGCTGGGAGATCCCCGGCCGACGCGTTTGGGCAGAATAGCCGCCAGCAGGCCGGGGAACTCATCGACTCTCGTGCTCCAGTCTATGCTTCTCCTCCCCAGACTCAGACTGCGCCTGTCCACGGACCAGATCGGGCTCTTGGCAAGAATTCGAGTCCTCCAGCTGTAGAGCCCCAGCCGAGTGATTCTTCCCCCGGAGGCCGTCCGCACAGTGAGAGACAGGGTGCGGCTCGTGGAACACGCAGTGCCCACCAGGAACTCGTCTCCGCATTTGACTGGGAGGCGTTGAAAATTGCCAGTTCTAAAGCTCCCGGGGTTGCCGTATCCGGAACCAGTAACGGTCCGCAGCAGAAGAATAAGCAGAAACAGAAACAGAAGCAACCAAAACAATCAAAGCAGTCAGAGCAGCAGCCGGAACAGCAATCGGAAGCCCTTCCTGAGGAGTCGAGCTCAGCGTCAGTTGAGATGTCACGGAATCGTCCAAGAGGCCCTCCCATGCCCAGGGATAATGGGCTTGCGGCTAATGAAGAAACTGACATGTGGAACAAGATTCTTCAGGATCTCCGAAAGGCCAAGGAGAAGAATGATAAGCAAAAGGCCTTGGCTGAGCAGATAGCTACTTTGAACGAGAAGATTGGGAAAGAGGGTGGCAGTAAGTATATATTCTTCTTTCTTTTTGCGCTATTTCTACGTGATATTTGTGTATATGTTTTGAATTTGAAACTTCCTATTGCAGTACAACATGCTTTGTATTTACGTCATTGCCCACAATTCGAATTCGATACTGAAGAAGCTAACTTAATTACAGAACCAACTCTGACTGAGCACAATCAGCTGGATGGTCTTTACCGGCAAATGCTCAAACTATGCGAAGAGGAGAGAGCCATTCTTGTGGACGAGCCCAGTGATGTGATCAAGAACCTGGGTCTTCTCACAGCCCTTCGTCAGGCGTCTGAGGCGGAGGCCCCGGTGCACCGAGCAACTGCTCTTTCCAAGTCACGGAAGAAGAGGAATGAGGTGGATGGACCAGCTACAGAATCCCCAGGGCCCACAGGCTCATCTGTGTCGGACAAAGCCAGTCGCACCAAAGGGGGCGCCGTTCCGCGAAGTACCAGTGTATCTAGCAACCAAGCCCGCGAAGGTCGTGAAAGTCGAGACAATGGCATCGCCGTCAAGATTGAAGAAGGCACAGAAAGCACCAAGGGTACTGTTGCAGAGCGCAGTGGGCATCTTACCGTCGGGGCGGAGGTCGTCTTCAAGCATAACAAGAACAAGCAAGGCGTTGAAGGCGAGGGCATTCAGTGCATCATCAAAGGGATTTCTGGTGATGGGCACAAAAAACGGTATGCTAAGAAACCCGAGTCCGTCCCCGCAAAAGATTGACCGTTGTACCTCCCGAAGGTATGATGTCCAGGACCCAGAACCGAACGAAAATGGCGAGCAAGGAGCTGTGTACAAGACCACTGCCGTATCTTTGATACCTATCCCGCAAATTGGCACTCCATTGCCATCGTTCTCCGTTGGAAAGCAGGTCCTTGCGAGATACCCTGATACCACGACGTTCTACCGTGCCGAAGTCATGGGCTCGAAGAAAGACGCCTATCGCCTCAAGTTTGAAGGTGAAGAGGATGATAAAGAGATGGAAGTTGATAAACGTTTCGTCCTTGACATCCCCAGCAAGTGATATGCGATTTAACAGCGCCGGCATTTACGCTTTCCAATCTTCTATTTTTCTTTCTTCTTCAATTGTTTTTTACTTTCAAACCGGTGGATTTGTCGATGGCCCCAGATTGTCATGATACCCTTTTGAGCTAAATTGTTTTACGAATGGGAGCAGGGTCGTTTCGGGAGTCTAGGTTTGATGTTTATTGTCTCTTACATCTCATTTTATTCCATTTCTTTTTTTATCATATCGAAGCTGTATATTCAGCAGCAATCTGGTCCCACACAGACTATTCTCATCATCTTCTAATCCATTCCTTCTGGCCCCAGTGGAAACAGCTAGAAGAACAAGCCTCAACAAAGTATGCGGCCTGACTAATAGAAGGGGCGTAATATTACCAATGATTACCGCATGTCCGCGCACGTTTAGTCAATGATCGTCACCACCCCGTGAAACACAATACCTTACTCCATGCTTAGTCGATACAGTGGGATGTGTGTCATGTCCACCGATCATCGCAACGCAAAACACCAGTCGAATCGTCGATACAGGAACGGGCGGTGATTTTCTTATCTAAGAGGAATCTGATGCAGTGGGATGCAACAGGTCGGATCGACTTCGTTTAAGCTCATCGATAGAGTCTCCTGTCACTACAGGAGCTTAGCATGAGATTGATTGCATCCCACCATGCAGAAAATGACAGATAGAGCCGGACTGCTCCTGTTAGATAAGATGGCGACGATGGCGATCCCACTGCCTCATGCCCATCAGCCCACCCCCTGTAGCTAACCGCTCCTCCTGCAATTTAATTATCACAGCATCCTGAAAGGGGGGTTTTAGCTATTCTTATTAGGTGTGAATATGAGAGATTGTTTGGGGCGTGGTGTTGATATTGCTGACCGCGTAACAATACGGCCCGTAAGAGCTGCGAAATCCCACTGGGGCTGCTTCGTCTGCCGCGGCCTTTCCGAGGGTCCGGCCTGACGATGTCCGCATTTATTACTCAACTACTCTCCCCCCATCCCATCGATCGAGTTCATCATCGCTGTCTCTTCCCTGATTGATATTTATTTCAAGATCCCCTCTGATATGCAAATTGTCTGCAGATAGATCTGTCTGACTTGAAAATCTACCCCTTCTGTTTCCTGCATTGATACTCCTGCATAATTCCGCCATGGCGAACTTGCCGTCCCACGCTTCTCCATACTTTTCACCGCAACCCCCGTCCCTATCCAACCAGGATGTCGGAGACATTTCCCTAAATTCGGCGGATCCAACTACGTCGTTATTGAAAGAAAAGGTAGAAGAGCTCCAGGGCTATGATAGCCCCGTCAGCAACCCCGACCAGACCAATGGCGACGTCACCCCCTCCGTGCCGGCCTGCTTGCTCTCGCCTTCTTTCACCCCTCCCGCAACTCCTGGCGGCACATTGAACCCTGCACAGATGCTACAGCAGACCCAAGCCCAAGCAGCTAGCGCTCGAGAGACAAGTGCGAATACCAAGGCCCCGAAGCTCCTTCCACGTCTCCCCCATGTTGAGTGTATCGTGCGCGCACGCATCCCGACCACCAATGGCGCGGAGATGTTCCTCCACCTTTACCATAACGATCTGGACAACAAAGAACACTTGGCAATCGTATTTGGCAACCATATCAGGAGTCGAAGCTTGGACCAGGTTCGACCAGGGGAAACTGAGATGGACCGGATGATCCGCGGAGCGTATGTTGGTAAACTGCACCCAGGCCGGGTGAGCAGCTGGTACGATGAGGAAAAGGCTGAGGCCGCTGCGAAGGAGCGCGCAGCTGAAGGTGCGGTGGACGGAGCGGCATTTGATCAAACCCAATCTACGCAGAGTAGCCCCAGCCAGGCGCCGCTGGTGAGAATCCATTCTGAGTGCTACACAGGCGAGACTGCCTGGTCTGCAAGATGCGATTGCGGTGAGCAGTTGGACGAGGCAGCGCGACTGATGTCTCTCCCCATTGAAACGCTGTCTGAGGTTGCATCGCAGCAGGGGCTATCGGTGCCGTCTAACTCCGCTGGGGGCGTGATTGTGTACCTACGACAAGAAGGGCGTGGAATTGGTCTAGGAGAAAAGCTCAAGGCCTACAACCTCCAAGATCTCGGCTCCGACACGGTCGAAGCCAATCTTTTGCTTCGACACCCTGCTGACGCAAGGAGCTATGGGCTTGCTACGGCAATGCTGGCAGATCTTGGCTTAAGCAATGACATCAACCCGCACGGGATCAGGCTTCTCACGAATAACCCTGACAAGGTTCGAGCGGTTGAAGGGCCATCCCGAGAGGTAGTGGTTAAGGAACGAGTTCCGATGGTGCCGTTGGCATGGAGCACGGGCGGAAAGATGGGCATCAAAAGCTCAGAAGTTGAGGGTTATTTGCAAACAAAGGTTGGTCGCACCCCCTTTTTTGGTCAACGCTTTTGCTCTTTTCGGCCTGGGCTCGTATTTCTTTTGGACTAAAGATGGCTAACTTGTCAATCTGGAATAGATCTCAAAGATGGGCCACATGCTTCAATAATCAACCAATCGCCGGCGACAATGTTTTTGTTAATATTTCATGGTTACCATTCGCATGATCCGAGTTGTTCTGTTTAGGGTTTCTTCCTTTGCTTTCCGGTCTTTAGTTTTATGGCAGGCCGTATTGCAGGCCGGGTGGTATATTTCTTTTTCCTTCTGAGGGCTGCAAATCCCTCGCGTTACGATATCACATATAACCGCGCTTGAGATTTGGATATTTTTATCTTTGATATTTTTTTGCCCATCACTGTTTGTCTTACAATTGATCTTGAAGGGGTTCTGGCGTTCTGCAGTGGATATAAACCCAAAATAGCCCATGAAGCTTGATTCGAGCTGTACAAAATACCACACTACAACTGAGTTTCTCAACGGTCGTTGACTGCATCTGTGCAAGAGATCATCGCACACTCAATAATAGCGTAGTCACTAATTAATTAATTAATATTGCGCCGTCACGAGATGCATGATTCACTCTGCTGGGAACGGGGCGGTTTGCGTGCGTCGCGGCCATCTCCACCCGCTCCAAGACTGTCTTTTTGTCTTCATCTCAACTTTAACGCAATCTAAACTATCGCCCCCTCTCTGAGCCTCCGCCACTAGCTCCAATGCTGCCCAATTGCTCCTCCCCTTAATCGGACCAGGATCTTTCCTGGGGATAAAACTGAAGAAGAAGGAAAAAAGCAAAGAACACAAATCAATTCAACCTCACCCCTTCCAGACCCCGTACCCACGTTGCATGGCCGTTGCGGATTGGTAGCACGCGAGTGAGAGGGCCATGGCCACCCGCGTGCCTCTAGAAAACAATACGGCGACCACGCCTTCGTCGACCCTGGAGTCCTCGACCACCACCGAAAATGCTGCCTTGAAGCAAGAGGACTCTCCCGCGCCATCCCGGTTGACCTCCGCGGACGCAGAGACGCCCGTGGCAGGGGACGACGGCGGGCCCGCGATAACGGCTGCAGGCAGAAAACGCAAGCTGAACAGCACTTCGTCGCGGGGCGTGGCCAACCTCAACCCGGATCAATTGGCGAAGAAACGAGCCAACGACCGACAGGCGCAGCGGGCAATTCGTGAACGCACCAAATCTCATATCGATGCGCTGGAACAGCAGGTTCGCGATCTCTCGTCTCAGAAGCCGTTCTTGGATCTCCAGTCGGCTTTGAGACAGAATGAAGCCATCCAGGCGGAGAATAGGGAGATTCGCCAGGGATTGAAGGCGATCATGGATCTTGTTCAGCCTTTACTTGGCAAGCAGGAAATACCTAGTGAGTATATTTCCTCGTGGGGTTGGGATCTGAAGAAAGGCTGACATTGGGCAAAAAGTCGCTGCTGCTACTGCTGCTGCTACTCTCAACAATCCTCCAACGAAACCCATTCCACATCTATCTGTTACATCCGATCCCTTTGGCGAACATAATAATTTCACCCCCAGTAGCCAACGATCCGCCACGGTCGAACGATCCTACACCGAGTCCATTGCGAGTGTCGAGACCCCGTCCCCCACGCATTCCGCACCCACGCTGGGCGGAGCTCGTCGCGATAGTAGCACCACCACCACCACCAACACCAACACTAACACCAACACTAACGCTAACGGCAATTCCTCGTTCCGTCTTGCGTTTGACTCCCAGCGCCATAATCTGAGCCACGGGCTGGACTTTAGTGCGGACGAGCGGCTGGGCTTCAACTTCTTGCTCGATGCTTCCCATCAAGTCCCCAAGATGGAAGGCTTCCGTCGCAGTTCAGACAATTTCCGACCTTCACAATTGAATCCTTCTTCGATATATACCCCGCCCTTACATCCTCCCATGTCTGACCAGAGCCTGCCGGCCTATCAAACACCCATCCGAAACGTCGGTCCCACTTGTCCTCTGGATGCTATCCTATTAGACTTCCTTCACAACCGACAGCGCGAAGCTGCGCAGGGGGTACCCAAACAGAAGCTAGTTGGGCCTCCGTATCCCAGTGTGTCGTCGCTGCTCAATCCCGAAAAGAGTGCCTACTCGCATCCGGTATCCAAAGTGTTTACGGATATTTTGCGCGCTTTTCCTGACATTTCGTCGCTTCCCGAGCAAGTGGCCGTGCTCTATTTGATGTTCCTTATCATGCGATGGCAGATCTACCCCACGCCTGAGAATTATGACCGACTGCCTGAGTGGCTGACCCCTCGCCCCTCCCAACTATTGACCCCACACCCAGCTTGGATCGACTATCTCCCTTGGCCGCGCATGCGAGATCGCCTCGTTATGTCCTATCATGACTACCCGTTTGAGAACTGGTTTGTCCCGTTCACTCGCACTCTATCAGTCAACTGGCCATACGAGGCGACCGATTGCCTGTTGGCGACCAGTGACTGTGATGACCTGATTATTAACCCCGTCTTTGAGCGACATTTCAGCAACATCGCCAATTGGTCTCTAGGGCCGGCATTTGCAGAAGCATACCCTGCCCTCGTGGATACCGTGAAGATCAAGAAAGACACTTCTTCTTGGTCTGGTTAACCCCCTTCTTTTCTTCTTTTTTTCATTTACCTGTATCTAATATCTAGGAGGCTGAGGCACTCTGGTAGGCCCGTACTGAGAGTGTACATTGGGCTTTGTTGCATTCTGTTGGTGGTGATATATGGCGTATGGTGAACATAGGTTAGGCTGGTATCCTGGACTACAAGTCTACGTTTTTATTTTATTTTATTTTATTTTTTGACTATTTACAAACAAATATATATTATCGACAACCTTTTTGAATACAAAATGTTTATATATTCTTCGTTTATGATCCTCCTTTCCTGCTCTTCTCATTCCAAAACTCCATGCCTGCTTTCTGGCGAAGGATTCCATACATAGAGCTGCTATCCAGGCACTCTCCGCCGTATTCCCTCGCTGCCTCCATGTTCTCCTGGGCCACCTGTAGACCTGGCAGCTCGACTGAATGTTCTTTAGCAATGGCGGATGCGTGTTTTGCGTCCTTGATGGCCAGGGATACGCCAAATCCGGGACGAGAATCCAAAGGTGGCGCATAGGCACCGGTTGTCAATCTGGAGAGCGTGTGAGTAGAGCTTTAGCATTTGTCTTTGATTGAAGCTTACCTCTTGGAATAACCACCTGCTACAGGCCCAAATGCCTCGCCGATGAGCTCTTCCATAGGACCAGTTCCTAATCCTGTGCGTTCTGCGAAGACCTGGGCTTCTCCGACAGCTTCCATCATGTTGACCGTGACGATGTTTCTATAAAAGTCAGCTCATCTTCTTCCACATCATCGAATAAAAAAAACCTACCCAGCAATCTTCAGCATGGAAGACTTGGTCGCGTCCTCACCACAATCAATCACCCGTCTACCCATTACATCCTGAATCAACGGCTTCACCACTTCAGCGGCCTTCCTCGGCCCTCCAATGGCAAAGACCAGTTTCCCATCGACAGCGATCGGATTCCCACCAAACACGGGCGCAGACAGAAACGAAGCCTCCTTTTCCTTCAACTTGGCCACGGTAAGTCCCACCGTCTGCGGATGAACCGTCGAGCAATCGACAAAGATCTTATCACGAAGCGACTGTCCCGATCCCAGAGCGGAGGAGACTAAGCTCTGGAGGACAGCATCGTTGGAGACCTGCAGATAATTGTCAGCTTTCTGCCTTTTATGTTTGGGTTTCCCGATTCAGGAGACAGACCATGGTGAAGATAATCCCACATTGACCTACGAGCTTCTCGAAGTTCATCTCAGGGACGGCACCCATGGCCTGGAGGGGGTTCCCACGCGCCATCGTACGGTTGGAATAGACCATATTCAGGGCCTTCTTGGAGACGAGGTGTTTTTGCAGGTTACTGGCCATTGCCAGGCCCATGGATCCAAGGCCATACTGAAGATGTCGTTAGCCATTATGGGTCAATTTGAAGGGAATCCGAGAGATGTTACCCAGCCGATTCGAGTCATTTTTTCTTTTTATATTCTTTGGGTTGTTGTTTTGGTATGGGGAGAGTGTCGTTATCTAGGAGATAGGACGTTAAATAGCCTCGAAGCGATAGCCGAGCTCCCCGATGTCGGCCGAAAGGGAGATTCCAAAGTCGAGGACTTGGGATGGAGATGTTTATTATCAGACGGAGAACGGAGGATTCCGTTGATGCTGGAAATATACGTGGATATGGAGGGGGGAGGCTTGTTTTCAACGTGGTGGATGTGGCTGTTTGATGCTATCCCTTACAGCGATTATTTAGTGGGAGACTGGCAGATAATCTCCCCACAATAGAAAAATGATACATCTAAAGGTCTATTGAGACTACTATGGTAAATAGGCCATGAGGATGAATTGATTCTTCTGGCGATGAAGGTTGGATTGACAGACGATGACGATGAGGCTCGGTGAGTGGAGTCGCCCTGCTGTTATTACGGGGAAAGCACCAGCACCGCAACTCCAACTTAACTCTCGCTCTCCAAGTCCCTCTGCATCTCCATCGCCCTTGGACCCTCCCCACCTTTTCTTTTTCTGGTCCTTGGTCTATCACTGAATACAACTCGATCGTCAGAAAAAAAGAAGCAACAAGAAACTCGCAATCATGGCGGACATGCCCATTGGTGAGCCACCAACAAGCCAACAACACCATCCAATCCCTCCGCTAACACAGCCAAACCCCCTTTAGTTCTCGACGGAGGAACCGGTTTCCTCAAGGTCGGATATGCGGCGCAAGTATGTCGTTCGATTCCATGCCATCTCGACCAAGCTGATCGTTTGTTCTCTCTTCCTAGAACTTCCCAGAGCATCAGTTCCCCTCGATAGTGGGGCGGCCCATACTCCGAACGGAGGAGCAAGCCGGTGATATTGTCGTCAAGGATATCATGTGCGGAGATGAGGCGGCCGCTGCTCGATCAATGCTTCAAATCAGCTATCCTGTACGTCTTGTCTCAATCTGATTTTCTCTCTCCTCCTGAGATCCCTTTCCCTTCTCTTACCCCGCCTTGTCCTCCTGAAAGGCAGACGTGTTAACGAAGGATCCATTGCGTGGGAAATAGATGGAAAATGGAATTGTCAAGAAATGGGACGACATGCAGCATCTATGGAACTACACCTTTTACGATAAGATGAACATCGATCCTACCGGTCGCAAGATCCTTCTCACCGAACCCCCGATGAACCCCCTCAAGAACCGTGAGAAGATGGCAGAGGTCATGCTGGAAGGTTACAACTTTGGTGGTGTATACGTGGCTATCCAAGCTGTGCTTGCTCTATACGCCCAGGGTGAGTGAGGAATCTTGTTGAAAACAAAAAAGAGCGACAGTGCAGCAGTAGCTCACGTCAATTTTCCTTTCTAGGTCTCAGTAGCGGTGTGGTCGTCGACTCCGGTGACGGTGTTACACACATTATCCCCGTTTACGAATCTACAGTTCTGAACCACCACATCCGTCGATTGGATGTCGCCGGTCGCGATGTTACCCGGAATCTCATCGCCCTGCTCCTCCGCCGCGGTTACGCCCTGAACCGTACAGCCGACTTTGAGACTGTGCGCCAGATCAAGGAGAAGCTGTGCTACGTCTCCTACGACCTCGAGTTGGACAAGAAGCTTTCCGAAGATACCACCGTTCTGGTGGAATCATACACCCTCCCCGATGGCCGTGTCATTCGTGTGGGTAGCGAACGATTCGAAGCCGCCGAGTGTCTCTTCCAGCCGCACCTGGTGGATGTCGACCAGCCCGGTGTTGCCGAGTTGCTCTTCAACACTATCCAAGGCGCCGACGTGGATGTGCGCTCTAGTCTGTACAAGGCTATTGTGCTCAGTGGTGGAAGCAGCATGTACCCCGGTCTGCCATCGCGGTTGGAGAAGGAACTGAAGCAATTGTGGCTCACACGTGTGCTTCAAGGAAACCCGGAGAGATTGAACGTATGTACTGATAGAATTGGGCCTGGCATTGACAATTTGCTAATGCTGGGTACAGAAATTCAAGGTCCGCATCGAAGACCCTCCACGGAGAAGACACATGGTTTTCTTGGGAGGAGCTGTCCTTGCCAACCTGGTATGCTACTACTTTCCGCGACACCTCGACATAACCATGATAACTAACTACTTTATAGATCGCGGACAAGGAAGACATGTGGGTGACCAAGCAAGAATGGGAGGAACAGGGTGCCCGTGCTTTGGCCAAACTCGGACCCAGATAGTTTCTTTTCTTCTCGTGCTTCAGTCGTCTTCTCAAGTCTCTACCCAAACCCTTCCTTTCTTCGCAATTCAAGCTCGCATTGATATGTCATATAAGGCCCTAAGGATTTATACCTTTATCTTGTTCCTGGTTTTTGTAGCTAGTATAGAAAGTAACCGAGCAAGCCACTTGAAAAATCCCTATTTTGTGAATAAACCCCCCTTATATCTCTTTTTTTCTTTTCTTCAGAATACGGAGTAATGCGGAAGAATCACGGTCTATTTTTGCTGTTGCCAATAGATAATCTATAATGTTGACTTGGCAGATGAGAACAATGAAATTTAACCCGAACAGTAACCCAAATAAATAACACCCATTTGAGACAAGAAACCCAAAATAAAAATATAAGAAAGTGAAATATACATGAAGTTTATAAAAAAAGGTAGATGTTGGGGGAAAAATTATCCATACGAAAAGAAATCCGGGCGCAGGGGCAGAAGCCAGCGCCTTTATCACACCGAGAAAAAGGGGGAGGAGAAAAGAATCCAGTGACTTAGTCGATAGTTTATTCGTCACTTTCGGATTCTGCATCATCGTTTTCGATGTTCTTCTTTTGCTCCTCTTTCATTTCACGGTAGGTGCTCCAACTCAAGAGAAAGAAGGCTACCATAATAAGGACTCCGCCAATGATGGAGGCGAGAGAGAGAGGTTGTCCCGTGCGAAGCCAATCGACGATAGCGACGAGGAAGATGGTGAGGAGGGCTGCGACGGAGGATAGAACAGGTGAAGTGAGAGATATGAGGACCAGGAAGGAACCAGAGAATGCTGTTGCATACTTTGTCAGTAATTGTTTTCGGGGGAATTCATCTCGGTGTAGATGGATCAACTCACTGGCATTGGCAAGGACGGAAATCATAAGCATCCATGCAGCCTCGCCCGTTGGCCAGCGGAACGTCTCCAGACCTGTAATATGGAGAATAGGCAACGGAATCCACAGGACTAATAATGTGAAGCTGCCAATCAAGCTGCCAACGGTGTTGGCAAAGATCATGCTTCGACCCGGGCTGGTGCCATCCGGAGGACAACCGTATCGCTTGTAGAGCACTTCATAGAGACCGTAGAGCACGCTGCCAACACTGATGATGATATTTCCGAGCAACCTGTTTTCCGCCTCATGCTGTCCCTTACCCACGGTTCCGTCCGCCGTCTTCTTGTTTTCGTCTCGGTCACCATATGCAACCACGAGGACACCTACAATGGCAACGAAAATTGCAAACACTTTATCGAACCGGAATCTATCCTTCAAGAGCGGAATTGAAAAGGCATATGCGAAAAATGCGGAGCAGTTGTAAATCGCAGTCAAATCACTGGCTGTCGTCATGTTCACTGCCACGTACCATGCACCACCCGCGATAGTAAGTGCAGTTGTAATGAACGCTGTCGTCTTGATCATGTAACGGATTGGTGATCGTTGGAAACCGCGCGAGGCAGCGTGTAGGTCTTGGGTTTCCACCATCTGCGCCGTGGTTCGAAGAAGAAACACATGACGTCGCCAGAACGCCTCCCATGAAAGTGATCGTTTTTGTATTCGGAGGATGAGGAGCTGAACCGGCCAGAGGAGGGCCCACGAGCCATGTGTGAGGTACCTGTACGTTGAAGATAAATGTGAGTTGGTTAAATCCCCTCAAATCAGAGAACGATCAGGAAACGCATGTAATTCCTCCGACTTACAGCATGCAATACGGTTTATCCCAATGCAACTCATGCTGAATATACACAGCTGTCTCGGTCTGGATCACGAAACTGGCCAGACTCAGAAACAAAAACCCCGACGCAATCAAATATTTCCGACGGGTAGCCTGCTGCGCATCATGCTCCGGACTGCGACTCCTGATTGTCGGCCGCCTTGAATGGTGCAGCATAGGCCTGCCTTCTGTGTCACCATTTCCATAGCTGGCGTTGGACAATCGACCCCGATCCTCATCCTTTAGCAACGGTTCTTGACCATCTACCGGGTGATGCATGGATGCTCGATGCTGAGACATGTTGTTGTCGTCTATGTCGTGGGAATCGAGGTTCGGCTCGGGATCCCGGTCCTCCCTGGACCCTAGTAGATGTGTACTATCTGAAGCCACTTTGTAGTTGGTATAAAAACCACTATAAAAAAGAGAGCGACAAAAAGGAAAAAGAAAGAGAGGATGTCAAAGGAAATGAAAGTAGAAACCTTTCAGAATTCGAATCTTTCCCACGAAACAGATTGGTGGGCGTTAAAAAGGTAATGATTTACGTCGGGGGTTGCGACTCTCGTCGGATAAAGATCGAATTAGGAGAACGAAGAAACAACCTAGGAATCATCGAAGCAACGACGTAGCGAGGAACAAAAAGGCGACAAATGTTTCAGAATCGCAACCAAAGATTAATGTAAAGTGAAAGTGACGCCACGAAGCAAGTTCAGCCTTGCCAGACAGCCAGGGTGGGTTTCGACAACCGAAAACCGGGGGAACATGCAGCCCGTCAAACGTAATCCCGCTGCGGCCACGTTTGCGAAGGCGATATGTACTGTTGAGGACCAGCCGCAACAGAAAGAGCAAAGATTCTGGGCCGATGCGACAAAGTAGGTAGCAAGAAAATGTGTGGAGAATCACAGACAAGTCGAGGACGACGGCAAGCGAGGGAAACGGGGTCGATGGTTCGGTATGTCGTCAGTTATATAGCATGCATGCAGAGTGTAGTCACTTGCTATTTACGGGGCAGAATCAGGTGTGCCTGACAGCGCAGGCACCACTATTCCGCTTTGGGTTGGTGGCGGTGAGCCTCGCACGTGAGGGGCTGTTTCCGATCACCTGCCGCATCGGGACTAGCGCCTGGGGCTATCATCTCTTGTCGTCTTGGCCAAATGCAACACACATCCGACTTGTCTCACGCAGAGCAGATGCATTATTACATATTACTTGAGACAGTCCATGGCCAAGGCTTGCTAATTATAATTCAAGGGTCTAGCTGGGTCATAACTATATAACAACCGCCGTCTTAATGCGAAAATCGGAAATCCAGCCGTTTGTTTCCCCTGTCTGGAGTCGTTGACACATACTCGACTCGCTGGTCCTCCGTCATGGCTGTCCACTTTCTATCGCGACGATGGTTGCGCAGCATGTAGTATAGCTTGATGGCTATATATACCACAATATTGAAGCAAAGGATAATAAGAAGCACCCGATTCCCCACTTCATATCGAGGTTCATCCCCTTTTCAATTCGATCAGCAAAGGGACACCATCACCAATCAACGGTCACTCACAGTCTTGGTATATATTCGATGCAATCATTCCTGCTGCCTGCGTGCACATGTTGTATATGGCTGGCGCAATAGCTCGCGATCGTATACTATTCGAATTACGGGAACTCCACCCGGATTGAAGTGCATGGGCTGGTTGCGCATCGCCTTACTGTTAGTCAAATCTCTTGGATGGAACACTAGGTTGATCTCACCATTTGGGTGGCTAAGAAATAGTGTTATCACCGCCCAAACAATCCATTTGTTGATCTGGGTGGTGTCCACGATGTTGATGTACAAAAGCATTGGCAGCATCCAAACCTGAGACAACATCCCCATCAGTGCCAGGGATTGAAAAACCTCAGCCGCATAAGTAAGCGCAATCCTGTTTACTATGCTAAAAGCCTGGGTTTGTTAGCATTGCATCACATACAGGCAAGCAGGTTACTTCTTACATTATACGGCATGCTCAATAAAATGACCTGGAATGTGCCGAACCCCATATCTTTCATGATCAGGGTAAAGTATTGAGAGATAGTTACTTCAAGACTGTCAGTCAGAGCGTTGGAAAAAGTAGCTGAATGTCCCAGGACTGACCAGATGGTGTCTGAAATGATAACCCTATGAGATACAGCGGCCACAGATCATAATCCGTAAGGCTCTGCCATAGAAGTTTGAAAGTTATTGGTTGGCGATTATGCATGGTCCCTTTACTTGGATCCTCTCGGATGATACGATTAACCATTATGACCTCTTCTCTGTAACGGAGATTTATCAGTGGCATTCAAGCAAACAAGGAAGCTGGGCTTCAAAGAATAGCAGAAAAATAGCAACCTTTCTGTAAACCATCCATTTCTTCCTCGAGCCCAACTGGCTGTTTGTGTCGGTGCCGCTGGCATCAAGATAGATGCCAAAACACCTAGGGTCAAAGTAAATAGCCCCTGATGAGACTGTGAGCAGGGGTCAAGCATAGTAGCTAGGCTGGTAATCTATACAAACCTCAATCAAGAAAAGCCAACGCCAGCCAGCATTACCGCCATAGCCTCGTAGATGGAGAACTCCATAAGCCAGTAGCCCTGCCAGAATATCCGACAATACCCCTGCTGCATACCAGAATCCAAGACGAATGGAGAGCTCGTGGTGTTTATAAAAGTATGAAAGGTATAAAATCATCTAGATTATTTCAGCACGGAGCAACTTCATTAGTAATATCTCAGATACTCACTGCCGGTGTGAATCCGCCCTGGAGTATGCCTAGCAAGGCCCGACATATTAAAAAGGACTTTCTACCAGAAAGCCAGAACTGACAGCTCGCCGTAATTGACCAGGATATAACCTGGAAGGGAATCCATCTGTCGGGGCCAAGCCACTTTCCAAGAAGTTGCGCAGGAACTTCGGCCAAAAGATAGCCCAATCTAAAGAGAGTATTTCCTAGATTGTAATCTATGTCATAATAAGACATTTTATTCATGAATAACGATCCCTGGACTCCGTTCAACTTACCGTTTCGTGACAGCTTGAGATCGGATAGGAAATTATCGGCATTAGCTTGTTCTGGTAACACATAGACTCAGCAAAGGTATCAGTATAAAACCAAAAATAACACCTACGAATGTTAGCCTTGTCAAGCTCCAACGCCATCATCATGAAGCATGCCAGGAGAGTGATTCGGAGATCGATTTTCTTGACGATTTTCTATAACAATATCAGTCTGTTTTCAAGATATTACTCCAAGATGCTAGCATACACTTTCTTCTCCCCAAGTCCATCTTGCCGATGGATCAAAGCGATGAATATTTTCCCAGTCGGGTCGTGGCTTGTACTCCTCGGCTAGTACAGGGTCGTCGAAAACAGATGGCTGAGTCGCTATCGCATTTGGGTCATACCCTTTTGACCTCTGAAACCAAAATCGACGTTCATCAAGAGGATCACCGAGCTCTGGGGCGTCCGAGCAGGATGCAAGCCTTGTAGTATGACCCTTTGGAATCTTCTCATCGACTTCGGATCCGGTGGAGTTGGACTCGTTTTTGGAAAAACGAGCAATGACAAGAGACATCTTTCTGTTTAGCCCGTGGAGAATGAATAAAACATTTTGATTCTGGCGAGGCTCTTTCACCCATTTAAAGGCCAAATACAGACCCCATTCTGCAGGCTAATTCTCAACTTCCAACAATCATTAAGGGGCTTGCTTTCCCAAACAAGAAACCTCCATAATCGTCCTGTTCTAGTCCCACAGTCTATCACAAGACGTGATAGACTGGTATAAGGTTGAACAAAGATGCAGCTTTCCAGACACACCGAGCCTAGATCCAGCACCTTCCTTTGACACTGGGAGATTCCTTGGTCTAGAATCCAAGACAATCAATATTCAAAATTATGATGTTTCAATTGCACCATTCTTTGGCTTATCGAATGCGTGCCAGTCGATCAGGTGATATTGCAGTTCTCTTAACATATTTTTCGTACAGGTTATCTGGTTATAGGAAATGACATGGGTCCACGGGCAATGGTGGAGCGTCGAGGTCATCCGAATGCTTGAAAGTACCAAGCTTCTCTAGATGCGACACAAGTCCCTAAATCTTCATAGTGACCAGTTATCTTTGCAATTCCATGTGCTGTTAATGTTTTTTTTCTTCTCTCCACGCTGAGGATAGCACCGTATGCATGCAACACATAGGGTTACACCAACAAAGACGGCAGACACCAATACTCGATAGGGGCACGGGCGAATTGAGGCTTTTGGGAATACCTTGGCTTTGATCACAGAATTCTCAGAAAGTGGCACAGTGCATTTGGCACTCCCCTGTCCACCCCGGGCGACCAATCGTCGGTCTAGGCCTTGGATGTAAGGGTGAGGCTGATGTGCACCCTATCATCATGCAGTGTGGAAGGAATTCGAAAAAGGATCAAAGAACCTGTTAGTTCGGTGGTCGTGCCTGGATAGCTGCACTGCAACACTGTTCTGCTATCTGTGAGGGGGAGTTGGGGTGAGATTGAGTTGGTTGGGGAAGATGGAGGTGGAAAGGGGGCAGAGCAGACTAGCCCTCTAAGGGAAAATTGTGAAAACTTGAGTTCAACGACTATTCGATATTGGCGAGAAATATTCTGAATACTGAGGATCTATTCTGTGACTGAGACAAATTGAAATCTGGCCGGTCTTGCATCTATCCATCATGCAATTCACATGAAATAAAGAAACAATAATAACCGCCGAATCAGCCAGTACATTTTGTCTCATCTGGAGTAGGAATGCCTCCTTGTCTAATACTGTTTCTGTAGAGTTTATTGTGTATTTTTCTCTCAGGGGGTGAAGTAAAGGATGTTTCCATTGCGCCTTGATTGCAGTCTAGTGTTACCTTTTCCCAGTTTCCCAGTTTTGTTGATAAAATTATACATTATTGCAGGTCATTATATTCTGAGACTTTTAGTTTATACAGACCCCTATGTAGGCCTTTCTGCTGCGTCCTTTTGCTTTTGCTTCATTTCGGCCAGACACGGGGACATGAATAGTCTCCCAGATATAATACCCTTCAAGGTTCCGGTCGAGACAACAATCCAGAGAAGAACGACAAGGATGGAAAGGATCTGTATTATGAAAGATAGGATTAGTCCAAATCTTCAAATAGGTGTAACTCATATACCTACCGTTCCCAGCACCTTGAAAAATCCCGAAGCCAATTCCCTTCCGACCTCACATGTTGCCATTGCATATGCTCCCAGTGGAAAGGTAAAACCCCACCAGCCAATGTTGAAAGGAAATCGTTTGCATCTTACGATGGAAGCGGAGGCAAAGAAGAACCAAACAAGTCCAAATGCCCAAAGGAGAAGCGCGATGGCGAAGCAGATGACGTAGATTATGGAAGCGGCATGGACTTCATCCAGTGAATTAGTTTCCGGGAGTACAGCTCGAGCAGCAGACCCAAGCTTCATCATTCTAGATCAGGGTCAGTTGATGTTCAGGGGGTTCAAAGGTATGAGTCGAGTCTTACGAGAAAGCGCCAGATCCCAGGGGTCCCAGGGGAAGAAACACGCTCACAATAACCTCCTTTGGCGGCAGCTTGTGGATCGTGAGTCGCTGGAAGTAGATGACGAAAACCATCATGGACAGGGGAATTCCCATTCCCCATAGGATATAGCTTGCGATGATGGTCCAGAGTGCGTGTTGGTCGTGAGCTAGGTTGTCTGCAACGATTGCTCCAGTTCCTGCAGCAACAACACAGGTGATAATCGGCATTAGCCACACTGCGGTCATAGAAGAAAGTTGTGTATCGATCCTTGTTGACATGCTAGGGAGTTCCTGGTCAGTTGAGGGTACAAAGTCAGCAATCAGGGAGGGCCATACAGGAGAAACGGCAACGAAAGTGCCGTTGCAACAGAGATCACAGCATCGACTATCCACATAGCCCAAGCAAAGTTCCTAGTCCATTCGCCCCAAACTGGAACACACACAAAGCAAAACATATTGATGAGTGTTGCAAGTCCCATAGGAAACGTGCCAATAAACATCGACTGCACTGGATGAGTTAACATGTTCTTGAACGTCTTCGGATACATGGTATATCGGAGTAAGCTGAGTATGCAACCCGCCGTGAAAAGAAAAACGTTTACGGCAAAAATAACAACAGAAATCCAGTAAAGCCAACGGCCATTGTATGGCAAGGTGTAAAGGATTGTTGAAACAATTCCCGTCCCCATGGTCACCGAGAACCATCTGGTTTTCGGTTAGTATTCGCAGAGGTAGATTGTTTCAAGGACATACGAAGGAGTAAAGTTGCGGATGACCCTTCTCCAACCAACTTCAAGCTCTGTCGAGCACTTGTCGTCGTAGCAATCGTCATGTCTCTCTGACTGGCCATCACCATGGCTCTCATCCAGCTCTGAATCAAATATGTTTCGGCTGAATCTTTTCGACGAACTGCTGCTGCTCAAAATGCTGGGAACTGAAGCTTGCCATGGCGTCAAGAACTTTTCCGTTGAACAATGAGGGTCTTGGTTTGTCGCGTATATTGACGTTCGCTGTTCACCCTGAATTCCAAGCATTTTGATTTCTCCAGAGACGGTCTTCCAGGCGATGAATGTTGAGAGGGGGGAAAACTTTCGCTGTCAGAAGTCATCTTTATTTGAAAGGCCTTCTTTCGACTCCGCTTATGACACACAACGACCGACCGTCGACGGCTGGATTTCCTGACAGAATTGGAATCTGGAACTTGGTGTTGTGTAGTAACTCGAGTTAGTTAGTGTGTCGTTCCTAGTTCGTTCCCAAAATTTGGTTCAGATGGAGATCCACCCCAAGGATCGGTGGACTACTGCGCGTGTGCGATAGTTGCAGCAATCCTAATTTGGTGCCAAAATCCTACTCAAGCTGTCGGCGAATAGCGATGGAATCGGTCGAATGGTAGAACAATATGGTTTGACACACGCTGAACTCTGAATACTTCGGCTTCTCTCTATCTCGTTCATCTTTTCTTCCGCTTCCCCGTGCCCCTGACGGCCTCACCCCTCGGGCAGAAGGTGTACCTTGTTCTCAGTTCAGATTGGATTGAGATTCGATTCATGATTCATGATTCATTTCCCACTTGGCAGAGCGGGTCCCTGAATGGGTAATCACCGAGGCTTCATGGGCCACGTTGATCCACTGATTCGACGCTTGTGTTTTAGAGGCTACTCTCTTCGGCCATTTTTCGGCCAGTGCGCACCTTTCCGATAAATATAGCTGGATTATGTATGGCTGGCTGGTTCAAGAATTCTAATAGATTAAGTACCCCTGGAAATCAGGAACTGTTTCCAAGCGAGGATCAATTCTTTTGACGTGATGTTCAGTTCAGCCATGAACGCCCACCATACTCAATAATTCGACAACCGTTGGCCAGCGGTCCTTCAGGCGGTAGGTTTGAATAAAGCTCGAGTGTCATAGCTATATTTCAAATCGAGATGCCAATAGTTGGGAGCCGTTGGCTTTGCGATCAGCCACGCCTTGTCCAAAACTTCAACCACTTCCTCGGGTAGTGGGCCCTTTTCAATGTCTCGAAGATTGCTTTCTAGCTGCGCCAGGCTGCTCACACCAACGACAATCCCATCACGACCATTATCCTTCATGTTGAGCGCCGAGTGGTGACGGACCCAGCGTAGTGCGGTTTCCGGCAGGGTCAATCCATGCTTTTCTACAACGGGCTCGATGATTCTCAGGGCATCAAACGTCGCGTCCTTGAAGTAACGGCTGCGGTACAACGCCCCAGATGCGGATTTGTCACTATAACGACCATCCTCGGGTACATCCTTCGTCTTGTATTTCCCCGAGAAGAGGCCGCCAGCAAGCGGGTTGTAGATCACTATGTCAATTCCATAGCGTTTGCAAGCGTGGACTAATTCGGTCTCGATTGAGCGTGCTAAAGTGGCAAATCAGTATAGTTCTGCAGGGATCTTTCCTCACGGAAAGGAACGAACTCACTGATGGCGTTATACATCGCCTGGTAGATGGTTGGGCGTACCCAGCCCCTTTCATTGCAAATCGTAACTATCTCAGCGACCTCGAACGCCGTGTAATTACTCAGTCCCAGATTAACAAACTTCCCCTCCTTATGTAACTCATTGACAGCCTCGAGGGTCTCAGTGAACGGGACAGAACGATCAGGGGCGTGCAGGTAGAAGATATCGACTTTGTCCGTGGCCAGTTCCTTCAAGGACAGCTCGAAGTTCTCGCGCAGGACGGCAGGCTTATGATCGCCGGGAGTCTTGGGATACCATTTGGTTGCTAGGGTCAGGAGGCGCTCCTTCCATTTCGCCTGGGCCGTGAAGGCTTCTTGTTTGCCTCCGACGTATATCCGAGCGGTGTCGACTTCATTATAGCCTTTTTGCTGGAGATGATCCAGACATTTATTATAGTCGTCGAGGGAGGTGATTCGAGCGCCCAGGGACTCATCCGGTCCAAAGGTCATCAGTCCGAGGATGACCCTTGGCATGAAGTTCTGCGCAATCAGAGGCATTTTCAAAGATGTCAACAAGGATGTCTGTGTGTGTCAATGGCAGCTGATCAGCGAGTTGAGGTTGGGAGGTGGGTTGGTTGTGAGGGAGCGGAATGACGGGGAATGGAAGCGGGGTAAGTGGTTGAAGATAAGGATAGCAGCCAGTGTCGCCATTTGTGTCTGGTATGAGGTATAAGAGTCTGCCATGTTAATCAATGGGTGAAATGTCTATATATTATGGTCTTTCTAGGAATAATATCATATCATTTTCACAATGCGTCTGCGTGGTTACAAGCTCTTGTAGTCCAATATTTCCCCGCATCACCAGATCAATAATGATGATGCAAGGTGGTATATATTTCTAAATGTATTCCAAAATTTATTAGTCTATATATAATCTTTCTAGTTCTTCCAGAGAGCAGAATAGACAAACACTCAAGTCTAATGCTGATGCAGTATTATAGAGCCTGTATATTAGCTTGCCGTTGGCGCCCACACAAATCAAAAGCGATTCTCCAATTTGACTCCTTCACCAGACAAACAACCACCGTCGCTTCTGGCAAAGTCTTTGCCCCGTCATACCATACTTGAATTGCCTTCCATCATTTTCGAAAAAAGATTAGGAATACCCAACCCGTATTAGAAGAGTTTGTCAAAATGGCTGCAAGTGATCAACACCGATTCTCAATTCTGGTCATCAACCCCAACACATCTACGCACATGACCGATGGGTTGAAGCCTATACTGGAAAGCCTTCAATATACAGATGTTCAATTCGATTACTTTACGGCACCTTCAGAGTCTGTTACGCTTCCTGATGGACGCATCATTGAAAGCGTGCCTAGCATAAACTCAGGCGAAGATTCTGTGCAATCCGCAATCCATTGCAGAGGTTTTGTGGAGCCATTGGTACCCAAATATGATGCCTTTCTGGTGGCCTGCTACTCGGCCCACCCGCTCGTTGGGATGCTGAAAGAAGAGATTCGGAGATTAGAAGAAGCAAATTCGACAGCAGGATCGCTGTCATCGAGATCCCAGCGGAAATACGTGACTGGGATATTTGAAGCCAGCGTTACAACATCCTTGTCTCTGATCGGTTCCTTTCACCTCACAGATGATCGGGGACTCCACAAAGCGCAGGCCAAAGACACTTTTGGCATTGTCTCCACAGGCAGCATCTGGGAGACTGAGCTCAGCAAAGCAGTCGCGGACATGCTTGTCAACTCCGACAATGCCTCCACTTCGCGCTTCGCTGGGGTCGAGACCACCGGGCTCACAGCAGTCGAGCTGCACACGACACCGGCTGAGGATGTGAGGCGGAGGATGATTGATGCTACTGAGAGGCTTATCAAGAGCACATCGAACCCTGTGAGTGCGATCTGCATGGGGTGTGCCGGCATGGCTGGGATGGAGGAAGCAGTGCGAGAGGGCTGTATCAAGGCATATGGTGCGCAACAAGGGCATCGAGTGAGGATAGTAGACGGTGTAGTCGCGGGGGCTGGGATACTTGTGGCAGCCTGTAAGGCAGGATTCTAAGCAGCATATATGTTGATGGTCAATGTTTGAGTGCTCTATGAGTATCTGAATGTCGTAATGGTTAGCACGAAGACGTTTGCCTAATATGTCAGAATCATAAAAGAGTAAAAGAATATGAAAATGAAGAATATCGTCATTTCATTTTGAAACAACCATCTCAGCCTCAATAAAGGTAATATTCACGACATCACCCATTAATGCCCTTCTGTCGATGAAACAGAGAGGACATTACAGTGACACCTGAGGCCCCCACACCACCGAGAGAGTTTCCCCGCGGGAACGCGGTACGCGTAGCTAATCACCTCGACTACTTTCGGTGGTCAAGAGAAGATGCCCAGGTATGTACAGCAACGAGATGCGAAGCCTTCTTTTTCCTTCAAGGATAACAGTCGCTAATTCTTGCGTGTGGAGTATAGAGAAATAATAACACTTCAGGCCGGCCAGTGCGGCAACAACGGTATGAGGCCCAACGAGACACAATCCGATTCACAACACCTACAGCTTCTACTCCCCCTGCTCGCTTGGTCGAAGACTGAATATTGCTCTTTCGAGCTTGGATATATTTGATTGCTGATGGATTGTCTGCAGTCGGAAGTCAATTCTGGCAACAGCTGTGCCTGGAGCATGGAATCAGCCAGGATGGTAACCTTGAGGAATTCGCAACCGAGGGAGGAGATCGCAAAGATGTCTTCTTCTACCAGGTGAGGACTGGATCGCATTAATCTGTTAAGGGGATAAGAGGGCTAATATGGGAATTTAGAGTGACGATACCCGGTATATTCCCCGAGCAATCTTGATGGACTTGGAACCTAGGGTACGACTCCATTGCGAAAATCACTTCCACGGAATGATGACACTTGCTATAACAGAGACTAAATATTCTATGATTAGGTTCTCCAAAGTATTCAGACTGGTCCCTACCGAAACATCTATAACCCCGA
The DNA here is from genome assembly GCA_019976455.1 of Aspergillus sp. 'subgen. Cremei'. NCBI lineage: Eukaryota > Fungi > Ascomycota > Eurotiomycetes > Eurotiales > Aspergillaceae > Aspergillus > Aspergillus sp. 'subgen. Cremei'. Next base: position 2,965,291 of record JAFBMR010000003.1, read on the forward strand.
AAACTTCTTTATCGGACAACAGGGTATTGGAGCAGGAAACAACTGGGGTGCTGGATATGCGGCTGGTGAGGTTGTGCAGGAGGAGCTATTCGATATGATTGATCGAGAAGCGGATGGCAGTGATTCATTGGAGGTGAGGCTCTGAAGGATGTGGCCCGGAAATGATATCATGAGCTACGGCTTACAGAAGACTTGGTAACAGGGATTTATGCTGCTGCACTCCATTGCAGGAGGAACTGGTTCAGGTCTCGGAAGTTTCATTCTGGAAAGGATGAATGATCGGTTTCCGAAAAAGCTGATCCAGACATACTCGGTGTTCCCAGACACACAGTCCCCGGATGTCGTGGTCAACCCGTACAACAGTCTGCTTACCATGCGACGGCTAGCACAGAATGCGGACTCTGTGGTAAGGCTTAGTACCCAATCAAAAGACATGGAAAGCTCCGACTAAAGCGTTGACCAGGTTGTTTTGGATAACGGTGCCCTTTCGAGGATCGTTGCAGACCGACTTCATGTACACGAACCTTCGTTCCAGCAAACCAATCAGCTGGTGAGTGATTTACATCGGGGATGCAAGAACCATGACTCGGGCTGACTTTAGTAGGTTTCGACGGTGATGTCGGCCTCGACCACCCCCCTTCGCTACCCCGGCTACATGCACAATGATCTCGTTGGAATCATTGCATCCCTCATCCCTACCCCCCGCAGCCATTTCCTGATCACATCCTATACCCCATTTACGGGCGACAACATTGAGCAGGCCAAGACCGTGCGTAAGACTACCGTTCTGGATGTCATGCGTCGTCTTTTGCAACCAAAGAACCGCATGGTTTCGATCAATCCCAGCAAATCCAGCTGCTACATCAGTATTCTCAACATCATTCAGGGTGAAGCCGACCCGACGGACGTGCACAAGTCGTTGCTGCGTATTCGCGAGCGGCGCCTGGCACCATTCATCCCCTGGGGTCCGGCCAGCATCCAGGTGGCGCTAACGAAGAAATCGCCGTATATACAGAACACACACCGTGTCAGCGGGTTGATGCTGGCGAACCACACATCAGTGGCCACATTGTTTAAGCGGGTGGTGCAGCAGTACGACCGACTGCGGAAGCGCAACGCTTTCCTGGAGCAGTACAAGAAGGAAAGCCCGTTTAGCGATGGACTCCACGAGTTCGACGAGGCCAGAGCCGTGGTGACGGACCTGATTGGCGAGTATGAGGCAGCCGAACGGGAGGACTATTTGGACCCAGACGCTGGGAAAGAAAAAGAGCTAGGTGTATAGATTACCATGGATGGATAATGTTTTCTTTAAGCCATGCCCGGTCTTTTGCTGTTTGCGTTTGTGTTTGCTATTTGCTGTTTGATGATTTCAACGGGAGAAAATCAGGTGCATTCCGACTGGTACAGGCGTTCTTTAATTTTAATATTATTATTATTCTTCTTCTTCTTACTCTTTGTTTTGAAGCTAATCCCTGGCCTTGACACCTTGTACAAGTGTCTAAAAGAGAGAAGGGGGAGGCCAAAATGAGGCGAGAGATGACACGTAGATAGCTCCTGTTTCAATTTGAGAACCCCATTCAGAGAACCCCATTAGTCGGAAGAAACCATCCATCCTAGCAGATATCGCTGGGGTGGGAAGAGCAGAGGAAAAAAAAAAAAAAAGAGGAGAAAAGCGAAACGCTTGGATGCAGATGCAAGCAGCAAGAGGACCAAGGGATCCGATCGCAGGATAATTTCTCCATGGAGATAGTAGAGATGACTGTAGGACAGACACCGTTCGAAGACTAGTGCGATGACTCGAGAAATATATTAATAAATCATGAGGAAATGCAACATGCAGGAAGCACCAAAAAAAGGCCTCAATGCTAAAATGCCTAATCGTTGCCTTGTCGGGCTGTTTCTTGTCCAGTATTTGTCCACTTGGCTAAGACACGGGGTTTGGAGAGTTGTACAGTACATAACACAGTAGAGCGTTTCACATGAACAAGTCATTCATCTCTATATATCATTCTGCGTGGACGTTGAGATGAATTCCTAGTATGGAATGGGTGAGTACTTTTGAGCTGCAGAGTGATGTATGAGCGGTGATGGTGGAGCCGCGATGATCGCATGGGGGGGGAAAGATGTGTGCCCAAGTGAGGGGATGCAGACAGAACAATCATTATTCATGATCTTCTGAATTCGACTACAACTTATCAGTCCAGAGTCAAGAATAGCCCATCTCCAACTTCAACTCCCCAATACACTTCCAATACGTGGTGGACAGGGTGGTACTAACTCCGATAGTGCCTCTTTAGTCCAGGATAGAAGACCCTCGATCTCCGAGGCTTACGAGTATGCAATAAAGGGAAAAGAAAAGAGAAAAAAGAGGGAAAAAGAGCTGTCATCTGCACTGCTGCAACTGGAAGGATACGTGCATACGCAGTGGTTGATATAGACTCACCGTAGTTTGGGTGGGTTGGATCAGCATCCCTTGCCACTGAATGCCTTCATGAATCAGGAGAGGAAAACTGGGAATAGTAACACCTCTGCAAGGATGGACATCACGTGTTAATTATTTGAGCGTACATTATTATTGCTGGATATTCGTGATGATGACGAGCTGTTCCATCAGGGAGGATATGAAGCAATTATCTAGTTATTCGTCGTCTATCCAGGAGTCGTCAGCCACCCAAAAAGGGGTGCATTCGTGGTCACTTGGCCCATGTACGGATGAGCTGTTGGGTTGCTAAGGTTTTCAAGGGACCAGAATTGCTGGTTCCTTGATTTGCCTCTGTCTTCTTGAGTATCTTGAAGGAGTTGTGGTGGTGATACAGCTCATATCATCACCATCACCATCACCATATTCATCACCACCTACTCATCATACTCATCCTCATCATCAGAAGATTCATCAGATTCATAATCAAATCAATCCCTCGTGGCCTGCATCCGGCTGTTGTAACTCGAAGCTTCTGGCTCCACCCCGTTGTCTTTCGCCTCCACCTCCAACTGCCCCAATTCCGTCACTCCCAGTGACTCAGCAGCTCCATCGCCTTCTTCCTCTTCGCTTCTCTTCTTCTTCTTCTGGTCTTTAAATTGACTTTGCGCTGCTCCATTTTGCCTCCTCGTCTTTTTTGCCTTTTCTTTCTTCTCTTTTGCTGTCTTTCTTCGTGCCTCCCGTCCCTTCCGATCGTCGGTTCGCTCTGTCCCGGCCTCCCCCAACCATCCTCCCTTATATATAGTCCGTTGGGCATCCTTATCTGCCGTTCAACTATCTTCTCTACTACTACCGTCACTGTCCATCCTCTCTACTATCCACCTTCCATCCTCCATCTATCTCCTCCCTCCTGTCGTCTATCGACACTCTCAATAACAGTCGCTACCTTGTCTATCTACTAGACGCCGGCCTCGGCGCTTACCGATCCTCTCTCCCCCTTATCTCCACTGTCTCGCCACCTCTCAACATGCCTCCCCGCAAGCCTCGCTGCAACTTCAAGGAGTGCAAGGAAGCTGCCCAGCGAATCGTTGGCGACTGCAGTTTCTGCCATGGCCACTTCTGCTCCAAACACCGCATGCTGGAGGCTCACTCGTGCACTGGCTTGGAAGACTGCAAGAAGGAGTCCCATGCTCGCAATGCCGATAAGCTCAACAGCGAGCGTACCCACGTTATCAAGGGCGTATGAGGATCCTTTGATCAACTATCACATCAGCGACAGTATCACCAGCAGCGGCAACAGCAGCGGCATCTTTTCTTTTCTATTCCTTCTACGCACTCCGTCGCGATAATCGGACGTTGAATTAGCGCGGTGTTCGTCTCGATTCTTCTTATCTACATTCTATCGCCATAAAGCCATACCATTACTATGATTTATTTTGGGTTGGGAGGACTGTTCTGCTTGTTTCTTTTGATTTCGACACCTTGAATTTTCTGGGTATCATATTGCATGGCGTTTATCACATGTGGAGTTTGAGACTACAATACTGTCTTCTTGAATTATCTTATCGATGTGTCGCATGGGTTCTGGGACCTTGGTCGCCACCAACCTCTTGACGACGGTTTTAGCTGGCGGCTTTGAAACAATGCGACTTGTCTTATTTTACCCTTGTTCTTTTTTCCAGTCATATTCTTGGATAGACTTGATGGTCCGGACTGAGTCCGGATCGTTTTTCCATTGGCCTGTCACATGGCCAAGGAATCTGCATATATATACTATTAACTAGCTGATTCGTATCGTGGCCGACTGGTAGCTTGTATTCAGCCTGATTTGGCTGCTCTAGTTTCTTAGCGAAACAACTGGCAGGGTAATTGACCAATGGATATGTGCAACAACACCAAACACCAAACGTAGATACATAGCAAATGATCATGGATAGATAGAAAAAGACAAACGAAATTCAATACCAGAAAAAGAGAATCACCCCGGTCCGATTTTCGGCCTAAAATCGTCAGCAACAAAACAAATGGCGCAAGACAAAGAACAACAGCAGCAACATACATGTCGTGATGCTCACTCAGTCGACTGAGATACTTGTTCAACTCCTCCACTCGTTCCTTGTGCGTTTTGACCCCGTCTCGTTTCAGCCGTTCTTGGAGCTACTCAAATTAGCCTTACCAACTCACCTCACCTCAATTTCAAGATAGGTAGATAGATAGATAACGTACTCTCTTCCTCCTCGCATCTTCGTATTTCTGCTCCGCCTCCGTCTTCCCAACAACCACCCCACCACTTTCTCCCTCTTGAGGCGTAGAAGTACCAGTTGACTCTTCAGCGCCAGGCACAGGGGTCGTCGCAGTCGCAGACTCATCATCCCCCTTCTCACCAGCAGAAGCAGCAGCAACAGCCTTTTCCTCCTTCTTGGCCTTCTTCTTCTTTTTCTTCTCCACTCGCCCATCGCTCACTTTGGAGCCTTTGAGTTTGAGCTTTCCGCCCCCGCCAGCGGCGTATTCATCGCCGGGCATGATGAAACCGTGAATTTAATGAGCTGAAACTGGATCTGGGGTTGAGAGTGCTGAAAGCTGGCTGGATTTGTTTCGCGATGCGATGTTCAGTTGGGCTGATTGGATGATTGGATGATTTTATGGGTCATGTGATGTGTTACTAAGCGTTGCGTCATTGGGGTATCTACATGATGGACTATGGTATGGGGTATACTACGTATAGAGTGTTTATGTAGTTTGGATGTATAGATGAATGATTTATTTATGACATTGTTAGTTTAGGGGATATTGGTTGGGTTTCCAGGTACTTGATGTAGATTGAAGACAGGATACAGTGATATATATCACTCACCGCACAGACAAAAGAAAAAGAAACACCATAGTCCACTAAAGTCCACTAGACAAATCAATACATTCAAAAAACAGAATCTCACCTCGGGAAAAAAAAATACCATCTCCCTCCTCTCCCCCACATCCCCAAAAAGCAAGCTTTTCGTTTCCTCGACCTGCGCAAGCGCCGCCTTTTTCACCTTCGCCGGCGACAACTCCGTACTGCTGGATAACACAATCGGCCAGTGATGCGGATATAAGTGATGATTGGGATTTTTGTAGAGCCCTATAGTGGCAGTTATGGAGGGCTGTAGTGAGGGTTTCAGACTGGGTTATTTCGGTGGTGAAGGGGAAAGGGTTTAGGGGGAAATGGGGGCGTCGATGTAGATGTAGTAGGTGTAGTTGGAGTTTGGCATTTTGGAGATGAGTATCACTGGATATGACTGTAGTTCATGATGATGGATTTGTGTGCTCATATAGGTGTAGACTGAGACATGGTTTGAGGACTTGATAATGAAATATCAAATGCTTTGTTTTCTGGCTGTTTAGCATCCATTGTTTGGACAATGCGTCCATTGATTCTGTATACATAACAAAGATTGTCTCAGACAAGATAAATCAACTGAACAACTGATTTATCGAACAATGAACTATCAATATAAATACCACCGACTCACCCTCACCCGCTTCAACTACTCCACCAACCAACTATCCACAACACGAAGATACAATCTACAAAATGAACACAGCATACATCTACATCGGCCCCTTCCCCGAGAATCTGCACTCAGACTACGAATATCTCTTCCAAGCGCATCGTCTCCTCTCCATTCCCTCTTCCTACCACATCCTGCACGTCCCTGATCCCGCACTCGAAAACACACACGTCACCATCGAGATCCCCACCGATCAGCCAGTCACGCACGAGAATGAGTGTAAAGTCCACAATGTCGTTTTTGGGGTGCTGTCCGGGTATCTGGATGGGTTGACGAGGAGGAGGGCGACGCAGGTGGCCTTTTTTTGGAGGAGGCCGGGAGGACATCGGATTTTGCTGGATTGATTTACTGTGGGATGGGGTTATTTGGTATAGTTGTTTATATTATTCAGTCTGAGTGTTTTCTATCACTTTTATATCGAACGGATCAATCTATTTAAATATTTAACCTGATTGGCCTGCAAAGTGGAGCAGCGGAAATGCCGATTGGATCCGCCGAGTCGATCTGAATATCAAACGATATCAGATTCAGAATGAGAGTTCAATATTTTATATGATAGTAATATTTGTATATCCATGCCCATTATTTATCCAAACTCCATTTACCTGTCCATAATCATTTAATCAAACGGAATCGGTCGTAGGCCTGTGTTGCCCATTCGTTTTCGCATTTCAGCCCCCGCTGCGATAGTGCTGGGCACCTTGATTCCGCAGCAGTCACCTCCAAAATTGTCGTGGTCGTGGTTGGGATGTCCATGGTCATGGTGGTGAATCACATCATGTTCATTCTCCCCATTAGACTCTCCCATTCCAGGGACTGCAGAAAGAAGACTACCAAACAGAAAATGTTGCATAATAGGCAGTTTCCCTAGCACCTCTTTCACAAACATCTTCTTCATTCCACTCTCCACTTTGAACCAGTTTTTGGCGCCAGAAATGTCATCCAGCATAGGGCTATGCCACCGTAGTCCTTTGACGGTCTTGACGCTATCCACCCACCGCACTTGGTCGAGGTAGATATACCTGTCTCCTTCCTCGTCTAGGACGGCTGTGTTATGAACTGCCAACGGTGTAACATAAGGATGATCCACAAGCTGGGCAGCACCAAACAGGAATGGTAGGAAATGATAATCATCGAGACCCCAGACACCGTGAGAACCAGCTGGTTCCAGGTAATAGGTAGTCTGGATTTGTCGCATCAAATGCATGTAGCTAACGTAAACCCGGAAAACAACCATCTGGAAATCCGAAGTAGTGATGATCTGCATCTGGCGAAGACAAAGCAACCACATCATAAAGTTCAACTCATGCCCCGAGCCATAATCCAGTCTATCTCTCGAGCCCAAAGAGTGAATCAAATAGGTTGAGACTTCTTCAATAGACGCTGCATCCTGCAATCCCAGTATTTCTCTGTGCCATGTTATGCTCTGCGTGGCGACATCATCGAACAAATCCCGGAAAGCGGGGTTTCCAAATCTCGATCCCCCTTGGTCAATGGAGGGATGTTTATCAATAAGGGAGGTCATGAGATCCACGATGGATACTATCTTCGAAACCGACGGAGACGCTGGCTTGTCCTCAAGGTCAGTGGTGGCCCGCCCACGAACCGAGTCGGAAAGACCAAAAACAAAGGCAAGCAGTAAAGTATAGGTCGGCGACGAGACAAACGTTTCATGGTCATTTGGAGACAGGATCCGTCGAACTGGGTGTGTGTACTCGTGGGACGAAAGATCTGGCGGGGAAGGAAGAGGAGGGGTCACTGGCGCTGGCTCTCTGGAGGAGGCATGGGACTTGCGGTTGTTTGATCGGAGATCAGACAGCTTCTTAGACAGGTCAATCTTGGTTTTTGGTGCCGAATTCGACAAGGATGATACTTGAGCAGCCATATTGACGATGGGGCACGGTATATCGCAGCCGTCTTGCCTCCACAATCAGTCGATGTCGGATTGTTGACGACGATGACATAAGGCGGTCTGCGGCAGAAAATCAGAGTTGACACTAGTTTCTGACCGCCTACCTAAAGTAGACTAAAGCTTTATGGCCAGAAACGGCTTAGTGCAGAATATCGTATGACATAACATGTGATCAGCGGTAAATTACCGCTACGTGTAATCTGTGTAAGGCGCGTGATGCTTTTTGACCTCGAGCGCAAGAGCTGAAGGAGGGAAGAAGCAAAGAGGGGAAGAGGAGCTGCTTATGCTGCTTTCTGGGCTTGCAGGCTATTTGAAAAAGCAGAGCCGGAGGGGGGAGAAGCTGAGTTCTTTTCCTCTCTCTTGAATGAGCTCCGTTGTCTGGAACGAACCTCGGCGGAAAAAGACGACCTGAGATCCTCAATATTAATTATTTACACCGATCGAAGAAAAATAAACTCCACAGTTGATGTGCAGCCCGTGAGACCAGCTTATCTCTTAAGCCCTGTCTATGGTCTGACGAGCACGCCATCATGGACTCTTCTGATTTGGTTGAGCCCTCCCGTCTCGATCCCACCCATGCTCGCAAAGATACCTCCTCACATCGATCTTCGACCGGATTGGGACGGACGTCGCCTTCTTCGAGCAAACGACGCCAATCCGCATCGCCGCAGAATTACATGCAGCCCTCCTACGGCCAGGACCAGGCGAACCCGGTCAACGAAGGAACTCCGATCGTACGTGATGATGCAGAGTCTAGACGACGGAATTACCAGTCTACGGAAAGGCTGAGAAATCGACAGTCGGGAGACAGCCAGGCAAAGAGCTCGACACAACCGGGGGAAGGCGAGGGGGATAATAATCTAAATACCGAATCTCGATCGAGTAGAGAACCTCGATCATCGTGGTATAAAAGGATCGCAGATCGATATGGCAGTCTGGAATTGGAAAACAAAGGCAGTGTAGCTCGGGATCATCTGGCCTTAGGTGTGTGCTCTCGATATTTGCTTTTTGCGTCCTAATTTATTGACTCCGTTAGAACGAACATTTTTGGCTTGGTTGCGAACATCGTTGGCCTTTGCTTCTATTGGAATCGCGGTTACCCAACTCTTCCGCTTGAATAGCTCTTCTGCGACCACGAATCCTAGGAGCTTCGAGGACTCGCCGCAGTCATTCCCGCCTCTTTTGGAGTCTCCATATTATGATGCCTCAGCGGCTCAGATCACAGTCAACGGCCAACGCCTTCGAAGCATTGGTAAACCATTAGGTACAACCTTCATCGGGGGTTGCGCTCGTCATCCTCATCGTCGGATTTCATCGCTACTTTGAAAGTCAATACTGGATTGTTCGGGGAAAGTTCCCGGCGAGTCGAGGAAGCGTCGCTCTGATATCTATTATGGCTTCTGCTCTGATCATCGCTGCTTTTGTCGTCATCCTTGCAATTTCCCCGGGCGCGATTGAGAAGTAGACGACTAATCAGCTTTATTTCTTTACTAGCCCCAGCCTTTCATCGTTTGTGATACTCCCGCTTGTTGCATTGTTCATAGCGTATTCTGTCTACCTTTTTGTTTCTACCTTTGGTTCATCGATCGTGAGAGCTGGCAGAAGTGGTTTTGGAATATCTGTACAAGTTAGGTACAGCACTAGCACTGTATGAAAATGCAGGAGAAAATTAAATGAAAAACAATCCAATAAGAATGAATGTAAGTCTTAAGCTATTCATTTTCCCATACTATAGCACTGTCAATCTGACTATTAACAGGATATGCGTTCGCCATAGTCAACACAACGAACTTTCGGGTTCTCGTATTCCAGAATCACATAATGATGCATGATTAAGCCATCATCTGCTAAACCCTACTCTAAGCATCCTGTACATGAAAGGCCGTGCGTCCCTACCACGAAATTTGGCCTTAAAGCCGTTTGCCAATCGGTGGCACACAAAACCCACTTCATGGATTTGAAATGCTATATATCTACTTGTGTTGGTCGAGCCTGGACAAGATTCATCTCGCCTGCAGTCTACTGAAAGAACCACTCGGTGAATATCAGCGATGGCGCTTCAAACCCACCCATTTGACACTCTTTCTCCTCGGATATTTCATCGTGGGTATAGCACTCGACATTATTTCAGATCCAGTCTAACTGACAGCAGGCCGTAAATTGTCAAAGATGCATACCCAGGCGATAAGCTTACCTTTCGAGCGGTGACGCTCTTGGAACCTTCCAAGGCCGAGATGGTGCCTTATCTAGAGGCAGAACGCTCAGGATGGTCTGATGTCCTGCCCCATCAGAGTGCATTGGTTCATTTCTACCGAGACACAACCTCAGCTGGAGACCGGGGAGTTCATTACAGAAAATAAGCATGTGGGGAAGTATTTTGTGGATACTACGGACATGTCTGCTGCTGAGAAATCTTACCTTTCCTCGCCGGAAGTGCAAAGGGCCACTCGTATGTTGGAGATTCCTGATGAGGGGGTGGTTTGTGTTGAGTCTTGGACTTATGGGATGAACGACATGGCGGAAAGAATCATATGGTATTTCCCACGTTAGGGTCTTATATTTATCTGCTAACCTTTACCAGTGCTACTTTCACATGGGCATTGGCAGTCGAGGTGATTTCGACAGCTACGCTTTCTCACTGGATATATGTGTTGAGATTGGCGGCGATCTCATCATCAAGGGGATAACCCTCTCCACCACTGGGCGAGAATGATCAGGTTGATCTACTTAGCGAGGTCCGAATAAAGCCTTTTGATCGGAGGAAAATCCACCACACCAGTGAATACCATCCCGATTCAATATCCGAGTGATGAGCAACGGCCAAACCGTACCAAGTCGCCCAGCCAGATGGGCCTCCGTTTCAAGTGAGCGGCAATTTGCTGACCTGGGAGAAGTGGTGGATAAAAGTTGGATTCAACTACGTAGGCGTTCCATCTGGTGATCCTGAGAGTTAACGCTGACAGACCTAGTGTGAACGATTGACTCTTCACGATGTTAGCTTGACGGCCGCAGTGTTCTATATGCTTCCTCTGTCTGAGTTGTTGGAAGAATCTCATGCAATGCCTCTTAATGATCCAAACGTGCACAGCCCCTTTGGCTTGTGATATACGATAGTCAACATCACGAGACACAGACACAACACGACCAAAGGACGAGTATTCAAAATCATCAACGAGAATATCAAAAACCCATGTCCTGCGGACCGGTGGGATACAAACTCATCCCCCACTACTCACAGACGGTCCTAGCACACCCCTCATACCACGATAAGCGGTCCGAGTCCTGCGATCAAGCGGTCTGGGTCACCCGACACAACGACCAAGAGAAGTGAGGGATCGCATCGTGGATTCGAACACGACCACCGGTGAGCGTGAGCAACGAGGACATGGTGATCTGGCACACGTTTACGGAGTAGAATGACGCATAACCCTCGCGTGGGGGACTGGCCAGTGATGCTGCCGGAAAACCTGACGGTATCGCTGAACCGGTGAAAATCTTCTAAAGGAATCCGGGCATTGGACGGATATCCGTATTGGTTTACAGGAGAATAGGAACATACTTGTGCAGGATACAGATACAGATACAGGTATATGCTGTGAGCAGCATATGTGACGTAGGTTAATACAGAGCACACCGTATAATCACAATCATAACCAATCCTCACATGCATCATAATATGATCATATATTGCACCCAACCATGGATCCAATATTGAATCTGACATCATGATCGGGTTTGGCCGTAAGTACGATCTGTTTTTTTGGGAATAATAATAAATCCCCCTTAGTTAGCAAGGGAAAAAAGGCAACGATCCAAGGAACAGTCGAGACCTAGGTAGTGGAGTGGATTACCGAATCGGGGGTTTCCATGGGATTGGATCTGTTCCCGAGGCAGTTCTGGAAGAAGCAAAATAGAAACTAGATATGGGTGATTTCCGGATGAACCGTGGGTAATAAACAATGGTTCATTTGATGTGGCTTGGCTATATTGAATGAAATAATATTAACTTGACATATAATATAACGTGTGATTATTTTATTTTATTAGACCCTTGCATTGAACGTGGCCTATTGATAACATTGCACAGAGACAGAATTAAGCTCGAGACATTCGATGCGGTTTCGGTTGAGAGATCAATTCCAATTCCGGTCAAGGAAAGGGAGATACTGTATAGCCAGAGAATACTGTATAGCTATTTGACACTTGTACTCTACTCTGCCGACAGTTCTATTGATGATTATTGAAGAGTGTCGCCAGTATAAATAGATCACTAGAGATACTAGCCACTGGAGCCAATCAATAAACACCCAATGATCGCCCGCAGCGCTGTTTGCCACGTTTGCACTCATGTGTTGCTATTCTTTGATTTTATTTTATTTTACTTACAAGTACGGCTAACCTGCTGTGAAACACAGTTACTCCCCTGGCGTCGGCAGTGGGCTTTAACTTCAGCTATACACCAATCACAGGCCATACAGCAGGCGCCAATTTGACAAGGCGGAGACTGCTAGGCTTCTTTGGGGATAGTGTCATGGGGGCGTTGCATGGGAACCTGATCGTCGGCCAAAGTTTCGGGGCGAAAGAATGCATAGATTGTGATGTTCAGGCTGGAATTGATAGCAATTAGTTATCAATAATGGGTGATGACTCTGATGAGATTCTGTTGCAGGTGTGTAGGTTGATTATCTGGTGTTTATGCAGGATGAAGAGTACGTAAGTAGAGCGAATCGCCCGTGTGATCATCATCCTACGGGGGAATAGTAATACCTGGAGATAGGTCCTATCCATATATAGAATCATAATAGTGTACTTGTATGTAAATATGTAAGTATCCGAATACGTACACCAAGTAACAAGGGCCAAGTGTTTGAGAAGATATGCTCTAATGTCACTTGTTCTTGTTGGGACAACAGGTCAGAACAGACAGGGAGAATGATTCCAATTATTAGAGACACTCTTATACTCCTTTGACTACCTAGCTTAAGTATTCTGACAACTCCTTCTTCTATTGTATCCCTTCATGTCAAATCTTGCAAGGATCACCCGCTGCCCATCCGATTCGCACCTCATGGCCCAACTCCGGAGTATCTCAGCCACTAACGCCGCCCTAGTGCGTGGCGCTCTGCCGGACCCACTACCAAGCGAGATTTCGATCCCCGCCCACGTCGCTGATTGGCCGGGCTGCTCAGGTACAGGCCTGTTAGTCGCTGGTGCCTAGGGCCATTCTTCGGAACAGTTCAATTAACTCATCCACTCGCCGCGCATTTACCACCAATCAATTCGACAAGTGGGGCCCGGGTGGCCCCCCTCCCCAGAAGTTGGAAACTCTCAACTTCCGTGAATATGAGACCTGACCATTATGAGGGCAGGCTGTGATTTCTCCTGTGAGCAGTCAGAGTCAGACTCGGGTGAGATGGTGGTGGCGTTGTATTGGTATGGAATCTGTACGGAATCTGGAATGGAAGATGTTGTCAGATAGTATCAGATAATATTGACATTTGACTTTACTTTGTTAAACCAGGGATTTATGGATTGTATCTGGGTGGCAACCAGCGCAGAGTCCATGACGTCCTGCACTTGGCAGTTTGACCACATCACCAGTCATCCAGACTCGTATTCTAACCTACTTACCTACTTGGTAACGCATAATCTACGGAAGACGGGGAATTGTCCTAATAAACCGTACCATTCATAAAACTGCTGATGATAGAAATAGAGCAATTTCCCCGTAAATTACTCTCAGAACCGTTAGATACCGGTATTGCCCTCCTTCTCCGCAACGCCAGACCGTCCCAGAATACACAGTATTGTCACCGGACGGTACGGCCCCCCTCGGCGCCCTCACAGCCAATCATCCCCTGCGGCCCTCCTTCTTGCGGCCTCCACCCTCGCAGTCGCTCGCTTTTTGCGCTGTCAATTGGTCTTTTTCCCTCGATCCTCCGCTGTCGTTCGCTCCTCTTTTCTCCTTTGCTTCTCTTTCTTCTCTTCTCTTCTTGTATAGTGTCTCTCTCTCTCTCTCTCTCTCTTCCTCTTCCTCTTCCTCTTCTCCCCCCTCTACCTCGTCTCTTCTCTTCTCTTCTTTCCTCCTCAATTATTCCTCCGATCTATCGTGGCCCGCTCTTGTGGCCGTCCGCTCCTTAAACCACACTCTCTCCTATTGCAATAACAAACATACGTTGACCGGTTCCAACGCACTCTCTTCGACTCTTGCTTCGTCTTTTTCTTCTTACCATCCGAGAATTTTTTCGACTGTTGGATATAGTCGACTGTTTTTAATTTGATTTTCAACTGCTTATTTTCTGTTTTCGCCTTTTTTCTCCGTGGGAAAGGTTTCTCTTCGCAATATCAAGCTGTGTGGTTCTGGATCGAATTTCAATGCTTCCCTTCCAAAGGTGACGACCTCCAGACATTTCCGGGCTTTCCATTTAACACTCCGGAAAGTCACTTCGGTCTGGAGGTCTCCGTGCGTCTGGATCTCTTCATCTGGACCATATCGGAAAAGTCGTTCTGTTCGTTCGAGGTTGGTGATTTGGATCCGTTGACTATCCCAGCGACCGACGATGGCTTCGATTTCCTTGCCTCCGCAGACTCAATCGACTATGCTCTCTCAACATCTGGATGCCCCGACCCAAGGGCTTACCGGTCACAGCCGTCGGAATTGGTCAATGTCTGCACCGCTGCCAAACCCGCCTTTCGTCTTTCCTGCTCGCGATCCCGATGATGCCCAAAGTCGACCTCCAGCTATGCGTGAACCCGAGTCCCGATCGGCCGCTCCCCTTCCCGCATTTTCTTTCAATCCTGGATCGGCACATGCAGCTCAGCCGTCCGTGTCAGTTCCTGCGCCCAACCGAGCGGGAGGACACCGTCGGCGATGCAGTGAATTCGTTGGGGGCGATCACTTGGTGAGCTCAGGGGTGCCGGAATCCAGCCAGGGCAATGATGAGAACTCAACGCCAATGCCTGCCAATCTTGCTCCTCCTGGGCCCGGTTTCAGTACGGCTGGACATGGGAGGAGGCGTGGTCACGCACATCGACGCTCCGCAGCAGTGTCCAGTGTCGACCTCACTGCTATTCGACAAGCCCTCGACACGAAGCCGACCATTGGAAGTGCGCCCGTTACGCCCGCAGATATGAAACGGGAGAACGTCGTGCATGATGAGATGCCTAGACCTTCCCAATCGGTCCCCATCTTGAATCGGCACACGCCTCCCGCGTCGCCGCCGATGCCGACTGGTGACGGTTCTCCACACCATGCCAAACCCGCAACCCCCGGTGATTCTCTTCCTGTGGATCGCCCTCGCTCTTCCTCGGAGACTGCTGAAAGCACGACTACCATTCAACCAGAACCCACTGCTAGAAATAGCGAACCTGCCCTGGCGAACGTAACGCCTTCGCCGGCTAACCGAAAGGCTAGAGCCCGACCAAAGACTGCCGATGCGTCTTTAATGTTCAATCTTAGCGCAACAGATCTTCCATGTGATGGGTCACCATCAAAACGGCCGCTGTCTGCGTTTGGTCACACCCGTCATAAAAGCATGTCTGCTGGAATTCTTGACGCAGCCTTACGAAAAAAGAGCCCGACAGACGAAGATTACCGACTTTCTTCATCCGACGACACCTCCTCGGATACCTCTGTGGATGATGACGACTCACCCCAGTCTTCTAAAAAGCAGGCTTCCAAAGCCAAGAAGAAGCAAAAGAAAGTACGATCATGGGCCGGTTCCATTCTGACCCGTGGCAAAGGCAAAAAGCACCATTCGAAGAAGGATAAATCACAGCGCCCTAAACCGCCGATGCTTACTAGGACAAATTCAGACTTTGGATCAGGTTTGGACGTTAATTTTGACGACGACAACATTGTCGTCTTGCGCACTCCCACCAACCCCAGTCATCCCGAGTCCAGTCATCCCACTTTCGACACGACCGAAACCCCACCATCGCTGGAAAACTCATGGAAGCCTAGGAGTTTCTATGAGCAGGGTACCCAGCAGGGTGATGTTTTGAGCCCCGTTATTGATTTAGATGCAGCCTTAGGGCCGTTTAATACACCAGATCTGCGGTCCGATGGGCCTGCAGCTGCAAGCACCGGGTTTTCGGCCGCAACAAAACGAATGTACAGCGGTGGAAGACGGGGTGAATTCGTCGGCCCAGAAATGCGCTATCATCGACGAGCGGAAAGTGCTCCGGAGATGCCTCCTTTCGACCGCAGTGCTTTGATCGGAAATCGATTTTCCAGCAATTCTGTGGCCGAGAACCCCGATGTGTTTTATGAAGAAGAGGAGGATGCCTTCCTCGCAGCCACCAATCATTCACCCACAGATGGCGATGGCAATGGCGATGAATTACCGCCATCTCAAGCTCTCTCGTCTTCAACCGAAGAACCCGATGATCAATCAGCGAGTAGCAAGGATAGCTCTGATACCCTGACTCGCGAACCGGCTGACGATGACGTGAAACCGCAAAACGCTGGTCTCGGGATACGGAGGAACGCACCGCCTCATTTGAATGTTGATGGAGTCTCTAGTAGGGAAGATCGCGGGGCTGCTGCTCAGCAGAATGCTGTTGATCAGATACACCAAGCGAACAACCCCTTCTCCAACCAACCAAAGACTCCAGTGGAGTTCATCAAGCAAGAGGAATGGCACAATAAAATGCCTGTGCCTCCTAGCCCCGACGTTTCCCCTCGGTTTTTACCAGCTGACAAGCGCCCGGTGACATCTCCCCTGGAACCCATGCCTCCCTTTTCTCTCCACAACGGATCTTCTCTCCCCAATTCCTCTTTTCCATCTCCAGATTTCCATGGTTGTTCGCCCGATGGTCCTCGTTCTATCACAACGTCATCGACAACCGATCGCAAATTCTCGAACCCTTCGTATAATATGTCTATGGACTTCCCACACGCGTCAATCGAGGATGTGCCGTCATTGACTAGCAGTGCATCAACCATGACCAACACAATGAACCGTTTCTCTGCCACCTTCTTTCCTCGTCGAGGTTCCAATGATCGCTCTGCGTCATTTTCTGCTGCCGTCCACCGTCGCAGCAGCCACGCCCATAGTCAAAAGAGGTCAAGTCTTGCTAGCTTGTCCAAGTTGATGGTTGGGCCACATGCTGAACGGAGCAAGCTCAGTTATGAAGAGAAGCCACCTGGAGATACGCCTGAAAAGACGAAAAAGAAGGGTCGCCGAATCAGCCGTCTAATGCATTTCTGGCGAACAAAAGATAAAGACAAGTCTAGCCCGCATACTGTCTACGAGGAGCAATCATGAGAAATGCTTTATCCCATCCGTTACTATCACTTCCCGGCTGCATGTACGGCTTAATACCACCATACCAGAGACCTCGTTGTCGCTGCACGATTTGCGCCCTCAAATGCCGGAGTTTCTGGCCTCTGGAGAGCCCGCCTCCAATCTTCCTCCTGTACATAGCTTGATCATGATTTGTTCGCCATGGTCATTGGAGAATTGGTGCCGAACTTTTTTTTTACTTTCACTTCTTTTTTATCTTGCCTTTATTGTTGAGATAATCACGAATCTCTTTTTCTCGGTATGTTATTACAAGCGTAAGAGTACGAAGCTCTTGTTACTTTTTATTTCTCTTCTTGTCTCTCGTTCACGTCCGAGTTTGCAATACGGACGAAGATATTTATTTCCCGTTTCTTGACCATCGTTCAGCGTCTTTCTTTTTATCTTTATTATTTCCAACTCTTCTGGCGATTTTACTTTTTCGACCTTCTGAACACGAGGGTGTCTTTTGTTCTCGTCTCCCACCTATCCTTTGGGACTTTTTATTCTCTTCTCTCTTCGATTCTGGAGGTGTCTGTCATTAACTGTGAGGGTTATCTGAACGTCGTTGGCATTCAAGCCTGGAGGCCACCAGTTCACAAATTATTGAATCTACGGTCGTGTTACCGATTTTGAGAATCAACAAAAGATTTCAAGTACTTGTATCGAATGTCGTAAATAAATAAAATAGTCATGCTCATTGATGAGTATAAGCTGTGGTGTTGAAGTATATCGTCAAAAGATTCCGTCTCAACGTCGGGCCGACTTGAAAAATTTTGGTTAATACAACAATCCACCAACAATCCATGATCAACGAGATCAGAGAAAAAAACCGAAACAAGACATAAACTGTATTATACAAGAATAAAACAAAAAGAATGGCACCACCAAAATCAAGCAACCCCAAAAAGGGCCCCTCAAACAACAAAAAACAAGCACCACCCAAAGACAAGAAACAGCCCACCAAACGCCAACTCCCCAGCAGTAATAACACAAATAAAACCCACAATCAACGAGACAGAGACACCAAAAATGACCACCAAGATGTTGATGATTCTCAAATCAACCTCTCATCCACAATCCCCATAACACTGCAACAACTCCTCCTAAACGTCTTCAAATCAGCTTTACTCTCTCACAGCCCGGGAACAGCCACACCCCACCAGGAAGAACGGCTGGATATCAAGCCGCTTATCCAAACGATCAAGTCGCATCTGTATAACCGTGACTTTGACTCTGCATTTACAGATGCGAATGAGGAGTTGCTGAGGGCGTATGCGTTAAGGTGGAGCGCGACGAGGGCGCTGGGCTATGCAGGGATCTTCAAGGGGGTGTTGAGGGCGTTGCCTGTTTTTGGTTCAACTTCTGACTCTACGAAGGGGCAAGATGGGAGGATTGTGTGTATTGGGGGAGGGGCGGGAGCTGAGATTGTGGCTCTTGCGGGTGTTTGGAGGGAGTTGGTGGATGGGATGAAGTTGAGTAAGAGTCAGAGTGTGGATGGATTGGGGGAGGGGGTTGGGGCTGTTTCTTTGGATGATGATGAATCTAAAGAGAAGGAGAAGACTACAACAAAGAAACAAGTCGACATGCCCAACCTCGCTGTCACGGCTGTTGATATTGCAGATTGGTCGAGTGTCGTGGATAGACTGTCCACCACCATCCAGTCGCCCGCTGTGACAGGTACCAGGAGTCATCCGGCACCGTTAATCCCGCAGAAGAATGAAGAAGACGACTCAACGAAGAACAGCGCCGGTTTCACGGTTGATTTCAACCGCTCGGATATCCTCACACTTCCCGATGATGAGTTGAAGGGTTTATTATTCCAGCAAGACAAGTCGACCGTCATGGTTACGCTGATGTTTACACTGAATGAGCTATTTTCAACGTCAATGGCTAAGACGACGGGATTCCTACTCCGCATGACTGATCTGCTTCAGCCAGGCACTGTGCTTCTCGTGGTTGACAGTCCAGGAAGTTACTCGACGTTGAAGCTTGGAAAGGCTAAAGAGGCAGTAGCAGCGGAGGAGGGAGCCGAATCTAAGCCTCAAGAGAGAAACTATCCCATGAAGTTCCTGCTGGATCATACGCTTCTCTCTGTTGCGGCAGGGAAATGGGATCGGATCTATTCTCAGGATTCGCGGTGGTGGCGGAGAGATGCGGCCAAGTTGGGATATGAAGTGGGTGAGGGAGCTGGTTTGGAAGACATGCGGTTCCAGGTTCATATATACCGTCGGTTGGCTTGAGCTGGGGACATTTTATGGGTGGATATATGAGATAATGATGATACCATGTGATTATCGAATTAAGTATTCCGAGAAGCAGAGAGGAATAGAGATGCTATTGCTACAATCGACAAAAAAAGGCGTAGGAACAACCATACAACATAACGTTCGCCCAGGGGGATCAGATCACGTACGCCCAAGTTCCCGTATCCGTGAGAACAAATCCAAATGATACATCGGTATCTCGGAGATTAAAACCAGCGGTATTTTGTTTTCTTTTTCCCCCTTCTCTTCATTAGTTTACAGATAAGCCCTTTAATTCCTCAACCCCAACAGAAGACTGGTGCTCTTTCCACCCTCCTTGCTCTCGCCTCCAGGCAAGTAGGTAACGTTCGGGTTGCCCGACAGTGTCTGCGCAATCTCCTTGCTGGCATCGATACGACGGATCTCAATGAGGCCGGCACCGGCCTTGGCGACGGCCTTGCTGATGATATCGGCACTCTCAGCCTCGCCCTCGGAGCGGATGACGTTGGCCTGGCGTTCCTGCTCGGCTCGCTCGACGATGAAACGTGCCCGCTCGGCGTCCTGCTGTGCAATCTGCTTCTGCTCGACGGCGCGTGTGAACTCCTTTCCGAAGGTCATGTGTGTGATGGAGACATCCTCCAGGGCGATATTGAACTGTGATGCTCGCTTCATCAGGTCGGTACGGATACGGTTCGAGACGGCTTCTCGTTGTGTGATCAGTTCGGCTGCGTCGAACTGGGCGACGATGGATTTAAGGACTTCGTTGCCGATGGAGGGGAGGACACGTTCATCGTAATCGGTACCGTAAGACTAGAGTAGATATGTCAGATTAAAAGCTACCCTCCACCAAAGCTTCTTGATGGACTATTCAATATGCACATACCTGGTAGATGGCCGGCAGCTTCGGCACATCTGGACGGTGCAAGACTCGCAAGGTCAAGCTGACCATCTGCAAGTCCTTACTTCCCGTGGTGGTGGAGATGTTACGGGGCTTTGTGCGGACATCGTAGACGATGGCCTTTTGCAACCAAGGGATCAGGAAGTGGGTGCCCTCGTTGACGACCTTCTCCTGGACACCGGACAACCGGTCGAAGATGACAGCCCGCGTACCACCCCGAACGTCGTAGAGGGAGTTGTTGAGGAGCACGACACCAGTGGCCGCGGGGATGGCCAACCGGTAGAGGTTGTAGAGACCGTTTGCCGCCATGATGTGGGAAAGGGAGATGGGGATGAGTGTGATGGTGATGGGCGTCGCTCTCGCGGTGCTTTCTTTTGATGATGTCGGGCTTTTCGCATGCTGTCCCGATGCGGACTAGCGCCGGCCGCAGCGCCAAACCTCCA
This sequence comes from Aspergillus sp. 'subgen. Cremei', assembly GCA_019976455.1. Classification (NCBI taxonomy): domain Eukaryota; kingdom Fungi; phylum Ascomycota; class Eurotiomycetes; order Eurotiales; family Aspergillaceae; genus Aspergillus; species Aspergillus sp. 'subgen. Cremei'. The sequence continues at coordinate 2,986,041 of JAFBMR010000003.1, forward strand.
ACTTCGCCGTTTTGCCCCGACGTCGACTCTCTCCCTCTCCCTCTCTCGCTCTCCAGACTCTTTGCTGCACGCATTCTCGTTGAACCGTCGTTCATTTTCTTCATTCAATACCTTCACAATGGTCGGCTCTGTTGACGCTAAGAACGGAATGTGAGTTTTGCGTCTCTGCGTTGCGGTCTGGCTCGGTTTCATCAGCCCTTCCGGTGGCCGGTTACGACCGCGACAATCTCCATCTGGAGTTTTTTGAGTCGTTATACAACTACAAGATAATCATATGCTGACTATTGCGATTGTGTATAGTTACATCGGTGGCTGGGGTGAATTGGGTATGTTGAATCGAACTCGAACCCGAAAAACGACGACCGCCAATAGAATTGAGGCTATTGCCAATTGGAATTTCAAGTCCTCGAAAAGGACTGAGAACTGGATTGGAGATTTTCCTTGAATACTGGGATATAAAGAGACACAGAATAATGGAATACCGGCGGATGCTGATGCCGTTTTCACTGTCGCAGGCTGCCCTACCCCCCAGCGCATTGCCAGCTACTCTCTGTCCCCCAACAGACAGAGACCTTTGGCCGGTGCTTTCAACGCTGCCATCTTCAACACCTTCCGCCGATGCAGACATCAGGTCCTCTACGTCGTTCCCCCCTTCGTCGCCGCCTACGCCGCCATGAACTGGGCTGTTGAGAGGTATGAAATGGCATATCCAGTCTTTTAGAGGCTGTGGTCGCTGTCGGAAAACGACATTTACTTGCAGGTGACTGACAGATGTATTTTAGAAACCACTACTTGCAGTCCAAGCCCGGCCGTCTTGCCGAGGGTGGTGAGGAATAAATGTAGTTCAGGTATTGGGTTATATTGGAGAATTGGGACATATAGATGGCCCGGGTTCTGATGGAGGAGTCCTTGATTGATTGCACTGTACATTAACTAGACGGCAATCGAAAATCTCGAGCGTTTTCACTGGTTTCAATATTTCCACTGGTTGAAGCTGGTATTTACTCTGGATATACACTAAACCCAGATATTCCAGTGTATCTCCACTACGTATTGGTATAATAGAGCACTCCATATTATCTGAATTGCAATGATTAGTTGGTCGTGATTGATCTCTTGAGTTATTTTGTTATCATCTGGCTGTGGCATGGAAGCATAGAGTACGGGGTACAGCGTAACAGTGCAGCATGTCACAATAATCCCTCAGAAAACCACTCATTTTATTGCAAATCAATTGCCTTATATAGAACCGCATAATAATACAAGCCAATATAAGCCGACAAGTTGCGCGTTTGTTTTGCTGCATTTGGACTGGCCGAACGTTCGCAGCCAGAAAAGGGCAAAAAACAGAGAAAAATCGGGCACCCCCACAAGCAGCGATAGCCCGCTACGATGCGCCTCTTCCTCCCCTCCTCTTTCTCTTCCTCTTCTTCTCTCCTCCGCTGCTCTCGCTTCTCTTCTCTCCATCCTCCTTTTCGTCCTCTCCTCCAGACTTCTCCTCATCGATTCCATTCAGTCAAAATGAGCGAAATCACCCACCCCACAATCCAGGGTATGTCGACTCTCTTCCACCCCTCCTCGCACTTTTCAGCTACCCCGCCTTCAGCATCATGCGACGGATTTGTCGCGGGCTTCACGGCACCAATTCTTTCATATTGATTGAAATGGAAATTCTCATCATAAAACCATTGCCATAATGATCAATTGATCAAAGCTAACTTCTATCCTCTTCAGATGGCTGGTTCTCCGAGAAGTCGAACATGTGGCCCGGTCAGGCCATGAGCCTCAAGGTCAACCAGATCCTGCACCACGAGAAGTCCGAGTACCAAGACGTCCTGATCTTCGAGAGCAGCGACTACGGCAATGTTCTCGTTCTCGACAACGTTATTCAGTGCACCGAGAGAGATGAGTTCTCGTACGTCTCGCGATTTCTGCGTGCTTGAAATTTTCTTTTCTTTTTTCTTGGAAAAAAGCCCAGCACTAACGAGTGACCACCAATAGCTACCAGGAGATGATCACTCACTTGGCTATGAACTCTCACCCCAACCCCAAGAAGGTCCTCGTTATCGGTGGTGGTGACGGTGGTGTCCTCCGTGAGGTCATCAAGCACGACATCGAGGAGGCCGTCCTCTGCGACATTGACGAGGTATATGACACCCGTTGCGTTTGAAAGTAAACAGCAAGAGAACTAACAGCTGAAAACTCTAGGCTGTCATCCGTCTCTCCAAGAAGTACCTCTCTGGCATGAGCATCGGCTACAAGCACGACAAGGTCACGGTGCACGTTGGCGATGGCTTCAAGTTCCTTGAGGAGAAGAAGAACCAGTTCGACGTCATCATCACTGACAGCTCCGACCCCGAGGGTCCTGCCGAGTCTCTCTTCAAGAAGCCCTACTTTGAGCTCCTCAACGGCGCTCTGCGTGAGGGAGGTGTCATCACCACCCAAGGTTGTTCGTCTCCTTTCATTTCAGTCTTCTGCCCTGCTAATCTTTCTTTGCCCCTCCTCTCTTTCCCTCCCTGACCTTCAAACCCCCGTTGTTTCTCTTGGCTTTTAAATGGACAAGTACATCCGAGCTAATATTTTTACGTCCCAAACCACCCGACTCCCTCTCCTCGGGATCGGTTTGGGTTTCGTGTTTTACCCCATAGCCGAGAACCAATGGCTGCACCTTCCTTTGATTGCCAACCTCCGCAAGGCCTGCAAGGAAGTCTTCCCTGTCGCCGAATACGCCTACACCACCATCCCCACCTACCCCTCCGGCCAGATCGGGTTCATGGTCTGCTGCAAGGACGCCAACCGCAACGTCCGCGAGCCCCTCCGCTCTTGGTCCCGCGAGGAGGAGGAGCGTCTCTGCCGCTACTACAACCAGGACATCCACAGAGCCAGCTTTGTCCTGCCCAACTTTGCCCGCAAGGCTTTGTCTTCCTAGATGTGTGGTTTTCTAGTCTTAGAAGATTAAACAAAAAAGAACCATTCTTGTTTCCATTTTAGATTATTTAGTGGTGGATTATTGATGACTTGACGATGACGAATAAAACAGACCAATGGTTTAGTTTTGACATGTCCCGTGATTTATACATTTGAACAATCCAAGTATTTTGATAGTCTTTTTTCTACTTCTAGTGTTTACTGTAGTGAAAGATCTCGCTACGTCAGATCGTGAATCTTAGAACTCATGGTATTCTATTCATCTCTCTAAATCTAGAAGATACCAGATCAATCAAATAGGGAGAAGAACAATTTTTTCGAGAAAAAAAAGAACAAAATTCGTTAAAACTCATAGGACTTCTCTCAGGGAAGTTGTGGTATAAATTTTTTGTTTCCGCAGAGATCAACCTCGTCCCATGTTGCCCATAATAAACATGACCGAAATTAAACAAAAGAAGATATCATAACACCGCTACAACCAAGCTTTTACAGGATCTGCTGGAAAGCACGGTTGACGGGAGAGCGCACGGTGTGGCCCTTGTAGAAGTCGATGGTAGCGAGAGCGCGCTCGCTGATACCCTCGGGAGTGAAGCCGAATTTCTAGATAAAATGTTAGCCAGGTGATCTAATGTGATTTGTTCTGATTTGGGAAAGTAACTTACAGCGTAGACCTCCTTGTAGGGGCCAGAGGCACCAAAGCGGTTGAGGCCAAACTGCTCGTGAGAGTAGCGCTCCCAGCCCATGGTGGAGCAGACCTCGACAGACATGACGGGGATGTTGTCGGGGAGGACCTGCAGCTTGTAGGCCTTGTCCTGAGAGTCGAAGACCTCGAAGCAAGGAACGGAGACAACACGGGCGACGACGTTGTGCTTCTCCTTGAGGTAGGTGGCGGCCTCGATACAGAGGCTGACCTCGGAACCAGTGGAGATGAGGGTGACGGCGGCGTTGGGGGCGTCAACGGCAACGTAACCACCCTTGATGGCAGACTCGATGGTGGAGTTCTCGAGCTGGGGCAAGTTCTGACGGGTGAGGGCGAGGATGCTGGGGGTGTGCTTGGAGGTCAGAGCAACGTAGTAGGCAGCGCTGGTCTCGTTGCCGTCAGCGGGACGCCAGACCATGCAGTTGGGCAGAGCACGGAAGTGAGCCAGCGTCTCGATAGGCTGGTGAGTAGGACCGTCCTCACCCAGACCAATGGAGTCGTGGGTAGCGACGTGGATGGCACGAACGCGAGATAGAGCTGCGAGACGGACAGCACCGGCGGCGTAGGAAACGAAGTTCAGGAAAGTACCACCAGCGGGGATGACGGTGCCGTAGGCGGCAAGACCGTTCATGACAGCAGCCATGGCGTGCTCACGGACACCGTAACGGAGGTAGCGGCCGGACCAGTCACCAATGCCGTACTCAGGGGGCTGGAAGTCGACAGCGTTCTTCCAGCGGGTGTTGTTGGAGCCAGTCAAGTCAGCAGAGCCAGACAGGAGCTCGGGGATGACATCGTGGATCTTCTCGAGGACAGCCTCGGACAGCTTACGGGAAGCAATGGCAGCGTCGGTAGGCTTGTAGGTGGGGAGGCTCTTCTCCCAGCCCTCGGGGAGCTTGCCAGCGAGACGGCGAGTGAGATCAGCGTGCTCAGCCTGGTACTCAGAAGCGTACTTCTGGAGGAGCTGGTTCCACTCCTGCTCCTTGGCAGCACCCTCGGCGGCGTGCTTGCCGTAGAGGTCGTAGACCTGCTGGGGAACGACGAAGCTCTGCTCAGGGTCAAAGCCGAAGAGGGACTTGACACTCTTGGAGTCGTCAGCCTTCAAGGGGTTACCGTGGACACCACCGGTACCCTGAAGCTTGGAGCCGAAACCAATGGTGGTGGTCAGCTTGATGACGGAGGGCTTGTCAGTGACCTCCTTGCACTTCTGGATGGCAGCTTCAATGCCCTGGAGGTCGTGGTCACCATCCTTGACGTGCTCGATGTGCCAGCCGTAGGCCTCGAAGCGCTTCATGACATCCTCAGTGAAGGCACACTTGATGTCACCGTCTATATTAAATTAGCAAGCTGTATGAAACTGGGATTTTCCGTATCGGCACTTACCAATGGAGATTCCGTTGTCATCGTAGATACAGATGAGGTTGCCGAGCTTCAAGTGACCGGCCATGGAAGCAGCCTCGGAGGCAATACCCTCCATAGCACATCCATCACCGAAGAAGCAGTATGTGTGGTTGTTGACCAGGTCGTAGCCGGGCTTGTTGAAGACGGCGGCGGTGTGAGCCTGACCGATAGCCAAACCGACGGCGTTGGCGAAACCCTGACCGAGGGGACCAGTGGTGACCTCAACACCGGGGGTGTCGTGGGACTCGGGGTGACCGGGAGTCTTGCTGTCGAGTTGCTAGAGTTTCTGTTAGATCTATCGGTAAATTAGACAGTCAAGGTATGCACATACTCTGAAGCTCTTCAGGTCGTCCATGGTGACGTCGTAGCCGTACAAGTGAAGGAGAGCATACTGGAGCATACATCCGTGACCGTTGCTGTAATCATGAAAGCATCAGCAGCTACTCTTGATACCCAAGATAGATGGATCAAACATACGAGAGAACGAAACGATCGCGGTTGAGCCAGTCCGGGTTCTTGGGGTTGAAGTTCATGAACTTGTTGAACAGAACGTGGGCCACGGGGGCCATGCCCATAGGGGCACCGGGGTGACCGGAGTTGGCCTTGAAGGTGGCATCGACCTGGATACAAGACAATTAGCATACGATGAATCCAATATAAGCCGAATAGCAATGATAGCTAGTTTACTGCTCCCAGGGAGACTGTTTGCAGTATAAGCTAACACCGGACTATAGTGGTCCGACACAGCCGGATGACGGTGGAAGGGAAGAAGAGACAAGGGAAAAGCATACCGCGAGAACACGGATCGTGTTGATGGCCAATTGATCCAAGTCGGAGGCCATGATTGCGGTTCTAATATGGACAGATGGTTAGAAGAAAGAAGAGCGGATGAAGAGGGAAGAGAGGAGGGGGGGACGAACGGGTTTAAATTAGATTTCCTTCTTCAACCAGCCTTGACACAGAAAGAAGATAGAAGATGACTGGAAGGATGGAGAAGAGAAGAAAAAGAAAAGAAAAGCGAGGAGATGAGGGAGAGAAAAGAGGAAGAAGAAGGAATGCTTGGAGGGGTTGAGCTGGACGGGGTGGGGGGGCAATGATGTCTGATGGTGGGGCTGCGTTCACCGGGTGCTCGATTGTCAATGACAGTCCACCAGGAATGAGATGGCGAGGATGGAGAGTGAAGAACAATGATGGTTATAATAGATAGTTATTGTACAGAAAAGATTAATGTTTACCAAATTGATTAAATGATTGCAGGTTGATGGCATGAATGGATTGTTGCGTCAATCCCCTCGACGGCAAATGCCCCTCATTTCTTCATCCCCAACGGAGTTTTGCCATATCGATTTGACGGCGATTGAAGGGATTTGAACTTTAATGTAGTCGTTATAGCTAGTTAGTCTATTTACATCCAATATACTGACAGTGTTCTAGATGTATATGTTCTGTTATCCTCTTCAATGTATTCTACTCTATCAATGGAATAGTTACCCCTCAGATATCATATGCAGCATCCCCAGACCCTTGTCGATCGACTGCTGAGCTGGCTTCATCCAATTCTCCCAAATCACTGAATCATCCCAATTCCAATTCCATTCTCATTTTCATTCTAGATATCTGTAATCATCTAAAACCGACATAACCGACTCCGTTGCCAGGTCGACTTTCTAGAAGATCGAAATGACTAACGGAACCACGGTCAATTTCCCTCTGGGTCCCGGAGGACGCTGCTCCGCGCACGCTTTTTACTCACCTCATTATTTCCCTCCTTTTCCACTCCGAGGAGCTTGACTAAGGATTATTCATGGGATAAATAAATTGGCGATAAGTCTTCAATGCGAGACACTTTCGAAACGCTTAGTTATGAGGTCATTTCGCGCGCTATCTACTATCTACAATATGTTACAGTATGTGTGTGCTATGCGCGGTAGGTACACTGTGCTCCGTACAGACTCACGGTTTTCCCAATCAGGTCAATCCGAGGAATGCCGCATTGTGTCGGTGCTGCTGCTTGGATTTCCGACTTGATGACTTCCGATTAGATCTTCATGGTGTAACCGTTGAAAAGGCGTCGAGTTCCTCGGGCCTCTGTCGTCCTGTCATGATGACCCAGATATGACAACCCCGCCTCCTTAAAAAACATACTAATCTTATGATCATAAATAAATTATCACATAAATCATCAATTACTGCATAATTCTCTTATGTCCACATGGCAGAGACCAAGAGTTGGCTATATATATACGGAGCTACCTAAATATCCAACAGAATATATATCCCATCCCCCACACAACTCCATCAGGTATCATCAGAAAACAAAGTAAAAAAAAGACCATCCTTTGCTCCATCCAAAATTCAAATATTCCAATTTCCACATTTCAAAACTCCCAGTTCCTGACATTAAAAGTAAAAAAGGGGCACAAAAACTCAAACGGCCAATCGTCGATCCCAACCACCGGCCAATCCAAATTCGTCAATCTCTTCCTCAGCGGTTGGCATCATGATCCCCTGGAATGGATCCAGAACACCGGCATGCCGATCCCCGGCATGTAACGGCAGATCTCCAAATGGGAGACTGGGTTCCACACTGCCCAGACTCTCGTCTGAATAGCTAAGAACACTCTGTGCCGACATCTCCTGGTTGGGTGGAATGTCGCTACTGCTGCTAGCAGACCATGCCTCGGGCGACAGGCCTTGCAGGTCACTCTGAGACGTGGGCAAGGGAACCGAGTCCGGCTTCTGGCTATACTCAGCAGTCAAAGATGCAAAGGGACCACTGTCTTCCCCGCATTCCTTGCCGCCATAAATACCCGTGAAGATGTTCGAATATCCACGGTCCATATCGCTCAGGACGAATTCCCAATCAGCCATAGTAATGGCTCCGACGCCGGCATCCGAGGGAGCCGAGCAAGACATGGCTCGAGCGTGATCATGCCCCAGACCGGATGAGGCGGGATATACCGGCGAATGGGAAAGGTGGTGGTACTGGTCGGACAACGGCGAAGTAAGGCTGTTTCGGCTGGCTGACCGGATGTGATGGTGCACCACCGAGGGACTGGCGCCTGAAATTGTTGCTCTGCGCGATGCCGACTCTGGCCTTGTCGACTGGCCCGCGGCTACTTGGGCTGGTGTTTTCGAAGACTGCTGATTCTTGGGAGACTTCGATGGCTTCTGCGAAGGGGCCGACATTTCCTGGTATTTAGTCCCGCGTTTGCTGCTATCCAATGCAACAAAAAGACTGGCCAACACGCTGAATTCCGCGGCAGCCGGTGACGACTCGGATTCCAGCTGCTCAGTGACGGCACTGAGCAATTTCTGGCTCTCCTTCACCAGCTTGCTATCCCGCTTCAAACCAATGTTCTGCCACAAAAGACCAAGACCGCAGTTCAAAACAAGCTCTCTCCGGTTGATGCTGACAGAAAGACAAAGACGTCTCTCATCGAGTAGCTGCATGATTTGGATGATGTGCTTGCTAGAGTCAGACACGGCGAGAACAGAAGGCGAACTAATAGTTTCATCGGCAAAACAGACGGCTGGGCGATGGATCAAGGACCGAATAAAATAGTAGACAAGGGACTAGAAGATATTGGTTAGTCACCGTAGGAACATGGGTTGTTCACATATAAACTCACGAGAAGTGGCGACCGGCTACTTGTAACATTTGTGCTAGGCTTATCTTGACTGAATTCGAGTCGAAGGTGAGCGGGCAGGTTCTGAACCCAACCATCCAGTTGACTTGCAACTGCACGCATCTTCGAAACGCAGACCTCATACCCGGATTCTGAGGGGTACAAGTCTTCCAACGCCTTATTCAAGATCCTCGATGCCGCGAAAAGTGCAATCGCGCTCGAGAGTCGGGTGGATTCACCAGGGAGCGTTGGCAAGAAGCCCGTCTCGGTGATATTCTCATCGTCAACGTCCTCTGGATATTCAGTACGGACGTCCTCTTCACGCAGAAGGACCGGCAAGCCCGTCAAAGCGGCAGCGAATCTATAACCATCAGAACCATGGACATGCCCACAGCCAAGTATATAAGAGTGCCATACCTATCAAGAACATATTGAGACCAGAAGACCTTTTTCCGTGCCTCACCCACAAGAGGGTTTGAGAAGTGTTTCTGGCTTTGATGAAGTCGCAGCTGATGGCACAAGCCAACAGCCAGGCTCCGATAGCGCAACAGACCTTGGTACTCTGCCTTGGTCATACAGTAAATCTGAGAAAGAACAAGACATTGCAAGGTCTGCAGGGAAATATTGCTTGAAAGAGTTTCAAGTGTGGAAGACCAGTTCTCCTCAAAGAAAGTGGGGTCCTGGTTTGTCCTCGACTATGGTAGAAAAGGTTAGCCCAGGATATTATATAGGGTCGATTCCAGTCCATTGCGAAACTTACAGTTGACGAGAGAGCAGCAATGCTAAAAATCAAGTTCAGCTGGACCAAGTCATGAGCATTTCCATGCAAAAATTCCGGGTTTGTAAGATATTGTTCGTATGCTTTGAGGATAGTGGGACGATGAACGACCGGGTAAAGAGGCGCCCATTCCTGGAAGAATATGTTGATGAGCTGATCAGACACGAGCCGAGGTGGTGTTTGAATGGGTTGGTTGGCCCGGGCATGAGAAATTGCCGGAGGTGCTGCGGTCATCGCTCGCGTCGACACATTTGACGGCAGTCTTCCCTGATTCTTAAGTCTGCCTGTGAAAGTATCTGGACAAAAATTATTAGCATATGAAACTATTTCTTCCGAGCGTAAACCATCACATACCCGCAAAACCGTTGGTACTAGAAAGCCCGGTAGTTTGGGCATCTAGTGATTCTGACTGCGAGGCTTGCTGAACCTGAAAAACACCCTCGGTTGTGTCGGTCAAAGTGGGCGACTTGACTGCCTCCGAGGCTGCTGGCGATCGTGTTGCAGCATTGAGTCTCTGCTGCGCTGGCGGGGAGAATGAGTGTATCCGGGACAGCACATCGATCTTTTCGTCCTTCTCGTCCAACAAACTCTTCAAGTCCTTCACTTCCGTCTCCAGCGCCCGCACACGTTCCTCTAACGACTCTGTATATCCACGGGGGAATGCTCGACGGCTAAGTTTATCGCTGGTTTTGCACTCGAACCCAACATTGGCGCATTGGGAACAGCATGGTCGGACGCCGTCACAGCGGATCTTTTTGCTGCGGCACCGATCACAAGCTTGGGCAATCCGACTTTGCGAGTTGTTGCCCACCTTGATCACTTTCATAGGAAGAATTCCAGGCATCGTGGGGGAGGTCCTGCGGCGTCGACCGCCACCAGTATTGATCTGTTCGTACTCACCCCGAATTCGCAACGGGGGTTTCGGTTGTTTTCCCGAACGGGTGTACAAGTGTATATCGTGTGAATCGAGTTCACCGGCTTTTCAACGAGAAAAAGCTGGTGAAGTGACAAAAATCTCCAAAATAATTCGTATAACTTCTAGAGAAGGAGGGGGAATGCAAGAAGAAGGACACGGAGGCAGATAGATTATTGGGAGGGAAGTGGGAGAAACGATCGAACCATGGAGGCCGAGTAATAATGGCGATTCTTCCTTGAAAAGACTGGACCGGCCAGGGGCGCTGGACAGCGGAACAGCGACCGGGGGAGCCGGGATGGGCCAATAAGCGATTGTGATTTACACTTTCCGGCCCACCCGACAGCCGTGGATTCGTTAATTCTGGGGAGGCCTCGGTATTGGTACGGTATGGATACGGCCAACAGGGTGCGGGTGCGAAAATCGGAACAATACAAGTACGTGCGTACACGGGGTATTGACGGAATACCGAGTCCTATGACTCCGGGCGATAGATGAGGGAGAGGGAGACATATCAGGGGCTTTAACGCTACGAGTCAGACGATAATGCATAAATCGATCATGTCCTGCCAGTCCACAGCCATGGTAGAAACTCTGCCTTGGTGTTGAAAGCGCTGGCTGGGAGTCTAGGACTATCGACTAGTAGGGTAGGTAGTGCTCGCATCCTGAGGATCATTGTGTCTATCACCTGTAAAGCAGCAAAAGTGTATTCTCTTTTTAGCCCGTTGGGCTGGGCATGTGGGACTCGTGAAGATCCTTCAAGTCCATGGGAATGATGAGATGACGGGCACGGAACAATTTGCTTCACCTCCGCACTTGTTGTGGTATTGGCGTTTCGGATAGCACTGCCAGTGATAACCGAAGGAATGTAGATACGGGATGACCCCGTTTAACAGATCAGGTTAGGAATTCCATCCCACTTCTCAGAAACTGACATCTCCAAGGGGAAATGGTACTTGCACATGCAAGCACACCCTGTGCACTGTTTGAGTCTGTGATATGGCCGGGATATGAGCCCAAAGCCCATGCCGAGTCTCTCTGGTCGGGCCTCTGCGCCGTCTGATTGGCCATTGATCTCTTCCCCGCCGTTCGCGCATAGCGGGCATGGAGAATCGCGGGGGATCGGAGTCTTGGAGGACAATTCACACAAACAAAATGAAGATAGAACAGGACGGGGACAAAACCTGGCCAAGTTGGATTTTGAGTTTTGATTTCAGTCCTGTTTCATTCGTGATGCTCGATCAATACGTGTCTCAGAGTGGAGACTGCTGCAAGAGCGATCTTTGTCCGAGAAAAAAGCACCGCGTTGAGCGAGTTTTGGCCGAGAAAATCGCGGATGGAGTCAACTAGACAGTGGGCCCGTCCCAACAAGATGAAGAAGTGGAAATGCCTTGACTCTTAATTTGATTCTGGACCTCTCTGGGACGCTGTATTTGATATGGATCTGAAAACCTGGGGATGGCAATCTTACCCACCTGTATGCCAGAGCGGATGGGTTAAGAGTGCGTACGTTGTTTGTGTACTTCATGCAGGGAACTGCAAGCATCGATGCATCCAACTGCAGGAACTGTAATGATTCAGTCCAATCTCTGCAGTCACATGAGGTGGTAATTTTATCATCCTCGTGGCCGACCAGGATACAGCCAGCCAGCCTTAATATCGGAAGGATATGGGAAACATCCCACACTACTCGAGTGACTCTGGTACCTTTCATTACCCCAATCCTCTATAACCATTCTAGGTAGGTGTGAATGAGACCGTTCAAAGGGAGGCGAAAACGTCATCACCAGAGCTTCATCTCGTAAAATCTCGGTAGTCGATACGTGCCAATGCCGAGCTTGGATGACGTTGAACCAAAAGACTCGTTCAATAGTTTGAGCACATCTCCAAACTTTCTTTGTACCAATCTTGGACGTTTGGGGTCGATCAACACCCGGGGTATCTCATCTACTCCATGTATCTAACCGGATCCATGAAGTCTTGTCATCCCCGCTGTGGGGTAAGAGACGGGTTGGACTTGGACTTGGACCCTTTACATGCTCACCACACGAGCCCTGGTAGCAGCAGCGATCTTAACCACACGGTAATTGCATTATATAAACTGAGCTTGTTTAAATGAGCTCCATTCCGCATCATCAATGTGTCATTCGTTGCCATTTTCGTTGAACACAATCAGTCATGAGAAATCTTCCTCGATATTATCGCCTTGTTGGCCGAGATAAGCAGCCACTGCTTCGGTCGCCACCAACTCGTCCCTCTGCATGCACCAATCACGGTCAGCATCTGCGCAATGCGTCTGCGTTGTCGCATATTTACAGGTCAGGGATATGTGTCAATCACTTACCCTCTTCACCAGGTCCTCGATACCCCTCTCTAGCAAATTGGCCTCTAGCTCCCGCAATTTGGTAGCTACCCTAAAGACATCGGGTCGGAAAATTGCGCGCTTCAACTCCTCATCGCGGCTAACTTCTAATACAATCCGCTCTGTCTCCCGAAGGGTGGCGAGTTGAGTCTCCAGTCGATCAAGGATAATCATCACAGCGCGAAGTTGAAACACTTCCCACATTGGATCAGCCGCCAGAATGTCCCTGAGACGACTAGGGTCTTCAATGCCCTCTTCCTTCCAAATAGCTGCAAGTTCTTTTCCTCCATCAGTCGTTTGAAGCACCGTGAAGTCGAGTCCGTCCTCTTCATTAACGCAGGCCCACCAGACGAAGGGACTGTCCCAAGTCGCGCCAGAAGCATTAGCAGCAGTCTTCACTTGAACCCCAGGTGCATCCCTGCAAAACCTCTTTTTGGCTAGCTTCAGGGGATCATCACCGGGAATGTCCAGGTCCAGAAAAGTTTGCTTTGCATCTGTTCTCTCCATGTCAAGGAAACCGTATGAAAAGATCATCTCCGATGCCGGCTTTTCATCTCCGTATCTAGCAAGGTTCAGGCATGAGTTACTGAGCCAAGACCTGTAGAGTCAGCGACTTACGAAATGGTAACCTCCTCATCAGCATGTAGCTTTTTGTCGCCGCGTAATTGCAGCACTGCATTTCCTTCCGAATCCGCATCATACCGTGCCTTTACTGCATCCTCAGAAGCATGGTTGGCCATATCCACGCACGGAACCATCGAATGTCCACTTCCAGGTAAATCCAGCATACGCGACCGATATATAGCATCCACATATCGCCAATCATCGAACGATAACTTGCCCGTTTCCTCGCCCCACCAGTACTTGTGACACCAAGATATACTATCCGTAGCGTGACGCAGGTGCTCGAATTCCCGCTCGAGGGAGATGCCTTTTGCTTCCACTGCAGATCTGAGCGAAGTCCCGCGCAATAGTTCCAATTCTTCATCCGTGTAGAATGTAGGTAGGAGAATTGAGGATGGCATAAATTTAATGTATTCGGTCCATGGGTTCGAGACGCCTATTTTATGCCGCTCGGTCGCAAAGTCCGGACTGGAGTATGTGATTTGCATGATTAGGAAGACCAAGATTGCACCTCTAGCTGTCTGCATATATCAGTTCAGGGAGCTTGAATATAATACAATTTCATTCTTCAAACTAGGGATACGGAAACATACTCTACCGAAATCGCCAGCAGCCTCCAACACCTCTCGTAGATAACCATCAGCCTTGGCATAATTATGCACCGTCTCGAGCGATAAGACCAAATCCCTTCTAATTTGGAGAAGGATTTCTGGATTTGACTCGCTCTCGTTGGTTTTCTCCTCGGTCGCTACTATTGCGCATCCCTTGTCTGTCTCATCTTCCGCTTGTAGTCGCCCGAACGCGACACTAGCCAAGGAGATACCATTGAGTTTTGCCCAGGCTGGGAGAGTTTCCACGGGGAGGTATTCGCGTTTCATATCGGATTGTACTCTGAAGATGTTCCGATATTATAGATCTCCTGATACTCCGTAGAATTGATGATAATGATTGCCCACGAGGGGCCGGAGAGCTGTCATGTCAATGCCGTTATCGATAAGAAACCAAGCCCTAAGCCCTATACCCATATCCCAATGCAGAGTCTAGACATTCGATTGCAGCATCGAGACGTCATACAAGACCATCTCAGCGTCCTTGGTTGGAACTACGGTTTCCAAGCTAGGGAGGGGTTATTACACCACAACCATAGCTTAAGGTGACAATTGCACTCGATATGTAGACTAGAAGCCCCTCAGAATACCTACATCTAGTTGCAACAATACTATCAAAAAGACATTCGATATGCCTAGCAATACACGTCTCCCACCTTCAACTCCCAAGCTTCACAGTATCCTCGTTCCACGGCTTCCGAGGGTCAGCCTTCTCCCAATACGGTCCATCCTACAACCGGCAGTTTTTACCACACCTAACAGTGTTCGCGCCCGTTTCAGTGGCTCTTCACCCAGCCAGTGGAAAGGATCGAACGAACAGGGCCATGCGGTAAACAGAGCAAAAGGAGGTGATACCACGGATCCAACGACAGAAGCGTCCTACGCGGGCATGAAGGATCGGGAGGAATCAGAGGGCATCGCAGACAATACTAAGTCTCAAGCGGAAACGGAGAGAGGAGGTCTCAAGCATCAAAGGAAAGCCAAGGCAGAGCATCCCAATGCCCCGGAGCCAATAATTGGAATGAACGATGAAAGAGGCCAGGTGAGTTGACCGGCTGGCTTCCCAAGGCTTCATGTTGTGTGAAGCCCCCGGAACTAACTTGTTTACAGAAAGGCAAATGATTCCTTTTTTTGCTGGGAGTGATATCCTGAACTTTTTGGTTTTTGTGATTCTTGATGCAAGGTTAAATCTTTCTATACACTCGAGTAATAGCCACGAAAATTGCATCGTCGCAGTGATCTGATTCATTACCAAGAAATCCATTCCACATCGACTGTACATAATCATGATCAAACTACCGGCCAGGCTTGAATGAAAGCACCTGGGAAAAGAAATAATGTGTTAGTAAACATATAAATGCATGGAACTGATAGGACCGGCACATACGTCGTATTTTCCTACTTGGACGATTTCATCCTCGGAGACTCGGGTTCCTCCCACGCCTTCAATGTAATTGATAGGCACGTCTCCCATAACCTTATGGGCAACTTCGCCCACAGTGGTGTTCCTATTCAATGTCAGATGGTGCTGTATGAGCAGCTATTGGGATCGATTGCACTCACCTCTTGACTAGGACGCAATCTCGGAATACGGCACTACCGGCACCAGAGGAGAATGTGCTGATGTTTCGGACTGGGAAAACGGGCACAAGCCCCAGGAGCTCTGCTGCTCGAGAGAGACACTGTACAACACCAGTTGAGCCAAAGCGATAAAGGACCATATCCTTCAAGTTTTCAACACGACTAAATCAACGTCAGTAAAATGATTCGTGTCTTGTGCGATCACGAAACAACTTACGTCTTTAATTTCTCATCCATTTCTTTCAAGTCACCACCATCAGGTTCTCCCATCTCGATGAGATCTTCTCTCGTATCTACAAATTCACTACCTTCTGTGTATTTGATGTAGCCCTGCTTTGCAAGTCTCCGAAGGAAAACCTCCGATATCGCAGAGCAGAGAACTATGGATTTCGGGTCCTGCATTTTAGCGATCTTACTGACATTCTAAATTCTTGTTAGTCCTGTTACAGCAAAAAGTCAAGAAACGCACCTTGTCTGCATCAGGATGGTCGATCTTATTCAATGCGAAAACCGTCGGGAACTTCTCGTCAATGAATGTTTTGACGACTAGCTCGACGGTTTCATCTGACCATTCCTCAAGTGGCTCCTTCATTGATAATCGATCTAAACAACGTGCGACAGTTTGCGTTGTGCTTCCGTAACCCGAAAATTGGTTCTGTAGAGTATCCACGGCAGTCGACTCTAGCTTCGAGGTCAATATGCATAAATAAAAAAGGGTCTCAGGGTGCCATTGACTAACTTGTTGCACAGTGTCGTCTCTTGATAGAGCCCCTATGGGATAATCAGCGCTGACCCTCCGTATTTATCTGTATTACAAAAGTACCATTTTTGCATCAAGTTTCCAAGCACCCATCGCACAATCTCAGATCGCAGCCATTCGATATCCTGCGAGGGGTCGTATCCTCGCGTTGCCTTTCCTGCAAGTCCCCAACTATCTCAGTATAATTACCCCACCTGCGACGCAGAGAACAGTACTGACCTTCGGCATCTGTAGTTCCGCTAACATCAACCACATGGATTAAAGCATCCGCATGACGCAGGTCATCCAAGAACTTATTTCCCAAGCCCCGTCCTTGGTGTGCGCCTGGTACCAGACCTGCAACATCCAGAAGTTCAATGGGAACAGAACGTCGCCCGTCCGTACAACCTCCGTAGTTCGGTTTGCATTTGTCCGAGACATTGAATCGCTGGCATGCGCATTCTATTTGTAGGTATCCAATGGCGCGCTG
This sequence comes from Aspergillus sp. 'subgen. Cremei', assembly GCA_019976455.1. Taxonomy (NCBI): domain Eukaryota; kingdom Fungi; phylum Ascomycota; class Eurotiomycetes; order Eurotiales; family Aspergillaceae; genus Aspergillus; species Aspergillus sp. 'subgen. Cremei'. Next base: position 3,002,791 of record JAFBMR010000003.1, read on the forward strand.
AGGATCGATAGTAGTGAATCTATAGGCGCCGAATTAGGATTTATTCGAGAGGGATATTTCCGGTCAAACAAAGGAATTGGAGGCTTGTCGACTTACGGGAAGTTTCCTGCGCATCAAACGGTAACCATTAATAAAAATTCCAAGATGCTAAATTCGAATATACAATTACATAAACATACCAACTTTGGAGGAAGCATCTGTCAAACTATTGAGTGTGGTCGACTTTCCACTGGATGGCTACATGCCCCTCAAATCAATCAGCGGCGTATCTTCACTAAGAGACCAAGGAGACAGACCTTTCCAACCAACCCAACCAATGGATCCCTGGGCATTTTCAAAGACGAATATAATTCTAAATGCGAATAACAAGATAACGAAAGAACAAAAGTCTAATCTCTTCACAGCGCATACAAGACGAGTGACAAAAAACCCTTATCGGTGTCGGCGGGGAAAATGGCCATTTTCTGCCGTCTTATATTAGAAGGCGGTGTATAAATATCAGGAGACGCTGCTTTTGGATATCGCGAAGTCTTCAACTCTTCTAACAGTGCTCATTGTTGCTCAGGGGATTCTGGCCATCATTCTAGCCGTACGGACATTGCTCTAATACACTGACGGGCCTACAGGATCAATTATGCTATACACCATGACCGAATGTTATTACTGGAGTGTTACTGCACCGACCATAACAATCAGATAGGCTTCTATTGAGTCTTATTGGGATTGAATATTGGAAGCCATCATAAAATAGTGAAATTCCCCGACTGCTCTTTGTTTCTCGGAAGATGCTTGAGACCAACAGGACTCTAAGAACTTGGGAATATTTTATTGTTCCACGAACAATAGTGATGCGACATGATACAAGCTCTCAGAATACTTGATTTCGAATTCCAGAAAGAATACGCTGGGAAGATTCTATGGAACAATCTCAACCCTGCGATATGACATGGTTCTGCCGGCCACCTACTGGCTTGGTTTTGCCTCCATCCCCGCTATTTTCAGTGAACAAATACTTGATGCGAGGCGAACCAAAGCTTGGATAACAAGTCAACATGTCGTCATGCCAAAAGCTAACGTCACTAGCCATGGATGTCTCCCCAACTGGCTCATGGGTTTCATCTCGACACTGGACGTATAAAAGCTTATATTTACCCTCAAACTGTTCGTGTCTAACTTTGATTCTCATACCTAAATATCTTGAATCCTGATCAATACTACAAACTGAAATCCTTTCATCTATCTCAATCAAATTCCTTATTCAAAAATGTCGGATCAAACCTTCCACACCACTGCCCAGGATCTCCGGAAGCCGGAATCCCACATTGCCAAAGTGCAAGGTGGTAAAACCCCCAAGGACTCTGATGTCTCAATCTTGAAGGTAAGTCCAGTAGTTCGGTCTTTGCTTCTACATTAAACTAAGTATCTATTTGCAGTCTGTCGTCGATCAGAACACAGACAAGTCCAAAGAAATCGAAGAACACAGGTCCAACCTTCCATTGCCCGAACAACCACCAACCGCTAGCGACTGGCAGTCTGCAGACCAGAGAACCGTGAACGTAGGCTCAGGACGCGTGGAAGCCCCTCTTTCTGGTGATGGAGATACCGCCCTGAGAGAGCCTGCGACAGCAAGCAGTAGCGTGCGTCAGTCTGGCGAGGAGCTGCACAAGAACACGGCTCCCTTGGGCAACGTTGGACGACAAGGGAAAGATAACCTGAACGATCTTCCCAGAGATGCCCTGGCCCGGTAATTCAATTGTTCTGGCGGATGTTAAAATGTAACTATACGACTTACTATTACGAGAAAATGGATAACCTAATAGTATTTTCTTAATCTTCTCTACAATGACTATTATACCTTGTAAGATGTGTTATACACTTAATGAATTGAATGAATTTGAGTCGAACATATCCATGCAAAGGACTGTACCTTAATTGGTGAATTCAGCAGAAATAATCATCAGCCTGCTATAGTCACTATATTTTGAGATGCTTGATGAGCTACAATTTGCAGTCGATTCAGACATGTATAGTGTCACGTGATGGTGGTCGACCCGAAGGTCTGATATCACCTCAACTTCGGGGGGAATAAGCCCACGCGCCCGCAGCAAATGATGTTTCAAGCAGGAAATTGGCAGGCTAGATTTGATAATGCTCGTTAGGACTTGAGTTTGATTTCGTCAATCACTTGGACCCTGCAAAGGAGCTTGCGCGCCCAGTTCGTTTGCGGTCGTGACGTCAATCCAACTGCTTCTGCCCAGTTCTCGAAAAGTCGACACCTCACAGCTGGTTTCCGCAACTTCAAGATTTGGTTTCGTCCTCATGGCGCAATAATTGGAAAGAATCATGCTTAAACTGGCTCCATGCTTGGAAGTTGATCATGTGGAGAAGAAACAAGGTAGAATTAGGGATCGTCCTTGGGCATTGAAGGTCTGGATGTCTAGAACCTCAGGGTTCAGGTTTCTGTCGACACAGTATCTCCACCGACCGAGATCTCTCTCTCTGATACGTCACAGGTAGTGTCTCAATGACTCTGGTGTGTTTCTATTGACGTACTTTAACGTCGCCAACGGTGGATTGGCTGGCGTGCGCCGTCAGAATGACATCACAAGATCCATGGGATATCAACCAAGACGACAGGGTCATCGATTATGTACAACCTTCGAGGCTATATAGCTTTGCCATCGCACTGAGCATTTGCTAACCATCGACTACTCTTCTCTATCTTCATATCAGACTCAATTCTGAGGAATATTTTGAAACTTCGCACGCTCAAAACAAACTTCCATTTCCAAACGCATCATCAATCATAATCATGGATCTCCAAGGAAAGCCAATTAACCCGGGCCCCAGAAGCACCAAGGTATGGTTTATCAATTTTAACAATTTGCCTGGCGCAGCTTGAAATGTGCAACTGACAGTTTACTCGTACAGGTCACCAATGACCCTGCTGCCAACAACCCCATTACCGAACCATCTGGGCCAGTGACCAACGACTCTCTCGCCGCCGAGTCTGCCACGAAAGGTGGTGCTTTCTCCCAAAACCGTGGCGCAGAGCCTCTCGGTGTTTCTGGTGGCCAGTCTACATTTGGAACTACAGACACTTCCGCGGCCACCAAGCTCCCATCTGCCCCAGTTGGCTCTGCTCGCGAAGACTTGAACAGACAGGATAAATACCCTGAGGCCCTGGGTGGCCAGGGAGACTACCCCGGTGCCCATCTTCCCAAGTCTGGCTACGTTGGCGGGCCCACCGCAGCCAAACAGGAATTGAGACAGGAGCACGCATACCCCGCCTCGCAGAAGCCCTCCCAGGCTACTGGCAGTGGCTATGGACGTGGTGACGAATTCCCCAATGACCCCAAGTACAATGCCAGCTTCAACTCGGACATTGGCAGCCGGAACGACCCTGGACGCGGTGCTGAGAACAAGTTCTCGAGCACCAACTTTGAACGCGGACTTGATGCAGGTCAGGGTCCGAGACAGAAGGGTGTCGAAAACCAGCAGCCATACGAGGCGCTGCAGCGAGACCAGAGGGCATAAATGAGTTACGAGTTTGGAATGGTTTAATGACAGCGTATTAGCGATTCATGCGGTGTTGTTGTCCAGGACAATCAAGGCTATGATGCATGGGCATGCCTTGTTGTATTTCACATACCTCTTGTAATATAGATAACGAATTGATTCCATCAAATCTCAAGCAGTGATCATGTAGAGTTCATTCAAATCAACTAAAAAGTAATGTCCCCTCCATCCAATCTTAACCCTAAACCACACTATCCTATACCTTTTCCAAATCTTCTTTTCCCCTTCCATGTCCACCAAAGCCTTCACTCTCCAAACCATCATCCACAACCCATCTCCCCCAAACAAGTTCCACATTCTTAACCGCCCCAATTACCAGAATCGCCAACCACATCATTGCCAGCAAAATCATGACAGACGCTGGGGGTCTCTCAAGACTATGTTTCCCATTCACATTCGCAGCCAAGGCGCAATCGATATCGTCATCTCCAGATAATGCTAGCAAAGGCGTAGGCGAAGTGACATCGCACCCCTTTGGTTTTGTCCCATTCTGGATGGAAGTATCATTTAAACCGTGGGACCAGCAAGCGCCGCGATGCTCCTGTCGATGGACTGGGATATCTGGTGACTCATTCTGGCATTGGTGATGGGGGGTTGGAGGGGGACATCCTAGGGGGCCTTTATGAGGGCAGGGGATGTCGTCTTTACACAGTTGGAATGGCCGTTCCTGATTATCATGATCATGGCTGAGGCTGTCTTGCTTTTCACCTAGTACATGGAGGTTTTGCTAAGTGAATATGTCAGTATGAGGTAAATATAGCCTAGAAAAGACAGACAGACTCTGTGACAGTTATCTCGAAGATGATCCGGTAAAGGCAAATGAACAAATATCCATCCAGGTTTAATTTCATTTGTCGGGATAGCTGTTAATCTCCAATCACTAGGATATGTTGGTTGATGGATTGGGAAAGCGAATATGGTCTGAAGATAGAAAAGAAGAACAAAGGCACACACATATCGACGGTGAATTGACGCCATCGAGAATATATCCAAAACGAATTGTGTTCTCATGATAAACAAGAAGGAAATGAAGAAATAAATCATTCAAACTTGAGGAATTGTTTCTTTTTAGCCAAGTTCTGCAAAGTATCAGGCCACTTGTCTGTTCTGTCACACAAAGATCTATATATACTGTGTAACCGGTGGTAGTCGGTTTGCAGCAGATCTCGCAGGAGACAAAGAAAACCCCGAGTTCAATGGGTTGGAATGGTTTGGATCGATCTTCATCCCCTATTTATTGAGATGTGAATGTATCAGCTTCTCCATTGCACTCAGAGGGATCTACATTGCTTCTTCACCCCAGAATATCTTCGAATCTTCACATGGATATGTACAAACGGATAGCTGCAGAGCGCAATGTAACATTGAAGGTCATTTGCATCAAAACTGTTGTACGACTTGAATTGAATAGAAAAAAGTCAATTTGTCTTGCTGTCTATATATGCCTGTCTTTGTTTGAATCGCTAATGCAAGTCTATAAATATTACTGTATCTCCATCTAAAATGCCCACTGCTTCAGCCAGTTCGTCATCAATCCCTGCGAAATAGGCCCGAGGGAATTCATCGTTGCGCTCGCTTCCTTTGTTTTCGTCACTTCAATTGGCGACGACAAAGACCCTTCTCCCTCCAATCCGCGGTAGAAATCGAGCAGCTTCAGTGCAGGTTTTGCGGCAATTTCCTCAGCGGATGGGTTCTCGATACGCTCCAGCTCTCCAACCCATTCGGAGAGTTCAACCCGTTTGACAGGGTAGACTTCCTCGATGGAAGGAAGAAGCGATTCCCAAGATGTGGTGGACGGGTTGATAAGATGGAAGACAGCACAGCGAGTGTCAACTTGGGTGGTGCGACGGGTATTGACAATCTCTACCATGATCTTGGCAAGTGTATCCTATTAATTATGTTAGAATATAAGAAAGGCATTCGGCATAGTAAGGTTGAGTTAGAACTTACAACTGGCACCCAGTCGACTGGCATCGACCCCAGTGCAACCGGGACCTTTCCGAGGGCCTTGGACGTCGCAACAATGGTGGGCAGCCATTCCTGCTGACTCCAAATACCCTTCTCTGTAGTTGGTCCGGCAATTTGTCCAACACGGAAGACGGTTGTTGGCGCACCAGCACGTCGAGAGGCTTCTAAACACAGACGCTCGGCAATGTGCTTAGATTCTCCATAACCTTGGGGCAGAACAGCTTCGCAGTTTTCTAGCGGAGCTTCAGGAACCGCTGGTCCATGAGTTGGCTTCCATGATCCAATGGTTGACACAGAAGATACAAAGTGGATGTGAGCGTGGTGAGTACTCTGAAGACTGAAGTCAACAAAGCGTCGGACGCCCCGGATGTGAACATCCTCGAAGGAATCAACGGAAATATTGAAGTCCACCCTCCAGGCATTGTGGATGATGGTATCGACGGAACGGGCCATCTCGTCATACTTGTCACTGTCCAGTCCAAATTTCTCATCACCAAAGGCGACCTGAAGGAATTCAACCTTTGCCTCGGCCTCAGGGCCGAAAGGAAGTCCCTTTTCCTGGAAGCTCTTGACCTGTCTGTCTCGGGCTTCCGATCTGTTCAAACAGTACACCTTGCTGACACTGGGGTCGTTTAGAAGGGTGCTGAGGATATAGTTTCCAAGTGAGCCCGTTGAGCCAGTCAGGATGATGGTGTGCTTATCATCCTTGTTGTGCACATCCAACACCTGTCCGGGAAGGTCAGCGGTATACTTCTCCAAGAGAGTGTCAATCTTCTCGGAACGAGAAAGTCGGTTCTCTACGGTCCCGCAGATGATACCATAGAGAGCTTGAGACAAATGCTCCACGTTTGGATTGGCATAGATCTTTTGTGCTGTGACAGTTTCGTTGCCCTGGGTTCGTGACTGGATGGCGCGTTGAAGCATCTTGCTGAGTTGCATGGTCTGTAAAGAGTCAAGACCTGCAGCATAGAAGTCGGCCTGGTCCGAGATTTTGGAGTCAAGCAGGTTGGAAACGGTGTTCCGGACAAAATCCTTCACAATGGGTAGATTGGCATCTTCGGGCAATTCGTAGCTCGCTTCATCGTTGCTTGAATCGGCATAGATCGAATCGATTTCCTCTTCGTAGTCTTTGAGGACATGTCTTCGCTGTGTGCTTCCCTTAGGTGTGGTTTTAAAAGGCTTGTTCCGAGACGCCACTCCAATTTTGTTCTTCATGATTCGCGCGTGGCCTGGACCAGCTCGGTTTGCCTGTTGCACTGCTGGCCAAATCTGATCAATCAAGTCATTGACAGGCTTTCCTTCGTTCCATTTACACCAGCTGGGTTCAACGAGAAGGGCAGACTGAAACCTGGCCTGTCCAACAACGACGGCTCGCGAGACCAGCGGATGTCCCTCGATGATCTTCTCCATAGTGATTGGGTTGAACTTTTCTCCGTTGCTGAGTACAATCACATCGTCAAGACGTCCGTAGTATTTCCAAAGATTGGGTCGAGTAGGGTGTTTCGTAAAGAGATCTTTTGTATGATACTCCTTGCAATCCGGGAAAGTGTGGAAGATGCCATGAATATCTCGGTTTTCACCTCTAGGGATGACCAGTTCGTAGAAACCTTCTCCCACTAGCTGCATACTGATTCCATAGGATGGAATCCACTCAAAATATTGCCAGTCTTCCTTCTTCTCTGGAAGCATCGAAGCGATCAGTCCAGCTTCGCTGCTTCCAAGAAAAGTAACAACTCTGCTCCTCTCGTTTATCAGCTGACCTGCGTCAGGTGAAAGAGGGGCTCCTGCGAAGTATATATACTTCAAGCGAGAGAGAGACTCCAAGGAAGCGCTTGACTTGCACATATCCTCTAGGATAGATGGAGGGAAGACTGCGGCTGTTGGCTTGGCCGTGTTCAGCATGTCTGCTGAAAGCTCGGCCGACATGGGTTTGTCTGGAGAAAGCACGAATGGAATACCGTGGAAAACGGACCATACAATCAAAGCGAATCCCATGAGGTGAAAGAATGGAGTAGCGGCGAAGATAAGGTCGTCCGATCCGAGGATTTGGGGTGTACCAACGGACCTTCCAGCAGGAAGTGGGAGATGTCCGTCATTCTCGAACGCACCCAAAAAGCCATGGGTGAGGTAAACAGGTTTGGGCATTCCTAAATGAAGATGAGGGATTAGAATCGCCTTATTATTTAAGTCTGATGCTTACCGCAGGTTATTACATACCGGTTGTGCCAGAACTGTGTATAATGAAGGCCGTGTCATTTTCAACCTCTTCAAACGACTTGGGAAACGGGTAAAATGCAGTATGGCTTTCTAGCATTTCCGTCAAGGATGGAATTTCAAAGGCATCTAGATCAGGGCGAAGGTCTTTGATTTCGAGCGCTCTTTGTTTCCTTTCTGCACTGTAGGCCAGTTTCGAGCATTTCGTAGCATCGAGAAGATGGAGGTGCGCTTCGTCTGAATTACGGGTAGAAGAAAGTAACGGCTGCATTTTGGTTATTGATTAGTATTTTTGCCATTGCAAGATGATCTCAAGCCAACACCACTCACCTTATATCCTGTTTTGTTACAGGCCATCACAACCACGAGGTAGCGTATATCATTCATGCCAATGTACGTCAACGTCTCGTTGGAAGAGCTGCGTCCGATCGACTTCTCAATCCACCAGGACATATAGCTCACGGCATGCGCAAGTTCTCGGAATGTGATGTCGAAGAAGCCATCCGATACATCAGAGCCTTTGCACATGGCGCACATCTTTCTGCCCGGATCCTGCTGTGCCAGGTCATCAATGACCCGTGCCATAAGCCTCTTTCCGACATCTCTGGGTTTCTCTACTGCCATGGGGAAGAAATGCAAGATAGGTATGATTATATGATTGGTATATGATTGGTATATGATTGGTAAAGGCAATTTCGCTGGGAGAGTAGGGAGTAAAGAATAAAATAAGATTGGGACTGGATATATAGAAAAGGTTCCACGGATTGCCCACCAAGCTTGCAGTCTTTATACTTCTTCAACCATGGACCTTGCTCTGTCAAGATCGCCACGAAGGAGCATATTCTTACCGTTCACAGTACCGATTGTCCGAGGATATGTAGTATATAGGGCTAATGTGGCCCTCCCAGTGCACTGGCGTGGCTATACCATGAGTAAGGATCCAATAGCACGGCTATTTGCAACACCAGAAGTGGAGTTTGTGTCACTTTGGCGGGATAATTCTTCTCACGAAGCACAGTCATCGTGGAATTTGGGCTGATAAGGAAATTCGAGAACCCGATCAACCGATCCTGGATGGATCCTAGTCGGTTCTATGCAGGGGATTTTTATCAGCGTGGATACGAAAAGAACAAGCTAGAGCTCAGAAAAGAAGGAACCAAGGATGGTTTCTGGCTCGAGTACGTGGTCCTAAGCAGTCAAGCGTTGTTAGCTGGCGATCTTGCGAGTGGTTCTGCCATTTTCAAGCCTTGTTCGGCAAACCGATGGGGGCCATTGCGATTTCTTGTGCCGACTCTCTTCTGCATAGAGAGGAAAGTCCCAGGAAAGCATAATAATAGTGGCCGAAGATGGGAGACCAAGTGGAGATCTGGTTTTAACGCTGGTCTACAAAATTGGCTCTTTTTCAAGGTGTTGGTGGGCCTGAGCATAACAACAGCCAGAGACCAAGGCAGGGCAGGTCAGGTGACATGGTATGCGCTGGAAGAGCGGCATAAGCCTCAGCATCGATGATGAGCCCAAAAGATAGGGCCAATGCAGTCCATGCCGGCATAACCGAATGCAACAAATATTTGAAATAAAGCTAATGTCAAGTGATGCAATCATTATGGAGACATAGTATGTTGTTGTATTTTTATTGATAAGTTTCATTCTTCCTGCCTTTTTTCATACACCGATAGGAGAACGCCAGATTTGCAACAGACATATCGAAATAGATCAACCCATGAATGAATACGTCCCAAAGGCCAGACCCCAAAGACATGCACTGTCTTGTCAAACAATAACGTGAAACTGTACAGCCATAGCAATTGACAAGGCAGAGGTAAAAAAAGAAAAAAAGGGCCTCGAGACTAGGAAATAACGGAAAAAAAAGAGCAACCAGCCATATATAATTTAAACATTCACCTTCTTGGCCTCCTTCTCAGCAAGCTTGGCCAACTCTTCGAATACCTTGCTGAAGTCCTCATCGTCATCATCAGCGTCCTTCTTCTTGCCCTTTGCGGCTGACTTGGGAACAACCATGGTCACACTTGTAGGGCGCTTGGTTGCGGCGGAGTTACCGAGCTCAGCTCTGGATGTGACAAAAACGTAGGGGATGCCGTGGTCTTCGCACAGAATTGGGATGTGGGAGATGACATCCATGGGCGAGATATCAGCAGCGAGGATAACAACACCATTGGGGAGACCGGGGGCGGCGTTGGGGGCAGGGACAGGCGATTTCCGGAGAGCCTTGACGACTTCCTTAACACCACGCTTAAGGCACTTGTTGACGGCAGCTACAAGTAGAAAAAGAAACAGTCGTCAGCATCGAGTAGACCGAGTTTTACTAGAATATCATAGATCGACGGAAGATAGACACAATCATCAAGACCCAGAAAGAATTCACTCTTACGAGCTGATGGAACTGTGTCTGAGGAAGAAAAAGCAAGCGACTGCGATTCAAATCCTTACCTTTCTTGACGCTCTTCAAGACCTTCTTTGCGTTCTTGTCCTCGACCAAAGGATTGGCGAATGGCACAACTGCGCCAACGGGGCGGGCGGCGTCGACTTCCATCTCAACATCTCCATTGGCAGGAGTCTCCGAGGCGACAGCCTGGTCAATGCCATCCAAGACCTTGCTGGTAAGCTCCTGCTCTACAGCATCGGCAAGCACAGTCTTGTCCTTCTTCTCTTTCTTGTCCTTGCTGCTCTTGCGGACTCCATCCTTCTCCGAGCGCTTCTCCTTCTTCTCGCGCTTGTCCTTCTTCTCGGTCTTGTCCTTGCCCATTTTGACTGTAGGTCTCACGCGGTGAGTCTGAGTAGTTGGGGGAAGAGGGGGTGGGCGTGAGGGGGAATTAATTCGTTCGTGATGGAGTAAATCTTTCGAAGCCCGCAAAAAATCGAAATCATTTCAAAATTTCGGCCCTAATCCGTTTCGGGAATGCGAGCTCTAAGTGCGGTGCGGCTGACTCAGCGGGTTGCCCCAATCGGGATTCTCGACGGCCCTTGGGAAAACAAGCAGTGATCATTGTTGCTCTTGTTATTTTCATCGTCGATGAGCTTGTCGAACTCGCTCATCCCCCTTCCCTGTCGGTAGTAGGGGAGGCTTCCGTTTCGGGAAGTGTGGAATATTGAATTGACTTTTGCTTCTTTGGCTTTGAGCTGATCGCCAGAGTAAGTGCTTGACGGATGAATCCCCAAAGGACGTCGCGAAGACTAATCTGCTTCAGATGAGTTCAAGGAGGAACTCACGACTCTCAGTTGGTTCTTTAGTTGGGAGCCCTCCTCCCTCGTCGATTTTAGGGGGTCAAAATAATACCTTGCGACAGTCCATGCGGCCGCCTCAACCTCCGAAGCCTGGTTAGTCCACGATAATTGCACCTCGAATTGACTATTGGGATCCTGACTAGTTATTCAGATACGGAGAAGGAAGAGCTTCGTGTTCAGGTCAATACTTTGAGATATGAACTCGAGAACTTTAAGCAGGAGCGGGATTTGATGGTACTACGCCATGAAAAGGAGCTTCGGGACTCACAATTGAAGGCGGATGCGGACTTTAGAAAATCTCAGGTTTGTCCTTGGCATGCCTGAATTCATGTCCAAAAACTGACTATTACGCTCCAGGCCGCCGAGTCTGCTAGTCATCGCGCCACCCACAAGAGCGAGGCACTCGCGAAAGAGTTGAAGGAAGCCCAAGATCAAGCGCTAAATGAAAAGGTCGATCTCGAACGGAAGATTAGAAGTCTTCAGGACAAAAATCAGAATTTGCAGGAGGAGGTTAGCGATACACAGGCACAATTGTCCGACCAGGAAAGACAACAAAAGTATCAGGTCAACGAGTTGGAAACGATCCGATCATCCCTTCAGAAGACCCTCGAGGAACTTCATAATGATATTCAAAATGTACGGAACGATTTACAGACCACTCAAGAGAAATTGACTCAACGAGAAAGTGATGTCGCCAGTCTGGAGACAGAAAATATACGCCTAAAGGCTGAGGGAAGTGATGCTGAAACATTGGCTGTGTTGAAAAGAGAGCTGTCGGACCAGGTGAATCATATGAGGAACTTGGAGTCCACAAACCGGGAGCAGTCTGCAGAGCTTCGCCATCTACGCAAGATACAGAAAAATGTCGAGGTGGTGGAAGAACAGAAAAAGTCATTGGAGAACCAGCTTCAGTTGATGAAAGAGGTTGAATCTGAATTGGGAACTGTTCAGATTCAAAAGCAGATGCTTGAAGACGAAAGGGCATCGTGGACTAGTTTGTTACAGGACAATGACCAGTCAACAGATATTGACTCTCCGGAGGCTGTTGTAAAAGCGCTTTTACAGGAGCAGATCGAGAAGGCCACTCTTGTCGACAATATGGGAAAGATTGAAGCGCAGTTTTTGGAGAAAGACGAAACGATCAAAAATCTGGAGACCGAAAGAACTCAAATGCGACAAGAAATGGAAAAGCTTCGGACTGCAGGAGCTGCTGCTGCTGCCGGAGGAGGAGGGGCAGTCGACAGCCGGATCAAGGCCCGGCTGGAACGCCAACGTGCTCTTGCCATCAAGGAAGTTGAATACCTACGTGCGCAGGTGAAGATGTTCGATGCGGAAGAGGAGACCATGAATGCGGAAGAAGGCCAGTTTGACCAACAAAAGTCCGAACAAATCGCGAATCTGGAGAAGATCATTGATGAATATCGCGTGGAGCTTGAAAAGGCCCATGAAGAGCTTTCAAAGCGTGAAACCACACAACAGGAGGAGTCGCAGCCTCGAGGGGTCAAACGCCCCCTCTCACCTGCAGAAAGCGAAGCAGAGCATGAACGTCTATCTGTTCTGTCCCGCAAGAATAGGACATTGCAGGAATCCCTGTCTAAATCCGAGCAAGGAACAGAACTTCTTCGTCGCGAACTCAAGGCCATGAAATCGCAACTCAGATCGCTTCAGGCTAAATCACGCACCCGTGTTCTCGAACTGCGCGACAACCCCACTGCTCAGGCAGAGAATCTCAAAATGTCCACCATAACCACTCTCAAGGCCGAGAACCGTGATCTGCTCGCCCAGCTGCATGGCAGCCAGGCAGATGTCAAGGTTGTCCCTGTTAGTGCCCTGGAGAGCATGAAGTTGGACATTAGCGACATGGAGCGGTCGGTTGCCGACAAGGAGAAGCGCATGCGTCGTCTGAAGGAGATCTGGACTGCCAAGTCGTCCGAATTCCGCGAGGCAGTCGCTTCGCTGCTTGGTTACAAGCTGGATTTCCTCCCCAACGGTCGAGTACGGGTCACTTCCATGTTTCACCTCTCTCCTGCCTACCGCCATGGTGACAGAGATGCGTCTGACTCCCAGGGTCCGGGCAGCATGGGCAATGGAGAGGAGAACTCAATCATCTTCGACGGAGAGAACGGCACTATGAAGATCTCCGGTGGCCCTAACAGTCTTTTCGCCATGGAGATCAAACATCTGATTAAATTCTGGGTCGAGGAACGGAAAGACATTCCCTGTTTCTTGGCTGCCATGACATTGGACTTTTTTGACAAGACCACAAGGGCTGCCAGGATGTGAGCCTCTCCCTCTTTCTTATTTCTTTCTGTATGATTCCCCGGCACTGGTGTGATTTGTGCTATGTTTTCCGTTCTCGATTTCCGTGTACTGTAACGATGATATATGTGAGAAACCGTGTTTGTGTGCAGAAATATAGTCATATATCAACTCTTTTCATATGTTGTATATATGCCATTCCCTCCAGTCTTCAATCTACGGGCACTGCCATTTCCTGATTGTTAGTTCGTCCATGGCCTAGTCAATCTAGCTTGAGATAAGCCATGTCAAAGCATGCGACTATGAAGAAATGGAAAAGCCTCATTGAAATAGAAGAAGGTTGGAATAAGTGCATATTGGCCTTTGTTGAAGGAGGGCCTCTCGGTCAACACCACCAAGAATAGCAGTGAGAATGCGATTACCCGCTATATCAAAGCCTCACTGCAGAGAGGCCATCTGATAGGATAACTATTCATTCATCTTAGATAGTATATAGGGGCTTATCTCCTTGTCTTGTTGTAATGGAAATAAGGGTCTTCCCGTTATTAGTCAGATAAATTAGACCTTTATTAGTAAGCAGTTAATTACGTAATATTTATTTCTGTTAACTAGCTATAACTATACCCTATACCCAACGTGCCCTCTATTCCTCATAAGTATCCCTATATGTATATAATCTCAAACGCTTGAATACTTGCATGCTTAAACGCGTGAATATATATTTTAAATAGAGGTGGCGAGAGCGCAAGTCCAAGCTCCCATCTTAAAGCCGCTGTGAGCGAAGCGAACGCTAGAGCGGCCTGTAAAATATATAATATCTAGTTCATTCACTAGACATTTTATATGAAAACATATTAACCTTCCCCGGCCGGCCAGAGGGGTTAAATGTGATGTTTCTGGGATAGATTTATTCAAATAGAAAGCTGATCTTTTGAATCATGTATAGAGGTGCTATGGTACAGTTGTGCAAGGCCCTATCCAGGGGAGGTTAGGACTCGTTAATACTGGAATGTCAACACTAAGCTACCTAGACTCATGTCATAGTAATAAAGAGTGATCCAATCGGTTTGTAATGATTTTTTTGATGATTTTTCTATTCTGATTTTTCAAGTGTTTTTTTGCCCTGTACAATGTACATCAACTATATGTTCGCACAGTTATTGATTTTGACCTATTCAGCTGGGAAGGCCATGATGAAGGTACGTAGTTAGATCATCGAAATCCTGTCAGTTTTGCCTTACTATTACCACTTGTAGCTAAAATGCATGTACAAAAGAAGGGGGAGCGCTGCAAATTAAGCTATCCAAATAATTTTACCATCTCTGTCTTCCCCTGCGCCTGTGCAAGTTGACGGGGAGTGATCCCTTCTCCGTCCGCCAGATCTGTCCGCGCACCTCGCTGCAACAAAAATCGGACAAAGTCTTCTTGATCATGCTGGACTGCAACATGCAGTGCTGTGCCAATTATGTCTCTCGCGTCATCATCATCCCACAGGTTATGTCGGAAGACCTGGTTGATGTCGGCACCGTGTTCAAGCAGTATAGTGGCAGCATTAATACGGCCACTCTCTGCAGCACCCTTGAGGGCCTGTGAGCTCTGGATGTTTGCACCATGTTGAAGGAGGAGGTTCATAATTTCGAATGAAGGAAGTGATGCGGCGCGCGCTAGGACAGTGTCATTAGGGATCCAGTACTGATCATTTGCATCAGCGCCCTTGCTTAGCAGGAACCGCACCATCTCTACATCTTGTCGCTGGATTGCGACTGTGAGCGGAGACCCAATTTTGTCCATTGGATGGTTAACAGACAGACCGAAGTCCATGAGTGTTTGGAAGGCGGCTGGTTTAGATCCCTGGATTGTGCGCAGGACGACGAAGTCGGGGAGGCGCACGGCTGACTGCCATTCTTTGGGAACCTCACGCTCTTGGAGATCGAACTTTGGGTTCCACGGGCCGTCAGTTGATTGTTGGCATTGCGGGAGATTGGTGAAGAAGTAGCGGAGAATATTAGAATGGCCGTTCTCAGCGGCGGTTGCTATCGCAAGGGTCAGAGGCGGGATAGTCCTTTTGTCGACGCCAGCGGTGGTGTATAGCTGAGGAGCATAAGTTTTCACACTGGAAAGCGAGCCTTGAGCGCATGCTTTGAGGAGCGAGCGCCCAGCGGAGTGGATGGATGCCGCTGCTATTACATCAGTATAGTGATCACGGTAGGAGAAGAAGACGAGCACCCACATATGGTCATGTTTGTAACCCTGATAATTTCTGAGGGAGGATTAAAGAGTTTATTCTTAGATTAGTTGATACCTAGAGTATTAGAGATGATGTTGTTCCAGAGAAGTTGTTGTCTAGAAAAGGTGAGTCTCATTGCTTTTGCCAAGATAAACGGCCCCCATGTCGAACTCAGCTTGTAGATCGTAGGGGCTGTACAGATGGGGGCCGTCTCCCATTATTTCTAGAAGCTCATAAGGCAGAGGAAGATCTGCGTAGTTGACATAATCAAGGAGTAAGATGGATGAGTAAGAATCATTCTGCAAGATGCAGGAACACATCTTCCAACCTGCTGCACAGTGAATGTTCCATATTACTCTACATGTACTCTGTAACCCTGAAAAGATATTCTCGTCAATCAATTCCAATGGAAGATAATAGTAAAAGTATTCCTCCCCCTGACTGCGACTCTCTGTATCTGCTTAGCAAGAGCTGAGCCATGCGGGAGAAACTGCCCCCAAGAACTAAGCATGGTATCATTCTTGATCGCCCTTTTTCTATACTCATTGAGTATGCGTTTCGTTTATCTTCAGTATGCCTTGCAACACATCATTGATTAGTGCTTTTAATATCATCTCAAAGCTGTTTCAGCAAGGTGATTCTTATATCTCAAGCAACTTATAAAAAGAGGGCTTTCACCCCCCTCAAAACATATCTTCTCCAGACTCAACAATTCCTTCATCAATCAACTCTCCTTTCAATCCATCACAATCAGAATCAAAATTCAAAATGCACTTCTCTAAATTCTCTATTTTCGCTCTCCTGGCTGGCACCAGTCTCGCACTTCCCAACCCCCAACTCAACGTCCGCGATGAAATCAACGTCCCTGATATCCCCAACATCGAGGCTCGCGCCCCTGATGTCGCCCATATCGAGGCTCGCTCCATCCCTCACAACTTCTATAAACACGCCGTGCAGGCCATCAAAGCCCACGGTCCTGACGCTACCAAAACAATGATGCACTCTCATATTGGACCTGCGAAGGCCTTCCAAGTCTCTAAGAAGAAGAAGCTGCAAATCGTCGAAACCACCATCCTGAAAGCACTGAACGCCGATAAGAAAAATGAGTACAAGGACACACTCAAGAAATATTGTGTCAAGAAGGAAGACTACTGCGCAGGCGATGACAAAAAGGAGGAGGACTGGAAAGAGGCCTGGGCTGCTATCTCTAAGGCCTGGGCTGAGCATGCTAAGACTGAGACGACCCTCGCCACTGATAAGCATGGCCCTGATGCCAAATCCTTCTACAAGACCGTCGAGGAGAAGATCCTTAAACACAACAAAGTCAAGATCAACGTGGATGATGACAACTAGGGCTTTGCTGTGGTGAGAGGTGAGGAGGGGCTGCCCTTTGGTTGTTCTGGTCATTTGTTCCATCTTTTGCAGTTGCACTTTTGGCTCCGAGTCTTGTATATATGATTCTTGGTTTCTAGGAGAAAGTGCCATTTGATTGTTCCTGTCATTTGTTTTGTTTGCGCTGCGCTTTTGGCTGTTACTGTACATATGATTCTTGCTTTCTAGATAAGATTAGAACGGGAAGAATAAGTTCTTCAGAAAGAATTAGAAACTGAAAACTACAAAAATCAAGATGAGTGTTTTGAATAGAAGAATGTTAGCTGCTAAATATTAGAAAAGACGTTTTAGATAACTTCAATGGGCCCCATCGGAGTCGGAGAGCTGTCAGAGTTCATAGGAAGATCAACGCAGACGGTGTAATTTAGGCATGAAGCTATCCATGTTTCTCTCTGGTGATCTATTATTCTCTGGCCAATTGGAGGGTTAACTACTGTATATACTAGACTGATGCAGTAGGAAATGTTTGATCCCAGAATTGGTATTTAGTACCGATAAGACTCCACAACTTCAAACACCAGCCTTAAAATAAAAAAAGCAAAGAAGAAAAAAGAAAATTGTATTTACAGAACAATCACTATGTTTGTTTTATCCTGACAGCATGGCCAAAGTTCAGATTATGACAGAGAAAAAGTGGGAAGGGGGATGGACAATATCGAGATGGGGGAAAAAAAAAAGAAGAAATCCTATCAAACCAAGAAGACACTGACATAAACACAGAAAAGAGCAAAACTGCACAAGAGAAAGGAACAAAAAAGAAAACATAATGATACATTCCTACCCGGATAGTACATAAATGCAAGCAAATTTTCGCATCATCGGGCGGAATGAGGGGTGGAATATAACACTGAGGAAATTAAATGATTGCATCACAGGGTGGGAGTAGTTGGTGGCTAAGGAAGGAAATGGGCGGTGGTCTTTTCTAATTCGTAATATATTCCAAGACAAGGTAGATGGAAAACTTTTGTACTTGGAGGGCTCATGGATTTGCAAATGATCAGACAAGGCCAAAGCCTCACCTAAGACGAGACATACTTCCCTCCAACGAGCTTTCGCGCGGTGGGCACTCGGTTCCATGTGGCAGATGGCAGAGTGTTTTGGGTTCCAGAGTCGTCGTCGGCAAAAGGGTCAGACTTTTGAGGGGATTCCGCACGGTCAGAAGCAGCACTGATTCCTAGTCGGGGACCAGTGCCAGCAGTTTGAACTTCAAACTTGGCGTCAACCTTGCCCTTTCGTGGCCCGCTGCTGGATGTTGAGAATCGAACCAAGAACTTGCCATCCCCTCCGGTTTTAAGCTCAAGTTCGGGGATCTTCCAGATTACGGCAGATTGCTTGCGACGGAATGTGGCCCCGGCGTTAGGGTACATAACTGCACTCGTAGCGTGAGCGACTTCGCCAGAGTCTTCACGGGGGGTTGTGTCCAGGTTCACTGTCAGAACCAGGTTCTTGAGAATCACCGATTCCGCAGGGACTGTAGATGCGAACAATGGGTCCAAGGAATAAAAGACAATAGCGCTTGCTTGGAACTCTTCCAGATTCCATACTGGCTTAAAGATGACGGGACAGTAGGCTGAACTATTCGTGGGGTCGAGATGCACTTGATATTTAAAGGCCACCGTGGGCGAGGGACGAGAAATACTGGGAAGAAGGACAGTGTATTCACCCCTCTTCTCGTCTGCCTGAGCCGGGGCCTCATGCACAAAGTGGGGGTTTGCAGCAACCTTCTCGAGCACTTGGAAATTATCCAAACGAACACGGAGTTTATCGACCGCAGAGTCAGGGGTTTGGTTATATACCAGCGCGAGCTCTCCAACGACAGATGATTTTGTCACTGCGCCCTCCGAAAACCATGCACTGACAGTCTCTATGATCGACGCATTCAGACCAGGCTCATGTAGGTCAGAGTGCAAAGCGGGCCCTGCTACGCTACTGAGAGTATGCGACGAACGAATGGAGGTAGTATCCGACAGAGCGTGGTCATCGGTGGCAGTGCTGGGAGAAGTAATATGCTTAGCGGGCAGACCCGGTGAGGCTGGCGAAGGTGCATCAGATCCAGAGGGAAGAGAGGGGACTTCATGGCCCGGCGCAGGGACATTCGGAATGAAGACAGTGTTCCGGACATCACGGCGACCACGAATAGTCCCCGCATTCCGTCTAACCCCAGTCTGCTGAGCCCGCATCCGCAAAGTGCTGGCCATATCATCCATTGCCTGCTTAGCTTGATCTTCATCTTCAAAAATTGGCTGGTCACGGATGGTTAGATTCATGCCGGACTCTTCCAAGCCGGCAGCTTCTCTCTCAGCTCGTGTGATCTCGTCAATAGTCTGTGGCCGTTCTGTGAAACCTTCGGAGTCGACAGCACGGGGCTACACGATCAGTCAGTTATTGAATCTCTACGCAAACGGCTGTATTATAACTTACTTCATTGGCAGGAGCAGTTGAAAGACCAGGTCCAACGAGCGTCTCCAACGGTGCTGCTCCATTCGTAGCAGCTGGCTGAGGCTCTGGGCTGGATGATATCGTATTAAGACCTTCACGGTCACGTGATTCGCTCAGATTCCGGCCAGTGTCGGGGCTGTCCTGAGAAGTAAGAGCGGTACCCGGGCGTTCCTGGCCGGAAGGTGGTGATTCAGGAATTTGCATTTCACGGGCTGAATCCCCTCTCTTAAAGGAAGCAAATGGGCTGCGGTGCTTCTTTTCAGAGCCAAAGGCGCCTCCGGGTTGTACAATGCTCTTTCTTCTGTTCATGACCGTACCTAGGCGCTTCAGGCCTCCCAGAGTTGTGTTGCGAGGCTGTGGCTCTGGCGCTATTACAAATAGAAGTGAGCACTTATTCACGGAAGGATAGGAATGTAATGAAGCTTCTCTTACCAGGAGGCGTCCTAACAGGGCCCGAATTCTCCGAGCGTTGACTGGCAGCATCGTCTTGAATGCGGGGTGGGGGCGCAAGAGGTGCAGGTGCAGGTGCAGGAGACGAAGTTTCCTGTCGAGAGATTTCCTGCCGTGAAACAACAGGTCTTCCGCCATTGATCTTGGCGGCAAATGTCTTGATTTCATCTGCAGTCTCGACATTCAGAAGCACATTCAAACAACTTTCGGCTGCCTGACGGCAACGCTCGACCTGATCCGCTTCATGCGTGCCATACTGAGTAAGAACGTCCCGAAGATGGTTGAGTCGACCCTCATCAGCGGCCTGAAGCTGCTCATACACAAACGGGGCCCTCGATTCCCATTGCTGAGCGACCTCTTGCGCGGCGCTGACAGCGCTAGCTAGCTTGTCCGCTCCTTTCGGGCCCTTTTCTCTAGCCTTGTCTACCTTCTTCTGAGACGTTTCCATGTTCTTGGCCAGCCCAGCGAGGTCGCTCTGGATACCGGGCATTGATGACAGTTCGCGGTTCTTGGTGTTATATTCTCTCAGAGGACGCTCAACATCCTCATCAATTTTCTGTGCAAAGGTCTCGTGGGACGTAGCGACCGTTTCAGTCGAGCTGACGATGCGCTGCCATGGCAGCTGGAATATCCTTTTTCAGACCATCAGTCTCATAAAATTCCACAGTATGAATTAAATATCCCGAGGTATTGCCAGCTTACCCGAGCGCGGCCGCATTTTCTAATTGGGGGCGATGCGCCAGTTTCCGCAAGCCTTGCGCGTACAGTTCCTCAACCCGACGCCGTTCCTGTCGCAAAGATCGGACAAGTCAGCTTTCTATGATGCGATGAAGCTATGCAGCGAGTAAATAGGTGGGATAATAATTAATGTGTCGTACCTGGAGCCAGTCCGCGATGTCCGAGTTGATTTTGTTGATGAGACGAATGCGATCATTGAGCACAGTACTGGCTTGGCTGGGCTGCAAAGAGGCCTAATTGACGGGAAATCACAAACTGTCAGTCATGCTTGCTCGCTATTTCTTGAGACACCAAACAGGAGAAAATCTGGGGTCGAGCTAATCATACCAGCAAAGCTGGATACTCCTGCCGTGAGAGCTCCATAACTACTCATAGGTCACACTGTGGAAAGGAGAGTCCGCGAGTCGCATAATAGGAAATAAGAATAACCGTAGAGAAAGTCAAGATCGAACGAGCGATTGAGCAGCCTAGTAACGAATAGAGACAGCCCTCCGAACAAACAGAGCCGATGACGCTGGCGAGGGACGGAGGGAAGAGGACGTAATGATGGATGATGCTGGATGTGATGACGATGGCGGGTTGGCAGCCGGAAGAACCACGGAGGAGTTGGTCCGAGCGTACGGTACGGTTCGGTTCGGTTAGGTAAGGTATGGTAAAGTAAGGGTGCTTTCAGGCCAGGCCAGGGTCTAATGTTACGTACGGGCGTGTAATGACAGGGGCGCTAGCCGGATAGGGGAAGGGATACGTCACATGGTCACGTCGATTGTTGTGTTCCTCATCTACGAAAACGTCCAAGACAATGCGATTCAGACGGATCAGGGCTTTGAATTCAGGAGAAGAATTGTTGACTTCGTTTCCGACAGACCGTATAGGGGGGCATTGTTGATTGGTGATACCTGACCATGGCTGATTGGAAGAAAACTCTGGGCTTCACGGATAGACTGACAGCCATCCAGTCCTTGTAAGTCTACAGCTAAAGATCATGGCTTCAAGTAGCTAGAAACTGTATTAATTCTATCCTCAAAGAACTACAGCCTACCAACGGGCCTCGTCCTCTGCAGCGTTTGCGGAAGCTCAATCGCAAGCGAGGAGATTCGAGAATGAGGCTTACGATAAAGCTACATCTAAGGTCAGCTCCTCCAGGTGACACCCTCTCATCAACCTCTTACTGATTAGGGACTTGGCAGGAAGAATATGAGCGCATGATACAGGATGCTATTGACGCTGCAGAAGCCACAGGCTCGATAGCGCCGGTGATCAGTAGTCCCGATCAGTTGCGTGATGACCCGAAAGAATCATGGACTGGAGGTGAAGACATTGGCCAATATAAATCATGTCTTCCTCATTTTGACGGGATTCATTCCACCATCTATAAGTCAAAACGGGAAGACGGGGCTCTGGTAGCAGTGAAAGTCACCATACCACATCTCATGACAGCACCACACGACGCCGAACGTGAGGTTCGGCTTTTAAGAGAAGCTGCTAGTGCACATATGATACCTCTCCTGGAGACATTCAAGCTTTCTGGAGGACGACTCATTCTCGTGTTCCCATTTATGAGGTATAACTTTGAACAATTGCTTCGTGGGGACATGGTCACTGCTGGGCAGACCAGGTCTCATTTGCGTGATATGTTCAGTGCTCTGTCCCATCTCCATACGTTGGGTATCATTCACCGAGATATAAAACCGTCAAACATTCTCATGAACTCTCCTGAAGGCCCTGCGTATCTAGCAGACTTTGGAATTGGATGGAAAGAAGGAGACGCGGGGTCTGAACCCTTTGATCAAAAGATCACTGATGTGGGAACTACCTGTTATCGACCACCGGAGATACTGTTTGGATTAAAAGAATATGGAACAGCATTCGATCTCTGGGCAGCTGGCTGTGTTGTTGCAGAAGCTGTGGCCGTAGGCCATAAACAACTTTTTGACTCGGGGCCTCTTGGAAGTGACCTGTCTCTGATCCAATCCATCTTTCACGCCCTGGGGACTCCAGATGAGCATATGTGGCCTGTAAGTAATGTTTTTTTTTTTTCTTCTCTCTCTCTCTCTCTCTGGTTTTCTTGTTTCCTTCCAGTCAGGTCGGTGTGTTGATATGCTGCATAGGAAACCAAGAAACTTCCAGATTGGGGCAAGGTGGAATTCTACAAATTCCCCGCCAAGCCCTGGGATGAAATCCTCAAGGGAGCTTCTTCCAAAGGCCGTGATTTGGTGAGCAAGCTGGTTTGCTATGAGAGCAGTCAGAGGATGTCGGCTGCAGAGGTACGAAACGCGAACACTACTCTTTTATCTCTCTAACCTGCCACAGGCCCTGAACCATCCTTATTTCTCTGCACCCTGAGAACAAATTGAGATTGATATCATCCTGCTCTACATCAGGTGCATAGTCCGAAATCTTGCATGAGAGCAAGAAACTAATTTGCGTTGTTGCGGTGAATCTAGATATCCGCCGGTGTTTCAGATAGGCGCTGGCTGCAGGACAGCAACTTTAGGGGGCAAGCCTTGTGATCCCGGGCCCTCCATGCATGATTAATATCCAATGATGACTCGAGAAATGGAATTGGGGATCAATTCGGTCTGCCTCGGACGGCCTGAATTATGATTGTGACGATGCCTGGTCATATCTATCTACTAATTAGCACGTCGAAACCAGGGGAGACGACTCAATATTGGATCAACCATACAAATTTTGACTGAAGAAGACTATTATTAGAGAGGCAAAAAAAGAAAGAAAAAAAAAACTCTTCTGTTTCAACCAGAGATGCTCTGATCTTGGGTCCCGAATTCTTTCCCCATGCCATGAACTGATCTGTCTGCATAAATAAATTGTGTATGCGGAAGAGGCCGCAAGAGGTTCAGCACCAATTGAGCTGTGACTGGCCGACCCTGAAATTAGGACGAGAGCGAGCAAAGCCAATCACAGCGTTTGCACGGGTGGTTCCCCTGGAGAAGAGGTGCTTTTCATTTTATTTCCCGAGCAGGAGACGCTAGGATGGGCCGGAGGAGTGATATGCATACCTGATATCCATCTTAATCACCGACATCAATGTCTGCCTATTATCCTCTTCATTTATCATTAATCAATTTATTATCCTCGCGTAGAGATTTATTCGATAAAAAAGAATAAAATAATTTAAAAAAAAAAAAAAGGGGAAATCCCAATTCTGCATCCCTGCATGCAGCATCCATGGAACTGGGTGTTCCTCGTGCTCGCATTGGCCGGCACGGTCCCTCGTGCCACGGGTGACCGTTACAAAACCAGGCACAGACACACTCTCGGCCAATCAGCGCTTTGTTGTCCAGTGATCCCCCCCTGGATCAGGCTAGCGCCGCCCGGAAAATACCCGCAGATACTGACTGCTCATTGGCTGATTTAGCCTTTTGTTCTCATTTCGTTCACTGCTTTTTGGGCGCCTTTCCCGATCGGGCAGGTTCCCCTCCGTGCCTATTCTGCTCCTCCAAGACGACATCGCAAACTCTCGTTCTCCTCCTCTTTCTTTCTCTCTCTCTTCTTTTCTGCTTCATCTGCTTGTTCGTGGGGAGCCCACGCTTTGGTGTCCTTTTCATTCTTTTTTTTTTTGTTTCTGTTTGAATTCTCGCGGCCTGGTTGTCCTTCTTTTACCGACTTGCGCCGGCTGTATAGTTTCCATTCCTTTATCTCCCACACACTCTTTAAACGCGCTTGCGCTCGCTGCGCTTCGGAACGCACCCCCTATTGAGAAAAGCCAAAAAAGAAAGAACGAAGCCGAGAAAAATAAGAAAAAAGATCGTCCGATATAGAACGATTCGAGACTCGCATTCGAATCCTTGTTAGGGCTAGTTCCCATTCGCTCATTCCTCGCTGTATACCACCCCGTGCTTTGACAGTTGAATCCCTTTCGCCCTATCCGATCTTGTACGACTGCTGGAACATATGACACTGGCTCAGTCGATCTGAGTGTCTTTGAATTGGAGGATCAGATATATTCTAGATTCCCTTTCGACCTTGAATCATGGGACACGCCCATAGACATCGTGGCCATGGCGCAAGTCATCAGAAGCGCGACAACAACAATGCCCTGAACGTGGTTTATGTGACAGCCCCTGCCGACTTCGAAGGTGACATTGGTGGTTATTTGACGAATACTCAAGACAACACCCCGACCCAGACGAAGGAGGCCAACGTAGGTGTTGGTGCTGCTGTGCAAGCAACCCAGACCAAACAGGCCAATGTGGGTGTTGGAGGTGCTGTGCGAGCATCTCAAACATCTTCCTCGCAGGAGGAGACAGCGACGCAGCAGACGAAGGTGCAAACCACCCAGCAAGAGCAGACTCAGGCGACTAGCATCAAAGAGCAGGCTCAGACTACCACCGAGGCGCCCCTGACGACTGCAACTGCCGCTGCGACGACAAAACAGACCGCCAACACTGCCACTAACAATATCAATGAGAATGCTACCAACGTGCCATTGACTACCTTCTCGACTGCTACATCTGAGACGGGATCTGATGCGACAGCGACAGCGACTACTCCCACCCTGCAGAACAATGCCGAATCAAACTCTGGCTCTTCGTCTTCCTCAAACTCGTCTGGTTCGCCCTCTGCGACTCCTGTATCTGCGGGCGGATCCGAGGCGCTCAGTGGAGGTGCAAAGGCAGGAATTGCAATTGGTGCCATACTCGGAGTTGGTTTGGTCGCAGTTTTGATCTTCTTTTTGGTCCGTAAGAAGAAGCAAGGCCAGAAGCTGGAAGAGGAAGATAACGAAAAGGTTTGGGGAAACCATGGCTCTATGCCACCAGGACCTAGTCCCCTTCCTCCGCCGCCAATGCCCATGGTATCCGAGCCAGAGCCAAAGGTTTCCTCTACAGAGCCTCCTCAACTCGATGTTCGTCCAATCACGCAATTCGCTCCTGACCTCACTCCGTCTCAGAGCAGTGTGCTTTCTCTCGGTGCTGGTGGTGTTGGTCCCGGTGCTGGGTCAAGCGAAGGCGCGTTGCGCAATCTCACTGGTAACACGCCGCCTCAGACACCGCAATCAAGTATCAGCAACCCCAATCCATTCCACGATCCTGTCAACCCCTTCGGTAACCAGGCTGAGGCTGCCTCTCCGATCACCGCTTCTGCTGTTCCAGGCCCCGAAAGCACTGCAGCGAACTCGACACCAGATTTAACCCACAATGACTCTGCTATCGGTGTCGCTGTTGCTGGCGCTGCGGTAGCAGGTGTTGCGGGTGGTGTTGCCGCTGCGTCGGCTTCCAAGGAGAAAGCTCTGCCAAACCGACCTGAAAGTGCGCAATCGCGAACGCCATCCCCACAAGTTCCCACGGCACCAAGCCCTGTAAGCGCTATCAGTGATGATGGTGTGGCTGTCGCTCCGGTTGTCCCTACCGCTGGAGCTGCTGGACCCAGTCCAGGCCCAACCAACGTTCATCGTGTGCAGTTGGATTTTGCTCCTTCAATGGACGATGAGTTGGATCTCCGTGTGGGTCAGCTGGTCAGAATGCTCCATGAATATGACGATGGCTGGGTAAGACCTCTGTTTACTTTCCTTTATGTGCGCCCTGCTAATAACCGTGATTAACAGGCTTTGTGTATCCGACTCGACCGTTCTCAGCAAGGTGTGGTCCCCCGGTCTTGCCTCTCTTCCGCACCTGTGAAACCGCGAGCTCGACCACCTCCTGGAGCCGGCCCCGGCCCGCGGGGTCCACCTATGGGGCCTAACGGTCGTATGGTTGCTGCGCCTGGGCCCGGACGGTTCTACCCCGGTGATGGTCGACCCATGCCTCCAGTCCACCCTGGTTACGCTGGTCCCCCGCAGCCACAACCTTATCAACAACGCTCCATGTCCCCTGCACAGTTTCCCGCTGCCCCTCGATCGTTTTCCCCAGGACCGAGTGGCCGACCCATGCCTCCACGATCTATGAGCCCTGGACCATATGGACCACCGGGAATGCAGAGGCCCGACATGGCCCCTGCCAACCGGAGACGCAGCAACAGTGCTGGGAGTGCTCTTAGATACGGACCTCCTGGCCCGATGATGCCACCTCCATCAACACAGCTTCCCGCCATTCCCAATTTGTCGTCGAACGGTCAGATTCCGAGAAAACCTGTCGGCAACAGTTACAATTTTTGAACCAAGCAATTTGCAATGCGCAGCTATGACCGTCCACGTTTAAAGTTTCCAATTGATAGCCATTGCCGCTGGGCGGAACGAGCCTGATGCAGCATTATCATCACATACGTCTGAGACGAAATGCTCGCTTTGATTTTGCCCTTCGATTTCCTTTCCTAACCCTCTGGCACCATTCTTTCTTCATTCCCCCTACCCCCCCCTCTTTTTTCTATGGCTACAGCTCCACCATCGCGACAAGATAGGGTATCTTCCCCTTGCTCGGCTCTGCACGCCAATCTGGCTTTGTAAAATTGTTGTTCGATGTGGATTTTGTCTATGCCAACACAAATGTCCGCGTATTTTCTTTCTTCCCAACCCTTTTATTTACGTTCTTAATTTCTTTACCTCTGGTGGACACACCGAGGTATCGTGCTGTTCAAGAATGTCCCTTGAAGGCCAGTTCTCCTTCATTGATACCGAGTATCTATTGTTCCTCGTTTCTCTAAAGCTGCATGCAGCAAGGCAATTGATCAGAAGAAGGGCAGAGCCCGACTTAGGGACGAGCAGTTTTATTCAAGACCCCCTTTTTTTCTTCTTTAATGTTACATGTTTTATATCCCCTGTCTATTATGTCCTATTTACTTGCCATGTATGCTATGCTATGTTTCTTGATTGCGTGCCTGTGTGCAGAGTAGGGAAGGAGGCATTGTTTACTTTTCCCATGTATAAACTTTAGGTAACCCATGAAGATACTGAATAGATTCAAATACCCAACAAACATGATGTCGAATGCAAATATCACACAGTAATCTGATTATCATATGCATAGAACTGCCTCGGTTCGCTAATATTGGTATCACAGAAGACAGGGAGAATATACTGTCTATATACAAAAATTCGAGGGGGAAATTAAATCACCGTCATGCAGTAAGACTAAAGGTGTGGAACATTTCCACTGGCGAGGAGAAGGTTGACAATGCTGAGGATGCCCTCTCCCAGAATCAGCCCTGAGGCCAAGACAACCACTGCGGAGGATGCAGCGTCTGCTTCTTTTGCAGCCTGCTCTGGGGACTTCGCGACTGCTACGTGACTCGTGCTTTCAGCGGCATGAGGCTCCACGGTCAAATGGACGTCAGTATCGCTGGCAACTTGGGTAGGAGGATTATGGTTTGCATGCTTGCGAGACCACCACCAAGCGATAAGACCTCCAATGGCTCTTGCCAACGTGAAGGATGGAACATTGAAGATGCCCACGGCGACGGCGATACCACCCGGGATCCATTCTCTCCAGGGAGCTGTAAGGCCTGGCTTCCCGCCGTTGGCGATGGGAGAGGCACCGACGATACGAAGAACCGTCACGGCCACGAAAACCGCACCAGCGATTAAAGATGCTTCCCATGCCATTGGGGGCAGACCTTGGCCTGTAACCAGACGAGCAGTGAAGATCCATACGTATGCCGTTGGCGTTTGGAACATGGGGCCGGGCACTTCGTAGACGTTGACGTACATTTTGTAGACTGCTGTGGATAGGACCGCGCCGACTAGACTGCCGATCATTTGGCCGTAGAACTGGGCCTTGGGACTTGCGCCCAAGAGATGGCCCGTTTTCAGGTCCTGCATCATGTCTCCGGCCTGTAGTGCCCCCGACTCGGAGACCGCTCCTGCAAGGAGGTTGGTGACAAGTGCGGTGCGGCGGGAGTACTGCGAGGCGGGTGTTGCGAGTGAAAAAATTAACTGGGTCAATTTGCTAATTCCAGAAACTGGATTGAGATCCGTCTCGCCCAGAGCGCGAACGCCCATGACTGACAGAAGAACTGCGAGTAGAGTAGCTAGACTAGAAAGCAAAGGCGACATGATATCCCCAAAGACGAAGTGCATGCAGATAACGTTGAGTATCAAGGTTAGGGGAAGAAGAATAAGCACGGTGCGTGTAGATATGA
Organism: Aspergillus sp. 'subgen. Cremei'; assembly: GCA_019976455.1. Classification (NCBI taxonomy): domain Eukaryota; kingdom Fungi; phylum Ascomycota; class Eurotiomycetes; order Eurotiales; family Aspergillaceae; genus Aspergillus; species Aspergillus sp. 'subgen. Cremei'. The sequence goes on from JAFBMR010000003.1 coordinate 3,031,334, forward strand.
GCTGCGATGGCGGTGCATCTTCGTCATCATCGACTTTGCCAGAAGGTTCGGTCAGCTGGGCGTGGTGCGCTGGCGACGATGAGACCTCGGAGATGGGGCTTAAGGTGGAATAGCTAATGTATGAGTGACGGTTGCTGTTTTGCGACTCATTCGAAGCGAACCGACTTCCAAAGCGACTCGACAAAATTTTGGCCTTTAGCTTGGGAGCACGATGCACCAACGGTTTGGTCACCAGCCAACCTAGACTCACGATGGAGTCGGCGAGCATTATGGCCAGCGATATCCAAACGATCCACGCCTTGCTTCCATCATCCCAGCTGTCTACTGGTCCCGGAGCCCAGCCACGGCTCTTTGCCAGGGGAGACAGAATTCCCCAACCTAGCACTGCCCCGAAGAGCATGTGCATACAGGTAGATGGGCCCATGATGATGCCTTGTCCAACATATGCCGGGGATGGGTTGAGGGTCCATAACCAATTGTGCGCAAGCGAGAATCCTAAGATAGGAATGTCACGGACTTGGGGCACGAAATAAGAGAAAATGGTCTACCTTCATCAGTATGATCCAAGTGAAATAAACGAAACAAATAACAATGAAGTCTCACATAAACACCGGAGACAAGGAAAGCGCCGACCAACAGGCGCATTTTTGACCTCCAATCCCTCTTCTCGTCCGTGTCATATTCCGGGACATCCTTTCTCAATAGAGTGCCGGTTTCTTCAGACTCGCGCGGTAGAGCCAGCTCCCCGTCATCTTCCTCATCCTCTCGAATTCCAGCGGAATGACTGGCCCTTCCCTTTAATTTCTCATCACCGTGGCTACTCCCGTGGAGAACTCTTAGCATCAATGCCGATGCCGTTCCACTAGGAAACTTCAACTTCTCCCTAACAATCACCTCTTTTCTCAACGGGACCGCAAAGACAACGCCGAACAGGCAAACACCCAAGCTCCAGAGAACGAGTTTGCCAAATCCTAGCTTCAAAGGCCCTCCTTCTCCAGTACCACCATCTCCTGCTGGACCATCTTCCCCATCAGTGAGAAGGAACTCCAACGCGGGAATGACACCGACAAAACCACATCCCAACGGCATTGTTCCCACCGCCCCTGCCACGGTCTGAATAAGGACGTTTTCGATTGGAGTGAATGGAAAAGATAGGTGTTTGGATAGGACCTTGAAGACGGAGAATCCGATTAATGCGGATGGCATTGCCATTGTACTAATCCATCCCGTCTGTAGGCCAAAGTAGGTATTCGAGAACGTAATCAAGGCGCCGATAATGAGTCCGACAAGAAGAGATCGAGCGGTGAAACTCTGAGCGGAGGTTTTAGGCCGTCCCATTGGGAGTGTCTGGTCAAATTCAGCATCATCCGAGTTCATTAGTCCTTCTCTTGAGCCCATGGACGCCCTGGGTGGTGTAGAAGGCGAAGAGCCTTGGCCTTGATGTTGGTGGTGGATACGGCCCCCGCTGGAGGTATCGCCAGCCATGCTGATGGTCTGGTAGTTCATCGAATCTGATATCGACAACAACTCATTCGTCGCGATGATTCACACAATATGGAAGGAGTCAATGCTCCATGGTATAGACAGAGTGGAGGATGAGAAGGGATGGAAGTTGGAATGACTGCTGGAATGGCATCAGCTGAAAGGCGCGTTAGTAATCCGCGGCGATAAGATACATCATCCGCCGAGGAAGACGATGATGTCAATGATTTTAATTATTCCGCTGCAAGCATTTACCCACGTGGATAAAGTGTTTTGAGTTCGTAAATTATGATCCTGAGGTATTCTGAAGGTCTTTCTCCGTTTCTTTCCCAAAGATAAACAATGATGAAACAGTTGGTCTGAATAATAGCGAGCATTCTATAATCCAGACGCCCAATGCGGCAGTATGTCGGCTCCTCCACATCCGACATTTCCGACTTTCCATCAGAACAACGCACTGGTTAAGAACCAGACCGCATTTCTCCACGACTCAAGACGCAGTTCACGTCTCCAGAGACTCTGATGAGTCCGATATTTTATGATGACCTCACCTTGCTTACTGTAACTTGCCCAGCACTGCCACTTCGAGGCCAAGACCGAGGTTTCATCCAATCTCTAGCGCAGCACCAGCAGCCTTGTGGATATAGAATCCGCTTTTATTCGATCTTTTTAGAAAAGAGCCTCCTTCATGATGCAAGGCTCATGTCTAGATATGCATCAGATATGCATCAGTTCATCTGACGCGTACCCAAAGTCTAACCAGGACACCCTCTCGAGATCTTAGAGGACCACATGGGGCCAAACACCGCCATGGAATCCACTAATTACGGCATTAGGACATCGGTTAGGATATTATTATTCAGACTTAACAAGGCTCCAGGATAATGGGGGTCTCCAAGCTGTGTCATCTTCATCAGAGCCCCCTACGCGCGTCCAACGAGTTCAAGATGAGGTGTTCCAGGTGCTATTCTTGGGATAAAAGGGCGATGCTCCTCCTTTTTGCACGCTGTGATCCTTCTCGGACTGCTGAAAAAATTGCAGAAACTCTGGCTTGATTACAAACTCATCATGAAGAGCATATTACTTCTTCCACTGGCCTTGATAGCTCAGGCAGCAAATTCTCTCACACTCAACCGGCGAGATGAGCCTGCCACTGTTGGCTTCAACCTGGCACGCAACAATGCCGCAGACCCTATACAACGAGGGTATTTCCGACAAAAGAGAGAGTCGAATACTAGCGCAGATCTTGTCAATGTGGTATGTGTTGAATTTGTTCTAACCATGTGACGATCTGTGACTAATATCTGCCACTTGCAGCAAGACATGAACCTCTATTACTTTAACCTAACCTTGGGCACACCTAGGCAGTCAGTTTCGGTCGGCCTGGACACTGGCAGTAGTGATTTATGGGTATTGTCTTCCGAGGCTACTGGTTGTATGGGCTCAGAGGATTGTGGGATTCTTGGCACGTATGATCTTAGCAACTCCTCCACATCTAAGCAGCTTCATCAGAGTTTCAACATCAGCTATCTCGATGGTTCTGGGGCCACTGGAGAGTATGTGAAAGACACGTTAAAGTTCGGGGATGTGACCCTAAAAGACTTTCAATTTGCTGTGGGACATGAGACCGACTCGCCTCGTAAGTGATGTTGTTGGGTGTGCTTCGATAATCGCTCCTAAAAGCTGACCATTCTACAGAAGGAATACTGGGTATAGGATATTCCACCAAGGAAGCTAGTGACACTATGTACGATAACTTCCCACAAGCTTTGGTCAATGCAGGCTATATCAAATCTACGGCCTACAGCTTATGGCTGAATGATCTTAAGACGCATCAAGGCAGCATTCTTTTCGGTGGTGTGGACACTTCCAAGTACACGGGAGATCTCCAGACACTGCCAATTGTGCCCACATATGGCCAATACGGCGAGCTTGCCATCACGCTCACCGGTATGTCCCTGCAGAAGGATGACTCGAACAAAACCTACGGCCCCTCTGATTTACCCGCCTACGTAATCCTGGATTCTGGATCTACTGTGAATATTCTTCCTGACTCGATTGCCGACAGCATTTTCGAGGATGTTGGTGCCAAGTACAACTCATCGAGCGGTTACGCTACTGTTCCCTGCCGCTTGAGAGGCGAGAACTACAAACTCACCTACACCTTCTCAGGTATTGACATCACTGTCGACATCAGCGAACTGGTTCTGTCTCCAACAGGAGACAACCACTCGACGTGCATGTTGGGCATTGTTCACGCAGGAAATGGCATGGCCATACTTGGTGACCCGTTCCTCCGCGGCGCGTATGTGGTCTACGACCTTGCCAACAATGAAATTTCCTTGGCCAATGCCAACTTCAATCCGGGTAAAGAAAACATTCTAGAAATTGGAACAGGCGATGATTCGGTACCACAGGCCACTAAAGTAGCCTCTCCCGTCACCACTGCTGCCAATTCTGTCGGTGGGCTTGGTGTAACTTCTACCGGTACGAACACATCGGGGGTAGGTCTGACAGTCAGCAAACCGAACTTGTTCCTTGCCATACTAGCAGGGGCAGCTCTCTTTTTGGTACTATAGCTTTGATCCGTTCGACTTGCTTCTTTTTTATGCCATCACTCGGTGGGCAAAGCAATATACCATACGACTAATGACTTTTAATGATACATTGGGCCCACTTTGTTTAAGTAATTCATTGCATGAGGTGTACATAGAACATTTATACAAACTTCTACTATATAATCTCTAGATTTCTATCGCATTCAACAGAAACCAAATCATCCAACCCCAACCGGTAAGAAATCGATCAAATCACAAGGTTAGAGGGTGAACCAGCAGCCCAGTCTTCGACAATCTGCTTCGTCATCCGGTTTTGGTTGACTTTTGTCTTTCTCGCTGCCCAGGCCACGTGAGGGGTTACAACCAAGTTGAGGTCTTTGGTATCCTCTGCAAGCAACGGCGAATTTGCCGGGTCTGCAGGCTCTTCGCGAAACACGTCCGTTGCTGCCCCCGAGATTCGATTCTCTTTTAATGCGCGAACGAGTGCCTCTTCGTCGACAACTCCTCCCCGTGAGACATTAATCAGGACAGCATGGGTCGACATAGATTCGAACTCGGGTGTTGAGATGAGATTCTTGGTGGATGAAGTGAGGGGCACGGCTAGGAAGATGACTGTGCTTTGCTTCATGACTGTTTCGAATGGCACTCGTTGATCGTCGCTGGATCCATTCGACAAGCTGGGATTGTTGGAGGTTTTTCGTCCAGAGATCATGACTGTCATCCCCAGGGCCCGTGCAAGAGTAGCGATTCTTTTTCCTGCACCAATCGGTCAGTGTCTTCCATTATTCACTCCCCACTTCCAACACCTACCAACATTTCCATTTCCCACAATCCCAACCACTTCCTCCTGGCACGTCAATGGCCTTTCGCCATCGCTGTCGAGCATTCGAGCTATCGGGCTCTGCCCTGGTCTCCATTCACCAGCTCTAGTGAGCATATGCACATCAAACATTCTCCGTCGCGTCGCAAAGTACAGCCCAAGAGCATGTTCTGATACAGACTCAATATTTGCACTTGGACAATTGCTAACCACGATTCCTCTTTTGCTGCAGGCTTCCAAATCCACGCAATCGGTGCCCGTCGCCACTATCGCAATGAACTTGAGATGCGGAGATACTTCGGGGGACAATGTCACGGCGTCGAGTTTGATGTTCGCGAAAGTGATAATTGATGCATCACGGATACGTTCATGGAGATCAGACAGTGCAGTCAGGGGGTAGATGATATTGGTATAAGTATGCGGAGCTGGAAGATCAAATTCAACGACAGAGGTGAAGTCGGCCTGAAGATGGACGATATTGTGATGTGTTGGAGATGGCGGGCTCATTGTGATGGTCTCTTTTTCTTTTTTTTCTATCCTTGTATAGTACTAACAGTTATTCTACGCAGGAATGTCTTTGATGCTACAATCTCGATATAAAAACGGTTTTGACTCCGCATATAGCCGTCAGCATGAAGCCCCGCTGCGCGCCTTATCAACGACATGCAGTGGGTCCGTTTGTCTTCTCCAACGTGCGCTTTGACTCGAATTGACTCAAGATCGAACGATTCCGGAAGGATTTTTGCGTGCTTACTTTAATATAATGATATATAGAAAGATTGGATGGTTGAAATAGCTTTATCAAATGACTCATCGCGAAATATATTCTGTTGGGGTGATGGTTATCTAAATTGAAGATGTGCCCGTCAAGGTTTCATCGAGTTCTTGCTGGAAAATAGATCACTATCTTTGATTCCTTCAGGTTGGTATTACTACCTGCTACTTGATGCTATATATATCATACTGATGAATACACCAAGAACATTGACCAAAATATACAATGGTAGCGCTAGCGACATCTACGACCCAAGAGTCACCATCAGACCCAACAGCTCAATCAATTTCACCAAACGAAGATTCAAAGCTACCAGTATCATTTACGACCAAAATATTCTCATCAAAAGAGCTCCTCTCACAGCCATGGCTGCCGCAACTCATTGAAGTTATCAACGAAAGCTTTTTCATACAACTACCCACCAACGTTAAGACTGATGCTGTTAGACTACGTTCAAACACCCAACTTTCCGAAGAACTAGGAGAAAACGGATTTACGGCTATCGCTTTTTCTGACACGTATGGTAGTCAGTCCTCTGGTAGCGAGGTGGAAATCATCGGAACTGCTAGTGTCAAGGACTGGGTTGATGAGGGTCTCTGGAGTCGGTATGACAGCGAAGAACCAGAAAACGCAAATGAGAATGGCCCTGAAACCCATGAGAAGTTTGCCTGTGATGGGGATCACGAAGTTGCAGTTGTCGCCATCCTACCAGGACCAAAGTACCGGAAACGAGGGATTGCAGAGAGCCTGGTCAAGGTGTGCGAACAGGAGATTCTACGACGATTTCACAGCAAGCAAACAAGCGACCGGAAGACAGTCAGGGCAATGGTCAAAGTCAACAAGGGAGTCAATGGTCTGTATTGGTCGAAGAAGGGGTTCACCACGATTGGGAGTCGATGGTGCCCTAAGGGAACGTGGGGACAGCTTCAGCCGTTCACCATGTGGGCCATGGCCAAGGATCTGTTCATAAGTGAGGTGATTTAGCCTTTGCGTATTGAGAAATGTACTTGTGTTATTATCTATGCGATAGGTAATGGGACGAAGTATTTCGGCGAGACACACACTCTGGTATACAACTCGTGACCAAGGACAAAACATCAGCATATCAACTGTCCAAAACAGAGGCAAGTGGTCTAAACAAAAAGTATAATTGACTAGCATGTATACAGGAGTGATAGTACGCATACTGTTAACAACGCGTGCCTTGCATGGTGTCTCCGTCGCCGTCCCTTGATTGAACATGGCATCCTGAACCCTTCCATGATCGACAGGTACATTGCCAAGATGCATCCCTACTTGAATAATTTATCCTGCGAATTCTCGATCATCTCCAGATTATCCCAGTGAGGATGTTGCATTCCAGCAATCCTCCCGTTCGGAGGTTGTTTATGTTGGTTGGCCTACATTCCGTACTATGGCAAGGCGAGTGTTAAGGTATTCCACGCGGGTACATAAATGGGCTGGATATCCAGAGGGGAGCTCATTCAATCAGCAGCATCTCTCTTTATCTCTGGAAATTGTCCATTACACTCTTTTTGCAGTCACTCGTTGAGTCCTTTCCACCAAACATCCTCACAATGTACTTCTCCAAGGTAAGACTCATCTGCTCAACCCCCCATCATGATTCCATCTAACGAAATCAGCTCCTCGCCGTGGCATCTGCCTTTGCCCCTGTTGCACTGGCCTACTCCGTCGCAACTGTCGACTTTGACGCTCACGAACACTGCCCTGTTGGCCAATGGCCCACCGGCGACGCCGCCAACGAGCAAAAGCTCGTTGCCACCAAGGACACCTGCAGCAGTGCCAAGGTCAAGCACTCCTTTGACATCGACACCTACTCTTTCAGCGCCGACATCATCACCCCCGACACTCCTTTCGAATGCCACGGCGTTGGCATCTACGCCAACGAAGACTGCGACGGAGAGCCCGAATACTTCCTGCCCTTTGACGGCAAAAAGCCTCACGTCCAGTCACCCTGCCTCCCTGATCACTTTGACAAGTTCATCTCTGTTAAGCTCCTTTGCCACGGTCACCACAAGTCTCACCATGGCTTCCACGATCTGCCTAACACCCCTGGCGTTCCTCACGAGGATGGCCACTAGATATTCTATAGAGGGAAGGGAAGGTCTTGAGTACTGCTATTCCTGGACAAATAATATGTATTAGCATTTGATTTTATGTCTATCTTTAATTGCAATACCATCTAATCCTATACCGGGACGGATATAGCTTATAATATAATAAAACTGACTGTACCATGACTGTTCCCCTACCTTACTAGAAATTGTCAAGTAGCGATTAGACTGGGTACTATAAAAGGAAATATCGGGATATGGGACTGGATTTTATCAGGTACAGGGATGCTAGCCAATAATGTGATGCCACGCCAGGAGGGACAATCAGTCTCCATAAGGTAGGTACTTGTTGCCCCTTTATTAAGCGTGTCACAATCAATTCATCGCACTTTACCATGTCCGAGTAAATCTTCCTTCGACTCTGGTCACTGATTCTTTCATTCGCTGTCCCCGTTTGAAGGCATCCTAGCAAATATAAGGATGCACTCAGATGCTATCGATGACCGGCATTCCCCGTCGAGGGTGGCCCATACCCAGATCTTTCCTGCGAGCCTCTGCGATTTCTGCAAGGGCGATCTGGTGGAATCCGATTTCTTTTCAAGTAGCCTCCGGCGTCTAGATTTTGGATCGCTTGAAGAGGTGCAGCGACGTGCCCAGGTCTGCGGGTTATGCTGTATGTTTATGCAAGTAGTGCCGATGGAATACGGATTCGACACGAAAAGCTTTAAAATATCGAATTGGGGAGATATGTTTACGTTCCTGGTGTGCAATTTCTGGATCATGGTGGAAGTTCTAGATGATCGTATGTCAATTTTCAAACAACACCATACCGGGAGATCCCTTGGCTGACGACGCAACCGTCGGGTACCCATTAGGGAATACGAAATCTTTCGTTTTTGAGGGATTGAAGAATGTGACACCCGAGAACCGGCATCTGTTAAGGTCAGAGCCTGAGCCCGAAGTCAACTGGGAGATTCTCTCTTCCTGGCTGGATGACTGCCACAGCAACCATGGGCACCTCGTCGTCCATGGCAGAATGACAGTCAATGCAAACCCAGTGTCCAACTTCCGGGTAGTCGATACTGTCAGAGGATGCGTTGTCATGGCCCCTACATCCTGTAAGTATGCGACGTTGAGCTATGTATGGGGCAAGACAACAGAGAATGATATGGCAGCAACACAGACAACCATCAGCATGCTAGAGACAGATGGCTTCCTTTTTAACAATCCCCAACCTATGACAATCCGAGATGCTATAACAGCATGTGGGAAACTGGGCATCCGCTATCTCTGGATTGATCGACTCTGTATCATTCAAGATTCAGAGGAGAAGTTGGCCCATATTAATGCAATGGATGCTATATACAGCCGGTCTACGGCTACACTGGTTGCATTGGCCGGCACAGACGCTAACCATGGTCTTCCTGGTGTTTCTCAAAGACGATATAAATGGCCAGTCCTAGAGATTCAAGGCTTAGCTATTGCCAAAAGGCGAGTGAATTATGATGAAGCACTTAAGTACTCTAAATGGAACACTCGGGGCTGGACCTTCCAAGAGGCCATTCTCTCCCCTCGCCTTCTATACTTCTCAGACCATGGGGTCTTCTTTGGATGCTGCCATTATCCAAACATACAAAATGAAAACAAATCCCTACACCCAGAAGCTACTGTTAATTCTAGCAGATATTCTGAGGTAACTAGGCAATCTGCCCACTCTGATGTGGCTGACCTCGTGGAGATATACACGCAACGATGTCTCACCTATGGAACTGACATTTTACATGCAATCTCTGGGGTGCTCAACGCCAAGTGCGGGCCATACCACCATTTCGGTCTATCACTCCATGAATTTGACAAGATGATCTGCTGGGGAAAGGCCAGCTACAGGGGAAAGGCCAGCTACAGGGGAAAGGCTGCCTACTGGAAACCCAGGGTTCAACCGAAGGGTGGCATCTTTCCGTCATGGTCCTGGTGCTCAGAAGAGGGGGAAGTGGTGCACCGGATTAGGGGTTACGATGTCGCAGCACCATTTGCACTATGGGCTCTTGTCGCTGCCGACTCGGAGGGACATTCATTGCGGTTCTTTCAGTATGAAAACCGCGATGGATGGCGGTCCTGGGACGATGCTACTGCCCAAGGAGGTGCAATGGCAATGCTTTATGCGTGGCGGGAGGGATGCTATCCAGGGGAACTGCCGCCTGCGCTCGGCTTGCACGGTACATGGCAGCAGATGAGAGACCACTTGGAGTCTGCAATGCCATTCTATGACTTGTGCAGGGCAGCTCATGGACTAGGGGATGATAGAAAAAAATACTTTCCGTCTTCCGCTATTAACCTTGCGTCTCAACCCGGGCGTCTTCTGCTTTATACCCAGTTCCTTCGACTCCCATTAAACATGCCAAAGATCCGCAAAAGAAACTTTTGGCTTTGCAATACCGAGGGCCATCCTATAGTCCTCATCGAGGAGAACCAGGCGAATGTGGCCAGGCTTGATGAAATATCGTCACAAAAACCAAGCGCTGTCATCCGCCTCATTGCCATGTCTCTCGGCTTAGCTCCCTGGCATATTCGCAGTGAAGATCTAGAATTGGACCAATCTGTTGGGGATTCGATCTATTCATATGATTCAGATGGAAGACCTTTCATTTGGGATAAGTACTGGAATGAATTAGGGGCTAATGGTATTGATAACCCAGAGGTATATGTATTTACGATTAATGTGATGCTTGTTGAGATAAAAGACGGCATTTGCAAGCGAGTTGGCATTGGGAGAGTTTACCTCAACTGGTGGGTCAAGGAGAAGCCTGAATTCGGGACCTTTGTTCTGGAATAATCTTTCTTTTTCACAAGATTATACTGACATATAAATATTTATGAGACTACAGTAGTCTTAAACCATGAGTAAGACCTGTTTGTAAAGGGCTAACTCCTTTGATATCTATGGCTAGATATTGTACAAAAAGAACTCAATAAAGAACATCAGTACAGAGTAGAGAGTGAATAATAACATTCAAATCTCCCTCAATCCCAGCCGCCAAATTATGCTCTTCTAAATCCCAAGAAACACATCCAGACGCTCCCATCCCAGCCCGAATCAACCGAAACCCACGACTCGACGACTCCTCTACCAGTTCTTCATTTGGCCACCGCAACACACCGGGTGTATTCAGCCCTACGCCCAGCTCAAGAATGACGGCTCTCGTAGCTCCCGGTGAATGATCTGCACTGTTGTCAAGGTCCTGCGATACCTCTGCCAGAAACTGTCTCCATTTCCGCTCCTGACCTCGAAAGGGGGCTGGGTTGAAGTAGTCGCCGCCACGCACGCAGAGAGTTAACTCACCACCGCAGTATTGACATCGCGGGATCTTGGACTCATCCGTGAGGATCTGCGTGTCGTGGTCGATAAACGGGAGAGCCGCATCGAGGAATGGCGCAGAGGGAAACACAGCATCGACTCGACATTTAGCATAACATTGCAAGAATCGATACTGTCCCTGTGGCGTAGACACTCTCCCGGCCTCGAATCCATTCGCCACGAATAACCCATCCGCATTGGAAGTACGTATAAACGACCGTGATTCGAAGCGGTTGGCTACAAGATCACGGAGAGCTGCATACAGCGGCGAGGGAGGCCAGTTCCGCACCATGTCGAGGTGGAGAAAGTAGTATCCCCATTTCTGCTGTAGAGAACTCCATTCGTAGCCGAATACGTCGTATAAGCGTCTCAGGCCGAGGTGGGTGAAGGCTGGGAAGTGCTTTTGGAAGAGCTCGGTAGAGGTGTAATCGAGGCCTGTGGCTGCGGATAGGCCGGCGCCGGCTGCGATGATCAGATAGTCTGCTTCTTGTATCCATTTTCGGGCTTTGGTGAGTGTAGGGGAGGTGATGATATGTGTTGGCCCTGGTGGAGGTGATGCAAGAATTCTGTGGTCGGAGGTTTTTAGTGTCTGGATATTGTCTCGGTATAGCTCCCAGTCTCTTTCAAGGAATGTATCAAAGATGATATCTGTCAAATATGTATCGGGATGGTCTATATACCACTGTATCACCGTCTCTAGTGCAATCTTTGCTGCCACGTCGGATGGAAATCCAAACAGCCCAGTCGAGATGCAGCAGAAAACCACAACTTTCCGACCATCAGGGAGTGGAGGAAGAGACTGTGCAGCCTCAAGACACGATCGATAGCATTCTGCGAGCTGTGTTCGATGCACAGCACTAGGCCTTTGCTTAGAGCCGAGTTGAGGGCCAACCGTATGCAAGACCCATGAAGCTGGAAGATTAAACCCCGGTGTCACTTTGACTGATCCTACTGGTTCTGGATATCCCTGATCCAGCATGAGAGAGTGGCATGCATCGCGGAGTCGTGGACCAGCGGCTGAGTGGATGACATTGTCGATGCAGCGATGTTCAGGACGGAAACATCCCAGCATTTGGGAATTGGCTGCATTGACGATGGCTGTGACGTCTGTCAGAGTGGTGATGTCGCCTTTCCAGACAGATAGCTTTGTGGATGATCTGTCTGAGTGTGGATTCTTGATCTCAGCGCTTGGATGGATTGATGCTGATGGAGTCAACAAGTTGTGGCTGTGTTGGTGCTGGATAACTGCATCAATGTCGCACAGGATCTCTGATGGCAGTTTCGGAATTGGAGGTCGCTGGCACAGCAATCGTCTCAGTGTTTCCAGCTGAGCCCAGGTATCCATCTCCAGAATCCAGTCTGTATTGTGGATTGACTGCGAGTGTCGTCCATGGGCTTCTTGAATGAGATGGAGTAGGGCTCGCGACAGTCGCAAAGAGACATTCTGAGAGTCTGGGCTTGAATATTCCATGATGAGTCGTTGTGAATCGATGAACAGAACTTTTAATCAGGAAAAAGCCATGGTGGACAGGCTGCCTATATATACCCTTTTGGTGCAAACATGAAGCCATCTACACTTTCTGGCCTCTGATTGGCTGGTGACCGCTGGAGTCAGTGTTTGAACTGTTTGTTCGCGATGCAAACCGTTTATCTGGGATCCAAAGAAATCCAAAAGAATCAAATATTATCAGGACGATATTCGTCTAATTTAAAATGAGTTAATATAAGCATGGATACCATCACATCCTCTCAGTGGTGGTGGTGGAACTGATCTTCTAAGCGTCGTGAAGGATTCCCGCTTGTCTCACTCTTTCTTCCCCTCTTCAACGTTTCATCTTCCAACGGCCACGACAGCCTCATCCATCATCGCTCTTGCTTTCCAGCCGCTGTCCATCTCGATATTTCTTATTTAAATACTTCATCCATGTGTGATTAACCGTCTCTCAGTCTTCTAACCGCTTGAACCAAGCACTCTAGGCAGCCATGGCGAAAACGTCAGCCAGTCGACTGATTCCATGGCTGTACGACTTTGGCCTCTGGGTCTTCTCCTTATGTCTGGATATCTTCTTCAGGGAAATATACCCCAGAGGCGCCTGGAGAATCCCAACCAAAGGCCCCGTCCTCATCGTGGCTGCCCCGCATGCCAATCAGTTCGTGGACTCGCCCGTCTTGATGCGCCTGCTACTCGAGCAGGCCAAGCGGAGAGTTTCTTTCCTGATCGCTGAAAAGTCCATGAATGAGCCGTGGATTGGCAGTCTTGCATCGTGTATGGGAGCGCTTCCGGTGGTCCGAGCGATGGATCAGGCTAAACCGGGGAAGGGTACTATTTGCCAGGCTGATCCGGTGAATGATCCCACTCTGATTCACGGCTTTGATACGGATTTCACTCAGCCGGAGTACATGATCGGTGGGCAAATCACCATCCCCAAAAGATCCCCTGAAGGAAGTCCCGAGACGGGGTCTATTGCGGAAATCCTCGGGCCTGATGCCCTTCGACTCAGGAAGCCATTCAAGACCCTGGTGTCATTGGATCAAATAAATTCTGGCGAGGCAGAGGATCAGCCTCAGGGATCGACCTTTAAGATTGCTCCCCATATCGACCAAAGTCACATGTTCAGTGCCGTTTTTGAAGAACTCTCGCGCGGTGGGTGTATTGGCATTTTCCCCGAAGGAGGAAGTCATGATCGGTCGAATCTGTTGCCTCTGAAGGCTGGTGCTGCCTTGATGTCGCTCGGGGCATTGGCTCACGATCCTAACTGTGGCCTTTCTATCATCCCGTGTGGTATGAACTACTTTCATGCTCACAAGTTCCGCTCGCGAGCCGTCATTGAATTCGGTCGTCCAATTCACGTGCATCCGGACCAGGTCGAGGCTTACAAGGCTGGAGGCAATGCCAAACGCAATGCGGTTGGTTCTCTTCTCGAAACAATCTATGAAGGACTTGCGGCTGTTACCCAGATCAGTCCGGATCACGAGACCCTCATGCTTGTCCAGTCCACCCGGAAGCTGTATAATCCCATCAGCAAGAAATTGCCTCTTCCGCTGGTTATTGAATTCAACCGGCGCTTATTAAAGGGTTACACTGATCATAAAGAGGATCCTCGAGTTGTGCAGCTCAAACGAGCCGTCAATGATTATAACGGACGGCTAGAATCCTTGGGGATCAAAGATCACCAGGTGGAATGGGGAAACGCTGAGGAGAACCCGTGGTGGTTGACTCTCATCACCTTGTTTTATCGTCTTTCCAAGCTGTTTTTGATTAGCATTGGCACGTTGCCAGGAGTGCTCATGTTCTGGCCAGTATTCGTTATCTCCAAGATCATTTCGGAGAAAAAGAGGAAAAAGGCTTTGGCGGGCTCCGTAGTCAAATTGCAAGGTCACGATGTCGTCGGTACTTGGAAGATTCTCGTTGCGTTAGGGCTGGCTCCTACGCTTTATACATACTACACAGTGATTATCACTGCGTGGCTTCGCTATAACCGCCATGACGGGTATTATACGGATTCTGTACCGTGGTGGATGGTTGCGAGAACTTACGTTCCTGATATTATCCCTCTGTGGGCATTTGCTGTGAGCTTTTTCGCACTCATGGTCTCCGTGTCTTTTGCTGCTCTTCGGTTCGGAGAGATCGGCATGGACATTGTCAAGTCTCTTCCCCCTCTATTTGTCGCGCTGAATCCATTGTCATCATCCTCCCTGGCCAAAATTCGAGAGCATCGCGAAGCGCTTGCTGAGCAAGTCACCAACACCATCGACTCCTTGGGAGTTGGGCTGACTCCTGAATTCGAGGCCGAAGGCATCCCCATCGACCCCTACAAGCCTGATGCATACCAATCACAGTTGAAGAGCATGCCGCCTAGTGAGATAGCGAGTCGTGATCGCAGTCGTAGCAGGTCTACAAGTCGGGGTGTATCCGACAAGACGGGCCTGAAGCCTTTGAGTTCGATCAATTCAAAGAACGATTTGCTGGATGTCGACACAAAGATTCGATACGCTGGTGCTCTGAAGGACCGGGGAAGAAGATCTACCGGGCTGACGAGTGTGATGGAAACAGGAGAGTCTATTTTGCATTTCAAGCCGTCCGAAAGTGCCTCGGAGGAGAAGAAAGAGAGATGATATGGTATTGGTGAGAGTTACATATTGTATTGAATGAACCTGTATATTTACTTGAGCTGCCAATTATGAACCTTGTGAATGTGTTTATATTGATGATTGTATACTTTTATGAGTTCTACAACCCAACAATGATAGATAGCGTTGTCCACGCCAACTGAAGCTTACAGAAGCATTCCTGCGATGCAGAATATGACAGTAGTGGCAGGTAACCGTCGCTCCATCAACTGGAATGTGAAGCCTTCTGGAATGCCAGTCATCGGGCTTAAATACATCGACATCGGTCGGTAAACCGAGTTTTAATCCATTCTATCCAGAGTCCTTTTTATTCTTTCCTGTCATCTGAATATTCGTTCTGATAATAAGGTATAAGAAGGTGAGATAACTGATCGAAGAGAAGACAACAATCATCCATCTCTATCGGTTTACTCTTGAAAACACATCCCCTTGAACTATTTTAACTGCTTGAATTGCTGCTTTAATCTATTGATTGCAGGTTTCAGATTGACCGTCTTGAGGAGTTGAATTCACTACACATCGCAACCATGAACACCACGAATGTAAGTCTCACCACCATCCATCCATCATCATTATCCACCACACAACTAATACAAACCCAGCCCCTATCCCTCCTAACATTCCTCCTCTTCCTCACGCACACCCACGCCCTCACCACCGCCAGAGTCTGGACACACTTCTACCCATCCTGTCCCAACGACAACGACCCCAATATGCCCGCCTACGAAAACGCCGAACTATCACCCCCCGAAATCGACCTCCACGCCGGAACCTGCCAGGGCATCGCGACGCCCTCCATCTACCGCAATGCAGTCGACCACGTCTCCATCGACGCCGAGATCTTCTGGGCCGAACCCTTCGACAAGTGCAATATCACCGTCCACGAAGTGCCGGAATGTATTGATCCGCCGCTTATCGTGAAGGAGATTAGGAATCGGGTTGCGGTTAGTGAGTGTGAGAGGAGGAATTTTGCGGCGTACTCGCAGGTGTGGGTGAAGTTGGAGTGTGGGGAGGTTGGAGTCGGACAGCAGAAGCAGAAGCAGTATTCGCATCGGCCTTTGCTGAATGCTGAGTTGGTGAAGAGTAATGGGACTGCGAGGGGGAATGGGACTTTTGCTTTGCGGAAATCGCGGATGGATCGGTTGGCTCGACTTCCCGTTGCTTGAACTGGGTGAGATGAGATGATGAAGATGAAGGATTGTACAGCGACTCGAAGTCGAGTATATATGATGATGCATGTATTATGGATATGATAAAGACCAAAACAACTGGAATCATGAACCCGTCTTAAAGATGGATGACGCTTGCGAACAAATTGAATGCCCCAAAGTAGTATACAAGATGCATCGACTGATCCACCCAGACAAACAAGAGTAAAATAACAGTAACAAACAACGCAAAGTCATCCATGCACGTATGCATACATGCACCCAACGCCTACATGCTTCAACCAAAATGCAATAACCCATTCAAAATCCAAAACTATCAAGCAGCGAGTTTGCATCCGGCTCGTGGAACGTCGTAGGTGGCGGCTGGGGCTTCTTCGGTGGCTCTGCCGGCGTCTTGGGTTCCTGTGCAGGGCCACTCCGAATTGGCAGATCAGCCACCACAAGACTACTCCGGCGACGAAGCAGCTTCGTATAATCCACTCCATTCTCTTCGGCCTTCGATTCATCCTTGGCCGGTGGAGGTGAACTCGGGAACTCCCAATGGCGCACAATATCAAGGGCCAGAAGATCACAGCCCATTCGATCGTAAAGTCGAGCGTTGCGGATGACAAAGTCCCATTCCTCTCGGGCAGGCACCTGCGATGCCCCCTTCAGCGTTTGCAATGTCTTCTCACGAAGTTGTTTGTAAAGAACCACCAAAGCCGGGTCGTTGGAAAGATATGACTTGGCCTGTAAAGGAACCAATCTGGGGCTTGCCGGTGTTGAGGGTTTTGAGAGTATAAGTGTTTCAATAGGAGACTAGATTGCCGATTGTAAGTCAAAAAATAAATCGCCTGGGAACAGTGAGAAAGGCTTACAATCAATGATCGGACAGCCATATCACGGCGTCCAAGCATCCAAAACGCCCATGATGCCATCCACCGGTTTCCCTCAGCAGCAGCTTCGGGGAGAACCTTGTCCTCCAGGATCTCCTTCAGCACCGGTCCATCATCTCCTTCATAAGCTCGTGTAATAGCAATCGCTAGTTGAAGGTCACCGACTTGGTTCAGACACACATGCGCAGCATCGCGCAAATGATCTGCAAGAAGGAAGAACATGGCCGCGTATTCTGACATGCGAGTTAGTGGCTGAGCGACACAGCATCAAGAGAAAAACTCACCAAACCTCCGCTTCCCAAGCAGAGCAAATGCGTTCTTGAGTGCTGTTGTCTTCCACCGAGCTTCTTCAAAGTTATTTCCTAATAAACGTTGTGTGGCGGCTTGCTCGCGGTGCCATGTTGCCATGCGCCAAAGGCCCTGGAGGATCTTCTTCTTCCTAAGTGCGATATAATACAGGGAACAATCAATCGGGTTCTTTTCTTCCGTTTTGGTATATTCATTTCGTGCGATAACCTCAAGTTGCGCTCGCTGATGTTTGTTAGGAGGAACTCAATAAAACAAAAGATGGATATATCACTCACCACAGCAATTGGATCTGCCAGCCACATGAATATACCACTCTCCCTAGCTGAGCTCCACCCCATCTTGCCGCTAAACTGTCTTGACACAAGATCGATCAGAATATCCTGGCTACCGCTATGGAAAGCCCAGATAATTTCTCTCCAGGAGACTCTGTCCTTGTTAGCAACTCCTTGAGTCCTTCGTAGCATGTGCTGTCGGAAAAAGAGAAGATAGCGAGCGGCATTGTCATCCATTGACCTTCGGTGCTTTTCCACAGTGGCAACACATTCAATCGTATCAGCCAGGCGGAATTGCTCCTGGCTGGACAATTGTGGCAAGGCGAATCGAGTCAGGTTTTCATTAATAGCTGCCGCGATACCCTCGTCCACCACTGATGATTCATCTTCAATGGAAACATCGGCATACGATTGCATTTCTTTGGAAGATGCTTTTTGGGGGATCTATAAAAGTCAGTGTGCCGAACTCGTAATAAATATTCTCCTGTTAGACTCACGTCGTGCTCCGCATAGAAATTCTCCAGTGGCATTTCCAAGAAACCATCAATAGGGTCGCCTTCTGTGTAGAATTTCAATTTTCGGTGAAGAGCCATCAGAACTGAGTGCACCAGATTGTTCTTCCCCGAGAGTATACATTGTGCCAAAAACTGTGGGTGATAAACAGGCAATGGGCCATTCAACCGACTCACGACCTCGAAAAGGTCAACAGATGACAGGCCTCGGGTCGGGATGCGAAGTTCATGGACGAGGCGGTCTCCGGCATCAATATCTTTGTCATACACAAAAAGTTGGTTTCCAGAACCAATGACCAGATTACCGTTGCTAAGCCAACAAGAATCCCCGATTGGGTGAGGCGTAAGATCCCTAATTCGAATTTCCCGTACTTGAGTCCAAGATGGACGAGAGTCCAGATAATCATAACGAAGCTGGGATAGTAGAATGACCTTGTAAGGAAAGCCGACCGCCAAAATCGATTGCATGTCCGGTGTCGACGTCCAGTCGAGGTCACGGATAACATCATGTTCGGAGAAACGCTCCTCAAATTCCAACTGAGCACCGCTTGTATCCCAGATCGTCAAGTGTGTTCGGTTCTCATCCACGAGTGCAGCTTTTCTAATGGAGCTTCCGCTAGCCAGCGATATATTTTCAATACCTGTTTCAATCGTCGAGGTCAATAACCATTCAGCTCGGCTATTTACTTTGTCGACCTTTGCCGTCCAAGTCCGAACGATACCGCTCCGGGTATAAGTCAGTGCGATATCAGGAGAAAATATATCGAAAAATTCGGAGGTCTTGGCCTTTGGCCCAGCAGGGTCGACGGGTAGGATATAAGATATGTCTTCGTTGAGACCCAGGTTGAAAGAACAGAACTTTCGCAGTTCACACTTCGGAGTTGAAGAATCACCGTTCAAGTGGCTGGTAGTTGGTAACCGGACCTCCCAGGCTATCCCATCCATATCAGCCCCAATGGTCGCTATATATATCGCTTCTGCATTCGTTTCAGTAGTAGGAATTGGTAGTACGCAAAGGGGTTTGCTTGATAGTTCGAAAGTCGAGGCAGCAACTCTCTTCGCGTGGAACGAGCGAATGTCCCATAGGGAGATGCCATTATGATGGAGATTAACCAAGAAATCCCCATTCCCGACCACACAGGTACGGTGGATATGCTCGTTTGAGAATAAGGAGCTCTTGCGGACAAGTACAGACCCGCTGTCCCTACGTCGCTGTCTCCAGATCAATGCTTTGTTGTCATCAGTACGAGAGACAAGCGTGTCTCCAATGGCATTGCGAACGATTTTCTTGATTGGGCCATTATGTCCAGTCCAGAACCCCCTCAAAGCAATTCGCCCACTGCGCGGTGCCGGGTCAAATAAGACATCAACTGGCGAGTCGAACCATTCGATTCTACCATCAAAGTGGTGTACCAGGATGGTGAGCGCGTCTGTGGAAGTTTCACTCTGGAACGCACACAGCTGAGTATAGTCCTCTTCTGCGGATAGCCCAGACATAAATGAAAAGTTCAAGTTCTCCACATGAAGGATATTAAAGATATTGAGGTCAGTCCTGGTCTTGGAACCGACATCCTCTAAAGCCCAGGCAGACATATGGCCATGATCATCTATGACAACGCATATCTCGGGGACTTTGTTCGCAACCTCTATGATGTGTTCCAGGGCATGGTTCCCTTTGTTCCCTGTACCTCGCTGCACCGCCCGCTCTGTAGCAGCGCAAAAGTCGCGGCTGTCTAGAATGAACCCGTATCGTCGCGATCCACTGTCCACATCCATTGTATGCCTCGGCTGAAGAGAAGCCCCCATGTCAATCTTCCCCCATAGGTGGAGAGGTGTCAAGGCCTGGTGGTCCGTCACTGCCCATACCCGTATCTTATTATCCGCACCCGTTGTGTAGAGAACATTCTCCATCGTCTGTTCCCGGTGGTATGGTTTGCGCCAATGTATCCCAGTAATTATTCCCTTATGAGGGAGGTATGATACTTCGAACCGGACATCGTCTGCGCCAAAGGCGATCCGTCGCCATACCTTGACTAGGCGATCGTAATGACCCGTGGTGACAACCAGTGTCGCGTCGGGGGAAAATTGCGCGAATTTCACAGGGCTCGCAAGCTTCCGTTTCCACA
Organism: Aspergillus sp. 'subgen. Cremei'; assembly: GCA_019976455.1. Classification (NCBI taxonomy): domain Eukaryota; kingdom Fungi; phylum Ascomycota; class Eurotiomycetes; order Eurotiales; family Aspergillaceae; genus Aspergillus; species Aspergillus sp. 'subgen. Cremei'. Next base: position 3,051,793 of record JAFBMR010000003.1, read on the forward strand.
CTAGACGTGGCTCGTCGTTCAGAAACCAGAGTGTGAGATGGGAGTTGCCCAGGAGTAACTCGTCCGGAGAACCCCACGACAGCGTACGGATCGTCTCGTCGTCATCGTCGCAGCGGAAGGTATGGGCAAGAGACCACTGCAATTCAGAACAAATGCATCAGTACTGAGTTCTCCTTCTTTCGCTCCAATATCACCATCCCCATCCCCACGAGCCCCTCTCCACTCATTGTCAGGGACACGGACCTTTAACGTTTCGTCCTTAATTCCATACGGCTGGTAAATAAAGATATCTGGCCCTCCACACACGGCTATCTTCCCAGACGTTTCTTCAATCGTAACTGCCTCCAGAGACTCGGTATCGTCGACGTAAATTGTTTGGAGAAGCTTCTGCGGACCTCCGAGGATCACCAGTGCATGGCCGGAAATGTACACCTACGTCAACACAACGCACGACGGTCAGCAACACAACTTCAGAGCTCAAAACTGAATCACGGTCGGGGCGTTAATTTGCGTACAACAATGCGAAGACCATCCCACAGCGCAGTGCTAAAGGACTGGAGCTTCGCTGGGGGCGTCCCCGGCAATACCGCTCGCATAGAGGCGGTCGTTCGTAGGATCGGGACGCTTGTTGCGCTCAAGAGTGATGAACCATTGCCAGAAACGATCGCAGTCTGACCACGGGGTGTTCGGAGAATGAAATTACGGTAAGAGCAAGGAGTATATAAGAAGCTATTTAGAAGCTTTTTAGAGCTGCTGCTCCAATGTCAGGACACGATGAGGTAGAGGAGGTAGAGTTGGAGCTGACCCGGTGGGTTGACAATCGATTACGCTGTGCCGCCGCTCCACTCCGTGTGACCACAACACCAAGACTCCTTGGTTGTGGACTGGCCATGACGATGTTTGTCGCACGTGGGATTTTTTTACAAACATATATTCCAGAATATGCAGAGTCTGTTCAAGTCTTTGATAATAAAGCATTCGCTTGTCGATGCTAAAATGTCATCACTACTCCAATACCATAGATACATCCCAGAGCGTTATTCATTATCCAAGTCGCCCAAATGACTATCACAATATATCCAAAAGGAAGGAAAGATAAACAATATCAAAAAAGAGTCATATGAGGCTCCCAAAAAACCAAAACCCCGTGGACGATGCGCCATCCTACAATGCAAAAGGGTATCAAAAGGATCGACCCAAAAGACAGAAGGAATTCAACCAAAATATACAACGCTTCTTAAATCCAAGCATGCAATACAATTCACATACGCCTATTCGCTGATTTTCTGCCATCGGTAGGCGACTCGGGTTCTTCGTCAACAAAGCGGACACTTGTGCCCAGTGAGCTCCCCCGACCATTGCGTCCCCGTCGGGTGGTTGAAGCGGTTCTGCCAGCCATTACTCCTGCTCGAAGAAGTCGACTGGCAAAAGGCGTCTGGAGCGGTGTTGCAGGAGTGGTGGATACTTGCTCAATTGCTTTTGTCCTTGCGGCCCGTTTGGATGGCGAGGTTAAAAAGTTGGGTGTCGCTAGCGGAGTGGTCGAGGTAACCTGGGTAGCAAAGTTGTTGAACCTGAACGGTGTTGTGTTGGTCTGGGGCCAGGGATCGAAGACTGTCCGGTCAGATCCAATGCCACCTGCTCCGTCAAAGTTTCGCGCAGGTGTCACCAAAGGTCCTGGTGAGTCTCGCGACTCAAACTGGATTCGAGCCTTATCTAACCAGTGACGGAACATAGTCCTTGAATGTTTCCTCAGGTTCCGCTCCTTCAGGGCCTCGGCAGTTTCATCGGTGCTCTTGAGTTGGAATATCCGGAGGCTGAGCTTGCGAAGCTGTATATTTGCCTGTTTCAAAACATGCACACGGTATATTCCACTGGCCTGTTGCTCCAAATCCCGGGTATCAATGAACGCCTCCGTCCAGCGCATCAACTGTTCATGCGCAACTTGCCGAGAATAGTAGATATCGGCTTCTTCGCAATCTTGCACTCGCTTTGAGGCCTGGTCATGCCATTGCATAACGAGTTCGGATGCACTCCCCAATGTCCTTTTCCGGTGGAAATCCCGTGCCTGCTGTTCCATGTCTAGGACGTGTCGTGCCTTAGACTGCCAACTCGTCATAGCCTTCGTAGCAATATTCACCTTCATTTTCCTTCGGGTTTTTGCATAGGCATCCTGGCGACGTCGTTTGGCTGATTCTAGTGTTGCGACATGCCAACCTTTGACAAATCTTGTTGCCAAAAAATAAAACCGGGCATCTTGGGCCCATCCTTCCATCTTCATCACATGCTGGTGTTTTGATCTCCATGCCGTCATCGATTCCTTCTGAAGCCGAGGAGCATAGAAATCCTCCACGGCAATAGACTCTCTTTGACGTTGAAGATAGAGCTGCTCCCGCCAGTCAGAAAACTTGGCCCGCAATAGTTCCCCGCTCCGGTGGTCTTCATGTATGTCTGCATGATGAAGTAGTCGTGTATAAGTCGTGCGGACGTTTGTTACAAATATCGAAAATACCTCGCGTTTGATGCGTTGTCCCCGAATACGTTGCATGAGACGATATCGTTCTGCTAGAATCCATTTGTACATCGTCTCCATCTTCAGTCGTTCTTCAATCCGTGCACTAAGAGCTTGACATCGAAGCAGGTCATTCCATGCAGTCCATGAATTGCGCATAACCCTCAGCTGATCCATTTCCCTGGATGCCTGGACCATTTGAAGCCGCAATGTCCATTGTTTGAATGTGGTTTGAAGGACCCGTTTGTCAACTAGTCCAGAAACACGGATAGCTGCAGGAGCCAGTTGAAACTTGATTTTCCACTCCTCATAGGTCTCATTGAGAAGTTGCTGGCGTTGCATGGCAGTTGCTTCTTGCTCAGCAGAAGTAATGGCTTTCGACCTCTGAGACCACATCTGCAATGCTGATCCGAGAGCGAACCGTCTATTTTTTAGTTCAATCTCATGGTTGCGCTCTCTATTGGTCCGGAATTTTCGTAGCCAGTACAATAGTGCGCGTCTCTTTAGGCGATAGTCATACCATTGAGGGGCCCGGCGATCACAGAAGCTCCAGAACCACTGCCAATAGACAGCATGTCTCAGGTTGGTATTTTGCACGGCGACTGCAGTTGATTCAATTTCCTTAACTTGTTGAGCCTTTTTTCTCCACGCATTGAAGGGCCTTCGCAATGAGAAACGTTGGGCCTTCAACTCATTAACAGCAGTTATATCACGCCAGGCATTGAAATACTTGACACCAAGAACGTGCCGTCGTGCGGCATTCGTCTTTGCAACTTCATCAGCCGAAATTTGAGCCCAGTGGGTGAACGCTTTTGTCACAAGGTAAAGATCTCGAGCACGACCAGCACGCTCCTCCAAATGCTTGAAAAATCGTTCCGTCCGAGCTGTCTGGCGCTTTCCCTGAATTATAGACCGCCACGACTGAAAGCCTTGTCGAACTAAGGTGTTCCAATCACGGTTTACTGCGACGACTTCCATGTTTTGATGAGTTTGCTGGACTTGGACGGCTTTCTTTAGCCATTGAGTAAGAATACGTCGGCTGATCGCCCGTTGTCGGTACATATTGAATGTTGAAGCATCCCGCAACAAATCTGAGAGCGATGGTCTATACAGCATCTCGGGTGGTTGTTGGTGCTTTTCAACGATATTATTATCAACCTGAGAAGGCTCGGAAGATCCTTCATCATCGTCGCCATCGCCGTCACCATCAGCATCGCCATCATTGGAGCTTGCAGAGCTCCAAGAATTCCCAGTACGTGAAGCCTCAACCATTCTCTTCGAGCGATCGCGATCCACGGCAGATCTGGCATGTCGTCCGTTCGTGGGGGGAGCTTCATCGGCCTTATCCTTTTCTAATTTTGGCTGCCCCATTCTATGTATCAACCGGCGCCCTACATCCAAGAATTGCGCAATCAATTGCGTTCTATCCGTGAATTCTGGCACATTATTATTTGCAGCACGTCCCAGTGACTGTCTAGGTTCCGAAAACTCGGGTTTTCCGGCCTGCAATCGTGATAGTGAAGAGCGGGAGCTAGGCCGGTTCGCGAAGCTCCTTTGCGTAGCATCTTCACCAACATCGTACATGGAGTTGAACGATGCCCGTCTCCGTCGAGTCGGCTGCGTCGTATCTTCTTGAGGCAGGGTACCAGTGACATTGTCGGTATGCCAGCCGTCAATTGAGTTCTGGTATTCGTGCGTTTTGTTCCCATGGCTATCATCATCGTCACCAAAGTCAAGAACTATCCCCATCTGCTGGAGCACGTTCTCGAACTTGTCGTAAAGAGTGTCTCCCCGCACATCTTTGTTTCCCATCTTGAACAAGAAGCGCAGGCACGCATGGCTTGGGTCCGCGTCGACGGCATGTTCGGCAATAACTTCATCGTATGCCGCAAATAATGCTCTAAATGGGAGTTGCTTGTGCTCCTGCTTCTGCTCCGCGCAGGTGATGACTTGGTAGAGAAGGCCGACATCTACACACGAGTTCCGTTAGTCAAAAACGCCAATGCCGGCCGCGAATATCGAGAGATTCTCTTCGCGTACCTTCGTCTGAGAGCGATGGGGTTTCCTGGGACAAAGCTTTTCGCTGAAGGGGATTCGGAGGCATCGAAAAGTCCGCGACCTAAGGCGCGTTTTTCGCAAATGGGTCATAGAGGCGGAAAACGAAATCGATCATTGCGAGGCGGAGGGGTTCGAACAAAAACGCAATTTGGTCGCAAAGATGAGACCTGCGACCCCAAGGATGTAACAAGTAGAGAAACCCTGAGCAGACAAGGCCGTTTATCGAAGCAATGGCATCTCCCGCCTTTGTTCTGATCCCCGATTTCCTGAGTTGTTTTGTTTGTCGCGCCCAACCAAAGAAACGCCTGGAATGCGGGAGGTCACGTGTGGGATTATGTAACACAGTGTCATTCTCGGTGCTTTGTCTGTATGATGGATGGTTGCATCACCAGGGGAAGAAAAGGAAACAATAAATGAAGAAAGAGTGTATCTAAAATGTCATCCAAGGCCAGACCCATTGAAAAGTTCGCTAAAGCCACTGCGAAGTGCCCTGCAGAGGTAAACTTGCCCTGCCTTCCCTACTTCTCCCTCACATCTTCACCTTCTCTCGCAGACTGGGAATAATGCAAACTGATCAACTGACTGTTTTCTCTAGCTGGCTACATATGGCAGATGCATTGCTGCTGACTACAATGGGGTGCACAAGGACAAGTGTGCTCGGGAGTTTATGCAGCTGAAAAACTGCTTTTTGGTATGTTATTGCTCCCTTGGGCCTTGGTGAAAACTAGCTGATGTCAAGAAATAACAGGAGGCATCGAAAAAGGGTTAGAAACCCATATGGGATTTTCAATTCACGCATAGGACCAGGCGCAGAAAGGGGCTATTTTACTTGAATTTAATTCATTGTGCTGAAGATCCAATGTTACGGTGCAATCTTGGTACATATTTTCTCTTCTGTTCTTCTGTGAATAAAAATTGCAAATTTTGTTGTAGAATGCTATCTACTTATGATCAAGTGTATCGTATAAAAAAACAAACAAACAGAATTCTACAACTTGAGCAATCTCAAGAGGAAGGTAGCCTTCTGAACTTCCTGCTCCTCCTGCAAGATCATGCCTTCTTCATCCCCAGCGGGAACCTTGCCATCAGCAAGCTCATGCAGATCCAGTGGTCTGCGCACAACCTTTTCAATGGCCTTCGCTTGCGATACAAATGCCTCTTTAATGCCAACGTTGTCAGGGTCAGTGAGAACCGAGTACTCCATCTTCACGTCATCTGTGGGAACCAAGCCTGCCTTCTTGCGGAGGCGCTGCAGTCGGTTGATGATCTCTCGGCCCAAGCCCTGCTGAGCCAATTCTGGGTACATGTTTGCGTCAAGAATGGTCAATGCATCGTCGTCAGTATTGGGCTCCATGCCCTCGGAGGAGGAGTCCTGCTTGAGGCCTCGCTTCACCACAAGGTCACCTTCGACGAGCTCAATGCCATCAACAAGAATCTTCTTCTCAGAGACAAATTTCTTCACATCGTCGCTGGATAGCGAAGGCAAAGCCTTCTTAACCTTCTGAACGTCTTTCTTCAATTTCTTTCCAAGGACGGGCCAATCGGCAGTGACGCTGTACTGGACGTTGTACTTGGCTTCATCAGAGGACAGGACTAGGTCATGTACGTTCAATTCCTCGAGAATGTAACCCTCCAGCGACTTCACATCATCCAAGTATTGTTGGTCTTGGTGAATGACGACCAGAGTCTTCAAGGGAGTCTTGAGACCGATAGATCGACGCTCACGAGAGATACGTGCCAATTCAATGACCTTCTGCATGCGTGCCACCCGTCGCTCAACGACCTCATCAAAGAGCTCGTCGCGCACTTCAGGGAAAGGAAGGAAATGGACACTTCGGCTGTCCTCACCACGGAGCGCCTTGGGGATATGGGGTAGGAGTCGCAAGTAAATGGTGTCAGTGATGAAGGGTGTGAATGGAGCAAGACCTCTGACCAGGGTGAAAAGGACCTCGAAGAGGGTGTTCAAGGCATGGACGGTATCGTCAACTCCGTTCTCACCCTTGAGACGCTTTCGGTTGAACCGGATGTACCAGTTGGTTGTGTTGTCAATCAGCTCGAGCAAACGAGGAACCACGGTGTACAGGCGGTATCCGGCCATCTCTTCGTTGACAAACTTGAGCAGACTCTGGCAGCTTGCCAAAATCCAACGGTCCATGACATTGGTGTTGGTCTTTTCGGCCTTGGGGTCGAAAGCAAAGTCGGTACCCTCGGTCTTCTTGAAAAGAGCAGCCTGGCCCTCGAAGAACTTGTAACTGTTCCACAGAGGGAGAAGAACCTTAGCGACGATCTCCTTGACACCAGATTCCTTGAACCTGAGTGGTTCGGCTCTAACAACAGGCGAGTTGATTAAATAAAGTCGCAAGGCGTCGGAACCATATCGGTCCATGATGAGAGATGGGTCAGGGTAGTTCTTCAATCTCTTGGACATCTTCTTTCCATCTTCCGCGAGAACAATACCGTTCACAACGCAGTTCTTAAAGGGCAATTTGCCGAACAGATGTGTACCCAGGACAGTCAGGGTGTAGAACCAGCCACGGGTCTGGTCCAATCCCTCTGCGATGAAATCACCAGGGAAGCTCTTCTCAAACTGCTCCTTGTTCTCGAATGGGTAATGTTGAGAGGCATATGGCATGCTTCCTGATTCAAACCAGCAGTCAAACACCTCCTCCACACGGCGAAGAACACCCTTTCCTTGCTTGCTCGGGATAGTGATCTTGTCCACCTTGTCACGGTGGAGATCAGTGAGCTCTCCTTCGTAGCCGCTGAGCTCCTTGAGCTCCTCAGCGCTTCCAATGGCAACAATCTCCTTGAAGTCGTCACTAACCCACAAGGGCAGAGGGGTACCCCAGAAACGGTTTCGGGAAATGTTCCAGTCTCGGGCGTTCTGGATCCAGCTCGAGAATCTTCTTTCTTTAACGAAAGAAGGAACCCAGTGTGACTCTTCAATACCCTGCAACATTGTGGGAATAATCGGGCCGATCTTAACAAACCATGCAGGCACGGCACGGTAGATCAAAGGTGTGTCGGACCGCCAGCAGAATGGGTAACTGTGAGTAATCTGACTGTCAACAACCAGACGACCGGCTGCCTTCAGGTGCTTGATGATTCCCTTATCGGCAGCTTTGACGTTCTGTCCCACGAAGTCACGGACCTCAGCCGTGTAACAGCCCTGTGGGTCAACGGGGTTGGGTGGCAGGCGCTCTTCGCTAATGACACCTCCCTCCATGCCAACTCTGTAATCGTCCTCACCGAATGCAGGGGCTTGGTGAACGATACCAGTACCATCATCGGCTGTGACGTAGTCGCTGTTCAACACACGGAATCCATGGTCCTTGAATTCTTCAAGGAAGTAGTCGAAGAGAGGTTCGTACTTCCAGTCCTTCATATCGGATCCTTTGAATCTGTCGACAATCTTGAATTTGGCCTTCTTAGGGTCCTTGTAAATAGTGCGAAGCAAGGATTCGAGGAGAATGTAGTTCTTTCCGGAGGCCTCGTCGTGAATCTTGATGTACTCAAAACCGGGGTTAACACAGAGACCGAGGTTGGAGGGCAAGGTCCACGGTGTAGTCGTCCATGCAAGCAGAGAAGTCTCGGAGTCACTCTTCAGAGGGAAGGACACAACGACAGCAGGATCCTGGACATCCTTGTAATTCTGTTGGGCTTCGAAGTTACTCAAAGGAGTGTTGAGTGCAGTCGAGTAGGGCATGACACGGTAACCGCGGTAGACGAGCCCCTTGTCAAACAACTCCTTGAAAACCCACCAGACAGACTCCATAAATCCAGTGTTCATGGTCTAATTTGAAAAGAAAGACAATATGTTAATACTCATTACCCAACGCCGGGTTCTGGTTCGACATCGAGGCTTACCTTGTAGTCATTGTCAAAGTCAATCCAACGACCAAGTCTCTCAATGGTCTCACGCCATTCAGAAGCATATCTCATCACAATAGCTCTGCACTCCTCGTTGTATTTCTCAATTCCGAGCTTTGAGACTGCCTCCAGACCCGACATGCCCAGCTTCTTGTCGATCTCGTATTCAATGGGAACGCCGTGGGTATCCCAGCCAAATCGCCGCTCAACATAGTGGCCCTTCATAGACCAATATCTCGGGATAACATCCTTGATGGTCGAAGCAAGCAAGTGTCCATAGTGAGGGAGACCGGTTGCGAACGGAGGGCCATCGTAAAATGTGTATGGCTTGCGGCCCTCGGAAAGCTCGACCTGTCTCCGAAAGGCGTCGATCTCTCTCCACCTCTTGAGGACGATGTCCTCCTCAGCCGGAAAATCAATGGACATGACGGGCGTGCTGTCGTGAAATCGTGGCTGGTCGTGAGATCGTGCAAACGGAGGGGGACCGCGGGGTAGATAAAAAGTGCAGGTGAGTCAGTCGGCGACCCCGCGACCATTTTTTCGCCAAGACTCTGCGTAACTTCAGTGCGCCCTGCGGGCCGCCCTTCGCTCGACATGTGTATGCAATTTTGGACTACATCGACAACTACATATACGGGGTATATAGGGTTATAGTGCGATCAATGTGAGGATACAGTGAATCTGACCATGTAAGATATGTACGGGTCATGATATGTTAATCCAATAAAGTCATCAAATTGGTATCCCTCTATTCATCGTCATCATCATCCTCCTCTTCGTTGTCCTCGTCATCGTCATCGTCTGAAACTTCTTGCCCAAGATCCTTAAGCCGTTGCTAGAGAGTCGTGAGTCATTGGTCAAGTCATAATGTCAATGAGGCTCTTACCTTGTCCTGTTCTCGCTTCGCTTCCAGGTCGCCAAACACAATCAAGAGATCTTCAAGCTCTGACTGCGCCGCCTGGCGAGCTTCTTCCTTTTGCTTAGCCTCCGTCTTGAACTTCTCAAGTTCAGCCTGGACTGCTTTGAGTGATTCGGCTGCCTTACGGGCATCGGCTTCTGTTGATTTTGCCTTGCTTTCAGCCTGCTCTGCTCGCTTTTCTAGCTCAGAGGTCTTGGAAGAATGTCCATCTTGCGCTGCTTGGAGATCTTTTGTGGATTTCTCCTGGGCTTTGGCAAGGTCGGATTGTAAAGCCTCAATAGTAGATTTAAGGCCGGTAACCTCGCTCTCATGCTGTTGCTTAGCCGTGATAATTTCCGATTGCAAGGTCTCTATTTGTTTGTTGAGATCAGCAGCTTTAGTTGTATGCTCCTCACTGGTCTTGCTGGCGTCTGACTTGAGATTTTCGATGGTGGTTTGTAAGGTAGCAACCTCGCTTGCATGCTGTTCCTTGATTTTGTCGGCATCCGATTGTAGGCCTTGCAATTTAGCCTGCAGCTCAGCAACCTCGCCTGCATGGTCACCTTTGCTTCTGTCGGCGTCTGACTCCAGGATTTGGATTGTGGCTTTTAGGTCAGCAATTTCGCCTGCATGCTCCCCCTTGCTCTGGTCAAATTCTGTCTCCAAGCTTTGGATTGTGCCATTCAAATCAGCGACTTCGCTAGCATGCTGTTCCTTAATCTTGCTGGTGTCTGACTGCAGGTTTTGGATCTTGTTCTTCAAATCAGCTATTTCACTTGCATTACTGTCCCTAGCCCCTGAAAGTTCTGATTCGAGTGCCTGAATCCTTTTCTGTAAGCCAGCCACTTCAGTTTCATAGCGTTGTTTGGCTTTAGAGCTTTTTTGCTCGTAGTCGGCAGAGGTTGTTTTCAGTTGTTTGTCTATAGCCCGAAGTTGCTCGCTGTGTTGCTTAAGCAATTCATTCTTGGTATGCTTGTGCTGCTCTTCTAATCTCGCCAGGGCTTGCTCATGGTTTTTCCGAAGCGCCTCGTTGCTCTGCTGTGTCTTAGAAGACTCCAAGGAGCTGGTATCTTTGGTCTTCTGGTGCTCAAGCCGCTCTTGCTCGAATTGGCGTTGCAGGTTGAGCATTTCAGATTCCAATTTCTGGACAACATGGCTCCGATCTTCAAGTTCAGATCGTAAGGAATCAACCATTTCGCGCGATACCCCTCTTTCGACTCCATTGGTTATCACTGAAATCTCGAGACCCGGTTCACGGTCAATAGCCCGTAAAAGCCGGCTGAAGTTATCTTTGAGGAATTCAATGAAAGTTCTGTTAAAGAAGATGTCGGGGAGTCCTCCATCGTATTGGGCTCCCACCGTTTGTGGCAAGACCTCAAAATCACGTACTAGTGGACACTCTCTAAATTTCGTTATCTTGTCGATATATTGCTCTCGTCCCATTTGCTCGATCAACAATTTGTGCAAGGTTTGGCGTGGTATAGGAGAATCCTTCGAGGAATATTCGTAGATTATCCCTAGCAGAATGGTGCAAAGACCGGGCAAAAGAACGTTGGAAACGCCACGCTGCTTAGTTTCTTGCAATAAGCTCTGGATGCTGCTGCCCTCTCCCAGGAAATCGTTCACAGCGTCGGGTTCTTCAAAAAGCCAACCGCAGAGCAGCATCAGATACCCAACAGATATCCTCTCGTCATCTCCTCGCTGGATACCAGTAATCAAATTGCCGACTATTGTCTGGATGCAAGTGATGACTTCTTCACCATTCTCTGCATCACCCTCGGTGACCTTCATGGCCAAAGCTTTTGACTCGGGATCCTCGAATAGCAATTGAAACATCAGGACAGAAGCCATCCATGTTTGATATGGATCGGCATTTCCGCGAGATTCTGGTGGGGTGAGCAAGACAGACAGTATGTTTGGAATTTCATCTTGGCCGCTGATGTGACCGTCGATCGCCCGGCGCAACACATGAATCCGAATTCCAGGATGATTCGCGAAAAAGGCATTTATACATTCACAGGCAGCAAGGCGCGCATCTAGCAGCTGAATGGAAGCGGGCTCGAGAGTAAGCTTCAGCAGAGCTTCAATAACGTTGATCCGCTGAAGTCCATTTGCCATGGCACCACCATTGGCTGCGTTATGGGGCTTTGAACCCCAGACGACCTCAATATCACCAAATTTCTCCTGCAAAGACGAGTTACCCCGGATCAAATCGGCGCATGTTGTCAATGCCTAGACAGATCAGCAAGGGAATTTGAAATGCGAGTGCGGTCTCTCGAACCTTCGATGTCACCTTTACACTAAACCTCTGACCAAATGCCGTACTTAAGACCTGCTCCATAACTCCATTGGTCCAGAAGGCCATCTGGTTAGCTGGAGTGTTGACCCCACCCCGAACTAAGAACAGCTGGATTATAACTAATAACCCCCAAATATTCTTGTCTTGATGAGCAAGAGTCCATTGCGGCGTAGGTTCGTCTGGCTCTTGATTGACATCGGCAAGGAGCATTGCCAGTCTTCTGATGCCACCTGTTTCCCTAAAATATGATTGATTGGACACGTTGAGTTTCAAAAGGTTGGCCAACAAGGAAAGGCAGTCTTCCACGACCTCCGATCCATGAGTCAAGGCACCCTCCGCTTCAATAAGAGAGAATATAAGATCAAAAGCATTTTCAAAGACAACAAGCTTTTGAAGTTCTTCGGAGTCGGGTGTCACGGCAATGAGCAACAGTAACGCTTCTGTTAAAATCCAAGATCAATTAGCAACGTTATTTCGCGACAGTATGACCTTTAACCGAAACAGCATACCATTTCGAACTGGCTCTCGAGCATCACCCAGAGCAGCAACTAATCTCGGAATTCCCAATGGTGCTGTGAAGATACATTCCTGTGTTCTTTCCGGTCGCGCACCAGAGATATGGGACATTAACTGTAACGAATAGAGGCGGGAGTAAAATTCCTTGGTTTCTAAAAGGTCAAGAAGAGCTGTAATATTATCTTGTCGCTTTCACCTTGTCAGCCTTGGTTCAGTATTGGCATGACATAGTAAGTACCTGTGTGAATTCATCGGCAAGCCAAAGAGCTATTTCATCAGATGCTTCGGGCTAAGGTAATGAAGTCAGCACTCCCAAGCTCGACTCATACATATAGGGCAGGAACAAACACTGTTCTCATCTGGGGAAAATAGCATCAACAAGGTCTCTAGGACCACCTTGATTGTATCCACATCTTCTCGGTCATTGCGGAGGCTGCTAATTAACGGTCGAAGCGCTCCTGATGCAACAGAGGCAGGATAGATCTTTGCAAAGCTCCTCAACCCTTGTATAGCCGCCCGTCTATCTTCCAGTAGTGTCACACTCTGCAACCTACTCGTGAGGGTGTTGATTGTATCCGTAGCCGTTTGTTTGGCCGGCGCTTGCGATTCGAGGATTCGAAACATCGCGACTGATAGATCGTACTTTCATGGTCACCGCCGACCGGGGACGTAGCAATTCGTAGGCATTGAACAGCTCAACAAAGACAGGAGGTTGTAATTAGCTCTGGGTTGGGTCGATCTCGCTGAGTTGTTCTCTCCGAAGCTGCAATTATTATTATGGGGGCAGACTGTCGTGGCCGGAGCGGGTGCCAAGCCTCCACTAAAAAGCTCCCGGAACCGCGACAAAAGAAGCGCCGAAAAACCCGCATTTTGCTTAGTCCTCCGCAGTCAGACGGGCCATTATTCTCATCGCAGAGACTTCAACTTCTACTGGTCTGCCAGTCGCGTGTTATTTTGGCTGCTATCACTTATATATTTGAACTGTCTTTTTGGTTTGCAACCCATGTGCTAGTGTTTGCGCGCTGTTTTTTTCTTTTTTTCTTTTCAGCAACCGAGCTGCGGAGATTGGTCGAACTACCTACGATCGAGTCGGCAGATGGAGAATATTGGCAGGACGTTTTGATTCCACACTATTGACTCTTTCGCATCGCCATCATGGGTGTTCCAGCGCTTTTCCGATGGCTCTCCAACAAATATCCCAAAATCATCTCCCCCGTCATCGAAGATCTCCCCTACGAAGTCAATGGCGAAGAGGTTCCGGTGGACACCACGCGCCCGAACCCCAATGGAGATGAAATGGACAATTTGTATCTGGACATGAATGGTATCGTCCATCCATGTACTCATCCAGAGGGAAGGCCCCCACCGGAGAACGAGCAGGAGATGATGCTGGAGATCTTCAAATACACCGACCGAGTGGTGAACATGGTTCGTCCGAGAAAGGTTCTGATGATTGCTGTTGGTATGTGGTGACTTTCTGCGATGAAAAGTTGTCTATCTCACCTTGAATTGGGGTGATAGCAGCTTCTATATTTGACAAATTCATGGAACAAAATGGCTAATTGGTTTTACTCCTATATAGATGGTGTTGCACCAAGAGCGAAGATGAACCAGCAACGCGCACGTCGATTCCGTTCTGCTCAGGAGGCCAGAGAGGCGGATGAGAAGAAGGAAGAGTTCCGTAAAATGCTTGCTAAGCAGAATAAGAACAAGGTGGAGCAGGATATCCAGGAAGAGGTCATCCAAAAGACATGGGACAGCAACGTTATCACACCAGGAACCCCATTCATGGACATTCTCGCCGCATCTCTGCGCTACTGGATTGCTTACAAGCTTAACACTGATCCAGCTTGGGAAAAGGTTTGGCTTCCATCAATCACTTGGTCAATTTGCACTTCTAATCTTTGACAGCTCAAAATCATCATTTCTGATGCTACTGTTCCGGGAGAAGGAGAGCACAAAATTATGGAGTTTGTCCGGTCGCAGCGGGCATCGCCAGAACACGACCCTAACACCCGCCACGTTATCTACGGTTTGGTAAGTTGATAAAACATCATCTACTCTTAAACATGCTGACATCAAATCTGCCAGGATGCCGATTTGATCATGTTGGGGCTTGCTACCCATGAACCTTATTTCCGAGTTCTGCGTGAAGATGTATTCGCCCAAGAGTCAAAGCCAAGAACATGCCGACTCTGCGGTCAGCAAGGTCATAAGGCTGAAGAATGCAAAGGTCAGGCAAAGGAGAAGAACGGGCAGTTTGATGAGAAGGGTAAAGGCTCATCTCTCAAGCCATTCATTTGGCTTCACGTCTCCGTTCTTAGGGAATATCTCGCTGCTGAGCTGTTTGTTCCGCATCAGCCATTCCCATTCGATCTCGAACGGGCATTGGATGATTGGGTTTTCATGTGTTTCTTTGTTGGAAACGATTTCCTGCCACATCTACCCTCTTTAGACATTCGCGAAAATGGTATCGACACACTTATCGCGATCTGGCGCGACAACCTGCCTATCATGGGCGGATACCTGACCGAAGATGGACACGTCGCTTTCCAAAGAGCCCAGATCATTTTACAGGGGCTTGCCAAGCAGGAAGACGCTATTTTCCGGCGTCGTCGGCAAGCAGAAGAGAGAAAGCTTGCAAATGAGAAGAGGCGGAAGCAAGAACAAAAGGCCCGGAGCGACGAACATGCCCGGAAGCGAAGAAGGAGTTCTCCTAGTTACGAGTCTCATGAACCTATTCCGAACAACCGATCCCGCGTCAACCCAGACATGGCCGCCCCCAGTGGAGTAGAACTCATCACCCCTGGTCGCGGAGAGCTGTCTAGGCAGACAAGGGAACAAACCCAGAGTATGGTGGTCAACCGTGGCGCGGTCTACAAAGCCAATATGGCCAACAAGAGTGCTGCAGCCATCTTGAAGAGCAAGCTTATGAAGGGTTCGCAAGACGAGGAAACCCCTGAAGACTCCAACGAAACCTCTACCGATGGGCCTGAGGTCTCTAATGACAACGCAGAACAAACTTCCCCTGCGGTTCTTGGTAAGAGAAAGGCCGATGAGGCGGAAGACAAAGCAGCGGAAACGGAGACTCCAAGCAAAGAAGCCAAAGAAGATGAACTTCCCCCCGATTCCGTCCGTCTTTGGGAACCAGGATACGCCGATCGGTATTACGAGCAAAAGTTTGGCGTCGACCCCCAGGATCACGAGTTTCGCCACAAGGTCGCAAGATCGTATGCTGAGGGGCTAGCGTGGGTGTTGCTGTATTATTTCCAAGGATGCCCATCATGGACATGGTACTACCCTTACCATTATGCACCTTTCGCAGCAGACTTTGTGGATATTGGCGACATGAAGCTGTCGTTTGAAAAGGGGACGCCCTTTAAGCCATTCGAGCAGCTGATGGGAGTTCTTCCGGCATCTTCCAATCACGCCATCCCTGAGATTTTCCACGAACTCATGAGTGACCCCAAGAGTGAGATTATCGATTTTTATCCGGAGGACTTTCCCGTGGATTTGAACGGCAAGAAATTTGCTTGGCAGGGTGTGGTTTTGCTGCCTTTCATTGACGAAACACGACTTTTGGAAGCCATGCACAAGAAATATCCCCTTCTCTCCGACGATGATAAACTTCGTAATTCCGTTGGTCGAGAAGTGCTTTTGATATCGGAAGGTCACCCGCTGTACCAGGACTTGGCCACCAATTTCTATTCCAAGAAGCCCGGCCCTCCGAAGTACAAGTTGAACATGCGTGTGAGTGAAGGTTTGGCCGGCAATGTTGAGCGCAATGAGACATACATCCCACACGGCTCCTTGGTTTCGTCACTAGAGGAATACGGCATGCCAAGTTTAGAAGATGATCGCTCTTTAATGTGAGTACAATTGTCATTCTTTTTTCAGTGTTCATTAAACTAACTATAAATAGGGTCAATTACGAAATTCCCAAGTCAAACCATATTCACAAGTCCATGCTTCTTCGGGGCGTCAAATTCCCTACTCCAGCATTAGACAATGGCGACATCCAAGCCACCAGGTCTAGGGCTCAACACTCAGGCAGGTCTTTTGGCGGTGCACCGTTCCGCGGAAGGGGGGTGGTCGCATGGATTATGGAGCCGGTCGACCAAACCCGTTTGCTGCACATCTCGACCCTGGTTTCCAGCCTCCCGGTGGTGGTGCTCAACAACCTTCCGGCTGGGCACCCCCAGTTCCTGGCATGGGTGGTTTCTCCAGAGGGCCACCTCCACCTCCTCGTGGTGGGTACCGTGGTTCTTATGGGGGTCAGCAGCAAGGATACCAACAGGGCGGCTATGGGCAGAGTGATTACTATGGTCGCCCACCCCAGAGCCAGCACGGATACCAGCAGCAGCAGCCATACTACAACCAACCTAATCAATACAACGGAAGACAGTCGGGCTATGACTCCAACGGATATAGAGGCGGTGGATATCGCGGTGGTGGAGGCTATCAAGGACGGAATCGGGACAACTATTCTTCACGTGGTGGTAGCGGTGGAGGATATGGCCGCTACTGATCTCATCTTCGAATCATGTATCTTCTACTGATGTCATTCATATCGATTGGCTTTGATGAATGGCAGTAGCACGACTGGGATGGAATGGAATGGCGTTCAAAGGTTGTACAATGTGATACTTTAGAAAACAGATCCTATATGCACAGGGCAGCTTGTTATGCTTATCATCAAGTTTCTTGTTGAATATACCATGAAAATCTAAGTTTAGCCCATCCCTTGCAAACACCATCTCCTTGAATATTTGGCGATGTCTTTCAATAGTCTTCCATAGTCCATCCACTGTGTAACGGTGATAAGCACGTGCCCCCCACCGGTATCGCCAAGTGCCGACGGAACGACATCGGAGGAACGGCGAGCGGGAATTTTTGCGACTGAGTCACTCTTTTGCTGACTGCTAAGCTGACTGGAATTCCTGGGGGTATATCATTGTGATCGCATCACGGGCAAGGCATTATCAATCATTATTATCTTCTCCATCTTCATTGATCAGAGAGCCCCCTCTTCTTTGATCAGGTCAGTCTCCTTCTGCAGTCATATACATTTCTAGGCCTCCCGCTGAGCCCCGCATCTGCAGATTAGTCCTTTGACTTCTCGGTGTGCGATTTCCACCCTCGTCGGAGTGAAAAAAAACACAATTGGAGGAAATCCTTGGGATCTTTCTATCCACAGAATGAACTGAAAAAGAGACAATTATTTCCGAATTGAAGGTTTCTCTCTAACTCCTATCCCCATCGCGAAGTCTCGCGTCCTTTTCGAGCACATCGCCCACAATGAGCGAACCCACCAGGATTCGCATCCTAGGTCAGGACAGCATAGTG
The DNA here is from genome assembly GCA_019976455.1 of Aspergillus sp. 'subgen. Cremei'. Classification (NCBI taxonomy): domain Eukaryota; kingdom Fungi; phylum Ascomycota; class Eurotiomycetes; order Eurotiales; family Aspergillaceae; genus Aspergillus; species Aspergillus sp. 'subgen. Cremei'. The sequence goes on from JAFBMR010000003.1 coordinate 3,069,289, forward strand.
GCTGATTTCGGAATCTGGCGAAACTATGTCGCCAAGGATCTGATCAATGACTGCCCCTCCACGACCTACGTCCTCATTACCGATACCAACATCGGTTCCATCTATACCCCCGGTTTCCAACAAACCTTTGAAGCTGCCGCTGCTACCGTTTCCCCCTCGCCCCGTCTTCTCGTCTACAATGCGCCCCCGGGAGAAGTCTCGAAGTCGAGACAGACAAAGGCCGATATCGAAGATTGGATGTTGAGTCAGAGCCCACCATGCGGCAGAGATACAGTGATAATTGCATTGGGTGGGGGTGTTATTGGAGACTTGACAGGGTTCGTCGCTGCGACCTACATGCGTGGTGTCCGCTTTGTGCAGGTTCCTACAACTCTTCTGGCCATGGTTGACTCCTCCATTGGAGGGAAGACCGCCATTGACACACCATTGGGAAAGAACCTTATCGGTGCAATCTGGCAGCCGTCGAGGATCTATATTGATCTAGAGTTCTTGGAAACACTCCCAGTGAGAGAATTTATCAACGGCATGGCGGAGGTCATCAAGACTGCAGCTATCTCTAGCGAAGAGGAATTCGCAGCTTTGGAAGACAATGCTGAGCTGATCATGAGCGCAGCTCGCAGCCAACCCCCTCGGGAAAGGGTCGATTCGACGAAATTCAAGATATCCTGAAGGCAAGAATATTGGCATCTGCACGTCACAAGGCCTATGTTGTTTCGGAGGATGAGCGTGAGGGTGGTCTCCGAAACCTTCTGAACTGGGGCCACTCGATTGGCCATGCCATCGAGGCAATCTTGACCCCTCAGATTCTTCACGGAGAGTGTGTCGCAATCGGTATGGTTAAGGAGGCCGAGCTTGCCAGACACTTTGGTGTTTTCAAGGGATCCGCTGTTGCTCGAGTTGTCAAATGTCTCACAGCCTATGGACTACCAACCTCTCTGAAGGATCAGCAGATTAGACGACTGACCGCTGGCAAGCACTGCTCTGTCGACCAACTCATGTTTTACATGGCCCTGGACAAGAAGAACGACGGCCCCAAGAAGAAGGTTGTTCTTTTGTCGGCTATTGGTCGGACCTATGAAAAGAAAGCCAGCGTAGTTCCAAACGAGGACATTCGCGTTGTGCTTGCACCCAGCGTCGAAGTATCTCCAGGCGTCGCAAAGTCACTCAATGTCACATGTGCACCCCCCGGGATCAAAGAGTATTTCCAACAGAGCACTTGTTCTTGCTGCTCTCGGCTCAGGCACTTGCCGTATCAAAAACCTTTTGCACTCGGATGACACCGAGGTCATGCTCAACGCCCTGGAGCGATTGGGCGCCGCCACTTTCTCTTGGGAGGAAGAGGGTGAGGTTCTTGTGGTGAACGGCAAGGGAGGAAACCTCCAAGCACACCCCAATCCCCTCTACCTTGGCAACGCCGGTACTGCCTCCCGATTCCTGACCACTGTCGCAACCCTCGCCACTCCAAGCAGCGTTGACTCGAGTGTTCTCACTGGTAACAACCGTATGAAGCAGAGACCAATTGGTGACCTCGTGGACGCTCTCAAGGCCAACGGTGCGGATGTTGAATACGTCGAGAAGAGCGGCAGTCTTCCTCTGAAGATCGCTGCTTCTGGTGGATTTTCCGGAGGAAGAATCAACCTCGCCGCTAAGGTGTCTTCTCAGTATGTCTCATCTTTGCTCATGTGCGCTCCTTATGCCAAGGAACCAGTGACTCTGAAGCTCGTTGGTGGCAAGCCCATCTCCCAGCCTTATATCGACATGACGACGGCGATGATGAGATCCTTCGGAATTGACGTGCAGAAGTCTACCACCGAAGAGCACACTTACCACATTCCCCAAGGCCAATACGTAAACCCTGCCGAATATGTCATTGAGAGTGATGCTAGTTCTGCGACCTATCCTTTGGCAATTGCCGCAATCACCGGTACAACCTGCACCGTCCCCAACATCGGATCCAAGTCCTTGCAGGGTGATGCTCGCTTTGCCGTTGATGTCTTGCGACCTATGGGCTGCACTGTGGAGCAGACTGATACCTCAACCACGGTGACTGGCCCCTCTGGTGGCAATTTGCAACCGCTTCCCAACGTGGACATGGAGCCCATGACTGATGCCTTCCTTACTGCGTCTGTCCTCGCGGCTGTTGCTCGAGGCAAAGAAGGAAACCACACAACTCGCATTTACGGAATTGCAAACCAGCGTGTGAAGGAGTGCAACCGAATTAAGGCCATGAAGGACGAGCTGGCTAAGTTCGGTGTCGTCTGCCGGGAGCATGATGACGGCCTTGAGGTTGATGGTATCGACCGCTCTAACCTACGACAGCCATCCGGTGGTATCTTTTGCTACGATGACCACCGTGTTGCTTTCAGCTTCAGTGTTTTGTCTCTCGTGGCGCCTGAGCCAACTCTTATCTTGGAAAGAGAATGCGTTGGTAAGACCTGGCCGGGCTGGTGGGACACTCTTAAACAGTTGTTCGCTGTGAAGCTCGAGGGACAAGAACTCAAGGAAGACGAGGCTTCAGCTCTTACCCGTCCTGACAAAGCGAGCGCTTCGATCTTCATCATTGGAATGCGTGGTGCTGGCAAGACCACTACTGGAAAGTGGGTTGCACGGACATTAGACCGCCCATTCACTGATCTTGACACCGAGCTCGAAAATACCGTGGGTATGACTATTCCTGAACTGATCAAGAAGAGCGGATGGCAAGGCTTCAGAGATGCAGAACTTACCATTTTGAGCCGTATGATGAAGGAGCGCCCAACTGGATGCGTTTTCGCTTGTGGTGGAGGTGTGGTTGAGATCCCCGAAGCCAGGCAGCTGCTTATCAACTACCATAAGACCAAAGGAAACGTTCTGCTCATTGTCCGTAATATCAAGGAGGTTATGGACTTCCTGTCAATCGACAAGACTCGCCCAGCCTATGTTGAAGACATGATGGGCGTGTGGCTGCGCCGTAAGCCCTGGTTCCAAGAATGTAGTAACATCCAGTACTACAGCCAGGGTTCGAGCCAACTTGCTCTTGTGTCGGAAGACTTTACTCGCTTCCTGCAAACTGTCACCGGAAAGTCCGATCATCTCAGTGCCATGAAGAAAAAGGAGCATTCTTTCTTTGTTTCTTTGACTCTGCCTGATCTCCGTCCCTCAGCCGATATTTTGAAGGCTGTCTGTGTAGGATCCGACGCCGTGGAGTTGAGAGTTGATCTTTTGAAGGATCCCTCTTCGGACGGTGATATCCCTTCTGCTGATTATGTGTCTGAACAAATGTCTTTCCTCCGCAGCCAAACCAGCCTTCCCTTGATCTTTACCATCCGAACCCAGGGCCAGGGCGGTCGTTTCCCCGATGATGCCCACGATGCTGCAAAGCAGTTGTACGCACTCGCATTCAGGTCTGGTTGCGAATTTGTCGATCTCGAAATCGCTTTCCCTGACGAATTGCTCCGTACCGTCACAGAAACGAAGGGCCACTCGAAGATCATCGCGTCCCACCACGACCCTAAGGGAGAGCTTTCGTGGGAAAACATGTCTTGGATCAAGTTCTACAACAGAGCACTTGAGTACGGTGATGTGATCAAACTTGTGGGTGTCGCGAAGAACCTCGATGACAACACTTCTCTGCGCAAGTTCAAGAGCTGGGCGCAGGAAGCTCATGACGTCCCATTGATTGCCATCAACATGGGTGATAACGGCCAACTTAGCCGTATCCTGAATGGCTTCATGACTCCTGTTTCTCACCCCAGTCTTCCTTTCAAGGCCGCCCCAGGCCAACTCTCTGCGACAGAAATCCGCAAGGGTCTGTCCCTAATGGGAGAGATCAAGGCCAAGAAGTTCGCCATCTTTGGTTCGCCCATCTCAGCATCGCGCTCCCCAATCCTTCATAACACCCTTTTTGCACAGACGGGTTTGCCCCATGAGTACACCCGGTTGGAGACCACCAGTGCCGAAGACGCCAAGGAATTTATCCGCTCCCCTGATTTCGGTGGTGCATCAGTCACCATTCCCCTGAAGTTGGACATCATGCCATTCTTGGATGAAGTCGCACAGGAGGCTGAAATCATCGGTGCTGTCAACACCATTGTCCCCGTGGATGCTGGCAAGGGCAAGCCTCATCGCTTGGTCGGCTACAATACCGATTGGCAAGGCATGGTCTTGTCCCTTCGCAATGCAGGTGTCTATGGCTCCAACGGTGAGTCAAGCGCCCTCGTCATTGGTGGTGGTGGAACCGCTCGAGCAGCCATCTATGCTCTCCACAACATGGGATTCTCGCCGATCTACGTTGTTGGACGAGATGCGGCCAAGCTCCAGGGTATGACCTCGACATTCCCCACCAACTACAATATCCAGATTGTGCAGGGCCAGGAGAAGTTGGGGAAAATTCCGGTTGTTGCCATTGGTACCATTCCCGCCGACCGACCGATCGACCCCAGCTTGCGTGAAACCCTCTGCCATATTGTGCAGCAAGCGCAGGAAGCCGACGGAGACGTTATTAAGGCTGAATCGAAAGCACCTCGAGTACTGCTAGAGATGGCCTACAAGCCTGCCGTGACAGCGTTGATGCAGTTGGTTTCGGACCGCGGATGGCACACCATCCCCGGATTGGAGACATTGGTTGGCCAGGGAGTGTACCAGGTGAGTTTCTACTGAGGCTATACAGGCTTATCGAAATATGATTGCTAATGTTTAAATGCAGTTCAAATACTGGAATGACATCTCTCCATTGTACAGTGATGCAAGGGTATGTTCTATTGATCATTTCTTCAAGGAAAATAATATGAAATACTAACTGTTTATCCTTTCTAGGAAATTGTTTTCGGCGCTTAAAAACCTACTTATGTCCATCCCATCGAGATTTGTTATCTTTTTGAGATTTTTCATTTTTCAACTTTCCTTAGAAAAAAGTGATTTCGGATGGATCTAAAAGCAACCCAAATTTTCCTCTGCATGTTTCGGGCATGGTTTATCTTCTCTTTTCTGTTTGCCATTTTGTCTTTACAACTCTACGGAGTAGATCTATTTTTATTATGATTGATTTATAATGGCCAGTAAACCGTTCTTCGTAGACAGACATAAATGAAAGCCTTTTGTCGCTTAATACTCGGCAATGAACTCGGCAATAATCTATAAGGAGCTCGTGCAATGCTGATTCGTCTGCATTCTGTATGTATGTACAATTTATTAAGCAGGCTCTGAAAAGAACATATGCAAGAATCTACTAGTGCATAGTTGACTTTTTTTAAGACCGCTTGGTTAACGTCAACCACAAATCTGTCCAGTAACCAATACCACCTTTGATGTTGAACCGAGCAGCAGGCTTGTCCTTGGGGACCACAGTTTTGTAGGAACGGAAGAACTAGAGACAATGTCAGTCTGGGTCCTCGTCTATCTCTGTCACATTCTTGGTTAAGACATACCTGGAGTGGTCCCTTGTATAGTTCCATCATCGCGATATCTTTGCCTAGACAGCCGCGGGATCCATATCCAAAGTTGAAATTGTATTTGGTGTACAGCTTCGCCTGCTCGGGATCCAGCCAGCGCTCCGGACGGAACTCTTCAGCGTCGTCACCATACAGATCAATGTCACGGTGTACAATGTATGGGTTGCATGTGATCTCAGTTCCCGGGGGCGCAAACTTTCCGTACAAGTCGAGGCCGGGCTCAGAGACGTAGCGCGGGAAGATATTGGGGGCAGACGGGCAGAGACGCATGGCTTCTTTCACACAAGCGGTGTAGAAGGGGAGGTGTTCGAGGACCTCACTGTACTGAGGAATTTCGGATAGGAGATTGTTGCGGTCTGCGGTGTCAACCTCTTCCATCATGCGTTTGTATGCTTCTGGGTGCGTCATCAGGTACTGAGTGAGGGCTTGGAAAGCAGTTCCTGTAGTATCAGCGCCCGCGAGCAAGACGAGCAGGACCTCTGCCTGAATGTATTCCATATCCAGGGGCTTTCCGTCTTCTGTGCGAGCTTCAAGGAAGGTTTGAAGAAGATCGACCGGAATTTTCTTGTTTTCTTTAATGTCATTCAGACGCTGGCCGATCAACTTGTCACGGAAACGCATCAAAACACCGATTCCAGAATCGTCGGCCGGAGTCGCAACCAGGTATTTCTTCATGAATGTTGTCTTTATCCAACTGGTGAAAGGGTGTAGACGGGCGAGGAGACCAAAAGCAGGAAGACCATCGTGGAAACCTTCGATAAGACCACCGACATCTTTGCCTTGGTCGATAAATCCGAAGGGGACGCCGAAACCGATTTCACTGATAACGTCGTATACCAAGAATCTGTTGTTGGGTTGTCTTGTCAGATCATCCGATCGATGCCTTCTAACGGAAAATTAGGGCCATTCGTAGGGAACTTACACTGTCCACCATGCAAAGTCAAATGGGGTGCTGGACTGAGCAAACTTTTCGTCAATCTTGGAGAGCCAGTCCTTGATTTGAGCGTCTATCATTGGCTCCGTTTTCTTCATGTTGGAAAAGCTGTACGGGCCTGCAATGTGCTTTCTGAAAGTCGCATGGGTCTTGTGCGATCTCATGTTAAACAGACTCTCTGTCTCTCCAAAACTTCCAGTAATATAATGACTGGTCTTGTCGGCATTTCGGTGATAGATTTCGGGAAGCTTTTTAGAGTCGCTGACCAGCAGCAGCGTAGGAGTGATGCGCACAACAGGGCCTACATTTGGACCATAATTAGCAATGAAAAGATTCCATAGATCTTCTATTCGTCATACCATATTTCTTAGTCAGTTCATGAACTACAGGTACCTCTGTCCCGCGTAAATTGTGCCATGTAATCCAAAGTCTAGTAACTCCTCCCCAGAAAGGACCAGGGAAGATAGCCAAAGGGTGAAAGAAATGGTAGTATACAATCTTGTAGACGAATTTGAGCGCAATATATGCAACAAACCCGAGGATGACAGAGGTCACCGTGACCTGGGACAGAAAACTCTCCCCAAAACCCATAGTGTCAACGGAAAGTGATCAGCCCAGGAAAGATTGAGCGAAACATTTCGAGGGGCAGACCAGGATGGTCAGGGATTATAAGAAATATCATAAGAAATAGTTTCTCTGGAGACGGGCATGATGGCGACGACTGGGTCCAGAATGGATCAACTCGTCTGGTGTCCTCTTCTAACCCCTTAGCTGCATATATTACCAACCTCTATGCCTTAAGTCGAGGCTCTAGCAAGCAGCAAGCAAGGTCAATGGCTGGAAATTTGACACTACTCAGGAGATTGAGAGCTCATACGGTCACTGTGGGAAGCCCCGGGTGAACGGTCTCATTCCGGAACGGCACTTGTGAGACCTCACACGTTCAAGCCAATAGCACAGTAGCTCTTGAAAATGATCAGGTTGCTCGACGAGGTAAAGATCATCTAGTTAGATAGACAGGATGTGTTAGTCTGTCTGTCATATCAAGTCGCAGGATGTGAGAGAGTGGGGAGGAATGCCAGTAGTGGTGCTTTTAGAGAGGAGGGGAGGGGCATCATTCAGCACTACCAGGTAACACGGCTGATCAATTCCCTTTCTCATAGCCACATGCACAATGGCATTGGCGCAGTTCGTTATCGAATTGGCGTCGTGGTGATTGGAGATGGAGTCTGGGAGGGTCGAGAGTGTCGAGGTGGACCAACAGAAGCGGGAGTGGAAATCATCTCCTCCTCTCCGTCTCCCTCTTTTCTTCTCCACTCCCGCGATGGAGTCACGTTTCAACGGTCACCACTTTCTCCATGACTCGTTTTTCGGCTTGATTTCCATCTATAGACATTGGTCCCTGATTATGGAGTATAATGGTGATATGAGCATTGTTGTTGGATGTTTAACGGGATTGTTGGCAATCAGACACTGAGAGAAAGTACTGACAACCAACGGCTTCTCCGCTGTCATTTCAGCTGTCATGTGCTAACTAACTTTCTGGTTAAAACTAGTATATACACTATCATTGATCTTGCAGTTGCCTTCTCCTATTAGCAGGCTGTCTGGTGCTGCGGTGCCATCTTCGAGGGCATAGGAATTCTCCACTACAGTCCTCATGATTCTTGAACATCCCGAGAGCCAAATCTAAACCTTGTCGATGTTTCATAAGCCAAGGAGGATGGCAGATGGTGGATAACGGACGTTGAGACTTGAACCTTTAGGGGCTCTCGGTCTCCATTGACAACCAAGACCATTCCCCAGCCGTCCACTTCTACGAACTGCTGTCCAATGTCCAGTTCTGCGCACATACACAATGCCAGCAACGGTCTGGCTGGTGGATATTCACCCAATGATTCCGATATTCTGATCCACTTCGAACGGAAGAAATGTGAATTCGTCCGAGTGGTTATTGGCCGGTGGGATAATAGTGCATTATTGGGAATTTGCGACAACGTGCCTATTTCGAGGTCCAGCCTCATTTCGACCAGCTTTCGCAGTGATCAGCAAAGGATTGTTTCTATTGATACCCCGTACTCACGCCAAGTCGCCAACATTAATTGATGGAGGCATGATTAGCAATGAGGTCTAGAAATGGAATCGCGGGCTGATCGTGTCAATCAATCTTGGACTGTCAACGACTCAACGTCCGTTAAGACGACAACGAAACTAAAAAGTCCGCCCTAGCCCTAGGCCGGTGACAAGCGGCCTAAACACGAATTTAAAACAATTTCGCCAACAGGAAGTAAAGCCGGGGGATCCAATTCCATGCATGACTCAAAAACTACTGGCGTGCTGCGCCAGGTGATTCGGTGTCATTCGGGGATGGATGCTTTCCTTGGTCTTCGAGTCCGACCGTACAGAAAAGTACTTTTGTTGCGATTGTATTAAAAATGGTCAGTGCCTCGCTGTCTCCTTTTATCAGCAGCTGTCATCGTTGACCGAGGTAGCTGACAGAAAATGCTCGGAGCGTCAACGACTCTGGAGATGAAGTCACCAAGCAACGTGAAATAAGCCGGTCCATAATCCATGTCAACGACTGGGATTCTTAATTCTTAACAAAGCCAGCAATTCTTATCTCTTGCAGGGTTCTGCACGACAATAACATTATTCTGCAGGGGGCTTATTGTTCCCCTTTTCTTCTCGGAAAAAGAAACTGGCTTCTCATTTCCACCGACACCTCAGCCATTGCGAATACCTTGCAAGGCTACGGCCATGTAGACGCTAGCAAAAGTTTAGTGGCGCCTCTTGAGGTAAGCGATCGATCTTCACAGCAATAAAATTAAACATGGTACTTTTCTCGTCTAGCCTCCTTAGTTTCTCTCCCCCGATCAGTCCGACTTGAAACGACGAATGGTGAAAATCTCTACTCCACCCTTAGAGATTTCCGGCAATGGCCCTCCGCCTTTATTTCCGATCCATGAAAGCCACCTGCCATCCATGGTAAATTCATTTGCTGGAAAGAGAAGTTTTTCGTTTCAACTGAAACAGAGAATGTTTGCCCTGAACTCTCCACCCCATTGCCATGTGCTGTTGGCTTTCAGCAGCGAAGCTTGGCATTTTGCATTCTGCGTTTGTCGACGACTTTCGACTTGTAATATGACGGGAAGACACAGTAGTGTTCGAGTTTGATCAGAACTAATCCTCTGCAAGATTATCTCGAGACTGGTCTCAAGATACCCCGAATTCGAAGTTCTTGGAGGTCCTCTGTAGAGTACCTTAACATACACCAAGTATCTCAACTCCGTACGCTATGACACTACACGTCACAACTTTGTTAAGTCGAAGTCATCTCCTACACTTCCACATGACAAATTTTGCAAAGCCCCTCAACTTTGATGAGATGATGTATCCGATGAGCTTTGGGAACTCTTTCATAGTCCGGAAGAACCAACTCGTTCGTGATTGAGTTCAGGGCGGTCCGAGGTCCAAGCCGAGAGGAACGATATGAATCCATGGTTAATGGTGGAGCTGTTCTTTTGAGGGCTGAAAGTACGAACATGTGAGGAGCTGTTGCTCGCATGATCAGTTCAGGGCCATAATCAACAATTTCCTCGAGCTCACAATTTGTCGTATCTGCGACTGAAAGTTCAGGTACATCCAAGAAATTTGGAGAGAAAGTACGGGCCCGAGAGACTGGAAGACTAGTGAAATCTAGCGATGATGATATCCAGATAGACTGATCCTGGCCTCGCGTAGTGAATTCCTAAATGAGACATTGGCATCCAAACTCGCATCGAGGCCTTTTAGAACTGTTATTATTATTGGCATATGGCCAGAAAATGAGCCAAAGAGGGGCATTTCTTTTAGCCACGCACAGTAACTCCAGCGACTCCAGCGACTCCACCGGTGCCTCCATCTCAGACGATCGATTCATCCATGGTCCAAGTCACGATTCGTGTCGATGGCGAACTGACTCAATCTGCAATTGCCGATCTTTTATGTGAATCTTGGTTGGTTATTGTGGTGTTTTTTTGACTGAATGCCGATGCCGTCGGGAGAATGTTTACAATTTACAACATTTTCTGCGGAGTAATTAACAATCTATTCAGGCACTCGTGGACACTCGCAAGTCACATTCGAATAGATACTCCGAATACACCTATCGAACTATTCTAATCCCCGTTAGATCCGATCCAACAGGAAATGATCAACGCCAGGAAAAATTCCCCGGGGGGGGCTTTAATTAGCCCCAAACCACCAGCCGTTTTTGGCTGCAGGAGGCGACAAGGACTGCTTCAATGAGAAGAATAATAGCAGCACATATTCTTCTTCCTTGTTTCCGGGTCCGCAGAGAAACGTTTGCCCCGTTTATCTCGGAGAATCGATGGAGTTGATGCGTATTGCGGATACGGCGTACAGTGTGGACATGGTCAATCATCAAGTAATGGTATCTACAGAGAGGAAGTAGAAGATCCAGAAAAGAATGAATGCAATCAGAAGTACGGTACCGATAGTCAAGATTACTTTTCTTGTCTATCGCTTTTTCTTTTCTTTTCTTTTTTTCTTTGCCAAGGTGGATTGCAGTAGTAGATGTATCGAGTACCACCCCTACTACAGCCTCAGCTCTGCATCCAAGCGGAGTTTTCCTGGTGGATCTAAGGCAGCCACAGATCTTTTTCCTTTCTTCCTTTGTTTCTTTGCTTCTTCTTTCTTTTCTTTTTCTTTCGATTTTTTATCCAAGGAGAGCCCGTCGTTTTCTTTCTTTTCCTAGATTTTTTCTCTGCGTAGGCGATGTGAATTAGGCTCACCATTCAAGAATCAACGATAAGAAATCTAAAGAGGAGGAGAAAAGCTTCATCATGGCCAGTTCGCAGAGCCCCGTGGTCTCGGGCATCGCCATCGCCTTTGCCGTTCTCACCTTTATTGTGATTTGTCTTCGACTCTTTGCGCGCATTTATGTGCTGGGGAAGATGGGCCTGGATGACTGTAAGTTTTTCGATTGCAGAGTTGTCATCTTCAACTAATATATTTAGATTTGATTATCGGCGCTTGTGTAAGATTCATCTTTACATTCACTCACCGTCAGCTCAGACTAACAGAACAGCTCTTCTCGTGGGCGTTTGTTGCTGCGACTCTTGTTGGTGAGTTTCCCTCCCTCTTCCACTCAACACCAACACTGACAGTTGAAGCCGTCAAGAATGGTCTGGGAAAACACATCGGCGACACCGACAAGTCTCTGCTCATCACTTATTCGTTTGTATGCTCATCTTACTCACCTGCTCTCCTCATCTCGCCAAACTAACCTCTCAGGCTGTCTGGCTCAGTTCCATGTTCTACCTGGCCTGTCTCGGTTTCGTCAAGACCTCAGTGCTCTGTTTCTACACGCGACTGGGAGATCGCACTCTGACCCGGATGTCGTATGCCATGATGGGCGTCATCACCGTCCAGGCCGTCTCGTTCGTCTTGACTGCTGCCTTTCAGTGCTCGCCCATCCACGACGCATGGACCGGTTCGACGCCAGAGAGCAAATGCATCAACATCAACGTCTTCTATCTGGCCAACGCTGCACTCAACATCTTCACTGATCTGCTCACCTACACTCTCCCGGTCAGAGTCATTCTCAAGCTTCAAATGCCGCAGAAACAAAAGATCGCGCTGGCCTTTATTCTCTGTCTGGGTCTATTGTGAGTCATCCAACAGAAACCTATAGCCTATGACCTACCTACTAACTCACACAGCGCCTGCGTCTCGTCCATCATCCGAATCACCTATATCCCCGCGATGCTCACATCCTCCGATTACACCTACGCAATCAGCGGCGCCATGTACTGGTCCGTCATCGAAACCAACGTCGGCATCTTCGCCGCCTCCATCCCCTCCTTCAAAGCCATCGCATCGCGCTTCCTCCCCCGTCTTGTGGGCGAATACTCGAGCGGACGCAAATACGGCCCCTGGTCCGGCAACACCGACCCGAAGCGATACTACGGCTCGGGCTTCTCGAAAGTCCGCGACCAGAACTCGGTTACTATGCAGACTCTGCGCGGGAAAGACGACGATCCCGAGGGTGTGATGGGAACACAAATCAATACTGGGTTTGGGGGGGACAATTCGAGCGAGGAGAGGATTATTATCCCCGAGGGCAAGATTCTTACCCAGACGCAGATCTCGACGAATGTGGAGGTTCAGGATTATGAATTTTCGACCTCGCCTGAGCGGCGTCATTAGGTATGTTTTCTGGTCTGGTTTATATATAGAGCTGGGCATGGCTAATGGGGCTAGTTATCTGGTCGACAGTAATGCGCTGGACGTCAGACTGTCACTTTCTTTTGTTCAACTATCGTGGCTAACCACCATCCTATATCCATCTAAACGACGGCCATAATAACCGGTTGGAGGCGATTGCTTATGCCTTTATACCCTTTTCTTAACACTACACATACATTATATACCCTACCATTGGCTATTGGCCATCACTATTCTTCAATTCAACGACTGACACTAACCTTTACCTTCAATTATATCTTTTTTTCCTTTCTATTCTCTATCATGTTCATAACTTCGATTCCAATTATGGCATCAATCCCAAGCCATCCACTGCTAGATCAATGATGTACTATATATATCTTATCTATCTATCGGTCTTCCTAGATCAATACAACGAAAACGCTACGTATTGTGGTGTTATCACAGACCATCTGTTCATTTCGAGTAACAATGCTTATTGGACCCTTGTGGATAAGTCCATCTTCATCATCTGATTAGATATTTGAATTAATTGATGACTAGGATAAGCGTGTAGTCATCATCACCCATAATTAGTTCATAGAATGTTTTATACTTCTCATCTTCCAGTCTGACATAAGCTACTACCTTACTCTAATTAACATCAGCCAAGTAGATTAAGGAATTGGGGGCTGATCGACGATATTAAATTAATCGGGTATATTCTAATCTGACTCTAAAATTTTTTTTCTATGGTGATGCTGTATGGCCCCATTGATTATATTAGCCTCACCTCATTCTGAAAAATGAGACCACATTTCTATTTCCTATCATCATCATACCACTGGAATAGACTAGGCTATATCTAGCCTACTCGTAACTCTAAAAATGTATACAATCAACAGTACAGCTAGAATAGGCACTGTATCAATACTGATATTCTCATACCTAATTCAAACACATATTTTCAATTCCATTTTATTCCATTCAATTCAATACGAAACTATCTACGTATCACTACGTCCTCGTCAAGACATTCGTCAGTTGGTACGTACGTTGGCGGTCGACTCGACTTACAATGTCTTGTCTTGTCATGTTACTTTGTTTAGCTAAAAATAGCCGGGCTGACGCACAAGACATGTTTCACTTGACATAACTACCAGATAGACAGATAGACAGATAGACAGACAAAGACAAAAAAAAAGTAGGCAGATAATAAAAAAACAAGGCAGATAATATTTAGCTATACTACATGCAGCATTCCGTGCATATCTCCTGTTGTGAAATCTGAAATATCTGAAGTTTGTTGAGATCTCGGCATTTTGTGGCCAAATCCCGGTCTAGACGGGCCGATGGGGGTCTGGACCGATGGGCTGTGCTTTAACATGTATACTACTGTGTTGAGGTGGTATTTTGATATTCGAGTAGACTAGCAGGTGACTACGATATCATTCACATGATTCAATTAGAATATATTAGTCAGTAGTTAGTAGAATACTGTAGAATGGAAGAGAATAGTGGACCAGTGCACACAGTACAGAGTACTCCGTAGCACGGAAAGAACATCATCCAGTCTTGGATCATCCATGTGATACATACTAGCCAGTAGTCAGTCAATCGGGCTATATTCGGAGACTGCGGAGGAAACAGCCGTCGGTTTCCCTGGAATGGCACTATCAATGCAGACTGTCAGAATGTCAGATGTTGGCAGGTGACTCCGGACTACGGAGCACGGCCTGATGTGACTCTATCTGCCGAGTCGAGTCAAGGCATTGACATTCTGTCGAACTAGTATAGTCTGTCTAGTGTCTAGTATGTCTTACTTAGATCTACGATTGTGTGATTCTGTCGGCTGTCCGTGTTGACTGTTGGGCTGGGCTGGTTGGTTCCGTGTTGCCGAGATCTGCATATGGCCTATGCGGTTGACTGTTGACTGTTGACAGGTGGATGTCCGGAGAAGTTCCAGGTTGTATTCCGAATGTATATGTATTGAGATGCTCGAGTATCTGTATATCTCGGTATACAAGTATATCCACTTGCCGTACGGAGTATATCAATGCCTAGCTGAGCAGAACAGAGCAAGCTGACGGTCGCACTCCGTCAACCACCTCCAATCATTCCATCTTCACCACCCCGATCATCACGATCATCGATCTATGAAAAAATTTTCATCTGCACGAGTCTACAATGGTGAGGACGAAAAACTTCCCATTCAAGAATAGCCAAAACATCCTCAACAGGGATCACTGCAAGCCTCAGGCTCTCGCAGACCCTGATTGGCCCGTTCACCAACGCAGGGGCCAAAATTAGAAAGCTTCCAGAAGGGCCGTCGAACCGGAAACTCCGAGGCTAAGTTTTTCTGTGCAGTAGCGCTCCACCCTAGCGTAAACTTACAGCCTTGCATTACGGTACTGTATGTGTATTTGTAATACAACACGGAGCAGACCCACCCGCACGCAGCGATTAGACCTTTGTGGCTGTGCTAGACTTGCAGCTGCGGCCCAATCACGGCGACGATCGGGGATGTTGGAAGGAGAGTAGAAGGAAAATTCTGCTTCGGTGCATATGTTAGTTCTGCCTGGGTATCTGTGTGTCTGCTGCTCTGCCATGTGTTTTTGCTGGGAATGAAAATCCCGTGTCGCACGATTAGGTGCTGACCTGGAAAACGCTTTTGCCAGACTATCGGGTTTGACGGGCCAATGATTCTGAGCCTAAACTCCGTATGTCCGTCTGCCAGATGCCGTCCCATATTTCCGTAGTAAACTATGACTCCTACCAAAGTGCGTAATCGGAAACTGAATCATTGGAAATAATCAGGCAGACTCCATTCAAAACCAAAAATCAGATAGTGATCCCCCGGATTCACAGTCATACCTCCACAGAGGGTCAGACTCGGACTCAGATTGCCCGGCTGAGCGGGTCTCAGCCCTGTTAAAGTTGCTACAAGACTGGGTCGAAGCTAGCTGTGAACTCTGATCGTATCAAATCAATATGGAGCAGCCTGGTATTTCAGCTTCGTTAATCTGTATGTCTTGATTGGGTGAATCCCTGAGATCTCGCCACCATCTCAGCTAACGTCAATATGGTACTTACTTGCTGGATCTTGCGTGGCCCTCGTGGGCTGCTGCTATGACAGGTAGCTTAACGTAAAGATTAAAGCCCCATGTGTATATCTGAGACATGGTCTGTCTGGCATCCTATCGTTACCTGCAGGCGAAATAATGGGGTTGACAGTACTCGTAATTCTTGCTTCATCCCAACATTCCCCTATCCATGTGACCAGGTATATTACAAACCATTGGCATTAGGCAATAGACAAGGCACCTTGAAAAAAAGTAATGGATGAGTCAATCAATCGGCCATGAAGAGTCCGTCTTCCGACCAAGAATCCCTCCTCGCATCAGCTGATCATACACATTCTAATCCCCAACTAATGCACATGGTCGATTCGAGATATCCTATACGATCAATACGGCTACGACCGGCCGAAGCAGGTTTTTCTTCTTTTTTTTTTGATTCACTAAGGTCAATTCTCGGTGATTCATTCCGTCAACGACCTGCATACAAGGGACATGCGATAAAAAGCCGAGGCTGCGGCTTTGCTTGGCTGAGACTAACTCCGAGCCTTCTCCGCCCTAGCGCCCAACGGTGTACAAACTACGGACGAACAGGAGGAACTTGTCCGTAAAATCCTTGATGGTCACGGAATACTGTAGTCCTTGCTGGAAATATGCCGTATGCAGGATGCAGTTTATGGAATAAATGCTATCATCATGACAGATTCACGGCCAACTCCGTCTGGGGACGGGAATTATTTGTTGGGAATACCCATGGGGTAGTACACTAGCCACATATATGTGGCGCAGGGGTTGAATGTGCTGGATATTGTGGCTTGTACAACTCATACCCTAAGGTATCTACATAGGCATGTAGTATCAGCATGTAGTACTCCATAGTGGGCATCTACTCCATATTTCACACGGGATACTCTAAATGGTAGCCCAGATATTATCAGTACGATTGACAAAGCTGAGCCGAGTTCCCGATCGGGGGGCAGATCTGATCTTCGCTGCTGTGCTTCCTGAAGAGGGATGTGGCTTAGCCCTTGACAAAGCCAGACCATTATTGGCGAAATCGTTCCAAAAAAAAATTCAGCAGACCCACTATTGCGACTAAATCGAGCAGACCTGGAAACTGGAATTGTCTCTACCGTTGTGATAATAATAAAAATAAAATACAATAACACAAGAGATATCATATCATATCATATCAATACTAATCCATACTAATCAATATCACTAAATTAGATAATCAAACCGTGGATGAAACTATGAGAAATAAAAATAGACAATCTGATCTACTCCTGGGTAATCGGTACAGTAAGCATCAGCAAAGCAGAACAGCAGCAGAATCGGATCGGCCGACATTTATTAGTATGCAGCCAGCGCGGTCGGGGCAGGAGATCGTGGCTGATCGCAGAACAAGCAAGAAGCCACACGAAGCAACTGGAGACGGCAGCAAGGAGGACAGCGCATTTGTGGCTGATGCTCTTCGCTCCAAATGGCAGACTCAGTTGCTGTTCCCTGCACGGACCTTCGGTGCCGGCCGGAAGGTGGACTGACAGCGCTGGAGGGAGACCAATCAACCCCGGACGCTGTCGATCGGGCTGGACTAGTGGAAAGTGAAAAAAAATAAAAAATAAAAAACAAAAAAATAAAACAAAAAAAGGAAAAATAAAAAAGAAAAATATTTGTAACGTATCGGCCGTGGACTACCGTACTAGTGGTAATTCCGTCGCATCGGCGATACCGCACTTTACGACTGGCTGGTACATCTCATACCATTCCCAGCGGATGGACGTCATACCTCACTCATAATAAAAGACTAGACCTCTGCCTCTCCCTCCATCTTGCTTCTCCCTTTTGTAATACTATTCTAATCCTCAACCTCAGAGATCATTCTTTATTACTCCTCCGATCATCTCTGATTCCAAATCTTATCCTTCTCAATTGTTAATCCTTCCTTCTTTCGATTATCCCTCTATTTTATCTTCCGTCCTTCCGCTTCTTACCTCATCCCCTCACTCTGACTACAACTTGTAAGAGTCACCACTCCGGATCCTAATCCACCCTCGACCCATCCCACTCCTCTCTCTGGTCCGAGTCCTTTATTGGGAGTCGATTCCCAGGCTGACTTTCTGTTCCAAAGGTTCTTATCAACTTTAACTTGTACGGATTCCCCGGATCGGGTCCTCTTGTCTGCCCGACGTTTCCAGACTCTTCCAGCGCTTCGCACCACCTTTGCACCGCCATATGCCACTTTGACTTTCTGATCAGGAAATCTTGCTCCGTCGGGACTCTTTGGGGCCGCTGGTGCCATCCTATTATATAAACTCTCGAGCCTCTCCGGTGGCAAACCATCATACCCACCTGGAAAGCAACACTATGCTCATGTACCCTTCTGTACGTAAGGGTCTCATCACCGAACCAACTTCTGTTCCGTTCCAGGACACCGTTCGCATACAAGACGACCACTTCCTCCCTGAGTTTTCCTACGAGGTCTCGTGCTTCAACCAGCAACCCCAGCCGAGACTCGACTCGCCTTTCCATTACCACCACCACCAGGACTTTCAGTTCTCTCCGCCCTCTTCCACGCCCTCGTCTCCCACGTTCTCCTCGCCTTCCTCTTCCATCGCTTACCCTCCGACTACTGCCGTCGCGTCCGATTATCCTGCCGTCTTTGACGGCCACACTTCTCTCGAGGCTCCTTCGATGACACCCGTATCCTCCTACAACCCCTCCATCCACCTTCAGCAGCCTGCGTCGCCACCGTCTTCGCAATCATATCTTCCTCAATATTCCCAGCAATATTTGATTGACAACACCCCCATGTTGGCGCAACAACAGCCCGTCGCAAACAGTCACTGGGAAGGCAACTTGCAGTTGCTCGGCCCTGCCCCCGTTCAGAACGGTTTCCAGCGGGTATCGCAGCTCCAGGACTCCCAGAAGAGGTCTTCGCCTAGTGCATCGAGTCGCTCTGCCAACTCCCACCGGAGATCCAACAGCTCTAACGTTTCCAAGCCGCTGCCTACGCCTGTGCAGACTCCCGTGCAAAATTCGCTGCTGGCCACTCCCTTTCAGAACTACGACCCGTCTTCGCATGATGGTAGCAACGCTCACGCAGAGCTAGCTATGAGACGGGCAGTGATGGAACAGCAGAAGCAGCACCACCAGCACCACCAGCACCAGCACAGCGACTACTCTTTGGCTCCTTCAGTTTCGACTGTCAGCCACAACTCGCCTGTGACTCCTCAGACAAGCTTTGACGAGCTCGACGATGCGTCCAGGGCGATGGCCAATGGTGAGAACCGAGTTCCCGACGTAGACAACTGGATGGATAAATACTTACATATCGATGCGTTCTCAGAATATGGCAACCAAACCGGAAACAACATGATGGGCATTCCCAAGTTGAACCGCACCATCTCAGATATCTACCAAGACGAACTTTACAATCCCGCCATCATGTCTACGCCTCAGGTCTCCAAGCAACAATCTGCCGCACAGAACATGTTGACACCATACCGCAGCGTCTTCGCAGACCGACTCCAGGCTGCTAACCAGGGCCACATGTCTGCACGATCACAGTCTCCCGCAGTGCCCATCAACCGGGCCCATTCGCCCTTCAGACAGAACTCGCCTCTTGCGGGAGAGTTTGGCAACATGCCGCAGCCCCAGATGGCTACCAGCGTTCCTATGTCTCAGAGCACCAGCATGAACATGGGCCAGGTTGAGCCAAAGACCATGTCTCCCAAGGACGCACTGTTGGATTTCAATGAGGGCGAGGATGCCGCTATGCCACCATTGTTCCCATCGAACCAGGCTGATTTCAACTTGGGCGACACTCTGGGACTACGACGCGAGAGCTCCTCTTCCTTCCGAACTACTCAGAACTTTACTACGATGGAGTCGTTCCCTGCTCAATACGCTACTCACGGTCTGCCACAGCAGTACCAAATTGCGCAGCAACCCCAAGACAGACGGTCATCGTCTCAGCAGCAGCAGAACAACTTCTTGCAGCACACACCCGAGTTCCCTGCCTCGCTTCCTACCCTGGAATCCACTGGCAGCGAAGTTCTTCCTAGTACGGAGATCACTTCGCCGCAGCAAGCGCAGCGGGTTCCGATCAAGCAGGAGATTACGCGACCGACTGATACCTCTTCGGACAGTGGTACCTACACATGTACGTATCACGGCTGCACTCAACGGTTTGAGACCCCGACCAAGCTACAGAAGCACAAGCGTGAGGCCCACCGTCAGACCACTCCAGGGGGTCACCTGGTTGGGCGTGAACCTACATCGCGCAACTCTCAGGCCGGTCCCCACAAGTGCGAGCGGATCAACCCATCTACTGGCAAGCCATGCAACTCGGTCTTTTCGCGACCCTACGATCTGACACGGCACGAGGACACCATCCACAATGCCCGTAAGCAGAAGGTGCGCTGCCACCTGTGCACCGAAGAGAAGACATTCTCGCGGAACGATGCATTAACTCGACACATGCGAGTGGTCCACCCCGAAGTCGACTGGCCCGGCAAGCAAAGGCGGAGAGGCAGGGAGTGAAGCGGATGATGGAGTAGACACCATCTGTTCATTTCCTAGCATGACAGCATCCTACCGCAGAGCGACGAATAGGATGACCTGGTCGAGCGCCCTCTTTGCTGCGAGCTCCACCGCCTGCAGTTCTTCACCATGACTCAAGATGACGAGCACCAGCCTTCGACGTCATGGACTATTCCCAATCCAGAAAGGACTCGCTAACGGGGCCGGATCGGCGGGCTCAGTTTCTGTTTCGGGACTAAGGGCCTTGGGGCCTTGAGGCCTGAAATATGGGGTATGACATCATTGCGAGTTTCCCTGACGTATTCCTCGACACTATCGGTCGTTGCGTCGATTTGCATGGAGACCCTCTACGCTTCCACCTCTTTCCTTCCTCTTTAGAACATCTTAATGACGCATCACTTTTTTCCTTTTGTCTTTTGTCTTCGGAAGCAAGCATTCTTTTGATTTTCGTTTTTCTTTCGTCTGATTGAGGGGATTCCTTGGCATTGCGTGGTTTTTAGATTTCTGGTTTTTGGGTTTTTGGGTTTTTCAAAACACTTTTGCATCAAAAGAAGCTATTATTTTTACTTGCGTATGGGATGTTTTTAAAGACGGGGCAGACTGATCCTGCAGCTGGGCTAATTTGGTTCCAAGCATGTTGTGTTACGACATTTTTTTCTTATGGTTTGTACTATATTATTGTGTACGAGTGCTACGTTATGATGTCTTTGCATGTGCTCCTGGGAGTGTCTTTGATTTGCATTGGGTTGGTGGTGTACAGATTGAGACATGCGTACAGTTATTGTTGTATACTATGGATTGTACAAAATACAAAACAGATGATCATCATCAGTCTTTTCTTCCACTGCTCGTAATCTCATAACTCATTGCAGTAGTAGACCCATCAGCCATCAGTTTCAGACTTGAATAATTCTAAACAGTGGATACAGCACGGGAAAATCAGCAGCAGGGGTAGATTCATAGCTGTTTGAAACAGATGGAGACAGCATCCACAAGCATCATTAGCGAGTCGGCGACACACGAAACAGTCAAAAGCAGAGGCAGCCGATGATCGTGTGGCTGGCTAGATGCAGTTTGATTGGCTAATTGATCATCTTCTTTCCTTCCAGTATGGAATATACTGTGATTATTACATGTACCAGTTTTTATATTGTGGCTTGATTTAATAAACTATCATAAACACACCCACTACAGCGTACTTATTACTCATAAACCTATCCACTCCTCAATATGTTCTCTGTACACTGCAGAGTGCAGTATGTATACCAGCCCAGCCAGCCCCACATCCACTCAATACAAGTCCCACTACATAAGTTGAAACTCTGTAATACAAATACGAAATAACACTATGCAATGTAGATCATGACATCAATCCATCTCCACTTCATTTAAATTCATTGGGCACCATCGATAAGGGTTCAGGGGGAATCAGTCAACAGTTAATTCAACGTAGCATGGGCCAATGATGGAGTGGAGTATGTATTATGTATCTTGGATTGAGCTGAGTCTGAGCTTTCTGAGCTTGAGTGGGCTGGGCTGAGCTCTGAAGTAGGTAGATTAGGTTATGTCCGTATGGCTGTAGAGGGTTTTTATGGGTATTGTGGGTAGAGCTGAGATGGAGTTGTGGATGTATTGTGAATTGAACATGTGGCTGTATTTATGTGGCTGGTCATGGCTGTTTGTGGCTGTTTTTTCGTGTTTATGGGTCTACATCCTACGCTATGAAAGGTATCCATAATTCGGGCTGTTTCTTCAGCTGCTGCGGTGGATTGTGGGGTAGGTTTGGTTTAGTGTATAATGATTGTTTACGCTTTACTCTAGGCTGTGGGTGTGGCTGGTATTTTAGTATTGATCATCTGATGACAATAGTTACATAGAGAGTGGCTATGGCTTAGGCAACGGGATATCATATTATGCTAATATTATCGTAGCAGGAATTCGCATCGTGTCAAGTCAGTCATTCACATCTCAGCTCGACTTCTGCCGTGCAGCTCGGACGGAACTTCATTCGCTTCCATCTCGTGCGGAATCACACTGTCAGGCAATTGAGCCGGCGGCTTCGACTGCTCTGAAGATAGTTCGGTCATCTGTCCATCTCGGTTTCGCCATGTTGTCTCAGCTGAGCTATCAAAGCCCTTGTCCTCAGCTGCCTGCTGGTAGCTGGCAGCGGCTTGTTTTCTTCTCCGGTTGATTATGAAAAATATCAAAGCCACGATCAGAGCAGCACCGGCCACGGAGCCGACTACTGCGCCTGCGATCGCTCCCCCGCTGATCCCGCTTTTCTTTGATGCTGTGCTGTTGCTACTCGTGGTATTACTGCTGCTGTTTGTGGCTTGGAAGAAACTGGCGACTTGAGTGGTGCTGAATCCATTCGATGGTGTCCTCATGCTTGCGTTTCCGTTTGCACTGTGAATCGTCAGTATGCATTCAAAAACATTGGTCATTCAATAAGACTTACTCTCCACCGACAGTATCATAGACCAGAGAAGGAACTTCGTACGCCGAAGCTGACGCATCGTATGTGCTGCCCCATGTCAACGAGGAAATGTCATACACCGCAACACCTTTAGTCTCCCAGTCACAAGCTGCTGTGAGATCATCTGTCGAGCTTCCACCGACAGTCAGCATCTGCCTGTTAGCCACCAGATGGCAGGTGTGTCCGTATCGTGGTGACTCTCCCTCGTAAATCCTCG
Source organism: Aspergillus sp. 'subgen. Cremei' (assembly GCA_019976455.1). NCBI lineage: Eukaryota > Fungi > Ascomycota > Eurotiomycetes > Eurotiales > Aspergillaceae > Aspergillus > Aspergillus sp. 'subgen. Cremei'. The sequence continues at coordinate 3,092,174 of JAFBMR010000003.1, forward strand.
TCCATGTGAAAGACGGAATTGACAACACATAGATTTGATCGTAGACCTTATTTGTAGCCTGGCCGCCGTACATGTAAATATTATGACTCGAATTATCCTTCGCAGACGCCATCACTAAGCAAAAGTCGATCCGTCCGTCGGGTATATCACCACTCGCTTTCTGCGTGTACCAAGAGCCGTTCTCGTCTCCGTTATCGAGGGACGCAACGTCGAGGAAGTCGATTTCGTTGAAGGATACCTAATTTCACGACATAGTTAGCTGGTGACCAATGAAAAACTCTCGAAAACTCGATTTAATACGCACATATGTCCCTTGATTCGAGGAGCTACCATCACTCGTGGACTTGGTGACTCCACCAATCGCAACCAAGATTCCTTTCGATCCAACACCCGGAATATATGTCATACCCCCCCTTTGCTCGTGGGAAGTTATCCATAGAAGTGGAAACATTTTTCGCGGTCTGCTTGTCTGTATCGATCACAATCAAACCATCCAGATAGCGAAGAAGTCCACTCTGGCCCTCCAGGCCATTCGATGTCCCATTATCGATATACCCGTTGAGCCAGAAAGCACGCCCTTGATCTGGTGCTTCGGCATATGCTCCCCCTGCAGACCGATAAGGTGCATTGAGTGTCACATCATATTGGCTCCAAGAATCGCCGTCGGTGTCGCACGACCACAATGCATATTGCGACGATGTTGGTTTCTGGAAACCTGGGAAGCTAGTGTTCATGTAGGAGTTGGTTCCGCCGTAGAGGTAGATGCTGCTATCGGTCGAAGCTCCCGAGTAAAGAGCTCCGCGGACGACCAAAGGAGGATCGGTTCCGGTGCTGGGATTTGCGGTCTTGTTTATGGCGTTGATTGAAATATTCGTTTGCCAATTCCAGGAAGATTTCATGTCGACCTCCATGAGATGGGTGTCTATGGTTGGTGAGTATCAGGGTGAATGATATTTGTGCGAATGGATGGCGCATACTATACCCAAGAGTCGGGGCAGATGAAGGATTTCCATTTCTGTTCTTGTCTGTAAAGACCTCGATTCCTCCGTCGATGTAAAGACTGTCATTTTTTATCGTAGCTGAAGCTGTTAGCATGCGACCAGGCTGAGTACGGGAGAATCTTGGGCGAACATTGATGGTATAACCTCCAGCAATAGTTATCGATCGGATCGATGCCAGAGGTCGCCGCCTCAGAAGCAGCGACAAAAGGTAATGCGATGAGCAGAGTGAGCATCTTTGCATACCAAGTATATGGAAGCTCGGCCCTGTCGGGTGTAGTCAACGCCTGAGTGCAATCCAGTCGACGGGAACCTCCAGTATAATAGCAAAATAAGCATTGGCATAGGGGCCCTTCTTCCTTCAACACCCCACGAGTTGATCCAGATACTATTCCAGCACCCACAGGCAAGGTACTGCCCGATCAGCCAACCGCATGTGTCGATAAGTTTTAGGTCTCGCACTCTATTTCCTATAAATCGTTAATGTGGTATGGTCCACAATATCTGAGGTGCCCTGCCATGGGCTCCCTTCAGGAACACGAGATCAATCTGCCAGTGGCGTGTGAGCTTGTATGAAGCTTAGCCGTAGAAGAAAATGAATCCAGCAGTTTTATCATCACGCTTAGGAGGCTGTGGTTAGAATCAACCTGCCCAATGTGAAAGGCGAGTCTCGATTCTGTCGATCGCACTGTCTTTGGCAAGAGAAGATCCCGTGCTCTTCACTGTGTGGTCGACGGCCATGCAGCTTATTCGAAACACGAACGCCAGGGTAGGAGGTCGTTCAATAGGATGTGCTCATGGCGACGATCTTCAGCGGTACACAGTAATGATTGACAGTCAAGGAATGAAGACCGGGGCTAAATAAAGGCATTGCACCTTCAGACCAATCAGTTCTAATTTTCATCTCTGGGAGGTTGAAAAATGGAATTCTTTTTCCCATCGGGATATAAGCTACTGTAGATGCAGCTGTCGATCTCAAGGTCCAAGATCATCGGGTCGACAACTAACCTTAGACATGCGAATGAGGAAGGGGCAAGTGCCCTTGCATTAAGCTCAGAAAAACAGTGTCGGTAGCTATGGTGCAATCTAAATATGCAAATTCCAGATCAGATGCTGCATCAAATCACCGGTAATATCCGATTAATGTGGACATATCCACTTGGTTGAGTCTTTTCCTATAAAAAAGTTCCTCTCCCGTGCTTGTGGGCTAGCGTCGTGGGGAGAAATAACCTATTGCTCTCAGCCCAGCAGCAATCGCACTCTTGGCCGTTCGATAATGAGCTCTAGCAGGTAGGATTTGGGACCGTACTGCCCTTGCTGGTCGTATGTACGATGACGATTGTTGATCTGCTTGTTATCAAGAGATGATTCGAATGATGTGTTGTCCAGGGCTCCAGGTCCAGACTTCAGTCTCACTCCCTGTCGATCTCATCGGCTCCTGATATTGAGAAGCTCGCTAATCCGTTATATACCGGTAGCCGTAGCCACTGGCTTTTCACCATGGTGTAGTTAGACCGTCCTGGTCTTCGGGTAATGGATTGCAGGTTGCTGCTGCTTGTCGCAGCTGCCGTTTCTCGGATGTCTAGCCTCCGCTATTGTGTGAGCTTGTGTTTGGTTTTTCTGTTTAAATCTCCGTGCCCGACATCGATGTTTTGCTGGTGTTGGTTTGCCTGGTTCTGTAGCAGGCCGTTAGGGAGAGTCTCGGGGTTTAAAGCGTACTCGATCTTCGGTGTACTTACTTCATCACTGCTGCCCGTTTATCCTCTCTAGTTTCACGATGAGAAGCCGGTTGTAGAGGAGAATCAGACAGTTCTTGGATGTTCAGGGGTGTTCGTCCCTCAATGACAAGCAACATCCCCATGTCTTGGCGATGACATGGTCTCGTGATTCCAGCCCATCGAGGACAGTTGAATCAAATAAGAACATTGGGTGCATATCTTTAGCTGCCATATATTTCAATGGCATTCTCTGTTATTATCGCACCATTTGTGTTATTCGTAGTTGAGTCGAAGCACCCTGTATCCTTATCCCCCATCGCGAGATCGCCAAGTCGCCGAGTTGAACCCCCGAAAGGGGAAGTCCAACTGGGTCGAGCTTTTGGAGCTGGTTTGCTTAAGATGCTGATTTTCGCTGCACTGTTGGAATTTTGTATAGTTTATTCTCATAAGTAGGCTTAAGTGACTCTACTGAGCATTTCTATTATACTATGTTTCCCCTGATCTTTCGTGGTTGGCTGTGATCTTGGTGATTGGTTACTCTGGTCGAATTGCTAATCCCGCCAACGGAGCTCAGTGCAGAGAGTAGAAGCACATTGATCCTCTGCTTCCAAGTGCTCCCTGGGTGGTTTTTGTGGTTGATATAGTTTTTTTTCGTTTGATCGGTCTTGTATTTCCCTTCTTTCCTCCGTGTTTTCGAATGGTTGGTGTGGGTTAGATGTCTTATACGGATTTCGTGATATATATTTTATATGCATCCAGTCTACGTTACATACTACATGAATAGGTACACCATCTTCCTGATAGATACAGTACAGGCAACATAGCCATCGAATATAAACCGAATTATTTAAAATAATAGCACGATCACGCATCACTGCTGCTATGTAGTAACGGATATAGTCGATATAGAAACTCGATCGAGAAGTCATAGTCACGGGAGTACCTACACACCACTGGCAAACGAAACTACGGAGAATATAGAGTACACAAGAAAAAAAGCACTGAAATGCATCATAGAATTCACAATAGTCACCAGTATTCTACTCAAGACCAATGACGAGAATCTAATATCGCTTGCCCGATTGCCTTGACGGTATACGGAGTCTGTCACCACGACGCGAAGACGCGTGACGCAAATCAAAACAACACCAAAACACAAGAGAACGATAATGGAATTCAAGAAGACAGAATTCTACAAAGGAACCAGTTTTGTATCATTTGAAATTTTTTTTAAAGTTCGTATTCATATCGGATCATGTTCGATGCTACACGATCTCGTCGAGCCCATGGCACCAGCCGAAGGATAAAGGCCGCTATGATACAGAAAAAAATTCAACCACGAACACTAGCAGACCAGTAGTGGACGCGTAATAGTAAAATAAAATACGATAAAAAAGCAAACCCAGAGACCCATGACACTTATAGTAATGAAAAGATTCAGAGAACACCCCAACGTCCCAGTCATACCGTGAACCAATCCGAAAAAGCAACCCTTCGCGTCTCTGCTGCGGAAGGACAACGGACGCGTCGACCGCGCAGGATGGCTAATTGAAAAAAGAGAAAGCAAAAAGAAAACGTTTAACCACCGAAACCGTAGAGAGTACCTGAGAAAGAAGTATGTTAGCCGCGTCGATGGCAAACAGACAACCGAATGAATACTTACGTCCTTGTCTCTTGAGAGCGTAGACGACGTCCAGGGAGGTGACGGTCTTTCTCTTGGCGTGCTCAGTGTAGGTGACGGCGTCACGAATGACACCCTCGAGGAAGGTCTTGAGGACACCACGGGTCTCCTCGTAGATCATGGCAGAGATACGCTTGACACCACCACGGCGTGCGAGACGGCGGATAGCGGGCTTGGTGATACCCTGGATGTTGTCACGCAAAATCTTGCGGTGACGCTTGGCGCCACCCTTTCCAAGACCCTTGCCACCTTTTCCACCTATTGAAGACGCGTTAGTGAACTGTTCGAAATGCGTTCCTATGGATGACAGGAAAAAGCTACTTACGGCCAGTCATGATGATAGATGTGAATTAAGAGTAGAGTTGAATTAGGTTGAGAATGTGGAGTAGAGGAGTTTGGATGGATGAGTGGATGACAGATGAGATAGATGGAGGGGAAAGAAGAGTTGTGGAAGGCCTTGGGACGGACGATATTTGTATAGCAGAGGGAAGAGCGCGGGGAGGGTGTTGGAATCACGCACTAGCAGGCGGATCGACCAATCAGCGGGCGGGATCCTCACGGCGCGTTTGATCTGTCGGCTTCGTGGCCGAAGAGCCATGATTCCGCTGGTATGTCATTGATCCTGATCGGAAGGCACCCAACCACACTGATTGATCCTGCGAGACAATCAGGAGAATTCCTACAATGGGCTCGCATTCCCCTGATCTCGTTGATCGACTTGCATTCTACACCTGAGGCTGGGATCAAGCGGTGGTAGGGTGGCATTCTAGATCCGTGATCCTGCGCTCCCATTGGCTGATGCGGGAGCTGTCTCGCTTAGTGCTCGGAGCAAGGGCCAAGCCAACCCTTCCATTGATTCTCCCTACCAAAAGTGAGCCGTGAAATCACGGCTTATGGTGCACTGCTTTCCGAACGTTATTCTGATCAAAAGAAAGGGCGCTAAGGCCAACCCGCTTTGCAGGCAACGCACCCAGATCACCACCCGCCTCTCGCTTACTACAAATACCCTCCCCCACCCGCCTCCTCCATCCTTCTTTCATCTCACTACTCATTCGACCAACGACACTTTATCATCAACCACATCGGCTTTTCATCAAAAACCCATCTAATTCCATCTAAGAAAAGCCGCTAAAATGGCCAGAACCAAGCAGACAGCCCGTAAGTTGACCCTCACTGCTCTTTCTCTTGACGTCGCTCCCTCGCGTCACTATCGCGTTTGGTGGTCGACACCGCGTCTTGGAATAGCCTCACTAACAGCTCATCTATAGGTAAGTCCACCGGTGGCAAGGCCCCCCGTAAGCAGCTCGCCTCCAAGGCCGCTCGCAAGGCTGCCCCCTCCACCGGAGGTGTCAAGAAGCCCCACCGCTACAAGCCTGGTAAGTTCCTACAAGATCCAAGTGGCGATTGTACAACACTCTAACAGACATTTCAATAGGTACCGTCGCTCTCCGTGAGATCCGTCGCTACCAGAAGTCCACTGAGCTGCTCATCCGCAAGCTCCCCTTCCAGCGTCTCGTCCGTGAGATTGCCCAGGACTTCAAGTCGGACCTCCGTTTCCAGTCCTCTGCCATCGGTGCTCTCCAGGAGTCCGTTGAGGCTTACCTCGTCTCCCTCTTCGAGGACACCAACTTGTGCGCTATCCACGCCAAGCGTGTCACCATCCAGTCCAAGGACATCCAGCTTGCCCGCCGCCTCCGTGGTGAGCGCTCTTAGATTATTCTAATGAGTCGATTCTTTTTTCCGGTTGGCTCTTCTGGGAAGGCGATAACGGGGTTCTTTTTTCTTTTTATCATGACTACTGGCGATACATGATGGGTTTTGCTTCGAATATCAATGGGTTTCGGCACTGGGTTTTTTAAGTTTTTTATTTTCTACTGCGCAATAAATATTAGCTGCCTATGAAGCGGCTGGGTGGAATTGGTCATGGACGCGCATCCAAACATGTACATTATCTGGAAGCCTTTCCACAGTGGTGTCACCAATTCGCCACCTCATGAATAGACGCAAATGCAGTCGAACTGAAAAAAAATTCAAACCAGTCGCATAATAATATCTACAATGCCCTCGTAGTTGTCTATTTGACCTTGTGTTCTCTTGGTCTTGCTATATGGGTACGGTCGCAAGGTGGCAGTCGTGATGAAGTCGATGTGTTGTCATCTGGACAACGCATTCACTTGACTTACGGGATACAGGAGAGACAATAGACACAGCATGGAGTAAAATACTGATAGATTCGATGAAGTCTCGACTCGGAATATATGATAGGAATAAATCAACAACAGCGATGCCTGATTCGAAATCGAGTTGAGGAGTTGAAGACTCGAAGTAGATACAAAGCAGGCGGGGTCTTCGACTGACGCAATCATTTCGTCCAGCAGCACATCTATCCGTGTCACTGTCGTCTTTGCATAATTATGCAACGTATTCTGGAATTATGAATATTATACTATGTATCTATATACCAGAAACGGGTTAAATGACGTTAAGTGTAATAAGAGTTTTGAATCAGATCTCAAGGCGACCTTGCCACTGTAACAGGTCCCTGTGGCGGTCATGGGTTAACATGATTCATAATGAGACCAAACCAAATCTATCCGTAGACAAGGGCATGATGAATAATGATTAATCTGATTACGAATTATGCAGTTCGCTTACTCCTGGTTTCCTCAAATTCTTTTACCCTAGGCAGTTTTGCTTTTTGCCTTTCTTTTTTCCCCCGATCCCAGGTTCTTCGATCGCGTAGAATCCCAAACGGGGATGGATTCCGACGGTGTTGTCCGTGCCTCGGGAGGAAAGCGTGGCTGCATGCTTTTTGGACGGGATGTTGATCCGGAGACCGAGTTTCATGTTATTTTAATTTACTGTTTTTTTGGTTTTCCTGTTCTGTGTGTAGTAATGAATGTGGTGATAATTATTTGATTTTTGTATTTGATATTGAGGTTGATGTCAGGGATATTCGGGATTCGGGATGTGCTGGATATATAGTTCGTAGCTACAAAGGATAGGACGGAGACATGCAGCTTTTCTCCGCAAAACAATATACCATCGAGGATAATTCCGCAGACTAGTAGCTTATGTGTAGATGAATGACTCAAGAGAGTAAGTATTAACCACGGGCACCAATGGATAGATCTTATCAAGATTCTCTACGGAGTATGTACTTGGCCCCAGAGATGGGCATGATCATTTGCTCGGGCAATAATAGACATGAAAATAGCTAGAAGATGATAGATCTTGCTAGACAGTTTACAGTCTTACCGGTGATTGTATGACACACCATGACATGCCACACCTAAACACCTGATTCGTGGTAGTCAGATCGAGCAAATATGTACGACAGGGCCTGCAGTCACCAGACTCGATTACACCCTGTAGGTGGATATTCAATACTTTGAAAAGGAGATGGATCCTTGTAAATACCGAACCAACACTGAGCCCACCCAATCACGATAAACCAACGCCATAAGATGCCATGAGATGCCATGCAGAGAGATGGAGATAAGTTCATCTCCAGACAGACGCATGGACCCTTCCGATGCCGTGAGAACCGACTGCCAAGGCGCTAGAACAGGAAAACGTTATCTTATGCACGGCGCCACGTGACGCATAAGGTGACAGGTTGGATGCAAACAGAATCCAGTTCTGGACACTGCAGAGTGCAGGATAGACGCTTGCGACTGTCGAGTGTGTCTGTGTGATATGATATCTCTCTCTGTAGAGGATATTAATAATGTGCACCAGAGCAGGTCACCAGAGTTATGCATGTTCATCCAACATAAGAAAAATGGCCGCTCGTTTTATGAATACGATGGCGTCCTCCTTCAGACATCCAGACCGAATAATCCCAGAATTCCAGACAGCGTCCCCACTGTTTCTGGATTAATGCGCTGCATAACGGCGGTTAATGCCCAGATTTCGGCTGTGGGTGGAGCTGCGATGCCAAAATAGACCGAATTTCCTGGTTCAACACCGGCTCGAGTCCGACACTAATTTCTTTAGTCCCTGATTCATAAAAAAAAAAAAACGGAACAAAGCAATGGATAAAAGCTTGGGAGATGTCAGTTTCCGGCTGTTATATATACCCTGCCCTGGTTCCTGGATTGAGCCTCGTTTCTTCACTTTTTCTTTGTTCATCTGGTCTTGTACACAACATCGCTTCACTATCTCCGCATTCGTCTCTCCATCAACTAGTGTCCCTCGCTGTACCCACCGCCACTCTCCAGTCTTATTGCTCTGCAGTGCAACACAATAATCCTGCCTCACCATGGCAGACGCCAACCAGGATCGTGGGACCGACAAGATCGAGTCTTCCACTCCTACCAAACTCCCATACTGGCGCTTGGTCGTTGACCAGGGCATCGTGACCCAAGAAATCATCGACTACCCATACCCTGGCTCAGGAACAGATGAGGACCCTTATGCCGTCACCTGGATCCCCAATGACCCCCGCAATCCGATGCTGTTCAGCGAGACTAAAAAATGGACCATTACTGTCCTAGTTGCTATTGCGACTCTGGCCGTTTCGCTGGTCTCTTCGGCCTATACGGGTGGTATTGTGCAGATCCAGCAACAGTTCCATATTGGCACTGAGGTTGCTACCCTTGGTGTTTCTCTTTTTGTCGTTGGTTTTGCTATTGGTAAGTGTCTATCTAATCATAAGGAATATGGATCAACACTAACTGATGGATAGGTCCCCTTCTTTGGGCTCCTCTTAGTGAACTGTTCGGTCGTCAAATCCTCTTCATCGTTACCTACTGCGCTCTTACGGCATTCAACTGTGGCGCCGCCGGTGCTCAAAACGCCTGGACCTTGATCATTCTTCGATTCTTCGCTGGCTCGTTTGGATCGTCGCCCTTGACAAACGCGGGTGGTGTTATTGCTGATATGTTCCCGGCAAAGCAAAGGGGTATCGCAATGAGTGTCTTCGCAGCTGCTCCATTCTTGGGTCCCGTTATTGGTCCCATCATCGGTGGATTCCTGGGAATGAATGCTGGATGGAGATGGGTCATGGGATTCCTCGGTGCCTTTTCTGGTACCGTCTGGATCATTGGAACTCTATTCATTCCCGAGACATATGCTCCTGTCCTTCTCCGTCGCCGCGCAGAGAAACTGAGCAAGCTTTCTGGCAAGATATATCGGAGCAAGCTTGAAATCGACCAGGGCAAGGTTTCTCTGGCAGAATCCTTCTCCGTTGCGCTGTCGCGTCCATGGATCTTGCTGTTCCGGGAGCCTATTGTCTTCCTGCTGTCCCTGTACATGGCCATTGTATATGGAACATTGTACATGCTGTTCGCCGCCTACCCCATTGTCTATGAGGAGGTCCGTGGCTGGAACCAAGGCGTTGGCAGTTTGCCGTTCCTGGGAATTATGGTGGGCATGCTGAGTGCCGTTATCTACACAATCCCCGACAACAAGCGTTATATCAAAGTCCAAGACGAAAACGGCGGATTCGCCCCTCCCGAGGCACGCCTTTCGCCTTGTCTGATCGCATCTGTTACTATTCCTGTTGGTTTGTTCTGGTTTGCATGGACCAACTATCCTTCCATCCACTGGATGGCCAGTGTCGCAGCTGGTGTTCCCTTTGGCTTCGGCATGGTCTTGGTTTTCCTGAGTATCATGAACTACTTGATTGATTCATACACGATTTTCGCCGCCTCTGTCCTTGCCGCCAACTCCGTCTTGCGTTCCATTTTTGGTGCTGTGTTCCCCTTGTTCACCACCTACATGTACGAAGGACTTGGTATCCACTGGGCGTCTTCGATCCCTGCGTTCCTGGCGCTGGCTTGTGTCCCCTTTCCCTTCCTGTTCTACAAGTACGGACCGGCCATTCGCAAGCGCTGCAAGTACTCCTCTCAGTCTGAGGCATTCATGCGCAAGCTCCAGGACCAAGCCACACAGCCCGAGTCTTCTGGAGAAGAAGAACAGCACGAAGAGAAAGAAGCACCCGTGTTTGACCGCACCGAAGCGCCTGCTGCAGTGTCGGACGTCTCCGATGGCAGTGAAACCGATTCCAAAGTCGAAGGACTCCCGTCCATGAAGCAAATCCGCAGCCGTGCGCATTCGACTACATCCACCCGGACTGCTGGCTCGGTCGCAGTGCCCTACGAGGGCAACCCATACGACATTGACCGTGTTAACACTCGGGATTCATTCAAATAAGCTGGACTTTGTCGCCGACATCTTCAAAAATATACCCCCTACCGATACAATCGATACCCATAAATATACCGACATCGCGGATAATTCATAGTACCTATTACCCACGCCAATCCCTCCGACTATTTATCGACGAGACATGGAAGCAAAGACGAAAAAAAAAAAAAGTTTTGGATTTCAACTGTCGCATTGTCGCATTTTCATGGGCGTATATAATCAGTTTTGCTTTTTTTTTTGTCTTGTATACCCCGAGAACCATCTCGTTGAGGAGTTATTTCATTGGGCCTGCATTATAGAGATATGTAAATGTTAATTGAATGATGATTATGCATATACCAAGACTATCCTAGTATCTATTCCCTCGCCTTAATTATCTATTCTAAGATCGGCCGGAGTCAGATCTTGTCTCCGATCGGAAAGTTGCGGCATTCGGCAACCCCTGCCGACGGGAAAACATTTCTCTGCGATAAAGGTTCTCCTGGGGAAATATTATTAGTTTCTGTGTGTTCTTAACTTTTTTTTGCGGTATAGACGTCTTTTCTCTTTTCTAGTTTTTATTTTTCTTCTTCTCTGCTTGGAGGTTCTGTCAATGCTTGGTCTTATCGTTTCCCTGACTGTTCCTGCGTCGATTTCTCTTATCCTTATCCTGGTCCCTCTCGATACCCATAGATTATTCAGACTATTCTTTCTCTTTTGACCCTTTTCTTTTCTTTTCTTCTTTTTGGGTCGCTCTCCTTTTTTTTATTTCTTTCGTTTTTATTCTCTTCCTTGAATATATACACAAATTATAGATATGAGACTCCTCCAACAAAGACTGCCCTCGCAGCTCACTAAACGACCAACAACCACATCCCCGCGATCCCCAACCCACCGAACCCGCCAACACAGAACCCAATCCTCCAACTCACCTACAGCAAACACACACACAAACACGAAAGCCAATGCGCAAAACCAACCAAAGCACGCGCCTCCCCCTCAGGCACCGCAGCCTCATCGGCAGGAGCCCCAACACCGCCCGTGAGCCCTGCGCCTCGATCTCTCGGCCAGAGAATCCAGGCCGGTCCGGTGGGGAGACTGGGGAGGTCATATACGCGCATTCAGGAGCGGAGGCCGTATGCGACGCAGGTGGTCAGTTCGATTGTGATTTATCTGTGCGGGGATTTGAGTGCGCAGTTTTTGTTTCCGTCGGAGAGTTCGAGTCCTGCGAAGGATGGGGATGAGGATGGTGAGGGACAGGAGGGCCAGAGTATACTGCGAGGATATGATCCATGGAGAACGATGCGGCATTTGGCTGTGGGTGTGGGATCGAGTATTCCGACGTTCAAGTGGTAAGCAAGCAAACGAGCGTCTTCGTTAAAAGATAAAAAAAAGGAGGAATGCGATACTAACGCCATCCCGCAAAACAGGTTCATGTTCCTCCATCGCAACTTCAACTACTCGTCCAAGTTCCTCTCCATCCTGACCAAAGTCACCGTCCAGCAAATCGTCTTCACTCCGGTCTTCAACACGTACTTTTTCAGTTTGCAATCTCTTCTCTCGGGCGCGACACTGGGGGAGACATTTGAGCGGTTGAAGAAGGCTCTACCCCTGAGTATCCAGAACAGTGTCAAGCTGTGGCCGGCTGTCACGGCGTTTAGCTTCATGTACGTTGCGCCGCAGTTTAGGAGTATTTTCTCAGGCTGTATTGCTGTTGGATGGCAGACGTATCTGAGTTGGTTGAATCAGAAGGCTGCGAAGGAGGTTGCGGCGGCTGAATATGCGGAGATGATGTCCTCGAAGACGTTGACGTCTGGTGGGATAGATTCTTCGTCGACTTTGAAGACGTGATGATCTGATAGATGATCGTGTAAAAATCACTCTTTTGACCCAGTGTGAAAAAGGTGGTGTTGGGCTGTACATAGAATTATCCTCATGTTTTTGAGCGTTGAGATACCAGATAGATAGACTCTTTCAATGATGATACTTTATACATATTATAGAAACAAGCAATAAATCCCAGCCTGTAAATACATACCCATTTCTAATCATCGCACGACCAAGCGGAATGATTAATTAACGCCGTTAAGCTTCCATCTAAACCTCGACCCGCGATCAGATCAAGAATACGCGCCATCAATCAAACACCACCACCACCAACAAACACCCACATGAGAACATCATACATTCCATGACATGATATGACATTTCCCATTCAGTCGCAGGCATGTCCTGCCCACCGCCATCCCGGAAACTAATCCCTGCCGGATTCGACGACAACGACGACGACAACAGCACCGATTACGGATCCGACTTTACCCCGGATGAGGTGGACGAATTGTTCGCCAAAGTCGCCACGGAACACGCGACCGGGCAGAACGAGTCCGCCACCCAGGGAGAAAAAGAACAGGAACAGCAACAGAAGGAAGGGAAAGAGCAGGAGAGGAAGATTGTGGGTGATATTGAAGATTATTATGCGGGTTCACCGTCGTCTCCCCGCGTGCCTAAGGTACTGGGGAGAGAGAGACTCGGTTCGCCATGGCATCAGAAGCAACAGCAACAGCAGAAGAATACTGGTAGCAGACCAGGTCAGATGCCAGGCAACGCTGGCACCGCGTTTGGTAATTTAGCACTCCCTTGTGCTTTCTTTTCACTGGAGAACTGACAGTCTGACTACGAAGCGTTTAGTTGAGCGTCCGAATTCCATCGAGGGACGAGAAAGAGACCGTGAACGGGCCATCGCGCGCGAAAAAGAGTGGACGAAAGAAGGAGGCGAGAATAATAATGCGCCAGACCTTCGATCTCCGATGGAGCGATTCAGACTCCCGCCCAACAAGCCATTTTCGGTGACGGATTTGATTTCCCCCGCGTGGTGCGAGTTGCAGTATTGGTATACGTTGACCAAGTTTGGGAGGAAGAAACGGACGCCTGCGATGAAGCAGGGGAGTACCATACACAAGACGCTAGAGGATGAGATCTACACGACTGTTTCGGTGGAGATTACGACGAGGGAGGATGCGCTGGCGTTGAGGATTTGGAACGTCATTCAGGGTCTGCGGATGCTGCGGGAGTATGGAATAACGAGGGAGTTGGAGGTTTGGGGGTTGGTGGATGGGGAGCTGGTGAATGGGGTTATTGACCAGCTCTCGTTTGAGTGTCCTGATTCTGATCTCGAGGCTACGGCTGCAGAGTACTATGCCGATGTGGAGATTTCGAGGGCGGCGATGCCAGAATACCAGATGTCGCTGACGGATTACCTGCTGTCTCCATCGCAGGGTGGGAGGAGATTGTCTGATGCCTCGTGGCAGAATGCTCCTTCGCTAACCCCCGATGACTCGGTCAGCCAGCAGCTTTCCCCAGAGGTCTTCAGTTTGCCCAGGGTTTATATGACGGATGTCAAGACGAGAGCGAGTAACTCGACTCCTACCGTCAAGAGCTCGTCTTTTCGACCGACTCTGCTCCAGCTCCAGATGTATTATCATATGCTCAACCGTCTTGTTCTCAGCGACGATGTCACCGTGGAATTGCTTGCGTCACGGTATAACCTAGACCCTGAGCGCAGCTTCACGGACGCCTTCATCACCGAAGTGGGTGGTTTAAACGATCAATTCTTCGATGCGCTGTCCACGCAGGACTTTGATTCTGATTTCATTCCCTCCCCGGAAGACGCAAAGGGAATCTCTCAAGACTCAGACTTCACGCCCCCGGCCAGCCAGGACTCGAGCACCATTCTCCTCACACATAACAATCTCTCCAGTCTCTGGAAGTTCATGAAAGACCAGCTCCGTCTCACATTCCTCCCTACCCCCGAATCCATCGTCGCCCCCTCCATCCCCTCCAAGACCCAACCAGCCCTCCTCGAGCCCTACCCAACCGTCCTATCTCCCCTCCTAACAGCCCGATACCTCTCTTCCGCCCCAACAACCGACCCCCAACCCCGAGTTCTTGGAAGCCGATCCTTCCTATTCGACCCCACATCCCTACATTCGTACCTGGGCGACCAAATGAGCTGGTGGCGCGGTACACGCGACCCGCGCGGCGTCGAGGTCATGGAAGCGTGGAAATGCAGACTCTGCGATTTCCGCGATGATTGTGCCTGGCGCGAGGAGCGCGAATGGCAAATGGCGAATCGGAAACGGGGGAGGAGGGGTTCTGCTTCGAGGGGGTTTGTGGAGGGGGTTGCATTTGGTTGATTCTCTCTCTCTCTCTTCTTTAAGCAGGAAGCTTATTGTGTTTAGTTTTTATTTTGGCGTTTAGATTTTATTTGCATGTGCATTTGCATCTGGTTGCACAGATTATGGGTGGTGGTATCTGGTTGCACAGGGTATAGGAAGTATTGGTCATTTTAGCAAATTGGTGCTTGCGTGCGTATCCACCCAAGTATAGTAAATAAATAATATGCAGAATTCTATATGATCATGCAGTTGAATTATCTATCAACCTCACTCTTGAGTCATGCACTGAGAATCCGACTCATGGCTACCTTGATCTGTTGAGATGGAACATGTTATGTATAACTAGACTAAATCACAAAGGATAACTTCGAACTTCTTCCTCCTTCTCCAGATCCAGCCCAGCAGCCACCTGCTCTTCATGCTTCTGATCAAGATACTCCAATAGAACCTCTTCATACCTCTCCTTACCCTTATACCGCGACACATCATCACCCCAACTCCGAATCGCGGACGCAAGCCGACCAGGAACATACGGCTCCTTGACGACCTCCGTGACGGGCTCAAAGTACGTCCGAATGGTGAAAACCACCGCCCCAGACCGCGGAAGACGACGCAACGACTGCCTCTCCGACCGGAAGAAGTGGTGCTCGATAGCCTTGTTCTTCTGCGCCGTGCTCCAGGAGACTTCAGTCGCGTCTTCGGACCCGATACTATGCGACCAGGGGAGATTATCGTCGACTTGGATGAAGTAGTTATTCCGGAGAACGGGGTCTTCGGGTCTCAGACGACGGAAGAAATTCATCATTCCCTTTTCGAGTTTCTCGCGGTATTGGGGCACGTCGCCGGAGGTGTGGATTTCGGATAGTCGCATCCCGAATTTGTCTTCGAGTCGCCAGAAGCCGGCGAGGAGGATGGCGCCGGCGAGGAGGTAGTACTCGCCGTCTTCTTTCTCGAACATTAATGCGAGGTCGTCCTGGACGAGGCGTGCGGCTGTGGCCATCGGGT
This sequence comes from Aspergillus sp. 'subgen. Cremei', assembly GCA_019976455.1. Lineage (NCBI taxonomy): Eukaryota > Fungi > Ascomycota > Eurotiomycetes > Eurotiales > Aspergillaceae > Aspergillus > Aspergillus sp. 'subgen. Cremei'. The sequence goes on from JAFBMR010000003.1 coordinate 3,107,883, forward strand.
CTTCTGGTAGTGGGCGCTGTACAATGTTGAAGGATTCTCCTGTTACGACGTTGTGGATTCCGGTTTCTGTCTTTTGGAACATCGAGGGATATCGTTCTGGTAGGTATGAGCAGCTATACACGAGGAGAAACCCGTTAGCCTAGGAAATATTGAGATGGTGTTGCTCGTGATATTGTCAACTCACAGCTCCTCTAGCAGCTCAATCGCCCCGTTCATTGCTTCGGGCGCAGTTCCATAGCATTTTGTGCCTCGTTCTTGGATCCGACGTGCCTTGTCGGCATGATATCGCAGATAGTGATTATCCAGCTCTGTTCGAGCTCTGTGAGTATGGATTTGACTCGAGGAAGATGGTTGCTCTTACCTATCCATTCATCCCACTTCATGCTTCTCAAGCCCATAGTGATAAAATACTTTCTGTACAGGCTCTTTGTCAGACAATCGTCTCGACCATAGACATTGGATTCGACTCACGGGCCATATCTGAAAGGTCGGTAGGGGATTGGCTTCGTTGTGTGAACGCTCCAATCTGGATATGGGGATGCGGATGGTCTTTTGAAATCCAAAGGCGCCCATTCTTTATCACGAACAGAGGTCAGTTACTTGCAGCTAAATCGTCACATACTCTGTTATCGGAAGAGGGCTTCATACTCCCTGGTTCTCTTGTAGACTTTTTGAATTTTGATACTGAAGACCTCTTCTCGAGGTCTGGGGTCGAGGGTATGGGAAGCTGTTCAGCTGTCTTCCTACTCTTTGAGGCGGTGATTGCAAGCCAGACGCAGGCGTTTAGTATCAGAAAGACGAAGGCTACATCTTTTATGTGATACTGGCCGATGTGTAAATTATCAAAAGTCATTGCCGTTCCTTGCTTCATAATAGAGGGGATAAGTCGACAGGATCAACCAGGTCTTCGAAGAGATGAAGAATATTTTATCATTTTCAACCTGTCAATAGGATGATAAACTCCTTTTGCTGCAGGTGATATCAAGTAAATAACGCCATTTGGTCATATCTAGATAAAGATAAAGCCTACTCTCATCCGCCTTAATCGGATGTGATCGTGCGTTGATGGCGATCAGTCCCCATTATGACACCTTGATCCGACCACTGATAGCCTGTAGCCAATCCATGTACATCCTGAAGCAAGGATGAGTTCAATTTGCGGGGAAACCCTTATCTTTGCGGTCTGTGATACTGCAAATCTCGTTGGCGTTGAGGGATTTCTTATCCTAATTCGGTATAGGTCACACCGCCGGTTGTTGATTTCCTGTTGTCGCCTGCAAGGACGCATTCTGTATACAAATATGGGCAACCGGATGTAATTCTATTTATAAATACTATTATTTATATTGTGGTTTGGTGAGCCCTAGCTTATTTCGTTCCCGTGCTTAGATCTCGTCGTTGGAGGAGACAGTACTGTCCCCATTGGCGACGGAAGCGCTCTGGAATGAAGGGCAGATCAGGGATCCAGATCAAACGGCCCCAGATGCTTGTTCGGGAGGCATCAAGGAAAGAAGCGCAAGAAAGCTTCTCCCACTGCGCTTCGTCATCTATATAATGAGGTTCTAGCTCGGTTGCGACTCGCTCAGGGAAATGCGAGTCAACGAGGAAAGAACATTGCGTGATGTCGACCTATTATTGATATTAGTCCACTGTCAGATACGAAGCAGAATAAAGCTGCACAAATGACTCACGTATTTCTCAGGATCTTCCTCGTTTAGATCGTTCATTCCAGCCGGAATCTGTGATGTGCCATCTAGAAGATCCTGGAAGTTTGTGGCATCGGGGAACTCTCCAGGAAGAAGTCCCCGGAACTCGCTCCTTATAAACTTGGCCCGCATGTCGTTGGGAAGGAAGAACGACGAGGGGAATCGATACCACTCCTTGCCAAAGCAAACCGATTGACCGGCATGAGTAATATCCAGATCCTTCAATGGCTCAAACACCTTCAGAGGAGCGTTGTATCCCGTGATCATCCCTGTAATCCGGAGCAAACCCGAGTTGATGGCAACGAGGACCAATGACAACACCACGGCAAGCTTGAACGGCGCTGGAACTCGTCCGATAGCCTCTTTCGAGTTGCTGGATCCAACGTAGGAGAGAACCATGTGGAATGAAATGGCGGCATTGAGAGCCAAGAACGGATACGCAGGATACATGAATCTCTCTTCCTTGTGAGGCTGGACGGTGAAAATAGCAAACCACATATAGAAAGGTGTGATGAGAGTAACAGTCCTCAACAAAGTCTGTGTAGTGGTAACTTGAGACCGGAAAACAGCTTGAAGAACGAGCAATGGTGCTGCAGACATAGCCAAAATGAACCAGACGTTGAAGTTCAGCAGGAGATTCCGGATATAGAACGTCCAGGGCTCTGTTCCAAAGATCTCGGGGCCTCTTCCCTGTCCACCGAAAATGTTGTAAGCAACAATATTCCATGGAACAATGGCAAAATTCCGGAAGAAAACATAATCAGCAGCAATCTCGAGTGCCTAGAGGAATTAGCACGGCTACCAATAACGAGCGATCGACAAAAGCGTACTAAGATTGCAAAGCACCCAAAGATTCCTTTGAAAATGCTTCCGAATGTCTTCAACATGGAACCCGAGATAAATCCAATAACAACCTCTTCAAGTAGTAGAGGAATGATGAGAGCTCCAGCAAATGGCCAGCCCACAATTGCACCGAGACCAAACCACATGATTCCCTGCGCTGTTTTCTGGCTACCCCTCCAATCCAGGAACGCCGTGAGACCCAGCATTGACGTATGCATAGTAAAACTAGATGGAAGGAACGAGGTAGACGCATGGAACATGCCCGGGCTGAAAGCGACGGCCATGAGGAACAAAAGTCCAATTCGGGGGCTGAGGGTGCGGCAAATGGCGGAGTAGAGTCTTGTCTGACAAGCAGCGCAAGCAAGAGCCAGGAAGAAACGGATCACGTAGAACTCAGAAGTCTTGCTTTGAAATGGAAAAGAGCCGAATTTTCCGACGGCTGCGTGAAGGGAGACGTAAAGCCAGCTTCGGATCGAGTAGACGGGCGAATACTCCCATGTTTCGAGACCATATCCATGATTCAGGTAATGTGTAGGCTCCCAGAAGTTGAATACTTCATCACAGTCCTGAATAGGCGCAAGGAAAGCGGAAAGTCCATTAGAAATGAGACATAGATAAAGCGTTATGTTAAGGGGGATATAAAATGGCGGCGGAGGTGGACTGCAATGGGTCTCGAGGTTAGTTGGGGAGCTCCAATGCCGTGACGGATATTCGAATTATACCGTTGTTTTGTACGTGGTTTGACACGTCTTGATGAATCTGATGGATCATTCATTGTGGTCCCAGTAGGCTCCATCATCAATTGCCTCACAGACAGAGAGATCTTCGTCGAGAGATAAAAAAGATCCGCTGGAGATGCTCGATCAGACCACGATAAACGATAAACAGCTTGTCCGGTGGCCGCAACGGCAACTATGGCAGATTCCGGAAAAAAAAGTTTCTTGACTTCATCTGCTCGATCAGTCTGCAAGCAACCTCTGATTAATTTATTTTTCTTGGAATTCTATTTTTTCGAGTCCAAGATGAGTGACCAGCAACTGCCTGGCCAGTCCCATGGGACTCCAGGAAGTACTAGCGATGTTCCTCCTGCTAAACGTCCTTGTATGAACGATACGCCACCCATCGCAGGAACACCCGATGATGGCAGTGACTTCTACAACACGCCCTGGACCGTAGGGACGCCTGTGAATAATAACGAAGGCAAAAATGCTGTCGCGACAAGTCAACCGAGCGAGCAGCCCGCATCTCCTAACCCAGCTCCTTTAATCCCAGGATTAAATCTCGTCAACGACTCTCTCAAGGATGTGCAGCCGGCGAATAACGAATCGATTCCACCTCAGAATCAAGAGAATGAGAACATTATTACAGACACCAATGTTGAAGCCCAGACCGAAACCACTCAGAACAAACCAGAGACCACCGCGCAACAGGAGCCAGTGCCTGTAGCCGGAGAAGCGATGGAGGTGGAGCAAAATGGCGAGCAACACAACCAAGAAGTCGCAAACCAGAGCTCGAATGTGACCAGCGCGGCACCTGTCCCTGATTCCATGGATACTACTCTGCCCGAGAACGAAGACGAGCACCCCGAATGGGAGGTTGATTCTTCGCCATACGAGTCGTCTTCTGACAGTTCGACGGATTCCTCAGACGACAGCGATGACAGTGATGACGAAGACTATCCAATCCTTAGTGCCGAAGAACAAGCCCGAATTCTGATGCAGGCGGAACTTGGCTCTGATGACGAAGGAGAAGGCAAGGGTAAATCGGGCGGACATATCAAAACGGCAAACGAAATAGTAGATGATGTGCCGCCCATCCCAGACATTACAGTTACTCCCGAGATGAAAACAGTTTTCCTGGGTAGTATCACCGCAATTGTGGAAAACACAATTCTCATCGAGGCCAGTGTTTCGGGAGAATATCAGGTGCTCGAGTCAGGCTCCTTGCTTTGTCTCGAAAACCGGAACGTCATTGGAGTGGTCTCTGAAACATTGGGCCGAGTCGAGAATCCATTGTATGCTGTTCGATTCCCAAGTGCTGCCGATGTCGAGCAACACGGTCTATCTAAAGGAACGAACATATACTATGTGGAGCAACACTCTACATTCGTCTTCACCCAGCCCCTCAAAGGAATCAAGGGAAGCGATGCATCGAATTTCCACGACGAAGAAATTGCCGAGGATGAAGTCGAATTCTCCGACGACGAAGCAGAGGCTGAATACAAGCGAAAACTGAAGCAGAAGCGACAGGAGAGAAAGGACGCCAGAAATGAGAACGGCCCAGCGAGAGCGAAAAAGGGACAACCCGGCCCATCGAAACTCAGTCACACAGAACTCAACTATGATGACGATGCAGGTGAAGATGGATACACTCCTCTTTCCCGCCCAAAGAATTTGCACGAGATCATGGGTCAACAAGAGGCACCGGTTGAGGGAGATGGCCCTTCTACTAGAGGCTCTGGCTTCCGTGGTGGTCGAGGCCGAGGCCGAGGTGATCGTGGCCGTGGTGGCCGTGGTAGAGGAGGAGGGTCTCGCGACTTCCGCGACCAGAACTCTCGTGATTCTCGGCCACAGGCTCATCAGCCAAGACCATCTACGGACTCTCAACCTCAGCCTGCAAGCTACGGCCAGCCGGCTTTCCAGCAGACACAGCAGGGTGCTTACGGATTGCCTCAGCAATTCCCATTTGCACCTTTCCAGCAGCAGCAGCAACCATACGCTCAAAGCGCAACCCCACCACAGTTCCCCTTCCAGATGCCTCAGATGCCTCAGATGCCGTATCAGCAGCAGTTTCAACAAGCTAACCCATATATAAACCCTCTATTCTTAGCTGCTTTGCAACAACAGCAGCAGCAACAGCAGCAATACCAGCAACCACAACGGGCAGCCGCACAGCCTCAGGGTCAGAACCCATCAATGAATTTTGATCAAGTCAAGGCGCAATTGGATCTTTTGCGACAATTGAGCAACCAAAACCAAGGGCCACCACCCCAGTGATGCTTTGATACCACATTCATGATTTCTTTCTTTCTTTCTTTCTTTCTTTCTTTTTTTATTGATGTCTTTCCTCAATAATCATTCTGGCTAAAACTTACATGATTGCATATTAAGGAGCTGGTCATATGGCTTTCGGTTGGGAATAGAAAAGTTATTGTTTTTTTTGGTTTAACCCGTTAAACTTGGTATATGTAAAGTGTAGAGCACATAATCTATGTGAGAAGTGTGTTTGAATGAAATATTATTGCTTACTATACATGAGCATATAATCCATCTATCAGAAAACTTCGCGATAATCATGATACTTGCCTGTATTTGCATTGGGTATTCGGTTTTGTATAAAGGCAGAATTGACTACTTGCACTGCCCACAAACTCAAGACTCACTCTGCTTTGAGCTTTTCGCTAGAACCCAAAAGTTTTCCATCTTCGCTCGAGCCAAAACGTCCTTTGCTTGCGTGTCGCTTTCGCACACACGGGCACCAAGCCATTTTCTAAAAGAGCGACCCTTAGCCTGACCCTCCCACAAGAGGGTGCAGGTATTGGTGCTGAGATCTTTTAAGTCACCCGTTTTTTCGTCTTCGGCCGCTAACCACGCTGCTGAAGCTTCACGGTTACCCTCTCGTACGGCCCCTGGACCAGCATTTTCCGTCCAGTCGATTCGGTTCATCATGAGTTTCTTGTAAGCGTTGATCGAGTGGGCACCTCCCTCGACAACGACCAGATTGAACCGGGGATTCATGACGCAGACGCCAGAAAGAGCATTCTGTTCCGCATTTTTGCTGATTTTGAAGCGATTGCGTCCATTAGCAAGGCTGTCAATTCGATACACAGACACGAAAATTCCTTTTTCAGCATCCTTCTCCTGCTGACTTGCGAGCTTCTCTCGACGCTCTTCCTTGGTCAATTTACGTTCTTCATTGGCAGCTTCGTGCTGTGTACGACGATCCGCAATCTCCCGGCCCACACGGGCTTCAACAGCCGTGGGGTCTTTGACTGCTTGTTCACCCAGAACTCGCATGAGATTGGACTTTTTGACCTTCGGTGGAGGCGCAGGTTCTAGACCCAATCTGATTTTTGCTTGCTGCTCCTTGAGATCGGCCATTCTTCGCTGTCGACGGATCTTAGCTTGTTCCTTGTGTGTGAGATACATAGGTTTTTGAGCAGGCATGTGCTTGTCCTGAGGAGGATCAAGGAGGACAGGGTGCTGGACATAGAGAGTGACTATGGAATCTGGTGTATCGATCTTGAGGTTCTTCTCGTCTGCAATCGCAGAATAGTCGGGACCATCTACCAGACCTTCATCCCACCATTCAATTGCCGGCGGAGCAGGCACAAGGAATGCCTTTTCCACATCCAGATCTTCATCAATACCAGCTTGTCTTGCCCTCTCCGCAATGCGTTTCTTCATAGCCTCCAGCTGAGCCTGTCGACGTAGAGCAGCCGCCTGTTGTATATACTTTCCTTTCTGGTTGAAAAGGAGCTGTCGCGTCTGTCGTGGTTTCGCAATCGTGGCTTTGGGGCCGAGGTTCGGATCGTAATAAGGATTATTTTTGATTTCGTCGAGAGAAGGTCCTGAAAGATCAAGCCCGGCTTTCTCTTGTCTCTCAGGCATCGGCGACTCGACCCGCCGGTTTCCAAACTTTTGCTGCGAGGCCTGCCGCCCTTTGCCGCCCCGGAAATCTGGAGTAGTATCTGAAAGCAAAGCGGGATGAAGGCCGACATCTAAACCACCGCGAGCTCGCGAAGAACCTTCATCATCAAGAGCTGGCGGCTGGTAAGTCGGGGCCGGAGTCTGCGTTCTTGGCTGAGCCGCTGTGCTGGCTCTCCCTGTTGCTGCTGCCACTCTTGCTTTCATTTGCTCCAACCTAGACATAGCAGGACTGGCAGATGGTGGTGTGACACTAGGGGTTGGCGCTGCTGGTGTCAGGGCTGGGCTTGCGCCTTTCGCAGCTTGAAGCCTGGCGCGCACTGCTTCTGCCTTTGCTCGTGCCTCGGCCACCATCTTTTCAATGTCGACCTTGCCAGAGGCAGGGCCTCCTTGTCCTGGAGCTGGAGAGCCATGATTGGAGCGGGATCTTTTCTGTGAGTTATTGTCTTCGTCCTCGGGATGAGGCCGCTTCAGCACGTTGCCTGACACGTCCGCCATTATTGAGACACGAAAAGCACACCACTCACCCGCGGATCACAGTCGAGTTGTATGACTGGTTATCGAAAAGAAGCTGGGACCGACAGCTAGACCGCGAGAGCGTTGAGGATGAGGAGGAGAGATGCGAGATAAGTTATGTGGAAGGAGGATAAATCACGGGATGATCCAACGTGGACGCAGGGCGGTGTCGCACGGCAGAAAAAAGTTCTTGGGGTGGAACTTTTTTCGCAGCTTCGAGACCGACGAATCCGCATTTTATTCTCCAGGCCAGCAACAGGAAAAAAGAATTCGCACCGCCAGTGTCTTCTGTCGCTCCTGGAGCTGCGGGAACCATGGCGACTTTCGCACGGCCTGTGGCATCCTCCATTGGAGGGGTCGACTTTGGAGTCTATTCGAATGAAGATATCAAAACTATTTCTGTAAAGCGAATTCACAATACTCCGACTTTGGATTCTTTCAACAACCCTGTTCCTGGTGGTCTATACGACCCAGCTTTGGGCGCATGGGGTGATCATGTGTAAGTTATTCTCATTGCATTCTTCGGGAAATTATTTTTTTGCTTTTGCTATTATCTACTTCCATTTTTGTTTCTGTCCCGCATACGGCGAAGGCTGATTCCTTGTAGCTGCACGACTTGCCGTCAAAACTCCTGGTCTTGCACTGGCCATCCTGGACACGTTGAGCTACCCGTTCATGTTTATAATGTTACATTTTTCGACCAGCTTTATCGGCTACTTCGAGCGCAATGCGTTTACTGCCATCGCCTCCAAATGTCCCGAGTCAATGTGAATGCATATGTATGCAAATTGCGACTTTTGCAGTACGGATTGGTCGATGAGACTGCAGTCATAGACTCGATGGGAACCGGGAAGACAGACAAAAAGAAGCCAGCGAAGGATGGAGAAGGCTCCAGCAGTGAGGACGAGGATGAGGACGATTTGATCGCCAAGAGAAACTCCTATGTCAAGAAGAGCATTCGCGAAGCGCAGGCTTCAGGGAAGCTGCAAGGCCTGATGGCTGGCGCAAAGAATCCGATTGCCGCGGAACAGAGACGAGCCGTTGTCAAGGAGTTCTTCAAGGATATCGTGAGCATTAAAAAATGTACCAACTGCAGCGGGTATGTTTCTTTATTCATGTACCAAACATGCTTCAATTTACTGATGGACATCGAAGTATTTCGCCAGCTTACCGGAGGGATAAATACTCGAAGATTTTCAAGAAAGCCTTGCCTGAGAAGTCTAGACTTGCTATGGTACAAGCTGGATTCCAGGCGCCAAATTCCTTGGTCCTCCTTCAGCAGGAAAAGAAGCTTAATTCTAAAGAGAAGAACGGCGCCTCGGATACAGTCAGTGTGGTCTCGGAGCCCCACGGAGCAGAGGAAGAAGTTGCTCGCGGAAACGCCGTTATAACGCAGATGGAAGACAAGAACCAAGCGACCTCTGAAACCCAGCAGTATATGCCTTCTCCTGAGGTTCATGCCGCGATGGCGCTACTCTTTGAAAAGGACGGGGAGATTTTAAACCTTGTGTACAACTCTCGACCTTTGCCAAAGAAGGAGTCCCGAGTCAGTGCGGACATGTTCTTCATTAAGAATATCCTGGTTCCCCCGAACAAATACCGCCCTGCTGCTGCGCAAGGCCCAGGCGAAATCCTCGAAGCTCAGCAGAACACACCCTTCACCCAGATCTTGAAGAACTGCGACATTATCAATCAAATTAGCAAGGAAAGACAAAATGCGGGTGCTGACTCTGCCACTCGGATGCGGGACTACCGTGACCTTCTTCATGCAATCGTTCAGCTCCAAGATACAGTCAACAGCCTTATTGATAAGGACCGAAGCTCCCTGGCTGGACCGGCGGGAGCTGGAGCTGCGAACGGCATCAAGCAGATCCTTGAAAAGAAGGAGGGTCTGTTCAGAAAGAACATGATGGGTAAGCGAGTTAACTTCGCTGCTCGTAGTGTTATTTCGCCAGATCCCAACATCGAGACCAACGAAATCGGTGTTCCGTTAGTTTTTGCCAAAAAGCTGACCTACCCGGAACCTGTCACCAACCATAACTTTTGGGAAATGAAACAAGCAGTAATCAACGGTCCGGACAAATACCCTGGTGCTGCTGCTATTGAGAATGAAGTTGGTCAAGTAACAAATCTCAAGTTCAAAAGCCTGGACGAGCGAACGGCTCTTGCAAACCAGCTTCTTGCCCCATCTAACTGGCGAATGAAGGGATCACGCAACAAGAAGGTCTACCGCCATCTCACGACCGGTGATGTCGTTCTAATGAACCGTCAGCCTACGCTGCATAAACCGTCCATCATGGGTCACAAAGCTCGAGTTTTGTCAAATGAAAGAACCATCCGCATGCACTACGCCAACTGTAACACCTACAACGCTGACTTTGATGGTGATGAAATGAACATGCATTTCCCCCAGAACGAGCTTGCTCGTTCGGAGGCTATGATGCTTGCTGATGCTGACCACCAATACCTTGTTGCGACATCCGGCAAGCCTTTGAGAGGTTTGATTCAGGATCACATCTCAATGGGAACATGGTTCACGTGCCGGGATAGCTTCTTTGACAAAGAAGATTACCACCAACTTCTCTACTGCTGTTTGCGACCAGAGAACTCCCACACCATCACGGAACGGATCCAGCTTGTCGATCCGGCAATCATTCGTCCGAAACGTCTTTGGACCGGAAAGCAGGTGATCACGACGATTCTCAAGAACATCATGCCCCCAGGCCGCGCTGGTCTTAACCTGAAAAGCAAGTCCTCAACCCCCGGAGAACGATGGGGCGAAGGCAGTGAAGAAGGAAACGTTATCTTCAAAGATGGAGAGATGCTTTGCGGTATTCTTGACAAGAAGCAAGTTGGTCCAACTGCTGGTGGTCTTATTGACTCCATTCACGAAGTCTATGGGCATACCATTGCAGGAAGACTCATTAGTATTCTTGGAAGACTTTTGACCAGGTTCTTGAACATGCGTGCATTTACTTGCGGTATCGATGATCTTCGATTAACCAAAGAAGGTGATCGTGTGCGCAAGGAGATCTTAAGCAAGGCCGCCGGCATTGGTCGTGACGTTGCGCTGAAGTATGTCACTTTGGACCAAATCAAGGTTCCCGATGAGGATGCCGAACTGCGCCGACGTATGGAAGAAGTCCTTCGAGATGACGAGAAGCAGAGTGGCTTGGATAGTGTTGCAAACGCCCAAGGTGGCTCTCTTTCTTCCGAGATCACTCGGGCCTGTCTCCCCAAGGGTCTTGTCAAGCAGTTTCCGCGAAACCAGATGCAGTCGATGACAATATCCGGAGCCAAGGGTTCTGCTGTCAACGCAAACCTGATTTCCTGTAATCTGGGCCAGCAGGTTTTGGAAGGTCGACGTGTCCCCGTCATGATCAGTGGTAAAACTTTGCCATCCTTCAGAGCCTTTGAAACTCATCCCATGGCCGGTGGTTACGTGTGTGGTCGCTTCTTGACTGGTATCAAACCCCAAGAGTACTATTTCCACGCCATGGCCGGTCGTGAAGGTCTTATTGATACGGCTGTCAAAACTTCTCGATCTGGTTATCTGCAACGTTGTTTGATCAAGGGTATGGAAGGCTTGAGGGCGGAGTATGATACTTCAGTCCGTGAGGCCTCTGACGGTTCCATTGTTCAGTTCCTTTACGGAGAGGATGGTCTCGATATCACAAAACAGGTGCATCTTAAGGATTTCGATTTCCTTGCTTCAAACCATAAATCAATCATGTCTCAAGTCAACCTGACCAATGACTACCAAACTTTGGCCAAGGACGAGGTCACAAACTGGCATAAGGACGCAATGAGGAAGGTGCGCAAGACAGGAAAATCGGATGCTATGGACCCCGTGCTGTCGCACTACCACCCTGGAGGAAACCTGGGCAGTACATCTGAGAAATTCTCTGCCGCACTCAAGAAGGTACGAAATTATTTAACTATACTTATTTATATCTTTACATGACTAACTTAATATCTCCACAGTACGAGGATAGCAACGATGATAAGCTTCTGAAAGACAAGAAGAACAACATCGAGGGTGTCATCACTAAGAAGGCCTTTGATACTCTGATGAACATGAAGTATTTGAAATCCGTTGTGGACCCTGGTGAGGCGGTTGGAATTGTTGCTAGCCAGTCTATTGGAGAGCCTTCGACCCAGATGACTTTGAACACCTTCCACTTGGCTGGTCACTCGGCAAAGAACGTGACACTGGGTATTCCCCGATTGCGTGAAATCGTTATGACTGCCAGTGCTCACATCATGACCCCCACAATGACGTTGATTCTGAACGAAGAGATGAGCAAGGATGATTCCCAGAAATTCGCAAAGGCCATCAGCAAGCTTAGCATTGCGGAGATTATCGACAAGGTCCAAGTCCGGGAAAGAACCACCTCAGGCAACGTGAAGGCCAAGGTCTATGACATTGATCTCACGTTCTTCGCAGCCGAAGAATACATGAAGGAGTATGCCATCCAAATCAAGGATGTGCAGAATACTTTGCAAAACAAGTTTATTCCCAAGATTGTGAAGCTCACCAGAGCCGAGCTCAAGAAACGGGATGACGAAAAGTCTTTGAAGAACTTCTCAGCCGCGCAACCTGAGATTGGTGTTTCTGTTGGTACCATTGAGGAGGCTCCTCGCGGCGCTGACCGTGAAGGTGAACCTGCTGATGATGACAACGAAGATGACGAGGATGACGCCAAGCGGGCGAGAGGTGCTCAGAACCGCTCGAACCAGGTTTCTTATGAAGGCCCCGAGGATGATGAAGTTGACATGGTTCGACAGCAAGATGCCTCCGAGGATGACGATGACGACGAGAATGACAAGCCTCAACAGACACGTGATGTGGAGATGGATGATGCTTCTGATGACGAGGACTCGGACGGGGAAACCAAGGACACCAAGCTGCGAGAGGAAGATATCAAGGGCAGATTTGCTGAAGTAACACAGTTCAAGTTCAACCCCAACAAGGGTTCTTCTTGTACTATCCAGCTCCAGTATGACATCTCGACCCCCAAGCTTCTCCTGCTCCCTCTGGTCGAGAATGCGGCCCGCAATGCTGTTATTCAGTCCATCCCTGGTCTCGGTGACTGTACATATGTGGAGGCAGACAAGGGCAAGAACCAGCCTGCCCAGGTCATCACTGACGGTGTCAACCTGCTTGCCATGCGTGACTACCAAGACATCATCCAGCCCCACAGTCTCTACACGAACTCCATCCACCACATGCTGAACCTCTACGGTGTTGAAGCCGCCCGTGCATCCATCATCCGGGAAATGCACGAGGTCTTCGAGGGTCACAGTATCTCGGTTGACAACCGTCACCTGAACCTGATCGGTGATGTGATGACACAGTCTGGCAGCTTCCGCGCCTTCAACCGTAACGGCCTCGTCAAGGATAGCTCGTCGCCTTTGGCCAAGATGAGTTTCGAAACGACTGTCGGTTTCCTCAAGGACACCGTGCTTGAGAGAGACTTTGACAACCTTAAGAGTCCCAGTAGCAGAATCGTTGTCGGTCGCTCTGGAACCGTGGGAACTGGTGCATTCGATGTTCTCGCTCCTGTAGCATAGTTGGTGGATGATGTGTTCCATTTGTTATATTTTTTTGCCATTATCTTGTATATGTTTGCAACATCTGATTGTGTATCACGCATTTTCTTTGTTTTTGATGTGTCTTATGATTCGGAGTTTGTCTCAGCGAATATAAGAAAAGTCTTGTTCCTATTCAGATAGCATACACTTTGTGAAAACTGATAAATAGAATTTTCAGATACTAGTGCAAATGTGTCCAAGTTTACTTATGAATTCTATGTACGGAGTATTATTTATTATTCAATCAAAACCCCAAGCCACCGTGGTATCTTATTTTTTCGACTAGGCCAGAAGTCAAAACGCCATTGACAAAACAAAAAGTCGCTTTCTATGGCAAAAATGTGTATTCCCAAAATTATGTTCACTGTGCATCCAGCATCATGAGATCTTCATCAATGTCGTCGTCAAATTCATCCTGACCAACGGCAGCCCGGGCGACATTTGCTCCATGTCCGTTGGCGAGCTCTTCTCTCCGCACCCTCTCCTCCTCAATTTTCTGTTTTTCTCGATGTCGTTCTAAGTCAGCCAAGCTCCATGTGGAGATTCCCTCCTGGTCCTTGGCTTTGAAGGGTTGGGCCATGGTGCGCAGGAAATTCTTTGCTGTTGCGACGGCCATATCTGTACTGAGATTCGTTTCGCTTTCCAACATAGCCTGACTGATCCATTTGGGGAGTTGCGTGCGCTTTTTCTGGAATCGACGGTCAGCTAAAACCATGACACCGTAATCATCTTTGCCACGCAGGACACGACCCAAACATTGAGCGGCATGTCTCATGGCGTCGAAGGACAAAAAGTCGTTTTCTCTGATGCGGTAGTTCTCCCGGAGGAACTCTAACCGAGCCTTTAATATACGAGATTCTGTATATTGGAATGGAACGCCAATGTTCAACACAGCGCGCCCGTAGTGGTGGTCAAAATCGATACCTTCTGAAACCTTTCCTCGAGCCACGCAGAACAAGACAGCACCCCGACCATTGCAGCACGCTGTTCGGTATGTTTCCAAGGCTAGAGAAGATTCTTGTGCATCGGGCGTTTCGACAAGGATTAATTTGTAGTTCCAAATTGAATCCAGGATGCCCATGCCCTGCCACATGCTGATGATAGACTCCATATATAGATATGATGGAAAGAAGACAACGACTCCATCAGGAGTGATGCGAGAGAATTCGAGAACAAGATTGCCGTAGTTGCGCACAACACCTGGATCGTTGCGGATCTGGAACGAGGAAGAAATCTGTGCTTGATCCGATCCACGAGTGACGATCATGGGTAGGAAGGATCGACGTGCTAGAGTCATGCTGTAAGACTCCTGCAGGACAGTGTTGAATCCCAGCATTTTGGGGTACATTTCAAGAGGCGACAACGTTCCAGATGTGATGATAACCGAGCTAAATCGATCAAAGACCGGCTTGATCGCAATAGCGGCATCCAGACATGTAAAATGTAAGATTGGGTTTGGCACAGTTGCTGCTTCCGATTCGAACGGTTCAAGAATCAGAAGAAACCCTTTTTCATAAGTGGCAACCAGGGTTGCAAATGTAGCAACCTCTTGAAGGGGCTGATAGTCTTCTATATTAATAAGTTCCAGGGTCCGCACCAGGGAAGTGAGACGTTCAGCGCAGAACCGTAGGGGCTTTCGTTCAATAAAGGTCAGATCTTTGACGTGCGTTAAAAAAGAAGGCGGTGTTTCGGATATGGTATGGGTAACTTTCATTCGAGTCTTGAGGTATTCGATGAATCTCTTGAGGAAAGTGACAAAGTGTTCCGCTCGACGTATGTTTCCTGGTACGGCTTCCTTGAGCAAGTCATCCGGTAGGACAGGATTTGAGATAAACTGGTCTTCTTCTCGAGCTTGTTCTGCATCGCGCAACCCTTCTACCAGCTTTGAGTATTCACTTTGAAGTTTCTCCGCATCCGAGCTCTTCATGTCTTGGATTTTCCGTTCCAAGTTGTTTGCTCCCCTTGTGGCTTTGCGAAGTGAATCTTCAGTCAAATCAATACTGAGGGATTCAATGCAGACGTTGTCGATGTTATGCGCTTCATCAAAGACCACTATGCAATCTTTCGAGAGCTCCCGCGATACTCTTTCTGCGATTTTTGGGTCGAGAAGGTAGTGATAAGAATAGATGATGATGTTGCAGAACGGCATCTGGCAAGATGTGGTTAGAAAGACATGAGACACATGTATATACTGGATAAGATTACCATGCGCCGTGCTGAAAAGTAAGGACATTGTTTGTGTTCCTCCCCATATTTCAATAGCCCATCAAGAGTGAAAACGCCAGGAGGAACAAGGTTGTGAGGTTCGAGGAGATCAAGGTTCTATGCAACGTTAGCAGTCAGCCCAGAAACAACTGAGATGAGCCAGCTTACCTCATGGTATGTACAGAGATCAACATCCTCGCCTCTTTCCTTCTTTTCTTTGACAAATCCTGCTGTCAAGCTTCTGCACCTTGCATCAACGACCGTACCGCTTTTCTCTTTTTTAACCGACGGGTGCAGACACAAGTTCTTTCGACTCGTTAAACCTAGGGCACGGAAGTCCTCGGTATATCCAAGTTGTTCGGCACGGAATTTCATTAACGCCTTAAGCTCAGCCAAGGCCTTTTCGATTTCGGACATGGTTCGAGAACAATAGATGAGTTTTCGGTGCTCCGGATAATGTTGCTGATACGCAACGATCAGCGATAGTAGCGATACTGTCTTTCCTGTGCCCGAAGGCATCTCCAGGACACAGTGACCCCCAGCATCAAGGGTCTTTTTGAGATCACACATGTAGGCATATTGTTCGGGGTATATACGAGGATAAGGGAACAGCACGGGAAGGTCACTAGTTAGATAAAATACGATTAGGCTTGAATTTCTTCTCTTGCAAATAACAGTAGAATCCCTAAACAAGAAATAGTCAAACTCACTCAATGAAGAACTTCATTGTGACGGTTGGGCGCTGGCCTCTGGAGCAGTGCGGCGAAGAGATTCCAACTGAAGCTCTCTCATTCGAAGGCGCGAGAGGACCGCGTCGACTTTTCCTCTTTGGGCGATCGATGACACCAGCCCACGTGACTGTTCCCTATCGGGTCGCCGATTATCACGCCGCCTTTTGATATGCATTGGAAACCAGCGACTCTCCCCAGGGAATTTTGGAGATGAGAACTTCCAGGTTGGATTATTGCCTATCTGCGTTATACTTTGGAGTCGACGATTGCTAGGACTCTCATTATTCATTTTACTTGTTTCCACTCTTTTTTATCCTTTCGTTCCCATTTGGTTGTATTCAGCCGACCCCACATTATGAGTAAAAAGTTCAAGTCTCAGGCTTCAAGCAGCCGTGCTGCTGCTAGCACTTTTGGTTCTTTCGGGGGATTTTCAGGCTCCTTTTCTAGCCAAGGAAGGGAACCGTCTTCTCTTACATATGTGGCCGAGCCACCAGATCTGTCGCAAATATCAGAGGCGCAATTGGCGATCGCATTCAAGAACTTCTTGAAAAAGATGAAGTGACAAGAACAAAGGCATTAGATGATTTGAAAGATTACGTCGCCACGGTAGAAGGTCGCAGTGGGACGCTCGATGATGGGTTTCTAGAGGCCTGGGTACGTCCACAACCTGCGTCGTACATTCTGGAGCAATATAGTAACAATCGTGTCTTTCCTCTTGCAGGTTAAAATTTATCCACGGGCATCAATCGACCTCGCTCGTAGAGTAAGGCAGTTGGCTCATACCATTCAAGGCTCTGTCGCGGGCCTCGTGGGAAAGCGCATTGCCCGTTTTCTACCCAAGGTGGTGGGGGCATGGCTTGCGGGACTTTATGACAACGATAGACCAGTTCAGCGATCTGCGGTAGAGTCATTTACACGGGTGTTCTCAACCGATGAGAAGAGGAACAGTGTGTGGAAGATCTACCAGAGCTCTATATTGGATTTTGCGGATGATGTCATCCTCCAGCAGACCCCTCTCACACTGAGTGATGAGCGAACAGTCAAGCCCGATGATGCTGAAGCGAAATATGCTCGAGTGGCTGGAACTGCAGTTTTGTTATTTAATCGAATCCTAGGTTTGTTGACACACTTGATAAAATTTCACAATAAATCTAACTCGGATTTGCTCAGGAACCTCGTCCCACGAGGATCTTCAAAAGAATTTTCCCGCCATTGAAGGCCTACTAGGTAGCAAGTCACTGTTGGCTTTCTGCTACCATGAAGACCCTTTTGTTCGCCGGTCTGTTTATACACTTCTTCGATCGGCGGTTTCAAAGGAGCCCGAAGAGCTTGATTGGAAGATCATAAGCGCGGCTGTGATCGGGAAGTCTTTACATATCTCTCAGATAGGATCTGCTTCCGATTTATCCGAATGCCTGTTGCAGGCAACATCCGCAAGGCCTCAGTTGTGGACAAACGATTACACCGGAAAATCATCCTCCTCGAAGAGACTATTGCAATATATCCAGAAAGGGTCCCAGGGCGGCTCGGGATCATTCTGGCCAAACCTTGCCCAATTGTTGCAGGTTATTCCGCTACAAGCATTGGCAAAGACTGACTCGCAATCGACTGTTGCTGAGGGTGGGATTAGTCTGTCAAGCGCCATTGCCCTGACGGAAGCTTTCCAAGAAGGTCTCAATTCAAGAGAAGAGCCCAGGCAAAATCAACTGGTGGGTTGGAAATCATATATCGACACGGGAATATGGCTGGCGACTTTGCTCCCTCAAGACGATAAACAAAAGTTTATTGAAGCAAGACTGTCTCCTTTATTGGAGCAGTATGTTAAAGCCGAGCCAGATCTTGCTCGATGGTCACTGCCTGCACCCTCAGCTGAAGCTATTTGCGCCGATTATATCGTCACACTTGTCAAAAATGACTATGAAAAGGAGTTGGACCTTCTATGGACGCGGCTGTCAGATGGTGTACTTGAATCCGTCAAATTGTCTTCTCCAGAGCAATCGAAGGATTTCAGAATGTCACAGGACGCAATATGCGCGCAAGCCAAACGTCTTCTCACATTGGAGGCTGCAGCCCTTGCCCGGTCAACGGATGCCGATCATCAGCCTCGGATATCAAGTGTTTTTGAGAAAACAGGCTTACCACTCCTCGAAAATTGCTTGCAGGTGTTGCAGACTCGGAATGGTAAACCGTATGGAGCAGCCGCGGTGGTCGAGGAAACAATTAGCAAAAACTCACGGATTGCCCGACGCTCGGAGGAGCTGCTGAAGTTCGTCCAAAATGATGCACCTGAACTCCTGTTCTCACCATCAGCCGATCGCCTGACTGCAATCATTTTGTCATGCCGTTCTTGGGATGGATTTGGCACGAGCTTCGAGAAGATCGTCGAACGGGTTATACAACTTGGGCCAGAGCAGTCGAATGCAGATGTTCTTAAAAAGCTTCTCTCAACCCTCGATTTCAAAGAAATCGACGATAAGAATGGTCTCAGCGCGTTGATCATGCGGGCATTAGATAGGGCTTGCAAAGGAAATTCTTCTTACTGGCCAATAGTCATTGCTGCTCTCCAGAATCAGACCTCAAGGGGCGAACTGACGGATTCCATATTCTTGTCGATCATCGAGTCGCTGTCTACGGAGGACACCGTCTTTGAAGCCTTGCATGGGCTCTCTCAGCTTGCAACCTCCGCATCAACCGCGGTTAAAGAATTCCAAAACGGGGCTCATGGTTCGAAATTGGCGGGGAAGCTCCTTTATCTCACGGAATCCCCCTCTGAGGAAGTAGCAAATCTCGCAGAGTCACTGATCAAGGCACTGAAAGAAACTACTGTCAGCGAAACAAGCATCAAGTCAAGTCTGGAGATTCTTCGGCACGGTTTTGACAATGTTACTGAGGAATCGCTCTCGTAAGTGATGGAATCTAAACTATCTAATAATCATATATACTGACTGAATTCCTTCTAGGGTTGAATCGCTATTAAAAATCGCGGAAGAACTGCTTCACAGTTCCAAGCCCGAGGAAAAAGACCAATTGGCAAAAGAAATCCTGCCCTCTCGCCAATCCTGGGAGCATGCTTTGGAACCATTCCTTGAGCTTCCGCCTCGAGTATCAACTGCTATCACAAGCCCTATTGGCGGTATCGTTCACCTCATCGATCGTGAGTTGCCCGATACTTTCTATGGAAGCTATGAAAGAATACCGCGTGATTCAAATCATTGTTCGTCTGCATTCCGATTGGCCTATTTCACGACCCGGATCCTCTCGTTGTTTGAAGTCACAGAGTACCTCGGGATCCAGGATCTTGAAACACTATTCTACAACTTACCACTGGCTATACAAGTGATCGACGATGATCTTAGCATCGAGAACTGCAATGGCATAGCTGGCTTAGAGCTTCCCGAGCAACGAGAGGAATACATGGAAATCGTCAATGATGGACGGAAGTTGATCAACACGTGGATCCGTTCGAACAGCCATGTGGTAGACTCCGAGAAGGAAACAATTTCCTCCGTGCTATATCATTGCTGGGAGAGCAAGCTGGAAAATCTCAGAGGCGTTTCTCCAAAAGACTACCGTGTCGGAGAAGCTTTTGCCAGGGTTATGGCCGGCTTGGACTCATTGGATAATATCGTCACTGGGGAGGAGATTACCAAAATCTGCAGGGAAAGCCGCACAGCAAATGCTATCCGCTCGGCGTCTTGGTTTTCTGTATTGCGACCTTCGGTCATCTCCAATCCCTCCGGAACCAGACTTTGCAACGAACTCGTTGCCGATTCCACAGGACTCAAGCCCCAGGATGAACGGAAAGATGGTAAGAAACTCAATTTTAGATGTGTATATCCGCTAATTTAATTTAGGTCTTCGGAAACTCGCACTCCTCAATCTTCTCTTCTCCGGGGAAGAAAATCTTGCTGCGTCCATTCCAACACAGCGATTGGTTTTCCTTGTTAAGCACCTTATGCAATGTCTCCAATCGGAGATAAAGTCACAGGGGGTTAAAGCTGAAATCATTCAGACTTTGTCGTTTGTTCTTCCTAGTCTCCATGAAATATATGGCTCACATTGGGAGGAAAGTATGGAAGTTCTCAGTACAACGTGGCGAGAAGCGAGTGGCGGCGACGAAGCTTTGCCACTTTTGATTTCATCTTTCAGACTCTTCGCACGATTGAGGTCAATCGCAGACAACGAAGATAGTAACGACGACGTGAAGGACGCCTGGTCGGATAGAAAGGCTACGCTTTGCAACGACTTAACATCGACTCTGCGGAAATTTGGTCAGTATTTTATGATTCTATTGCATGAAAGGATCTTCACTAACTTGAAAAACACCAGACTCTGAAACCGCTTTCCATCTACCCCGGGATGTGACGGTTGGACTGTTATGCCGCTTGATCAACACTATACCAATTGAAAAGCTAGAGGACGTGAGCAGGATATTCCCACTTCTGACAGCGCAGAGCCGGGTGATCCAGCGTGGTGCCTACATTGTTCTTCACCGATATATTCCTAGCATCCAAGAACAGGTGTCATTTGATGTGGCATTGTCGAAGTCAACGGTCAGCCTTCCTGATGAGCTCATGTCTCTGCTACTTGAGGCTCCCACAATGGAATTGATAGCTTCTTCACACGGCGATGACAAGATATGGACTACTATACGATCGTATCTGTTGAGTTGGAAGGTGGTGTTTGACCACTTTTCTAATGCGGTATGTCCAAGTCGCATAGCTTTGTGAAATTTCTAGGCTAACATATAGACAGTCTCTTCCTGTTCAAGAGAACTACGTGTCAAATATCAAGGAGAACGACAGCCTCATTCCGCTGCTGGAATTCATGTTCGACTTCCTGCAAAAGTCCAATGAAAAGGTCATTGACGCGTCGAAATTCGACATTCGGTCTTTCGAGCCAGATCAGTCTGAGTCTTCCGAGAAAGAGACGCAATGGATTCTGGTGCACCTTTACTTCTTGTGTCTGAAGCATCTTTCCAATATGACGAAAAACTGGTGGCTCGACGCCAAGAAGCGTGTCAAGGGACCGGTCGAGACTTGGACCGAAAAATTCGTAAGAACACCTTCATTAACACCTGACGAATATCGCATTAACCTTAGCCATAGATTTCACCGTTGATCATCAGCGATGCTCTTCAAGGTGTCACTGAATGGAGTGCAACTCAAGATCCGGACGAGGAACGAGCATTGAATGTGAAAATATCGCCCAAGACAGGAGAAATCATCGCAAGTATTGTCGTGGATGAAGAATCGCCGCCTGTTGCATTATCCATCTCCCTTCCCCCGGCATATCCTCTGCAGCCTGCGTTGGTTGTCGGCAGAAGCCGGGTCCTTGTGGACGAGAGAAAGTGGAAGAACTGGTTAATCACAATCCAGGGAGTAATCATGTTTGCCAACGGAAACCTGGTGGATGGGTTGCTAGCATTCCGAAAGAACGTGCAGGGTGCCTTGAAGGGCCACAGCGAGTGTGCCATTTGCTACTCGGTCATCTCAACGGATATGCAGACACCGAACAAACGATGCGCGACCTGCAAGAACGCCTTCCACTCTGTCTGTCTCTACAGATGGTTCAAGAGCAGCAACCAAAGCACCTGTCCGCTGTGCCGAAACAACTTTGTTTATGTATGAAGTGGAACGGATGATATACGTTAGACATAGAGGTGATGCTTTAAAATTGGGTATTTGTTTGTATAGAATCAGTACATTTGCTCAAAAGCTCTACATCAAATATATATACCTTTCAGAGTTCAGACAAACTACATTAAATCCGTTTCAGGCAGTAGATGAGCAGATGTACAGTTGATCCCTTCTTTGGCGGGACATCATCAATGATAATCACCGATTGCGGGGAAACCGACAACCGGAAACCCCCCACCAAACAGTCCCCCTCACCACCACCTCATCATACCCTGTCAAAATCGAACCCCGACACTACGCTCCGGATATGTCCGCCTCTCATATCCCCAACCTCAACACACTTCGGCGCGGAGGAGGAGGAGCTCGCGGCCGGTTCAGAGGTCGCGGTGGTGCCAGCGCTAGCTCAGGCGAAGACAGCAGCAGCCCCGGCACGCGTAGCGCAGGCAAAGACCGGGTGGTACAGGGCACAGACAACGATGCCAGTGTTTCCCGGCTGAGCGCCGTCAATTTGGGGTATCTCGAGGACCCCTTCGCACAAGCATTGACACCCCCTGGGTTGGAGACGAGGAGACTGCCCATCATCAACAGAGGTATGTGTGCGCCCGCGCCACCACTACGATTGTCACCGGAATAGTTATGGCAGATAGACTTACCAGTGAAATATGACAGGTACCTACGTCCGAACGACCGCAATCGATCGCCTTGTTTCTAGCTTTCTCGAGCAGCAGGGTCAAAGGAGGAAACAGATTATATCGCTAGGTGCGGGGTCGGACACGCGCGTTTTCCGACTATTTTCCTCCCAGCAGCCTCCGGATGTTGTCTACCATGAGATTGATTTTCCCGTTAATGCAGCTGCTAAGATCAAGTTGATTCGATCGTTGCCTCTTCTGCAGCGAACGTTAGGGATAGGGAGATCGGGTGAAGTGACGATTTCAGAAGCAGGGGATGCTTTGCACTCGCCATCTTACCATATCCATCCCATTGATCTACGGGCATTGGCAAAGCAGACACCACCGACGTTTTCTTCCTCTTCCCCGCAAGACAGTACAACAATCACCCGTCTACCAGGAATAGACACAACACTACCGACGCTTCTGATCTCAGAATGTTGTCTCGTCTATCTCTCTCCCAGCGAAGCCGCTGACGTAGTCGGCTACTTTACCAAAACCCTCTTTCCCGTATCCTCGTCTACCACACCACTGGGTCTCATCATTTACGAGCCCATCCGGCCCGACGATGCCTTTGGCCGGACCATGGTGTCGAATTTGGCTGCACGGGGTATCCAGCTGCAAACTCTGAATAAGTACGCGTCGCTAGAGGCGCAGCGGAAACGGCTAGCGGAGCACGGGTTTGATGGGGGCCAAACTGCTGCGGATGTTGATTTTATCTGGGAACAATGGGTGAGCGAGGGGGAGAAGGAACGGGTTGCAGGGTTGGAGATGCTGGACGAGATGGAGGAGTGGAGGCTACTGGCGCGACATTATTGCATTGCGTGGGGATGGAGAGAGGGGGATGGAGGAGGATTCGAAGGATGGAAGAGCATTGCAGGGCAGTCGGAATGAGCTGCCATTCGGTGTCTTGAGCTTTGACCAGGGGAATCAACGTTGGTCGTTGGATAGTCTCGAGAGGGCTATTGGCATATAACATATGATTGCATCTCATGGAAATAGTCCAGAATATACGGAACATCGGAAGTCGACCCAGGATCGTCCAATTATCACTGCCAAGTTGCCAGCACCGCATGTCGAGCAACTATCATCCATAGACCATTGACTATTTAGTCTTTTGTGTCAAAATCTGCTCGATGAGATTCGGAAGTTCGGCCGGGTTACACGAATGCCCCCTTTTCCCCTTCACGGAAGGGATTGACAGGACGATCCCCGTGGGCGCGAGAGTTTCGACGGTGTTGACTAGTCAGTGCTTGCTGGATAAAATCGAGGTTCTAGGCCTGGAATGTTATTCGTGATGGGCAGAGGAAGGTGAGATGAGGTGAGATGAGCTGCTGTTGATCCGATCAATTCGGATGAGCCCGACTGATTGTCTATCTTATTTGTTGTGATTCACTTTTCGCCCAATATTCATGCCACCTGGTGACCTGATCCATGGATGGTTCCATATTTCGGATATTCGATCATTCCCCGTGACACAGAATTGAGCTGTACATATCAAACAAAAAAAAAAAAAAAAAAAAAAAAATTTGAAGGGTCGGAATGTTGCTTTTGTTTGTTTTGATGGTGCCTGTCGCTACGAGAGCAAAAAGGTCCCTCGTAATCGTATCCGACACTTCCATCCTTCGTTGGACATACCATCCTAACCCTCTTTGACGATGATTGTCCATCGCTGTCCATCGCTTCGACGAAAAGCAACAGAAAAATCCGCGCCTCGTGATGGAAACATGACAGCCGCAGGGATAGGAGCATCGCACCTGCCAAAATCGCAGCTTCCCTGCATTTTGGATGGGCTCTACGCCTTCTGATTGGCTCCTCGGAGATTGCGCCGCAGAACCCTCGTCCACTAACAGGCCCCACATTCCCCCACAGGGACCCTTCGCCCACGAACAGTCGGGGCTAAGAAAGACGTTAACCGCAGTGATTGGTCGACCCCTGGCATTAGTGTACCAATGGTTTTGGGGGTGGTGGGACCCGAGCCAGAAGTAAGACAAATTTTGGCCAAATTGGCCTCGAGGCTGTCCCGATGGGGAAAGCCGCCTGTGCCTGGGCTTTTCCTGTTTGGGCGAGGCATACTTGACGGATTCTGGCTAAGGCTGAACCGGGATGGACCCTTTTGGCTGCCTCTTTCTGTCTCTGTCTCTTCTTTTTCTCTTCTTCTTTCCTCTCTGTCTTTCGCTGTCATTCCTGTTCGCTGCGCTCCTTTTGGCCTCTCTGGCGGTGGTTGTTGGTCTTTCTTTTACATTCGGTCGTTCTTTTTTACGATATACACTCTTTTTTTCAACGCCTAATTCAGTCTTTACTTTCGACGCGTTCCGCTGGACAGGTTCGATTACAATTCACCCGCCATCTCGAGAAGGACCCAGACAATCAACCAATTGCGAACTAGGATTATTATATAGACCACAGAATATATAAACAAAAAGAACCGATATCATGAAGATCGACATTGTGCTTTCTCGTGCCGCCGCACTCGTTTCGTTGGTTGCCGGTGTTGAAGCCGCGCATGGCCATGGTCATCATGCAAGACAACACCACCATGATGTCCAGACTCTGGAGAAGAAGGGAGGCCACTGCAAGTTCCCATCGGGTGAGGGATTGATTTCCATTACTCCCCATCTCGACAATGGCGGCTGGGCTATGAGTCCCGATCAGCCCTGTAAGCCTGGAGGTTACTGCCCGTACGCGTGCCCTCCAGGCCAGGTCTCGATGCAGTGGGATCCCAAGGCTACTTCCTACTCTTACCCTATGTCCATGGTAAGTGCTTGCGATAAGCTTGAGATGTCATGTCGAGCCTAGAATCTAATTGGTAAATAGAACGGTGGTCTTTTCTGCGATGAGGATGGACAGATCCAGAAGCCCTTCCCCGACAAGCCCTACTGCGTTGATGGTACTGGCGCTGTGGGTGCCCACAACAAGGCCAGCAAGCATGTGTCTTTCTGCCAGACCGTGTTACCTGGAAATGAGGCCATGTTGATTCCTACTCTGGTCCAGGAACTGGCCACTCTCGCTGTGCCCGATTCCAGCTACTGGTGTGAGACATCTGCTCAGTGAGTCACCTCTTATATATAAAGGCTTGATTGAATACTAACATCAACAAAGCTTCTACATCAACCCCCCAGGAATTGACGCCGAAACCGCATGTGTTTGGGGTACCTCGGACCACCCCTACGGTAACTGGGCTCCTTACGTTGCCGGTGCCAACACCGTAAAGAATGGCGACACCTACTTGAAGATTGGATGGAACCCTATTTATCTGGAGCCTAGCACACCTTTCCGTGATGTCGTGCCTGATTTCGGTATCGAGGTGGTCTGCGAGGGTGACAAATGCAATGGTACTCCATGCAAGATCGATCCTGCAGTCAACAAAGTCAATGAAATCAGTGGCAGCAGCTCAAAGGGTGCTGGCGGTGCAGCTTTCTGTGTGGTGACTATTCCTAAGGGCGAGAAGGGTCACATTGTTGTGTTCGACAAGTCTGGCGGAGATTCCTCGTCTGCGACTGTTGAAGTTCCCACCAGCACTGTTGCCCCTTCGAGCACCGAAGCTCCTACCAGCACTAGCACTAGCACTAGCACTAGTACTAGTACCAGCAGCACCAGCACCAGCACCAGCAGCACCAGCACCAGCACCAGCACCAGCACCAGCACCAGCACCAGCAGCACTCCATCGACTACCTCGACCTCCAGTACCATCTCGAGCACATCTACATCTTCGTCGAGCACCATCTCTTCCAGCTCGACACAAACCCCAAGCATCACTTCCTCCAGCAGCTTGAAACCCAGCTCCTCGAGCATGTTCCCAAGCAGCAAGTGGATTAGCCTGTCTGCGTCCGCAAGCTACACCTACCAGCCTCACGTCTTTATCGAGACGGGCAGTGTCGGAGCTGCTGCCATGGAAACCTCCAGTCCCAGCTCTGCTTCTGCTTCACCGTCCACGACTACCCAGTCTGGCGGTGCTGGTACTACTGTGGTCTCAATTCTGAGCATGACTCTGAGTGCTTTCGTTGCGATTGCCATGTTGAGTCTGTAGACTCCAGGCTTGGTGGCGGTGCCACATTGTTGACATGCTCATACCTAAAATCCGGCAGCCCTTGATCATCCCATTCCAGCCCAACTTTCAGCCATCTGCTGAAGACTCGCCGTCTTATTTATTCTGAACTTCCGAACTTTCTTCTATTCCTATTGGAATGATTTTACCCTTTTGCATATACCTTCTTGATGACTGACGTTGCCTGTACGTGACGATTTTTGATTTGTTTTCTATACCAAGGCTTTTCAGCAGTTCTTTCTGCTTGCAATACTTTGCGTTCAGCCTTATTTTCGACGACCCGACACGTTCTGATTGATTTGATTGGGGTTATTTTCTTGTTTTACTATTTGATTTTAGTAATGTTTATATTATTTTGGCAAGCTGGAAGTATATAGGAATGAAAGGGCTGTCTGACCAGCCATTCAAAGTTATTGAATATCGCCATGTAGATCGCGTAATATTAGAAGTGAACCCATATAGGGCTGGATTGTTGTTGCTTTGAAGTTGTCCGAGTCAGACGTCAGCGGTGGAGTTGTATATCAGTGGCCTGTGCTAGCTTGATCAACGAACTTCCCCGCCGACAGTCAACGGCTCACTCACTCTCCATCAACATCAACCAATCCATCAACTTCCAAGATGCCTGTATCAATACAGACAGTAAGTCATCTGTATTTCTTCATATGATACCGAAAACACCATGATTGTCCTGTGATCTACTCCTCATCCCCTCGAATGAATTACCCCGCACCAACAACCACCAGCCCAGCTATCCTCCCCTTCACCCTCACCCAAGCCCCAAACTAACAATATAATTTCCCCTTCAGAACAAACTAGTATCCACCCTCCGCCTCCTAATCCCGCGCCTCCGCCTTCTCCAAAAGAAAGACACAGCCTCTTCCGTCGTGCAACGCCGCGAACTCGCCTCCCTCCTCGACGAAAACCGCGACGCCTCAGCGCGCATCCGCGTCGAAAATGTCATCGCCACAGACACCGGCATCGAAGTCATGGAAATGGTAGAGCTGTACTGCGAATTGCTCCTCGCGCGGGCAAACGTGCTCGATCAGCTTGCGTTCGGGGAAAGGGGGGGGTCGCGCTCGGAATCGGGCGAGGGAGGTCGCGAAGGAGATGAGTCGGCGGGCAGCGAGTGGAGCAGCAGCTGCTAATGCGAATGCGCAACAAGCCGAAGAGAAGAAGAATAGTAGTATTCTCGGGTTCCCGTTTTCGTTATCATCCAAGAAGCCGGCGTCGGGTGGGGAGGCGGCTGTCGAGGAGAGACGGGATGATAATAATGCCGACGATGATAATAGCTACATGGACTCGGCGCTGGATGAAGCCGCGGCGGCGGTGTTCTACGCTTGGTCTCGATTCCCGCATGACGTGCGCGAACTTAACATACTTCGCTCTCAACTCACGGATCGATACGGGAAGGATTTCATGACTCTGGCGCAGGATAATAAGGTCGAGGGGGTATCTGTGCCCGAACGGCTGGTGAAAGGGTTACGAGTGCGGCCGCCGACGCAGGAACTGGTGGACCTTTATCTGCGGGAGATAGCACATGCGTACGGGGTGGTTTGGCCCAAGGGCGGCGGCGATGAAGTCGAGCCTGATCTGGGGGATGCGCCCCCGGAATTCCTCGATCAGCGCCACGATGGCGAAAATCAGGGCGGTGATGGTGATGGTGATGGCGACAATACTACAAGCTATCTACCATCCACGCCCCGCAAACAAACAGACAGCACCCGCCCGACCCTCTCAGAAACAAGACGCGCCTCGGAAGCCTCCGAACTGAACAAAGTGACACCACCACGAGGCCTACATTCCGGCAAGAGTCCCGTGAGCGTTGCCCCGCCGGGCCCGAGAACAGATAACCCCAGCCCTCGCGTGAAACTGCCGGGATCAGATGAGACTGGAGGCCAGGTTGGGGGAGGAGAGTCCAAGCCGAAGAATAACAGTGGTTCTGGGGGGGATACCGGAGTTGGATGAGTTGACTCGGAGGTTTGCGGCGCTGAGGAGATAGTACACATAGATCTTATCTTGCATTCTGCAAGGTTTCCTAGTTAATCTACCCACGTGGGTAGATAGTTTATTCATATGCATTATGCATGATATGCAGGACAGTGTTGGTTGCGTCAATTATCATTATGATTATGATACCAGTCTTATGTGATATCCAACGCTATCGATCTATTCACAAGGTACTTTACTTCATGTACGGAGTACTCAGTAAACCAATCTGTAGAACATAGTCTATCATTCAGGTGTAAATATTATGGTATGTATCTAGATACATCCAACTGGTCTGGTCTATACTCTAAATCCAACCATCATCTGTTCCACCACGCTCAAATCGAAACAAGTTGAGCAAGTCCACTTTGCTTTTTTGGTCATGTCATGCATCAAAGGAAATAATCCACAAAAGAAGGAAGAACAAGTAAGCAAAGCATATATCACAAGAAGAGAATCAGCAGCAAAAGAAACAGTAGAAAAACAAAATTTGGTATCAAATCAGAAATAAAAGCAAATATCCATCCCACATGTTGTATGTACTGTGAGATGGGAAATAGAATCAAGCAAGATGTATGAGCAATGATAAAGCGCAACCTGATAGACACCGGAATATGCATGCGTCACCCATATGTACAGTACAATAAGAAACAGAAAGATTTAATGAAAAAATGTCGAATGAAAGTTGAGGTGGGTTCACCCTTATAATTCGTCTTCTTCCTCTCCAGGGAGAAGAATCTCATGGCCTGAGCCTTCGTAGACGAAGATGGCAGCAACGCATCCGAAGACGGAAACCAGGGCAATCAGCCACCAGGCGAATCCGACCATGCCGACTTCCAAGCCGTATCCGTACCAGGCGCCGGAGAAGATAGGACCAATGGTTCGGAAGGCGGAGGAAACGGACTGGCCAATACCGTGAATGGTTCCCAGAACGGACGGGTGAGGAGAGCAGTTGTTCAAGAGGATGATCGAAGTCGGAAGCGTGAATGTACGGGCTGTGACCTGCAGGAAGAGGACGACGATGATGGAGAACCAGACCCATGGGCCATTGGCCTGTCCGGGAGGAGGCGTGGACGACGGGGCTAGGGCGATGTACGGAGCAAAGGCGTACGCCAGCGGGAAAAGCGAAAGGAAATACTGGTAGCTTTTGGCGGTGCCCAGACGGCCGTTGATCGAGGGATAAATGGTGAACTGGAGAAGCATGCCAATCACACCCAAAATGGCCGTAGCGAAACCAACACTTTGCGGCAACATACCCAGACCTCCGGTAAAAATGAAAGGCAGCTTCTGAGCGGGACTGGTGGGGTCGTTGACATCGTATCGAGGGGTGGAGAGGAAAAGCAACCAGAGGTTGTTAAAGGCACTATCAACTTGTTAGCACCTCTCATCATTCACACTAAGACCAAACATACCCCATCTGAAAGTCGAAAAAGCACTGAGCCAACAGTGTGCACAAGACGTTCTTTGTCCAGATCTTTGTAAAAGACAGAGTACGGGGACCGCTGCGCATGGGCTTCGCCTTCTCCTCCAGCTCGAAGCTCTCGGTGGTGTCCATTCGTCGGCCGAGCAAGGGACCCTGTTCTTCGTAGTCGTTGAAGGGAAGTTTCGAGTATAGCGGAGATGAAGATGGAACGACAGTCTTGGCCAGGCGGGTGAAGAGCTTCATCGCATAGGCGCCAGGGCCTGGCTTACCCTTGCAAGCTTCCAAAGTCTATAACGATTAGCGAATATTCCCTGTGATTTGGGGAGCGTGACATACCTCTTCAAGACCGAAGAAGACGCAAGCAGCGCAGAAAGTAAGGAAAAAGGCGTTGGCCAGCATAGGCAAAGCATAGGGATACCTCATAAGCCATTGGACACCAGCCTCGCCTCCAAACGAAGAATTGGGACCGAACAATGCAGGGTAACTCGCAACAGGGTCAGAGAGCATACCACCCATAACTGCAACCTAGTTAGCCAACAAAACATACTAAATCACTATAAATGCAATAACTCACCAGGCCCAAACAAAGACGCCACATTAAACCCAATCGGCAGAATCAAAAACGCCCTCGAATGATACTTCTTCTCTTTAACATTCTCCGCAATCATGGTCCGAATAATCCCCACCGTCCCGTTGATAGCACCGCCAAACGAACGCCAGAACACGGCCTGCGCGAACGACGTCGAAAAAGCAACACCCAAACAAGAAGCAGAAGTGCCCAGCAAACCGACCAGCAGGACGAATCTCCGCCCACCCCATTCGGCATCCGCCACGCGGCCCCAGGGAATCGCCGTCGCGAACTGGGCGGCCGTAAAAGCACCCTGCAAGATACCCGCCTGGGTCGCAACATCCGAGTTGGACAGGCCAGGGTCGAACGACTTGAGTTGGTAGAACATGTACGCCTGCAGGGAAGCGATCTGCAGGAAATCAAAGACACGACAGAGGCCCAGCAGGCCCAACTGCTGTTTTCGGGGCAGCGACATCCAAGTGACGGGGGCCGGGCGAGCAGGGACCGAGGAAACGGGTGGTTGTTGTGATTGTTGAACGGGATGTTGTTGTAAAGTAGTGATTTGAGGCTGGCTTTGAGAGCGACTGCGGACATGGCCTCGCCAGTCCATCGAGGTGTTCTTTAACGCCATGTTAGAGTCGGCGTCGTCGATGTTGTCGTCTTCGTTATCGCTGTCTACAGGACCACTGGGACCCTCGGAGACGCTGGCAAGGGAAATGTTGGATTCGCGACGACGACGTTGAGGTTGTGCAGAGTCAGAGGGCTCGCCGCCTTGATCGTAACCGGTCGACCAAGAAGTAGCCCGCGTGTGGCGGGCATTCCGGTCCTTTTTAACGGAGATGTTGGCTGAGAGATTGGCGCTACCTGGGGGTTGTGACGCAGGCATCGAGGGCGGAGTCGGAAAAGGTGGAGGAGAGGGCGAGATAGAGAGGAAGAAGTGTGGTTGGTGGTTGACACAGTCAGACGCGCTACGTCAATTCGGGCGTAAGAGAATAAAAATAAAATAAAAATAAAAATAGGCAAAAAGGAAAGGATAAAACGAAGGAATGAAGAAAAAAAAATGAAGAGGCACAAGAGAGGAAGAAAAAAAGAGACCAATCCAAGGATCCGCCAGAGTGAACCTAAGGTAAGTCCATCTCCATCTCTGTCCAACACAGTCAATACTACAGATAAAATACAGGGGTGGGATGATCGTTTTCTCTCTCTTACACTCACTTTACCCTCACTTTAACTCTTCCCTCTTACTGGTCAATCCTATCTGTAATCTATTCCGTACTGCCCTCGTCACAAATACCGATCGGCAGCCGCCATCACTGCTTGCGACGCCCGCCCCACCCAGCCGCGGCCCCTGACTCGCCGCTTTAGCCAAGCCCCGCAGGTCTTGGCATCGGCAGCCACGAGTTTCTCCCTGTGACGTATGCTTTTCCCCTGCTGTTTCTATGTATGGTCAACCCACGTTTCTGGCCGGAAACTAACCATAAAATACAGTACACCGACAGCCGTGTATCAGCGGTATCAGCTGTTAGTCTGTGTCAGGTGTGTTTTCTAAATATTGGGACATGTTCGTTTATCTGCAAGGGCAAACTGTTTCATCTTTGCTCCAGGTAGACTAAGGTAGTAGCAATGATGGGCAGTCTCAGGGAAGAAGATGGAAATCTCTGCGATGGAAACAGGAAACAGGGAAAAAGAAAGAGACCACGTTGCTGAAGTGGAGGGGAAGGGGGGAAAATATCGCATTATCGATTCTGAGCATTTGATTTTGATGTCCTGATGATCATGCTTTGACCTCTGTTGATTTCGGCGCGTACAGAGAACTGCATCTCAGGTTTCTGGTATTGCTGGAACCAACGTGTAATCTATGTAAAATACCCTTTCTCCGATTTGGGTCATTAAACCCGATATATACCAGCAACGTGTCTATGTTTTATCAATTAATAACTATCTATACAGTATACAGTATACAGAAGGAATTATGACTATCGATCATGTTGGTGCCGTTCCGCCAACGGAAAATAATGCGGTGGTTCCTCGTCTTCATCCTCCACCCATCGTCGCCAATGCCACCATGGCAGTCTCGCCGACCTGTCTATCGGCTTGCGCTCCTCCATCTCATCCAGTGTATCGGTCGACGAGTGCTCTTTGACCCGTGTTAGAGGATGCTTTGGCTGTCGGAACAAGCGGTACATGAGATATACCCCAAGAGCCAAGATAATGCCCCCCAATGCGACGATCCCCCATTCGGCATTATCTGAACCGGTTAGCATATGTGTCAACGGGCACGGATGGAAGAAAAGCTTACCATATAAAATTTGGATATAGTCGATCTCTTTTTCCTTCTTCTTTGCCTTCTCCTTCTCTTCCTCTTCTTTTAATTGCGATTGCTTCCCGTCGTAGTGATTCTCTGGATGTTCGGGGTCCACCCAGGGCACGGTATTGATGCCCATCGGGGGATAATCGGTCTCTGGACGGGAGCTTCAGGCTGCATGTGGAAATCTCCAGGGATTCCGTATCCTACTGGATTCCCGCAGTCTTCTTCCCGGCAGAAGCCCTGCAGTTCCGGCGATGGTACAAAGGTGAATTTGTTCCGCGACTTGCCCAGGACCTTGCCCGTTCCATCTACCGCTTCCGCATGGCCCCAGGGGTAATAGTTGACGTTGGTGTATACCGTTTCGAATCCGATCTTCTCGACTTCGTCGAGGAGAGTATAGGGTCCTGTGATGTTCATGGCGCCGTAGAACCGCCAGTACTTGACGCGCGTTGCTCCGTTCCAGCTGACATAAAAGGTAGTTGGGGAAAAGGTCGCGGTTGATTTGGAATATGTCCACAAGGCTGGTAAATCTGTTGGATTGCCCTCCCATTCAAACTTTTGCGCTCGATAGTTCATGATCTGGGACTTGGTCACGTAGCCCCAGAACAGTAGATTACCTGCCTCATCATGCTCCGACACGTATGGATTGTTGCCCCAGCCCATAAACACATTGCGATTCGGCAGCATCTGCATATTTCCCTGACTCGCACTGAGGACACTCTTGGCTGGTGGTATATAGTCCCGAAGCTGCGTGGCCGTCTTGACCCGATGGTCGATGAGGATGATCATCCCAGATGAATAAGTATGAGTATGGTTGAAGCCATTGTCGCCATTGTTATACAAAGACAACAGGGTATGAGTCGAGTTCTCAAACAGCCACCGCGCATCGTGTTGCTGCGAGAAACTAAAGTTAATATTCTTGAACGTCGGACGCGCACCATGCAACCTCCACAGCACCGACCCATCCTTGCCCGAGATCTTGTAGATCGCACACGTATGCCGAGACGAGATCAGATAGTCCCCGTCCGCATTCTTATCAATCGAATTGATATGGAAGTAATCCCACGGCGAGCGCGGTTCCAGCCCATTCCCCGACGTATCCGTAGAATCGGGCAACGTATAACTATCAGACGGGTCGACATGGTCCAGCGACCTCCATTCAAACAGAACCTCGTTCGTCTCCACATCGACTTCCTGGAAGATACTCTCCATCAACCACCCCACCCCGGACTTGATATTCCACGCACTCATATCAAACTGCCGCTGCTGGTAAACGGTCATCAGGGCCGTCTTGCCGTCGTTGATGAGCAGGAACTCGTGCATGTCGCCGGCCGCCATCCCGCCGCCTGCCTGCACAGAGCGCACAATGCGGTACTCGTTATCCATGATGATTCCATGACCCCTGCAGTATCCCTTTTGTTGAGTTCCCTGGAAGAAGCAGAGATGGTCTTTTCCTTTATACTGGCATACGTGCATCCCGTGGGAATTGCCGGGGCCCGCGACTCCCCATCCACTCCATACTAGATTCTATATCAATCAGCCGAATTCATTCCAATCGAAAGGAAGAAGAAATCCTAAATCCTACCCCTCGAGTATCATATATATACGGGCCCGAATTGGCAGCTTCATACGGGCCGACGAAGATATAGCCGGGGCTGAGACGTTCGGGGATGCTGAGCTCCAAAGTGAAGACCGGGGGGTACAGATCGGGTCTCTATCAGAGAGTTAGACTTGACAAAGCAAAGTGAGAATGGAAGTGACTAACCGATTTAAATTGAGAAGTAACCTCACCAACTTCCTCACCAAGAGCAAGCACATGGGTGAGGCATAGGACAAAAAGCAACAGGCAAGATGTCATGCGGGAGAGGATCGTCGCCGAAGCCGACGACGAAGAAACGGAAGTCAAGAAAATCATGGATGCTTTACATCACTAACCAAAGAAAAATAAACGAGAGTGTATAAGCAAGACAGTATACCCAAACAAAAGAAATGCAATAAAGAAAGAAAAGAGAAAAGAACAACAATGGATGACTACGACTTGCGCAGGATGAAGCTAATATGGACGGTAAGGAGAGAAGGATTGCAAAGAGGCGATGATCAGCAAACACCAGGGGTGGATGGAAGATGAAGAAGAACAGATCAGCCAACTCTACCATACATAGTACACTTTGATCTCTCTTATTATGCCTATTTCTCCCCTCTTCTTTTCTTCGTTTCTTTTTTCTTTTTGCTCTACTTCTTAGGCTGCTGCTCTAGTATTCTCCTGGTTACGACGCAGTCGCAGGCTAATTATCCAGTCCTGTATTGGTTTCGGTGGACCAGATGGAGAAAATAATTGGAAACAAAGGCAGCTCTCAACGCTGATTGGTTCCCGGTCATGTCATGCGGATCCTAAAAAAGCATCGACAATGAAGAATTACAATAATTGAATAAAGTATACAAGTAAAAATATCCATATGCATATAATACATACTCTGTATTAGATTTGAATATTCCACAGATAAGATCACAAGACAATCAAAGAGCAAAAAAGAACAACCAGATCTCCAGACTTGGTGGCTAAAGATTGGCGGGTAGTTAGACCACAACCAAGCTTCGTAATGCTGGGTCCGTGTGACTGTGGAGGGGGAGTTGACATTCTTTAGCTTCACTTTCTAAACGGTCTGGATCGAACTGTGGCTGAGAGATGACTTGTATACGTATACATGCCAACATCAGCACATCACTCGTGGATGTCTCGGCCCCAGCTACGCTACGGAGAACTACGACGACGACGGACCGGGATTAACGATAGATATAATCATGCAGACTGAGCCACCAATTACCTTAGTACTATGTAGAAGATATCTCCGAGCCGGGTATTGCGGTTACATACAATACACACGCCACGTCACGGTAAACTAAACAGTGACAACCCGCTTCAGTCGGCTGGGACTTTCCACTTAAACTTAGTCAAATTGAGTTACCATGGAAAGTTCCCTGCTTTGATACTTGAGTGCTCCTTATCCTCCTTATCTAAATCGGTGTAGTATAGAATATAGAATATAGACACTATTAATAGTGTAAGTGTAAGGTGTACAGTCTGTAATATGGAGGATATCTTTTCCACCAGCCACTCTGAAGAAGTTACATAGAGTTTGGGATCATCGTTTGTCGATCAGTGCCATCGGGAATCAGGATAAAGGAGATTTCTCCTTTTCTTTCAATAGGAGAACAGGAGAATAATAATCTGTGGACATGTCAATAGGAATAATAATAGAAATAGAAATAAATAGTAAATAATAAATGTAATCAACATGCATAAGTATGCCCGTCACAGCCAAGAAAGAAAGCCTTGGCCAATCTGGGCTTTTCCTTAGCGAATCGCCCTTCTGCATCATGGCGCACGCCCAGACATTGGCAGGGCTGAGACATCAATGCAAATTATCCGAGACATGGAGAACAAATGGTCAAAAGTACGGAGATGGAGAAATATGATCTATATCTGTATTCGATTCATGTATGTTCATTTCATTCCTCATTTGCGCCTGGGCGCTTTCGGATGTTATACAGCCTGTAAAATAACAAGACCCAATATTTCCCAAGAAATAGTAATAAAAGCTTTGCTCCACAAACTTCAAACCAACCAACAGCCAGAGATGTTTTTTGTTGCTGCCAAGAATGGAACCGAAATTCAGGACAACCAGCAAAATATGAATAATAGCCAACCATAAACACGAAAGAAAAATTATACAGGCCTTGGCTCTGCATGCTGGGAATCAATTAAAAGAAAAAAAATATAGTAAGAAAAAGAAGAGGAATCTTCAGTCGCGCCAGCGCCCTGTGAAGAATTGTTCCTGAATCACATGCCTTAGCGGACGAAGCGCTTGAAGACCATGGTTGCGGCAAATCCGGTAGCCAGGATAGCTCCTCCCATGGTGAAAGCTTGCAGGGCAGCATTCATCATCTGATGCTTGTTGCGGGTGCTGCAGCGCTTGAAAAAAGTCGGCCATGTCGTTTCCACGGGGGAAAGGAGTGTCGGGGACCTCCTCGCCCAGGAACTCGCACAGCGGGCCCCAGCCGTCACCGATCTGGTATTCGAGCAGTCTCTCGGGAGGCACCAGGCTGCGGACCTCCTCAACGTGGTCGAGGTAGACCTGCTTGCCCTTGTTGGGGAAGTCGCCGCGGAAGAAAGTGTCGAAGAACTTCTTCAACATGGGGTAGTACATGCCGGCAGCCCAGCTGAAGTTGGAAACGAAGCTGTGCTCGGGGTCCGAGACTCGCCAGAAGACGGTCTTCATCACAGATGCGTGCCACGAGTCGACATCACGAGTAGACAGGATAACCTTGGCGTTGGGGTATGCCTCGATCAACTCCTTAGCAAAAGCACAAGCGGGCCAGTCGCAAACAGCCTGAACCATAGTCAGTTATCATATCACTTAGATAGCAAGTCTAACGGGATATTTACCTGGCAGTCACCCAACAGCTGGTCCCATTCCTTACGGCCAAACTCTCCCACACCGTCGTATTTGGCGTTCAAAGCATCGTGCCACATGAGGCAGTCCGGAGGGTTCTCAACACTGGCGACCATCATGTGGTAACATCTAAGGTATCCCAATCGTTCAAGAGCAATACGGAGGGCTATTCAGTCGACAGTTAGTCCAGCTCCTGATCCAGTCTGCATAGCATAAAACATACAGGCAGTTCCTGTTCTTCCCACACCCAGAGCAAGCACCTTCATAGGCACTGTACGGTGGCACTTTCGCTTGTCGATACAAGTATCACTGGTAAAGACATCGGTCATAGGCTGAGGGGCCAGGTTATCGGAGTGAATCAACGACATGATGATATAGAGTAATGATTATTGTATGGTATTATAGAGTGATAACGAAGGATAGTAGAGAGAGAAAGAGAGAACGTTGAGTGCAGAAAGAAAGAATAAGCACGACAACGGAAGATAGATATAGATATAAGAAGGGAAGAAAAGACGGAGAAAGTGGACTAAAGAAGGAATCAAAGACGAAGCAGATCGATAAATAAATTCCAGAATCAGAATGAGATGGAGACAACCTAAGATAAGTACGTACGGGCGTACTGAAAGGGTCTCCATGGATCCATCCAGCGCTACAACCTAATTACTTAACTGTATGGAGTAAGTAGCAGGAGTCAATAGATGGAGGAGTACGTACTAGGCGGTGGCAACCCGCATTGGATGTTTTTTTTTCTTTTCTGTATGTAATTATTTTTAATATTTTATTTTTCTATTTTATTTCTATTTATTATTATTTATTCTATTCGGCGAATATCCGCCCACGTTCTAGTCAGTGTAATTCTCTGTAGGAACTTATTGTACTTGTTCCCAAGACGTCACAGGCTGACGCACCCGAGCAACGATAGTCAGGGGGAAAAAACGAAGCAGACGAAATGACCGCCCACTGCCAGAGGAGATGCCAAGACTCGCGGTCTGCAAACGCAGCGATCGGCCGCGTAGGCACAAGCAGCAAAAGCAGCAGCAGAAGGCATGGAAGGCATGGAACGTCCAGTCCTTCTCCAGCCTGGAGAAACGAGCCGTGCGAGGCCGAGCGCTGATTGGCTGCGGGTGGCGGAGACGACGCGTACAAGAGCATCATATTTATTCTCTCTTGAAACTCATCCCCACTGAGCTCTGTATTCGCTTTGATTAATATGTGTATTGTGTGTGTGTGCTTTAATAAGGTGCATATTTGTCCGTCCCAGAAGTAACAATGTCCCCCACCTTCTGGTGCTGCCGTTGTGGTGTTTGAGAATAATGATCTTGGATCTGATCATCAAAAGTCTGTCCTGTTTGGGTATCTCCATCAATTAATCTGGAAGTATTCAAATCATGAGATCAATAGAAATAAAAAAAAACAGACACCCATTCCTGGAAACCACTCAGGAGGTACTGTACAGTAGTAATCTCAGGGGCTGGAATTGAAGCATCGACCGTGGTACTTCCATTGATACTCCATGTCCGTGTGGCAAAACGGGCCAACTCTGCCCACTTCCAAGTTTTGTCTCCCCCAAGAGTCCAAGACTCTCCCAGGACTCCGCTCCCGCCAAATGGTGCGGCACTGACCACGGCCTCTCCCTACAAGACTTGGCCTTGCCAATGTGCCAAGAGTCCCACACAAAGGATCAATAATCTTCTCTCTTTCCCCCAACGGTGGCCGGGTGGGGTGTGATCGTCTTCGCTTCAACCTCGTTTTTTGCTCAGTCTGGTAATTGTGGTGTAGTTGATCAACAGTGGGTGTGTCTGGTGCCAGGTACTCGGTGGCTGGTGCTGCCAGGTAGGCTGGTAGGGCGAAGAGACGGCAGGTATCTACAGGGCGTAGTACAACAACCGTTCTCGAAATTCCCGCAATCTCCATGATGATCAACAATTCCAAGGCCCGTCTCGTCTTGCTTTCCTTCCCGGTTTCCTGCCATGCAGGTTATCTGAAACCGAAGACCTTTTTTGCGACTTTTCGAGAAAGAAAACGGCGCATCTCCGTTCCTGGGATGGAACTGGACGATCTTGAATTGTATTTGTTAAACCGTGAAGATACAAGGTCCTTGTAATCGTATTGGCATGTGATGGAACTGGTGAGATGATGATTATGATATGCATTATGCTATCTTCATCGTTGAGATTTCCTCACCCGAAACGGGTCTGGAATTGCAGTAAGTGGTCTGATAGATAAGGAGTTTCATATTTGATAGCAGTTTGTTGTTGGTGATACTCTGTGTGTATGGGAAGGGTGATAGGCATTTTCATCAGTATCTGGGTTTGTTAGAGCACAAGCATGCGGCAAACATGAAAAAATAAAATGAGACAAGTTAAAAAGATGGCATTGCTAAACACCTCAGAAAGCAAAAAGTCGAAAAGAATCCGGCAGACAGCGACTCGTCCTGTTTAAATGTATATTGCCAAGATAATCACGACCGTTTTCGCAATCGCTGACCTTGATCACCTCACCTCAACTATGTCCGCTTTGAGTCCACCCATCCCACCTACCCATGAATGTGAATAAAGTGAGACATTCCTGGAAACTATGCTTTAAGATCTGGTTCTTATTTGAGCTTAAATGAATGTTGGCCTGTTCGTGTTGGGGTCCAGTTGGATACGACTGACCATGTCTTGTCCCACCTCCGGCAGTCGTTTCGGTTGTTGCTCGCCCAATCCGATAGCTAGAGACAAAGGAAAAGTGGCATCTGAATGCCATGACGCATCTCCTGACGTACTTCCAAGACTCCAATGGAGCTTCTATATATTAATGCTTTGAATTAAATACAGCCATCTCTAGGCAGGATAACAGATGGTAAGATGGTAAGATGGTAAGATCCTAAAGCGCCCCCATACCGTATGACGTACATACAGTGATATAAATAATGATATCAAATCATATCGCAAATCCCATAACTCCATGCAATGACAGTGTAACTCGGATGCAAAACCCTTGGCAGGAGAAGTTCAAATATCCCAAGCCCATATGCGAAACAAACTATCTGTTTGCTTGTCGCTCACTCCAACTTGTCCAAATGCTCCAACCGTGTAAGCACGACTTGTTTGCTGGTTTCCTCGATCTCGCCCGCAAGGAACACTTCGTCTAATATAGCATAGACCTGCACGGAAAGACCGTGTCAGCATATTTTCCCAATGTGTCACTGTTTGGTATCATCTGTCTCCAGTTCCCAAGACAGTCCAATGTAGACCCCCTCCCCTGAAACGCAACCAAACGCACCTTGTAGAAATTGAACACCAAGTCCAGCTCGCACACATTCCCGAAGAATTGATCCAGCACCTCGACGAAGAAATGTATAGCCTCCAAGTACGCTAACTCATTATCGTTTGCATCCACGCAGACGCAGAAGAATAGCCCAGCATATCTCCGATACACAATCTTCGTACTCCGCTTAAACTCGACAAAGTTCGACTGGTATTTCTGGTCTCTCGGCGCGACAAGGCGATGGACCTGAACCATAAACAATCGTTAACAATTTGAACGTCATGAGGGGGTGTTGGTTATCACGAGACAACACGAACCTCGCCTTTGAGCTTTATTTTCTCCTCATCCTGTACATGAACAATTAACCAATGAACAATTTATTGCAGCAGTAGTATCTCTCTGTATACGCACACTGTAAGGGGAATACCATTTCGCCAGGCGCGTCTTGCCCCTGTCCGTCCATTAGCGATCGTCGAACAATTCAAGAAATAACCGTCAAGGAACTCCAAACGCACTGGCGATTCTGAACAATGATAAATGAGAGAACCATCCCGCCCAAAATAATCCCAGCGAGCTTTTTTGTAAATCCGGAAACGTGGCGTCGGCTCTCGTGGTATCTGCAGCTTTCAACGGTTCGACTGGGGTGCTGCTCCGCGACAGCCCGCTATCCGACTCCATAGGTCTATACTGCCATGACTGACCGCCCTGTTACGGTGTCTTTGATGTCACACCGACTTAGTGTTGTGGACAATGGGGGATGGTACGATTGTGGATGAATGGTATTGTTTGAATTAATTTTAATATTAGATCCGAAATATAGTAGCTATAGTACTTGTTGCAAGAAGTGTAAAGATATTATTGAGTATGAATACAACTGTTGTAAGATAAATAATCAAATAGCGTAAGATTCGTGAGATGGAAATAAGAGAAAAAAAACAAAAACTGTGGATCACAATCGTGTACATGAGTTTTCTAGGGATTAAATCCGGGATTTGGGATGGCACAATGTATTAGGACACGGTATTTGCAAGACAGGCTATCACGCAGTAGCAGTATTGCTCCTCTTGCCAAAAAGTCTGGTCAATTTTCCAGGGAACCGGGTCTAGACGATCGTTTAGCTATCGCAATCAACAATAAGTCGTCAAGCAGCAGTCTTACCGATTGTTTCTCCGGAACCGTCGTTGGCTGTGGTTGTTCCTCGATGCTACTAGCATCTTCCTCATCCTCGTATTCATCTTCCATGCTTTCGTCCTCGTCCTCCTCGTCTGTCTCTGGAAAATATCTCTCCGGATCCCCATTGTAGACAACCCACCAGCCTATCTTCTCGCCAGGGGCCAATTCATCCCGCAGTCCCTCCAATGCTTCTGTCGTCGCAGAGGGTAGCCCCGGATCCTTCACAAGATCTTCAAGATTCCAACTGAGACCAGCCCCGGGGGCACCGGGATCGGGGATTGTAATCACCTTAGCCGCGACATAGGCAAAAGGCTGGCTGACGGCGGTGTTGCTGGTGGTATCTTCGGGGTCGTACGCCTCGATAAGCTGCAGGTCTGGAAGATTGGGCATGAGATTCGGCTTGCCGCGTTTCAAAGAGTCGAGAACCAAGCGAGACGTGAGCGGCTGCTGGAGATACTCGGCCGTAGCATCTTCTAGATTATGGAGAACGATATAAACTCGAATGCCGGTGAAGCCAGCGCGTGGCCACCGGAAACCGTGGAGGACGTAAACAGGCATTGCGATACGATACGAAGGGTGGCGAAATGCGGAGACGATGACCGATTGCGTTTGATGTGCCCTTGAGGTTTAGCTGAAGAAGCGAAGGTGCAATAGCCCTGATGACTTGGTGCGCACTTTCATGTTATCTAGGAGACAACATAAGGCCCATGATGTTCCACAGTTAGGCATGCGGGATTGAAGCGTGTGCTACC
Organism: Aspergillus sp. 'subgen. Cremei'; assembly: GCA_019976455.1. Taxonomy (NCBI): domain Eukaryota; kingdom Fungi; phylum Ascomycota; class Eurotiomycetes; order Eurotiales; family Aspergillaceae; genus Aspergillus; species Aspergillus sp. 'subgen. Cremei'. The sequence continues at coordinate 3,150,396 of JAFBMR010000003.1, forward strand.
TTGCATGATATTCGTTTTCTCCTGTCATTTTATTCCACCAAGGCAACACTAAATCGAACTCGTCAGATCGAAAAGCGACTTGGATAGCACTTTGTGCATAATTAGTCACTCGTGAAACAGATAGCCCTCAATAACGCCTTTTGTGTCGAATTTTTGCTTTTTCTCAAACTTATTTTGAAATTCAATGCAGAGAAATGACTGTAGAGACATGGGGTGCTCTGAAGGCTTGAGATTTTATAGACGACCGGGGAAGTCAATTCTGTGGAGCCAGTGTAACCAGCGATTATATATACGTGGAGAAAGACACAATGATCAGAACTTTTCTTCGTTTTATCATAAATATTGGCATGAAATGCTATATGCACATTTTGTACTCATAGGAGCAAGGGGTCTTGTGCTTATGAGCTGGCCCCGTAACCCTTTGCCCACTGGGCATCAAAAGTTGCTGTGTCCACCGCAAACTGTCTAATGTAGTCTCTTTCCAAGTCGTGCGTCTTTCTTCCCAGCAGCACCAGACTGTGGAGCGGTGGTCCCATATCCACGTTTGTCAGTTCCTTCAAGGTTCCTGCAACCAATTTCTGATCGGCCGCTCCAACTCTTGCAGCTCCGACGGCAAGGCTGTCGGGTCCGAAGGCACCCTCCTTCCGCTCCTCCTCGGTCTCCAGCATCTGGCTGGCACACTGTGCGACCGTCATGTATCTTGGGGGCTCGTAGATCATCCGGCCTCTTGCCAGGTTTTCCCACGATGGCTCCTTGACCTTGATATCCACAAGCACCAATGTATGAAGGCCCAGTTGGACGTTTTCCTTAACTCGGTCGTAGTAGGATGACGGTTTCCAGTTTTCAGTGAAGAATACCATGCTCACAGTCTGTCCGAAGTTGTAAAGCTGTAGACCCGTGCAGCCGATACCGGACATGATCGATGCGTTCGGAACAACCCTGGACTCGATGCCCAACTCGCGGGCTCGAAGGACTAAATCAGTGTGGGTGGTGGCGCTGGAATTGTATGAGGATCATGATCGAAGGTCCGAGAGAGAATATCACCTACCCAAATGGATCGCCAACGACAAGGAAGGCCACATCGGTCTTGTCAGCTCCTGCGAGAATATCATCGCTGCCGCTTTCGACTAGTTCTCTGTCCGCTACGATAACAGGACGTCCATAGAAAGCTTCCTACTGATGAACCATCACATCTGTTAGTCCAAGATACCCAGAAACAACAGAGCAAAAGAAGATAAATCTGAGCAGCAGAACAGAATTCTATTTTGGATACACTCACTAGCTTCTCTTTATCCACAAGTAGAATACTGGTGTATGCCTCAAGGTAGACTCTTTCCGCCTTTTTGACAATCTCCAGGCCCTTGACAGTAATGTCAGTTTCGTCGGCCAATCCGAGTCCCACAAGGTACAGCATTGTGACCCTTTTGCGACAATCTGTATATCAATTGAAGTTGTGTAGATGCAGCCAAAAAGTTCCTTCATCACCCCGCCAAACGCGGCGGCGGAGGACCGGAGCTGGAGAAACCTGGGATCCGAACATGTGATCGCCAAAGCATCTCCCTTGGACTTGCGACATGCTCTTTATCAGATGCAGTGAACCTGCGATTTCTCCAAAGCAGAGACTTCTTTGAGCTCTGAGGTCTGCTTTACTGGAGATATTATTTCTGTGAATTATGCTTGATATCTCTTCTTGATTTCACAAAAATGGCGAACGATCGGACCCCAAAGTACCGGCAGGAGATCCAGCAGGTAAGCTTTATCTATCATTTTATATTAGTCTCTGGTATAATTGGAAATCATCGCGAGCTCTCTGCCTTTTTTTGAATTATCGTCATGGATTTGCTTATTGTTTTATGTTGTTTTGGTTGTTTGGCGTTTTATGCGCTTTATACTGGTTTGCGACATGATGTTTATGCCATAAATGGGGAAGGCCTTTCATCGACAAATGTTATTCTCAGATTGCTTCTTCTGCTGGCCTGAAATGCTATTGAAACTGTTGCTTTTGAATTTTTGTGTCTTCCCACAGCCGCAGTCTGTTCACGTCCTTCACTTGCTTCCCTCCCCTCTACCACCTAGCCGTCCACACCCTTTTCCCTGTTGATACACTGGATTATTCCTTTTTTTTTAAGGCTTGATCAATCTTTCATCCTGAATGTCGATGCGACCTGAGCTACGAGGTGCAACCGGGCGTCTGATCTCTGAAGAATCAGAACTTGAGCAGTCTTTTCCAAACTCGCTTGATGCATCTTCAGAGGGTACAATCTCAGAAGGCCCAGCTTCCCCAAAGCCGCAGCAGACGGGGACTTTGACTTCTCAGGATGAAAGTGCTGATCAGGCTTCAGCGATTGAAACTCTGCAAATGTTTCGAACCACACTTACTCACCTTTTGCACCAGATGATGTTCGTCTCTGGAGAGACTGCCGAGCCATCCATCGAAACGACTAGTTTGATTGAGGAAATCGTCCGACAGCAGGTTATCGAAATTGTCGTACTCCCCAAGTTCCTGTAATTTTGGACTTACAATAGGCTGACTTGACACAGCTTACTCGAAGCACAGCACTAGCTACCCGACGAGGTGTTCGCTCTATTTCAACTGATGACCTCATCTTTCTGATCCGTCATGACAAGGCCAAAGTTTCACGTCTCAAGACATTCCTTTCTTGGAAAGATGTCCGCAAGAACGTCAAAGACTCAGACGACAAAGGCGGGGGCGATGCGGCTGACTTTGCAGGCGCGGATGATCCAATTGCTGGTGGTGTTGCAGGACCCCAGGATGTTGCTGCGAAACCCAAAAACAAGAGAGCCAAAGTCGGTCTTGCTTGGGATGTAAATAGCTTTTACTCGGTTCAGGTACCCGAAAGAGACGACGAGGAGGACGAGGAAGAAGAAGAACAGAACTATGCCACCCTCCAGCGTCTCGCAGCTGCTGATGAGCGGACGAAGCATATGACCAAGGAGGAATACGTATTTTGGTCTGAATGTCGCCAGGCATCGTTCACCTACCGCAAGAGCAAGCGTTTTCGAGAGTGGGCTGGATTTGGTATAGTGACGGAATCAAAGCCCAATGACGATATCGTTGATATTCTTGGATTCCTCACTTTCGAAATCGTCCAGACTCTGACTGAGGAGGCTCTCAAGGTCAAGGAACGGGAAGAACGGGAAAAGAACCGCCGCGGAGGCACCGAAAATGGAACCGGCGAACACATGAAGAAGCGCAAGAGGGAGACTGGACTGTTTGACCCTCCCGAGGAAGGACGCACTCCTGTGGAGCCGAAACACATTCGTGAGGCGTATCGCAAACTGCAGGCGACTCCCAACAAGAACATTGCAATGCTCCTTCACAACGGACGCCTTCCCCCGCGCACTCCTCTGAGACTAGTAGGTCTATTCTGATCCTAATCATCCGGTCTTCTACTAATGTGCTTACCAGATTTGATTCGGGCGTTGGTCTGGCGTCTTATTGCCCGCTACCACTTTTACGGTGAGACTTTGGGTCTTCGGCGCATGGCTTTGTTTCTTTAGGGCAAAAGGAGTTTGGATGATATTCACAGATACCCATGGAATGGATGAACGTACGATATCGAATTGATTCTATCAGCAGAGATGATCATCCTTTTTACTATTCCTCTGCTTGTTATGTGTACAAATACATGGTTACCAACATTGGGCTGTTAATAAATGTTTTTCATATTCAAATATTCCGCAATGATTAACTTCATAGGTCCTCCTAATATGCCATTAGGGTATAGCTATGTAAATTACCACGGAACTGGGCTAACACCATAGATTCGTGAAATCATGAACCCCATTGCAAGATGCAGTGGATGGTCTTTCTAGGTCTTGTGTGTTCGACGCCCTTGAACAAGTCAGTACAATCAAACAGCGTCACGAGAATTAAAAAAAAAAAAAAAAAAACTCACATTCAGCCAGTTCCTCCTGAGACAACTCCCGGATACTGTTCACCAACGGCACATCACCCTGAGCCGCACTCTTGACCGTTTCCACAGCCCTCCCAAACACACCCTGTCGCACAACATCGTAAGTCACCAACTTGGACTCGAGCCTAATCACTCCTATCCGGGGGTCTGTTGGTCCACCGTCATGCACGCCGTCACCCAGATCTCCAAGCCAAGTCTTCAACATGGGAGTATAGTATTTCTTGACTGTCTCTTGGTCTGCGACGATGGAGGCAGTGCCGGAGATGGACGCCCACGAGCCGGTGACGGGGTCAAGGAAGGACATGTTTGTTTCTCGGGGGTGGATGGTCAAGTCCATCGTTTTTCCGGAGAAGAGGTTTGTGTGGAAGATGAGGTCAATGCCGCCGTTTTCCTGGTATCGTCAGTTAGACTCTAGATCGGGGCTTCATCGTTTTTTTTTGAGATTGGGTATACCTTATCTGCCAGTGCCATGCATCGTGAAACTAGATCATCACCAGAAGATGACTTGGTTGTCAGCATGCCAAGTTTGATATCTGAGATGAGTTTGGACAAGTCCTCGACTTTCTTTGGCAGAGGCGGATCCTCGACACTCTTGGACTTGTACGGATCGACGGGCTGGTTTCCCACGCTGGTGTTGATTGTGGCGGACATTTTGTATATCGTTGATTTGAAGAGAGGGTGCTTAAGATATTGATATCAAGGTAGAATAGTGATGCTCGATAGATGAAATATAGTACTACTCGTAAATCCAGACAAGAGCTGCAATAAATACCCAACTGACAAATCTCCAAATCATATGAAAACACTCCAAAACTGGGAACAGACAATACAAGTTTCAATGTTTTCTAACTATGATGTGAAGCAGCTCAAGTCTGGCGTAGCGGTGACGTCAAACGGTGATGGCAACCAGATTTCCGCAATCAGCGAGATCGAAATTCATTGGTATGTGAGATATGGAGTAGAACTACATAGTACATAGTATTTATTATAATGGATAGTAGTATTATTCAATACTTTTCAGTTTATTAGTGTTTGGGTTGCGGAATAGTAGTTGTTATGATGTAGTACTAGTTGATATATATTTCCTATCGGAGTTGAAGAACAGAGACTACACCAGAAATATTAAGCAGCTAGCGCTGTACGCATGGCATCTTAATCTATTCTTACACAAAGATTCCAATGCCACCCAAAGAGTCATGAGAATGCTTTAGATGTAGCCTTGGGTTCTGCTTGATAACAGACATTGCTCAAGTTGACGTTACATCCACCGACGGCCAACTCAAGGGATTCATCCACAAGCAAGAATGTTCTTTTTTTGCCTCTTGATGTACCCAATGAATTTCTGACCAAGATTGGTGAGAGATTCCTCGAAGCAGCATTTTTCCACAAGAGGTAAAAAATCCCTCCTGTGTAATGTACCCGTGGGAGGAGAGACTCTACGAGGCTGTACGCTTCCTAGGTCGATTGTATCTGCCCAAATATAGACAGAAGTGAGCTAGGGCGACTGCACCTTTCACAGGTGGTCTTCGTATTTTCTGGTGAAGGAGATACTGGTTGGAAGTATAGGTGTTTGGATGTGGTTGAAACGAAGTCACCTGGAGACTGTTTCATGCTTCATCGGATAGTATCTTTGGAGTCGGCTTTCGCTGAACAGAAGTCTGTAGAAGCAGTTCAGAAAGAGTCCAAACAATATATAATCCAAGGATCTCTCAAATCGGATTCTCCTCTCACCTTATAGAAAGACTCCACACCAAGCTAATGGACAGAAAAATAAGCCCAATAATGAAGACTGCAAAACAGAAGGTCAGCCGGAGCAGCAAAGTAACTGCCTCACTCAAACGAACCTTCATATCCAAGATTCCTCGCTAGTGCTATTCGACCTCGTCTCTTCAACCAAGTCGGAACCAAATCCCTCTGACATGTTCTTCCCTCGACGACCAAACAGCCTCCAGCGACTCGTCGACACTCAGCATGTCGTCGCCTTCGTTCCATGATTCTTCGAACTCTTTCGTTGCAGAACGACTCGTCCGTCCGGAAAGAGCACTTTTCCATAGGACATTCCAGCTTTCGTTCGAAGCGTTCCACCAGCCAGTCGACCTTGAGATGAACTCCCGTGTAGACAAAGCGGAAGAAATGCCGACAAGTATGTTTGAGAGCTAGGGCATCGGGGTAGGGTAGATACGAGGCGATATGGATATGCAGTTCAGTGGGCAAGCCCATGAGAGTATGCTTGTGGTCCATCATGAATGAATAATCAACGATTTGCAGAAAAGAATCGAGAAAGATGAATATATTTCTTGATCCTCAGATCTAGGACCCGAGAATCGTGCAGTTATTTAAGACAATATCCAAGGATAGCAAGAAAATCGTTGCCTGAGACATTTGAAACAAGTTCCAAGCCAACACGGCCATCGCAGAATGAAGACAGATGTCAGACAGTCATTTCAAGGGATACTATTTCCAGAGAATTGTTGCCTATCCGGATACGAGGACGAAGCCCGTGATCGACATCGTATAGCTTCGATGACGGAAACGGTTAAAGAAACTCTTCCAGACCGAATTCGACAAGCATGATGTAACCAGGCAGGAAAGATACCAGACGGGATGAAAATGACTCGGAAGAATCGATAAGGATAGCAGACAGCCTGTGTTGATCGTGAGATGAAGCTGTCGCCTTCGAGGCCACCGCACGGACCAACTGCTTCTCTCTCTCTCCGCCACTCTTTCGCATCACATCATCTTCAACAAACATCTTCAACTACCCAACCTGGTTGAGTCAACCAAAATACACCCTTGAACTTCACTTTACCTTATATCTATCACCCAAATTGACCATTCAATCATCTCCTCCAGGCACACCCACGCCTACCCCCATCATGTCCAACAAACAAACCGCCGCCCCGGCCTCCGACACATCCTTCCGCAAAACCTGGGACAAAGAAGAATACGCCAAAAAAGCCGCCGACGATGAAGCCAAGCGCAAAGAGGAATCCAAAGCCCGCTATGAGGCAAAGCTTTTAGGCAAGAAATGGCACGCACCGGTAGACTATGGCAGTCTTGATGCGACCACGAATCGATCACAGCGGCTCGATGTTGCGTCCATGGTGGGCAAGACCACCATCGTCCCCTCGGGATCGGCAGTGGGAAAGCGAGGTCGGGGTGCTGGATTCTACTGTTCCGACTGTGATCTTACTTTCAAGGATAACTTGCAGTTGGTGGAGCATTTGAATAGCAAACAGCATTTGATTGCTACCGGGCAGAGCGGAGAGGTTGTACGGGCCACTGTCGAAGACGTGCGTTTGCGACTGCGGATGCTGGCCCATCAGAAGCGAGTCAGAGAGGCAGAAGATAAACGTGTGTGGCAGCTGGATCTGGGCACAAGGCTAAAGGAAAGAGAAGAACAAGAGGCCAAAGAAAGGGAGGAGAAGAGGAGAAAGAGGAACGAAAAGCGGCGCAAGGGTGGAGAAAACGGCATCAAGCAGGAGGAAGACAGCTGGGAAGGAAGACTGGGTATCATCGCATAAAAAGGGCGTTTTGGATGTTTTTTTTTTATTTTTATTTTACTTGTATCAACAAAGGAAGGCTGGTGGAGTACGGAAAGGTGCTTTCATCAAAATCAAGAGGCACAGTAAATACCCATGGCGTTTGATTTCTACCGGTACGTTTTGAATGAGTGGCCTCGAGGCTCAGAATGGGAGATGGCGTTCATATACCGCAATGACATGACATTTGACCATAAAATTGCTTCCAAATATTGTACCAACGAATACCAAAATAGATGATTATACATAAAAACGCCAATCCCCCGATTCCTTTCCATTCCATCCTGCTAATTAAAACCTAAATCCCTGTTCAATAATCAAACAATCAATCAATGCATTCAATTCCTTCCAATACGCGCATGGCCCTTCCACCTTCTTTCTCAAATTGACCGACCAAACGCTCGCACTCTCGCTTCAGTCTTTCTTCTCCATTCTTTGCATTCCATAAAATCCATTCTTCAACGGTCATTTTCTTCTCTGGGCTACTCAAAGCTCCCTTTGTATGTTGAGCCATACCCGTATCAACATTTTCCTTGTCGCTGGCCCCGGCGAAGAGAACCTCTTCAATATCTGTGGGAATCCATGGGTGAGATGTTTTTAGGCCCCCGGCGTTCGCATTGCGCTTTGAGGGCGAGGGCGTGCTGGGTGCTAGAGGCATTCGACCTGTCTGTTGCTTGGACGGTGATAGCACAGGGGTCCTTGACACAAAATGCTTTGTGGAAGGAGGTTGGTTCTCAGCATCAGACGACTGAGGTGACAAAGATGGTGTGCTCTTCGAAGCTGAAGGAAGAGGCGACACGGTGTCGCTCGTTTGTCCATCAGTTTTGTTGCTATTATTGGGTGTGGCATTGACATTGGAGCTCCGCGATCCCGTAAACGATTGTGCAAATTGCTTATCTTGAGAGATGTCGCTGTACCGCTCGATTGTCTTTGGAGGAACTCCCGATGACCTGCGACGGGCAGGCTTTTGCTCAACATCTTTCTCCACGGTCTCTTCTTGCGCATGGGACTTGGGCAAATTGTTTTCAACCTCAGCAGGCTTTTGTCCCTGGGGGCTGCGTCCTACGTCAACCTTTTCGGCGACACCTTCACTCGACTCGGAACGCTCTGCAGAACCCTTATCTGATTTCTTTGACTTCCTGGCCTTTTCTGTGGAGGCTTTCTTTCTAGGCATCTTTTTCTTCGCTTCTTGGCCAGCAGCCTCGGAGTCAGGCTCTTCATTCTGATCTCTTGTTCTGATTTCCACGGAGACAAAAGATTCATGGTGCCCAGCTGAACTGGCCCTGTCACCGTGGGTTGCATTGACTTCCTGTGGTGCCTGAACTTCTGAAGATCGTTGAGCAACCTCTTCTTGCTCCCTCGATTTCTTTTTGCTTCTCCGCTTCTCCGTGCCCTTGCCTGACTCGGAGTTCTGAGTTGGCAACTCAGTATGGGTGGGCTTTATTTGTGTCGGCTCAAGGTTTTGACTTGAGCGTCCTTCGTCCTCAGTATCTTTGGTTACATTTTCTGGTTCTTGAACTTCTTCTGGTGCTGCCTTAGCCTTCTTGGTAGGCTTTGATTTCTTCGAGGGTTTGCGAGTAGGTTCCTCATGTTGTTCTTTAGCCTGGGGTTCTTCAAGGCCAGCCTCGATTGTTGCATCCAATTCGGAGTCACGAGGGGCCTGAGACTTCGATGTGGATTTTGATGTGGACACGGTCTCCGATACTTTCCGACCTTTAGAAGTCTTCTTTGTGGTTCTTCCTTTCTTCTTAGGCTCTTCCTCCTTGGACGTGGTATCATCTTGCTCTTGGACATCTGGCATGGGCTCATCGTTTGGCTGATCTGGTTCTTGCTGAGCAACACTGCTGTGGGATTTGGTAGCTCTCTTTTTAGCAGGCGGTTCCGGCTGATCGATGCTTTCAGAATCAACTATATCCGGTTCTCTCGCCTCCATTTCATCAGTCGATCTCTTCTTTCCCCTGTTAGTTCGCTTTGCCTTCGGAGGTTCAGGCTGTGTATAATCCATGTTTTCGGCATCGACCTGGCTGCCGGTCTCCACGTCTTCATTCTTCTTGGACTTTGTACCCTTTGTTTTAGACTTAGACGATTTCTTGGTGGCCTTGGTTTTAGTTGTTGACTGCGACATGATGCTTTCGTCCATTGGATCCTCGAGGTCCACAGAAGGCGCAGGCGCTTCTGAAGAAGTAGTGGCGACAGACTGGTTGGAGAGGCGAGAGGCTTTTGAAACTCGCCCCTTCTTGGATTTGGAAGACTTTGTCTTTTTGCCAGCAGGCTGGGCGAACACGAAAAACGAACAATCGGATGAACGCCGGTAGTGCTCGTCACTGGAGAAGTCAGTTGTGCTGGAAAAGGAAAGAGCAACAAACATCCAACTCACAAAGGATCGTCCTTGGGTTCCCAGCCATCAAGAGACAGCTTACAGTAGGCACAGCTGGCCAAGTCATCACTTTCCTCGTTGGGGCAGAAATACCAGCCGCCCTCCACCATCTGCGCGACAATAGCGATTAGAATGCGGTCTGGGAAATTGGCTTATCAATTACACTACCTTTTCTGATTGGCACACCCAACCTCTCTTTCCATCATGTGGCCATTGTTCACCGAATGTTGCTTGTCTTGCTTGAGTTATTCTGTCGCCTGTAGGATCTTCAATCTCGGCGGGGTTCGAGCTGTGTTGCTGAATGTCCATCATAATAGCCCATCCACAGTCATTTGAATGCTTAAGGTGCTCCGTAATCGGGTTATCCTCATCTTCCCAGCCATCGAGCGCTCGGTTGCACTGAAAACATGTTGTATTATCGGGGTTTGTCTCGTAGGGGTTATAAAAGAAGCCTGCATGCGCCAGCTACAATAACAGTCAGCCAATTCGTTGCTGCCCTCATTTCAAGTATAATAACGGAAGCCTAAGTACCTCGGCAGGCGACGGTTTTCTATGCGGCCAGGCAATGGCCTTTGCAGACTTTGCAGTCGACGACCTTCGTTTCTCGGGTTGCAATACCCTATCGAAGCTCGCCAAACGGGCGGCAAACGTCTCCATGTCTTTGCTCATTATTATTGTAAAATAGCTGTCATCGCACAACAAGCCCGAAAAGTCGATAAGCGCGGGTGTCGGCCGAAAATTTTCAATGTCGAATTCCTCTGGGTGATCAGGAAATAGTAACGTCAAGAGGCGTTGCGCTCTGTTTACTCCGTTGTTTGGGTGGATCGTCAAAACGCGCGCCGCGGAGAAACAGTGTCACGTGTAGATGTGGCTTAGCACAGATGTGGCTCAGTCAGTTACTGACTAACGCTACTCTGTGCTAATCGATCACTTTCGAAAGGCCGAGAACGCCAGCCGAAAGTACGTCAGATCCTCAGTTTCATGCCGGCCATAAAGTGTGGTTTGATTCAACAGTCGCATTTTCACATTATCCATTGCTTCTTCTAATTTATTGCTGTTCTCCTGGAAACCATGATTTGAGCTGTTGCTCCCTGACGTTCTCTCATCCATCCAATTGTTATTATAGCCCTTGTTGCGGTCTTCATTCCTTCCCGTTTACCGAACCGCGACGATGCGAGAAGTGACTGTAAGAACACCATGTTCTTGTGTTTCCCCTATACAATTGAGCCAACGGCGGCTTTGGAAATCCAACTAAATACTAATTAAATTCTTCTAAAGACCCTCCTTTCTAACGCTGGTCCGAGGTCTTACGTGCGTCTACGCTCGGTTTACCCGCCTTTCCCGAGATGCTCCCGAGTCCCAGCTTCTTTACGCTCCCTTTCCACCGATTCTCGTTCAAGCCTCTCATCTTCCAATCTCTCGCACAATGGAGGGTATTCTAGTTTGACGTCTGCCGATAGTGGGCTTTTGCTACCTTCGTCTTCCAGAGCATCGTTCTCTACCTCCACACAACACTCCGATGCGGATTGGGATGCGCATCCAAACCTATCAATCTCCGAATTTTCGGAGCTCCCATCCAAAGATTTTGGGGTCAATCAGCATATGGTCATTAATCAAGAATTTAAGGAAGCATTGCGCCAAATTCTCTGGCAGTTCCGGGCGCCAATTCGATATGCATTTGCCTATGGATCAGGTGTGTTCCCCCAAGTGGGCAGCGCACCAGGTTCTAGCCAGTGTCACCCGTCAGCCCCCGCCGCAATCCAGACCATGCAACAGGGCAAGGGCAAGATGATTGATTTTATCTTTGGAGTGTCATACTCGCAACATTGGCATTCATTGAACCTGATGCAGCATCGCGACCACTACTCTGGATTAGGGTCTATGGGATCCTATGTGGTGTCTCAAGTGCAAGACAGATTTGGAGCTGGTGTATATTTCAATCCTTATGTCACAGTAAACGGGACGCTGATAAAGTATGGTGTTGTGAATATTGACACTCTGTGCAAAGACCTCAGCCAGTGGGATACCATGTATCTCGCTGGGAGACTGCAGAAACCAGTGAAGATTCTACGAGACCACCCGCAGGTACGCCTGGCAAACCAAATCAACCTGCTATCCGCTGTGCGGGTAGCTCTGTTGTTGCTCCCTGCAGAATTCAGTGAATTCCAGCTGTACAGTACCATCGCCGGTATGAGTTACATGGGTGACCTTCGCATGGCACTACCTGCAGAGGATCCTCGAAAAGTCAACAATATTGTCTCTGGGCAAATGGCCCATTTCCGGCGGCTCTACGCACCGCTTATTGAAAATCTACCCAATGTCACATTCAACGACAGACGTTGCACCCAAGACAATTGGATCGACGACCCAGATGCCAACGTGCGACTGACCCAGGATATGGACCCGGTGAAGCGTGGCAATATGGTCCGTCGGTTGCCTGAATCATTCCGCGAGAAGTTGTACTTCCAGTACCAGTCACGGTATGGGATTCCACGCGCGGAATTCAATAAAATGATGAAGGAAAGCAATGACAAGGATCCCGAACTTGTCCGCAAGAGACAGGGCGGCCCATTCGAACAACGCATCGCAGATGACGAGAGTTTGAGGGACGAATTACAGACGTCGATCACAAAAACGATCCGCTGGCCAAGTACGGTCCAAACTGCCAAGGCACCTCTCATGGCTGGAGTGGGACGGACATGGCGCTATTTACGGGAGAAGCAAGACAAGTATAATAAATCCGGCAAGCAGTCTTCTTCATCCGAAGAGACCTCTTCCAAAACAAAGGAAGAGTAGATGTCGGTTGTCTTGACTTAAATTCTGTACTATTGTTTATGCGGTGAATCAGGCATGAATTGGTCTGGGTAGAAGACGCTGGAATAGAGACTGGCTTCCCTATACATCTTGAGGCATATACCTGGGCGTTCCTTTTTTTTGGCAATGTGGTAAATATGTATCTATCTACGGTATTTTCATAGTCAGCTACTATGCATTAGCACAATAAATAAATCAAAGAATATATACAGATAACACATGGAACTAACTAACTAGTTACTCGTAGTTAAGTTACTCATAAGCAGATGAGTCAATAATTATGATTCATCGTACTTGGTAGTGTCCCTCGACATACCAAGAGCGATAAAATCCCGTTCCGGCATCGGTTCCGCTGCTATCTCTCTTCCCCGCCACCCCACCATCATCGTCTCTTCAGACAGACACTCCATCACATCACACGCACCCATCCACCACAATGGCTTCAAGAAACTCACCTTTTAACATCGAAACATGCGCGCGCCCAAATATTCTGAAATTACAGCCTTACCGCTGCGCAAGAGAGTGTGTTTGCCCTTCAATGTCTGCAACACCTTGGGAGCTAATGAGTCAGTGACTACAAAGATGACGGAACGAACATCCTGCTCGACGCCAACGAAAATGCTTATGGACCTGGACTAGCCCTGAATTCTGAGGGTGCATTGCAGGAGTCTGCTGCAACGGGAGCCTCGACTGGTTCCTCCAAGCCAGACATTGACTTTTTGGGATTGAACAGATACCCAGACCCGTAAGTTTGAGCTGCGGCTTTACCCCTCAGTTGTGATGTGAATACTCAAGAGAATAATAATGCTAATGAAAGGGATTGTCGGATCTAGGCACCAGATCGAACTCAAGCAGCTTTTCTGCAACCTCCGTAATACCCACGTCCACACCCAGAAAGACCTGCGACCCGAAAACCTCTTTGCCGGTGTCGGTTCCGATGAGGCCATTGATGCCCTTCTGAGATGCTTTTGTGTCCCTGGAAAAGACAAGATCCTCACCTGCCCCCCGACCTACGGCATGTACGGAGTTAGCGCTCAGGTCAATGATATTGAGATTGTGAAGGTGCCTCTGGATGTCAACAATGGATTCCAATTGCAGGTGGAGAAGATCAACGAAGCACTATCAGCAGACCCATCGATCAAGATGGTATACATTTGCTCACCTGGAAACCCCACCGCGAACCTGATCCGAAAGGAGGATATCCAAAAGGTCTTGGAGCACCCGACATGGAACGGCGTCGTGGTGGTGGATGAGGCTTACATCGACTTCGCCCCCGAAGGCTCTAGTCTTGCCGAATGGGTCACCGAGTGGCCCAACCTTGTTGTCATGCAGACCCTGAGCAAGGCTTTTGGTCTTGCTGGCATCAGACTCGGTGTTGCTTTCACTAGCCCTCCAATTGCTCTTCTCTTGAACAGCCTCAAGGCACCCTACAACATCTCCAGTCCCACTAGCGCGCTTGCCATGGCCGCTCTCTCCCCCACTAACATGGCCGTTATGCGGAGCTATCGCGAGCAGATCATTGCTCAGCGGGATCGCATGCTGAAGGAACTGCCAACGATCCCGGGAGTTGGACGCTTCCTTGGCGGATACGAGTCAAATTTCCTTCTTGTTGAGCTCTTGGATAAGCCAGCCAATGAGGGTGGAAAGGCCAGCAATGTTATTGCGCTGGCTACATACGAAGCCATGGCAGAGAAGCGAGGGGTTGTGGTGCGATTCCGGGGCAAGGAACTAGGGTGCGAGGGGTGCATTCGTATCACCGTCGGAACGGAGAAGGAAGTTACTAGGTTCCTGCAAGAGTTGCGGGTAGTGCTGAGTGGTCTCCACGCCGGTGTGAATATCGAATCGTCGAGGGAAGAAATTGCAAAGGAGGCTAAGGCGAACCAGGTTGTCGCTTAGATTAGACTATAGGTTTGTACTGTTTTTGAATATAGATCATCTATCTATACCGTTTAGAGATAATGCTTCCTGACCCGTTTACCCAGCTATCAAGCTTGATTGTGTTCCTAGATCCGTAATGAATCACATGCAAAGGGCATTATGATTAGCTGTACACTGCTGATTGGTCTGATAATGGCCAGAAATGGCGATAAAAAAAAGGTGCCTACAGCCACAACCAGAAGTTGATACAGGGCACACTGCTTTCAGACGCCTCTTTGTACCTGATGCTGACCATTTCTCCGAAATTTCATCAAAGAGTGGATCGATGGCCTGGATGATATGAAGGTCCAGCAACTCAGCAGCGGTGATTCTCGCAGTTATCAGTGAAATTGTATTAACACAGCCTACACGACACCCTCCCATGGTTGACTGTCAGTTACTCTTTCTCTGCTTGATCGTCTCTACTACTCCTCCATTCTGACTACCGGTTCTCATCGGTGTTCGGCCTTGTCCGAGGATGACTGATCTTATCTCTTCTTTGATCGAGTCAATTTGGATGATAAGAGGGTTGCATTTATGATCAATGAGAATGCTGTAAAAGAACAAGACAGTAAGAACATAAACAACGAGAATCAATGCTTGTTGAATACATGCTGTGTAACTGATATGCCGCCACAGCGCGTGCAACGGGATACCATGTGGGACAGAAGACGGGCATGTTTTCTGTTTATTTTGACAAATATCTCGCCCAGAGGATTAGAAACCATAATAATATGCTATACGTAGGAGGATTAAAGATAGAAATCCAATGATGGCATGATCGCTGGCTGTCAAACCACCTGACGTGCCGGCACAATGCGCGGTTATCTCGAGGGGTCCGCGACAATAAAACCCTCATCGTCATTAACTCCACCAACTCCCAGGGTCACGACTGGCCATCCAAGGATCAACAACTCAGCGACCAACCACTTGGGACTCCCCTGAGAAGCTTCCTGGGCGTCCACGGATGCAAATCATACCCCGACCAATTCCTCTTCATCGGGGCTCTTTCGCTGTGTCTCCAGTCCAAATACGAAGAGTTGGATGGATGTGGCTGGTCCAACCGTTCCTTGTCCAGGACAATCACACGCGCTTCGCAGAGGCCAATCTCTCCGCCCAGCGTTATCTTCCGTCTTCGTCATCTTATATCGCTGTTATTACCATGGCTTTCTTTCTAGGTTCGAGAGATACAATCTCTAATCTCCACCTGTCTTTCCTCTGGCGCTCACCGCGCGATTTTCGCACCTGCTTCAAGACTAAAATAAACGCTTCGAGTCCGTCTCCTGACTCCCTTATATCCTGCTCGCTGGAACAGCGGTGAAACGGAGCGAGGCTGGCTTTTTGTCATTCACTCTGACCTTTTCCACGTCGCCTTTCCCGTCTCACCGCGCATCCTCGGACCATTCTTATTGATACTTTTGCCCAAGAGCTGGGGCTGACCGTATTCAAACGTTCATCTCCACTCGTGTTGGATCTCTCAAGTGTCAAAGATCGTCGCTTTTATTCCCCCGTCTTTTTCCCCACACTGGACTCGAATAAGCACGTGCGTCATAACTGTCCAGCGATGAACAATAATGTGAGATGTGTCTGGAGCCAGATCATTATTGCAAATCCACCTAGGACTTCCTGCAAAGAAATTCATCTGAATAATTGACCCCGACGAGTTGGTGACCTTTCTGACCCCTCTTCGGAGGTGGCTCAGACGGCCATAAGCTTATAATCAACAATGCTGGATACTCGTGGAATCTATTCAAATGTTCCTCCAGATATCAGGACCAGATTGCAGGACAATCCCACTCTCTTGGTGAGTTGGTGGGCAACCGCTTTCTCTCTGGCCATTATTGTGACTAGGGTTTGCGGTCGCTATATTCGGATAGAGCGATTCTTCCCCGAAGACAAGGTGATGATGGCCAGTATCATACCACTACTGATTCGAATGGCCTTTGTTCATATCATTCTCATTTGGGGTACAAACAATACGAAGACGGATGGATTGACGGCGGAGGAAATTCAACATAGAGAGATCGGCAGCAAGCTCGTTCTTGCTGCGCGGATTTTCTATGCCATCTTGTAAGGAGTTTGCTTAATTTCTTTCAAATGAACGGGTTGCTAATGATGGGATTTCGTTTCATAGTATTTGGACCGCCAAGGTGACCGTGTGCCTTTTTCTCAAACGTGTGGCCGGAATGATTTGGAGACGCTCCCTGCAGAGGTTTCTGCAGTTTTTATACTACTTTTTGGCTTCGACATTTATTGCGGTGGTGATTGCCACTTTGACCGAATGCCAGCCTTTCAACCATTACTGGCAAGTTGTTCCAGACCCGGGTGCACAGTGTCGGTCAGGTTATGCCAACTTGATTACAATGGGGACGTGTGATGTTATCACAGACTTACTCCTAGTCGCCTTCCCGATTCCTCTTGTCCTAATGACACACATGTCTGTGAAGCGAAAAGCATCTCTCGTCGTCCTTTTCGCGCTGTCGCTCATATTAGTCGGGATTACCTCATATCGAATACCAACAGTCATCAGCCACGGTGGCTCGCAGCAGTATCGATCGCTTGTCGCCTCACTGGAGATATTAGCCGCTACGGCTGTTTCCAACGCTTTGGTGATTGGATCTTTCGTCAGAGATAAGGGTGTTAAGAAAGTGAAATACCAGAAAGCAGTAGGATCGGCTTCAGTGAGCGAAAGCGTGGAACACAGCTCGATTCAACGTTCGCACATCACACACCATCAGTGGGGAAGTGATTCTGACCTTGCTGGTGGCTTGGGCATACGCCTTGCCCCC
Organism: Aspergillus sp. 'subgen. Cremei'; assembly: GCA_019976455.1. Taxonomy (NCBI): domain Eukaryota; kingdom Fungi; phylum Ascomycota; class Eurotiomycetes; order Eurotiales; family Aspergillaceae; genus Aspergillus; species Aspergillus sp. 'subgen. Cremei'. The sequence goes on from JAFBMR010000003.1 coordinate 3,167,773, forward strand.
GAATTATGCTCCTTCGATAATACAGTACCACGTCCAGCTCCTATTGCAGCTCCCCACCATACCTTTACGGCCCACACGGGCAAACTAACCCCGAACTGGTCCTTCAACCGCAACTCGATGGGGGCTGAAGATGATGCGATCTCTACTCCAGACAGTTTGGATGTCAAAGTCAGCCCTCGCGAATATATTGAAACAAACAAAACACCAAGCAAGAGGCCCAGCAATGCCATGTCTCATTCATCCCAGAGAATGTCTATATTCGATGTCGGCGGTCTGCTGGATTCCACACCAACAGCCAGTGATAGTGCAACCCATCCTCATATTCCACAAGACCTCGAAATGGATATAAGGCCACCTCGCCGCAGTGGAACTAGGACATTTCTGCAGGATGTCGGCGGTCTGCTCTCTGTTCCGGGCACTCAGAACCGCCCGGCTCCTCCCCCACAACCTTCACATTCAAATTTCTCTCGACCAGGAATTCTATCACTATCCGGTCATACCCAAACAATCACCGGGAGACGAGGCTCTAGTGTACATTTTAGCGATGAAACCGAGTCTCCGGTGCCCTCATACCGATCACATCCTGATGTGTCTGGTCCTATCAACGAAGGGACTGATATGGAACTTCAGGATGTTGGAGGTCTGCTTTCACGAGACGCATGATGATGACTTGATGATTGTACAAATAAGTGGGTCTTTTTTAGTATTTTGGTCGTTTTCTTCTTTGGGTTCTTATCTGGATTGGGGGATTTTGGAGAGGCTATCGGGTAGGTTTTTTAAAGCGATGGCGTTGGAATTGCACTTACACTTACCATACTAAATGAATATAAATATAAGGTAATTTAAATTTTGAAAAGGAATTTGTTGAAAACCACCAGATGAATGATACGATTGGATTACTGTATTTGCAATTTGGAAAGACTTTTCTAGATATACCCACCCTATCCAACAACCCCTCTGCCTTCTGTGATTCAACGTGAACGAGAACGATGGATAGCATCCATGATACCAATCGAGTTCGTTCTGAGGAGTTGCAAGGATAGGAGCAAAAAGAGAATTCCGCACCAAAACCATGATTAAAAAAAATAACTGACATTCCCAACCATGAAACGTCTCTGTTTTCGCCCTTACGCCATGCTGCCCATAATACGTACAATAGGACACATATTTTTCTTTTCTTCCTTTCCTCTGTCCTCCGATCTAGCCCTTTTTTTTTTTTTGTTGAAGGGGGTTTTGTTTCTTTGTTTCTTTCCTTGTTTCCTCGTGGCCCCAATGACCTTGCCCGTCACCAATTGTGGGTATCGAAGATGCTTGTATACAAAGCCAGGATTGGGAAGATTTCTGTATTTTTTCAGAAAAGAAAAGGCTCCATGATCCGCTGACTTAATTTCCCGAGATAATAGCGGTATTTATATCACCCACCGGTAGCTTGCATAGCGACCTGCTGTTTCACTCTTCCGGATAATCTTCACGACCTGTCCCCTACGCAAACCCAAGTATCTGGCCACAGGGTCAGAGACCTGCATACGGGGCAATTGCGATTCCTTCAGACGGTAGCGCTCCAGCAATCGAGCCTTCTCCTCGGGGCTCAGCAAAACGTGCTTGGGGACCAGTTCGTGGCGGGTGATGTTGACCAGCAAGTCCTGCTCCTGGAAATGTTCGCAGATACGGCCGGGGATACCGCTCAGTAGACGAACGGCGGAGGGGGAGATCGGGGTCTGGGTGATGAAAACACCGGTGTGGAAGTTGTTCTCATCGACAAAGTGGTTGAATGCGCGGACTTGCTTGGTTCCCACACCGCTGGAGTCGGGGCAGAATTCAACGTAGATGGTGCCGCAGTCGGGTTGAGGGTCGGGGTTCGACTTGCTGGGCAAAGGTGTGTATTTGCTTTGCATGGATTCGGCGGGGCGAGCGCTGACTTTCATCTTGTTGCGACTGCGAAAAAAAGAGAGATCGCGTTAGACCACAATGAAAAGACAATCAGTTAGATCAAGGCGAGCTGAAGATCGCATACTCAGGGTATCCAAGAGGGTCGGCATATTTTCGTTTGAACTCGTCGAGGGGAATTTGAACTTCTTCTTCGGTCACTTCGTAGCCCTGTCAGAAAGCACACATTAGCAACCTCAGTGACAACCATTGGTAGAAAATCGCTTACCCGGTCCATCAGCATTTCAAAAACTGTTCTCCAGGTACGCCAGAGTCTGGTCATCTCGCGGTCGGCGTCCGCGGAGCCAGCAGAATAATCTTCATCCATGACTGAAATGTGAAGGGGCGCACCCAGGCGCTCTTTTTATTTTCAAATTAATGCGATAGAAAGAAGCGCTGAAAACGGACGGCGAAAAGACGAGTCCCAGCAAGGAGAATTGGGCGAGCTGAGAGCTAGGTGAGAGGTTCTTGAAGGCTGGAAAAAGATGGAAGCGATAGAGTCGGAGGTTCTCGAAAAATCGGCGGACCTGCGCTAACAGCGCCAACGGCCGGACAGTAAGCGCAGTAGAGCAAAAAGCAGCCGAAAAGGCCAGACCGAGAAAACAAGCACGAGCTTCGCTTCTTTTCATCCTCCCACTCTCCACAATCTGTCCTGTTTGGCCATTCCCTCTCCCCAGGTTTTCTGATTCCTCTGGACTTTGTTTCTAGAGATCGATTCTGGGCCAATTTCTCTCATTATCGATTGTTACTCCCCTCACTCCCCCTCCCCCAAACAAATATGACCGTCGCTCAATCCGCTCCTGCTGTGGAGCAGAAGGTCAAGCCTACAAAGCCCAATGAGGATGCCTACAAGGCTGATCTCGCACTGGCTGAGAAGGAACATGCTGCTATCAAGGAAAAATTGGTATGTGTGTTTTCAATGAACTGTTTGCTGTTCAATGATGGGTTTGTCATCATTATATCTATATTTCTACCCATTGCCTTTTCGCTTCTCCCCCCTTTTCCTTCCTCATTTCCTACCATTGGGCCAATTTCTGACCACGAGCTAATACTGTTACAAGACCCAAATCAAGGCCAAGATCGAGACAGCCAAGCCCAACAACCAGGACTCGCCCGCCGCGAAGAGACAAAAGGAACTTCGTGCAGAGCTCTCTTCTATCCGCCAGAAGCAACAAGGATTCAAGTCCTCGAGATCGAGCACACAGGAAAAGATCAATGCCTTGGAAACCACGCTTAAGGCCCGCATTGCCGAGCAGAACAACTCCCGTACCAAGATGTCGTTCAAGAACGTTGACGAAATTGACCGTGAAATCGCACGCCTTGAGAAGCAGGTCGACTCCGGCACTCTCCGCTTGGTGGATGAAAGAAAGGCGCTCTCCGACATCTCGACCATGCGCAAGCAGCGTAAGAACTTTGCCGGCTTGGACGAGGCACAGAAGGTGATCAATGACCTCAAGACTCAGATCGCTACCCTGAAGAAGACTTTGGACAACCCGGAGTCTAAGGCTCTTAGCGACAAGTACTCCGAAATCCAGAAGGAGCTGGATGCCATCAAGGCTGAACAGGACGGTGCTTTCAAGAACCTCAATGCTCTGAGAGATGAGCGCACCAAGCTCCACGGCGAGCAGCAGACCAAGTACACTGCCATTCGCGAGATCAAGGACACTTACTACAAGTCCCGCAAGGCCTACAAGGAGTACGAGGATGAGGCCTGGAGGATCCGCCGTGAGAAGCAGAAGGCTGAGCGTGAGGCTTTTGAACGCGAAAAGAAGAAGAAGGTCGCAGACAAGAAGTTGGAGGAGGCTTCTCGTCTCGCATACACGGACGAGATTATCACTGCCCAGGGACTCATTCGCCATTTCAATCCGACTTACGACTTCTCCACCCTTGGTCTGGACAGCAAGAAGGACGAGGGTGCCAAATTCCGCGCTGATGTTGGCCGTACCATTGATGACGCCGGCATCAAGGGTGTGAAGGTTCTCAAGAAGGAGGACCGCGAAGAGGACTACTTCAGTGGTACTGGCGGCAAGAAGGGTAAGAAGGGCAAGAAGGGCAACGCCAACGCCAAAAACGAGGAGGGAACCAAGTTCAACCTCAACGTTGGTATCATTGAGGAGTTCGCTCAGGTTAAGATCGATCCTCCTATGACCCAGTCCGAGGTGCCTGCTGTCGTGGAGAAGCTTGCCGCCAAAATCACTGAGTGGAAGGGTAGCCAGGCTACCAAGACAGAAGAGGTAAGACCAATCTCCTCTCCCCTAAAGATTCTATATGCTAATGAATTTTCTATAGAACATCAAGAAGGCTAAGGAGGAGATCGCTCGTTTGGACGAAGAGGCCGCCAAGGCCGACCAGCGCTCGACTGACACCGCCAAGAAGCCCGCCATCGAGAACAATGGCGTTGATGGCAGCGTGTCTGCCGATGCTGAGCTCAAGCAGGAGAAGGATGCTGCTGCTGACGTTTCTGAAGAACTTCAGAAGGCCTCGATTGAGGACAAGGCATAGAGGATACACCACCGATAGAGATCCTTTACATGCATGTGCCCTTGCATATTTGGTTGCATTATCATATGCATTTGAGCAAGCTTTGGGCTTACTGGAGCCTTTTCCAGTTTAACATTTTTCTATTTCTATGCGGTTTGTTTTATTTCTGCATGTGCATCATTTGAGATATTTCCTTTTAGTTTTGCAGACTACGGTCCTCTCCAGTTTTGACTTATGAAGAAGCCATGGGCGTTAGTGATTTCTATCTTCCTTTCTTCCCCTCTTCATCGTCTCCCCCTCCTATTTTCTTCTACCCTTGGGGTCATGTCTTATTGATGCCTTCGGGGTCGTCGACATGGCCTCATTGGTTTATTTTTTATTTTTCTTTATTTCTTCTGTAATCAAGTTTTCTTCCGGTCTCTTTCACCGAATGTTTATGCATGATGGCCTCCAAAAAAGGGAGAAGAGCTGCACATTGCTTGTTCCCTCTTCTCCCCTCCCTTCCAAAAAGTACACACAGAGAAAGATGATAAAAGATAAAAGAGTGGCTCGCAGATTTCTTTCTTTGTTTCCTGTAAGTAGCAGCGTAAGCGTTGAACAATAAATTGACCCAGTGGACATATTATTTTGGATGAATCTGTAAGCAGATGTCCACTACAGAGTACAGACTGATATAATCTGAAGCCCTCTCCATCTCCATTAGCCGTCATGAGCCCCCAATACCTCCTTAAGGAAGTCTACGATTGCGTTGAATTGCTCCGGCTCTTTAAGCCAGTGCCCATCGTTCGGGGCCCCTGTATACATTTTCCAATCGACTTTTTGGAATCCCAGACGGACCAAGATCTTGTAAGCTATCAGACCCAGGTCTGCATCTACCCATAAATCGTCTTTGCCGTGGCTCAGGAATACGGGGGTATCGCATGAGTATCCCCTAAAGCCGTTGTTCTTCGACTGCCACCGTTCATGATGCTGCAAAACTCCCACCGGAAAGAACTGTTCGAAAATCTCCTTTCCTTGTCCAGGGGTTGCTTCCCCGCTGTCGATGAGAGATTCAATTCTCTCTGCAAAGGGAAGCCAACCCATAACCCCGACTAGACCCCCTAATCGTCTCTGAGCGCAAACCAAAGCAATAATCGCCACCGCCATACCCTGACTCAACCCGCCTAGGACCACCCGATGACCTTGGTCTTGATCACCATCGAACCGATTCACCTCCTCTTCCACGAGATGTAAAATATACTCTACACTCTCCTTGAGTTCCTCCAGGGCTGACACGCTGAGCTCTTCTTCCTCCTCGTCCTGGTCGCTACCTGGAGGGTCTTCAGATGGAGGATCGGGATTAAACCATTCCCCCACGCTTACTTGAAAGGCATCGGACCAGCGAGGCCTAGCAGACGGGAATACCCAGCGCGAAGAAGGAAAATGGTCCAATATCGACTTGCCGGATGATGTGGAGGACCTGGCCATCTGGGCGGCTAACTCGGGGCCGTTACTACCACGGCCATGAAGGAGGATGATGGTTGAAGTGTGCGTTGCAATGGGGAAAAAGACATGGCGAGGTGGGAAGACTTGTGCCATTCTTGCTCTCCTTGAGATAGATAGTCCTGTATTTAGGAGATGGAAAAATATTAATAGAAATAGCTGATTTGAGCTGTGGCTATATGACACGAACTATTTGTGAGGGGTCGAGTTCGCCGTGTCTGATTAAGGGGGTTGAGCCTCTCTGTTCGATGATCTCCTTTCCACCCCTTCTTTTTCTTGCCTGTTTTGGATTATTATTATTATCGATTGGATTGGATCTGTGGATTTGCCAGGGGATATGTGATTTGGACGATGCACTTTTCGTCACACAGCGTCTGAGGGTGTTTCGCGAGTGCGGTCTGTCGTGCTTTTGTGGTGGAGTAATGATGGCATCGTCGAGTCAGCCATCTGCATCATGTATCAAGACACCGGAGTAGAACCGGAAAGAATTCGAAATTGTTCTCTGGAGTCTCGATCTTCCTGCGGGGCGACGGAGCATGACGAGTCATGGCGGCGGCGGGGATGTATGGAAAGTGGCGGTGCAGCGGGTGAAGAAATGCAGATGGGTGTACAAAAGAGAGATGGATATTCTTCCTTTTTCTGGTGCGATGAATCAGAGATTGAAGCCGACCATTTGTATTTCTGCAAAAACTGTTGGGGATCGCAGTTAACCGCCGTCACTTTCACCTCCTCTCATCTTCAGCCGAGATTGCCTAATCCGGACCTTTCGCGCCAAGTGCTTGGGACGCTTTTTCTCTTCCTCGGCGCAACGACGACCAGTACGCCATCTCTCCATTCTCCCTATCTTCTCATCCTCCTTTCTTCCTTTCCTCTCTTCATTCCATCCTCTATCCATCCTCGCGGCTGATTGTTGCTTCTAGCCTTATTCTTCACTGTATACTTTTTGCGCAGTCTACCTCTTTCCGGAATCGCTGGACAGGCAGAAGCCTTCCCTCGCTTTCTTCTCCATCGCTCAGAGTCGCAAGTCGAATTCATCCATCCTAGCGTTCATTTCGACAGTCTAATCTGGTCGCACCGTTAATTCACCATCCAAAATGTCTTACAAACCCGTATGTCTAGCTAGCTCTGCTCCAATCCCCAGTGATACTCTGAATTCAGTCAACTAACATCTATCTTCATCTAGGACGGACCTCCTCCTTCATACCCGCCTCCAGTTCACGATGCAGGCCCATACCATCCCAACTCGCCTCCTCCAGGTGGCGCCGGAGACTACTACAACCAGCAGGGCGGTTACTACCCGCCCCAGAACTACGGACCTCCTCAGCAGGGTTATGGCTCTCCCTACGGTTCTCCTCCGCCTCAGGGTCAGCCCATGTACTACCCACCACAGGGATATCCGCCACCGCAGCAGCAGCAAGGACACTTTGCCGGTGACCGAGGTGGATCTAGCGGAGGCGGTCTCTGCGCCGGTATCATGGCTGCTCTTGCATGCTGTTGCTGCTTGGATATTCTGTTTTGATTTGTGAGAAGCGGTGAACAGATGAGGACTTTTTTCGTGGGGAATGTGAAACACGATGACTCAACGGCAGTGACAGTTGTCCTTGAATGCTCGGTTGAGGTGGCTGGGGGAGCAAAGGTACGGGATCTTTTTTGGTTCCATTATTACCGAGAGGAAGAATTGTCCTTGGTCATTTCTTCTCTTTTTTTCTTTTTCTTTTGATTCCGGACTAGTTGGTTGCTTTTTTCTCCCATTTTTTCTACCATGACTGTCACGGCGCAAAAAAACGGACACGGAGCATAATCTGGACTCGGGTGTTTGTTTCCTCTTCTCTTATTCCCTATCATCCGACCTTTGAGGGCTGCCACTCTGCACTGCTTTGCTGTCAAGGTGGATATCGAGTACTGCTTACCGGTGTTCCTAGCCAATTATTACTGTAGAACGAGGATGATTGCTCGCTGGCAGGGTAATTTTATAGCCATGAATAACGATTGTTATGTTTAACCTGGTGCATACATATTGCAGACCACTTTATGCAGTTTTTTTAATTGATATTTACACTATCAACGGATATATACAAAGCGTATATCAGATTCATACACTTCCTGGCCAATGGTAGGAATCACCAATAGGAGCCAAACACAGCACAGGAAAAGTCATGCATCATAAACCAACGTGATTAATCGGTATGCCATAAACCATCATCGTATAAAAAACATATCAACAAGCGGGTATCCCAAATCATAAATCAACAATAAAAAGCATAGCGAATACGTCCTGTAATCCAACCATAATCTGTAATCTTGCTTGCAATTTAGCAAAAGAAACATCATCAATATCGACTCCCATCAATCGAACTCCCATATTCATACGGATCAACACTCCGATACGACCCCCTCCGATGCCGTCTCGGCGGCGGCCGCCCAATAGACGAATGCTCCTCCTCGACCTCAACAACATCATCATCATCCGTCCTCGACCGCGACATAACCGACTCCTCAACAACAACATGGTCATGTCGCGAGCGCGGCCGTGACCGCGACGACTGCGACTGCTCTTCAAACACCTCCACGATATCCGAGTTGCCAGGCGTGCGACGACTCCCTCCGCTACCGCTGCCACCACCGACACGACGACGTCGCGACGAGGGTGTCCGACGGACCTCGACGCGCTCTTCCTCGCCCACGATGCTGCTGCGGTTTCGACCGGAGCTGATCGCTAGAAAGAGGAGGTAGAGGAGGAAAATAAAGCCGGCTACGCTGCCGAGGATGATGCCGGCTACTGTGCCTGGGGAGGGGCCGTCGTTTAGTCGGCCATAGCTGGAGGGGATGGAGTAGATGTCTGTGTCTGGATCTGGGTGGGAGCGGGAGTGAAGGGAGAAGGAAGTGGTGGAATTGATGGATGCGAACTGGTGGGATGATTGTTGTTGTTGATGTTGTGTTTGCGGTTCAGTGTGGAGGTGGAGTGGAGCGGTGATCCAAACTGGTGGAGAGGAGAGGATGGTCGGTATAGGTATCGGAGCCATTATTTATTATCGGTGTGGAGGGAATATTTTAGAATTGACTGGTAGATTGGAGGATTGGATATGCAATGAATAGACCAGGACGAGAGTAGATGCGATTTCAGTGGAAAGAACCCCGGCGTCAAGCTTGTCTGCTGTGTTGTTTCGATTGATCGGCAATGGAGGAAATGAACGACATGGGGATGGGCTCTCTGCGAGGATGCGCGACAGAGACGCTCCAAAGATGGTATGATTGCGAGAATATGTGAGATAGAGAGAGGAAGAAGAGAAAGAGAAGAAGAAAAACGAAAAAGAGGGTGAGAAACCAGGATGGGATGACGATCGCGGCGGAGCCATTGTGAAATGCGGTGGCTGGGAAGAAATGAAGCTGGAAAGGCAACAAACACTACAGACTTTTCTTAATCTTACACTCTACTCTTGATAAGAGTTTGAAGATATTGATCATATTTAATAGCTCCCTATTACTCGTAAGATGCATTTAATATTCATCTTATCGCATGACAGGTAAATAATGCGGGGTGAATCGACACGTTCGACTCCACAACTTGGCTCGTCAGCCCACATGGGTCTGGAATCTGGATGTACAACATATTTGCAATATCTCCATATAAATTCATACACTCAATTAATGCCATTAAAGACATACTATGGCTATCCAACATCATCAAACTAATACGCCCCCTCTCGCTTCTCGTACTTGGGCTGCTCCGAAGCCTCCAAGTTCTTCAGGGCAGTCAGCACTGGAGTCGTGTTCGCCAGCTCAAGGCCATCCAACTTCGCACCATCCGATTCCAAAGCCCAAAGAGTCACCGCAAGCCAGTTTGTTCCGTGGTAGTTCAAAATACCCTCGGGCACCGGGAAGCTCTGCTGAGGACCAACGTTGTTGACGTATTTACCGTACTGGTATCCGTTGACGTAGAGCTGGACCCGGTAAGCAGGAGGAGGAGAGGTGCTGTTCGCAAAGTTGAAGAACAGCGGTACGTCCCATCCGGTTGGGATGTCAAGGTCAAACTTGGCGCTGTAGAATCCAATGCCTGGTTTGGTCAATCCGTCAAAGGGGCTGGATGACTCCCAGTCATCGCTCGGGGGCTGGGGCTGGTGGAAACCTTGACGCTCAGAAAAGAGTCCTCCTTCATTCAGGGGTCCTCTAGTCTTGTCTTGGTAGTCCTCTCCGCCGAGGTTACCGGTCAGCTTCCAGGTGATTGCACTGGAATCGCGTCCAGACAACTTGTAGCCCAGAATACCACGCGGGTCCTTCATTTCATCACTGCCAACGGTCCAGTCCTCGTCAAGTCCCATGTTGTCAACGACAACAGTGAACACGTAAGGCTTACCTCCCTGGAGCTTAGGAAGCTTGTAAGTCGAGTTGCTGTCCATGTCCTTATCAATGCCGGCCCATGAGCCCACGTATGTCTCGTTTAGCCACACCGAGCTCCCGAAAGCCGAACCACCCTGGGTGTGAATGAAGAGATTGCTCTCATTACCTGTGGCAGTGAAATGACCCCGGTAGATCAAGTACCCGGAGTGGAAGCCGTAGTCGGACGAATACAGAGATGTAGGAGTATCGAGAGGACGAAGAGTGTTGTCCGTTTTCTTGAGATCGGCAGCAGTCCAAGCAGAATCATCATATGAAGACTGGATTTCAGGCAGAGTATCCAGATACTTCCAGTCCAGGTCCTTCAACCTGGGAAGCTCAATCTTAGGGGCAGCATATTCGACCTTGCCCGACCAGATTCCATTCTTGTCAACCGAATGCTGGATCTGCTTCTCGTTGATGTACAAGTTCTTAGCACTGGATGGGGCACCGATCACTTCAACTGTGGTTGTAGCGTTGAAGTCTGCGGTAAGATGGAGGTCTTGACCATCCAAGTAAGCTGTTCGCACCAGATAGCCTGCGTTGACGATGATAGAAGAGGCGGTGTTCTTCTGGCTGCTGTAACCCGGCGAGGTTCCCTCCGCAGGGAGCTGGGGAACCCAGTAATTGTAGGCAGAGTTTCTGTCTGATAAACAGTCAGTTTTGTTATCAGATACAGTGGTGGGTATGCTTACCGAGAAGGAGAATTTGAAGATCATCAACCTGGATAATACGGCGAGTGGATAAAACATCCCAGCCAACAACGACTGTGTTTTTAACTTGTTTCGAAGAGATACCTGATTCCGATCCCTCGATGACCGATACGTTTGATTTCGACGAAATAGCCAATTCATGGTGTTCATCAGCTCCACCGTAGAGCACGAGAACCTTCTTATCAGCAAACTTCTTCCAGGTAAAGACCTCTGCGGTAGAATAGAGCACGTTGGTTCCAGACACGTTGTAATCAACGACATGAATCTTGGAATCGCGTCCATTGAGTGATAGAGTTCCTCCAAGCTGAGGAACCGTCAGATTACCAGCACTGGTTGGAAGACGGAGTTTGTAATCAGTCGAGGCCTGGCTAGTGTAGTCCGAGTGTCTGACAACGAAATACGAGCCAGAACCATGTCCGACAAGAGGAGTCACGGCCAACTCGGCATTGTTTGTATAGGCCGATGTGGTGAGGTTCCCAGGAGTAGCCAGAAGGTATGACGGGGATACCTTGGCAAAGTTACCAATCAGTTTGAGCTCGCTATACTTCTCACGGGTGATGTTTCGGGTTTCAGTTAATGGAGAGCCATAGTCGTAGGAGGTGTATCCTCCTGGATGACCGAGATTGCCCCAGTTGGTACCACCGAATGTCTTCAAAGAGTCAGTATCCCGCCATAAATCGATCGCATACTAGGTTCATACCATGTATAAGTTCAGGATTGCAACACCAAAACTGAAATCATTCTTGTAGAACACTCTCTCAAACTCATGGTTGACAAGACCGGCACATGCGTCAAATCCCGGTCCTCCCCATGGGTCATAAGCTCCGGCTTGGAACTGCACTTGAATTAGCAATGCCAAACCCCTTCTCCGAAAAGTTACAAACCTCAATGAGAGAGTACGGTGTCGACGGGCTCTGCTGAAGATGCAGATCACGGAAATTAGTAGGCAGACTGCCATCTGGCCACACCGTTGGGTTTGCCTGATTTATGTTAGTTTTGAATAGACACTTCTAGGCGGGGATTCATACGCAATCAAAACCGAGACTAAGGAGCAGGTCAGTGAATCGATTCTATTGGGGGAGCTCGCACAACTTACGGATAGCTATCGTGACCATAGATGTCAACAGCACCTTCTCCGCTTCCAGGAACGTTAGTTCCCTTGGGGGAGGCATCGTTGCTGATCATAGGCACGACGATGCCAGCTTTTCGGGCCTGATCCATCACGTATTGCATGTAGCCTCCATCAGGGAAATCGTCGTAGCCGCAGCAGGCACCGGTGTACTCGTTCTCGGGCTGATACAGGATAACCGGGCCACCATTCGTGATTTGTGCTTTGGAGATAGTAGCGGCAACGTGGGCAATGTAGCTAAGAAAGAATGTCAGAGTTAAGCGAGACAAAAGCGGTGGTGAACCATCATACTTATCAGTAGACTCTAAATAGGTCTTGCCAGAGGTTCGAAGCGTAGAATTCACCCTCTGGAGCCACCCGGGAAATCCACCACCGGAGACTTCGGCATTAATGTAGGGACCAGGACGAGCAAGAAGGTAGATCCCAGCTTCCTTTGCTGCGTCGAAGAAGGGTTCCAAAGCAAAGACACCATCGGCTCTGTATTCACCCGGTTTTCCTTCCAACAGGGCCCAGTTTGTGTAGAATGAGACGCAATTGAATCCTAAAGCCTTGATTTTCTGGAAAACATCGATCCACAGTGACTGAACGGGAAGTCTGTTGAGAAATAGCAGTTAGTCTCGGTTTCAACATAAAATGAGGAAAATAAACACCGTACCTAAATGGGTGGACTTCACCACTGAAGATCATGATCCTTTCGCCATTGACAAAGAGAGATTTGTCATCCCAAGTCACCTTGTATTCATCAGTTTATACCAAAAGTGCTATAATTGGGGAAGCATACGTGTTTCTGCAACAAATCACGTTTGGCTTGATCCGGATGCTCTGTGAGAGTGAAGCCATTGATACGGTGCTTGATGGAGGCACCCGCAGCTTGTGCTGCCAGCAAGGCAACAGCACAGACCGACAGAAGCTTCATGGCGCTCAGGTCAGAAGAATTGACTCGACCCTAGAAACAATGGGAGCTACCTGAATTCTGGAGAGAGGGTCTTGGACCCTTCATTTATAGCTCTCTTCCCCGCAATCACGGGTCCTCACCATGCCATCGTCATTGTCGACATCATTCAGGCAGGGGGTGGGAGGGGGAATAATGTGGGACCAGGAATGGTCACGGAATTTCATCTTGAATCCTCGATGGCCAAGGTAGCAGCAGCTAGAGTTGAGAACGGTTAGTGGACAAGAGCCCGAAGACAATCGGGCCGAATCAAACTTCTCCAGCTCAGGCACTCCATCTTTCTCCCCATCGAGGCTGGGGAAAACAAAACAACGAGCAAATCGCATGGATGGGATGGATCCGGAGTCCCCGCAGCGAAGAAAAAAGGATGATCGATCGTCCAGCATGACGTGGGGCAGCTTCGACACGGTGACAATTTTTCCGCATATCGGAGGCCGAGTGCGGGATGGGTTGGGCCACGCGAATTTCCGACGATATTGATATAACAGATCAATTGCTTCATTTCGCTAGACTGAATGGACAGCTGCAAGGCACTGTTCGATGATGTTTTCTGGAACACAACAGACCATCTCTTTTCACTGTGTCATCAACTTCAATCTTGTCCAGATTCTACAATTGCGCGGATTATACTCGAAGACTCGACAAGAGAAACATTGAAATTAAAGGGAGCCATCATGCCATCATTGTCCAAGACATCAAGCATTCGGGCTATTCCGCTGCGGGGCCCGGAGACCCCGGAGTCTTGGTAGTCCGGCGGGGTTGATATATATTGAAGCCTTTCGAGGTCTCTTGACTATGAGGATGGACGAGTATTATTTCGCAAATTGAAGGTGCTCTATCAGCAATTCTACTATGCTCAATCGTTTATCGCGATAATATGGACAGAGAATCGATACTCAGCTACAGAGTAGAGACTGCATTTAGGCATTGGGACGATCTTTATTTAACCGACACCCTGCAGAATGGAGATACTTTTTGCCGACAAATAACCGCGAAGTATCCCCGGAATTCTCCCAAACGAGGCCATTATGAGGCGGACACTGGCTGCTAGAAATGTCACTAGTCTTCATTTTGCAAGTCAATATCATGACGTTTTCTTTCAAGGATCGTTCAATCGCCCGTTAACCATCACATTTTGGCTAGATTGATCTTGAATCGAAAGTGCAATTCCACGATCATGCAAAGGCTTGGTGTGGGCCCAACCACCATCGATATGCCTATCCCCAGGGCCTTGCGCCGATTGGGATGGATCGTGGGAACTGCACCATCACATCTATATAGCGGACAAAGGATTCCATACAAGGCTCCTAGGAGCCTTAGCAAAAAGCTTGATTTTTCCTAGGATCAACAACGGTCATAATGCAGGATAGCTTTCGGAGGTTTCGTCAACGTTGTAGTGTGCAAGGATGATGTTTGGGCACCCCCAGTGATGGACCCTCAAGTCAGATCCTGCAATGTGAAGTGTATTTGAGATTGCTCATCAGTATACGAGGTCTCAAGGCTCAAAGAGAAATGTATGAATTGATTATGTCAGCTAACAAACAAGCCAAATAGTATCGTGAAGCTCCTTTGCCGTAATATATATTGACACTCGCCCTTTTACGGCATTCGAAACGCGTAGAATGCTGTCACTGCAACCTGATCCCAGAAGGAAGTTCAGCCTCGTATACAGTCATGACAGTATGTCGTTATTCTTGAGTATGAAATCACTTAGCCTTTCGCAGGTCAGCCGGAACTGTCGATTGAAACATGATTATCCGAGGAATCGCAAGGCTTCCGAAGGATATCATCCAATTTGCTGCCATGGGTGACTGGAACGAATATCTGAGAGAAAGGAAGGTGGTAAACTGATTCCTGAAGACAGATAGTGAGAGTTAGTACAAGGATACGGAATGAAAGACACCCAATCTGGTTGAGAATTGTCACCAAAATTGCTTATGATGATACATGATATCGAATATGACATTCCAGGAGCCTCAAGTATTTGTAAGGAGACATTGTGTCTTCACCAAGGCAGAAATGGTGCCAGGGTGACAGAATTGTGCTGTTGGAAACAAGGAA
Source organism: Aspergillus sp. 'subgen. Cremei' (assembly GCA_019976455.1). Classification (NCBI taxonomy): domain Eukaryota; kingdom Fungi; phylum Ascomycota; class Eurotiomycetes; order Eurotiales; family Aspergillaceae; genus Aspergillus; species Aspergillus sp. 'subgen. Cremei'. The sequence goes on from JAFBMR010000003.1 coordinate 3,182,891, forward strand.
GAAAAGTGGAAAGAGATTGAGGCTACTGCTTGATGGCCTGAGGCCACCTACTCTTACAGTCACGCCCACAAAACAAAATTTTCTTTCTGCACTTGAGCTGCAACTCGATTGGTATTACCAAATGAAAATATGTGAGATCACTCTGGGCTTGAATGGCTAGTGACGTTCGCAGTACTTTTGAAACAAACCCCGCCTCGTCTTGGCCAAAGGCCAGATGTAGGGTTTGAAGATCATGATACTACTTCCCTCTAGAGGCGAAGTCAGCTCGTGGCTTGCTCTGATTCCTGACACCCAATTGGCTTTGTACATATGCTGTTCTAGGTTCTCCCTCATGCTCGTCACTATTTCCATATGAAGATAATGCTTATTACACTGGCTGACAATTGAACTCGTTGAAGGAGTCATTGGAACCAAGGAACTACACAATATCCACTCGATTATCCAACTCATTCCGAATCTTCCAATCATTGCCCTTTATCCGGCTGCGGCACAAATACTCGTCATAGACCACTGCAGTCCACTGATGATCACGAGCTGCCATCAGCTCAGCTGGAGATTGGTATGCGGAACGGAGCGCCGGATCTCGTCGATCGCTTCACGAACCATGTTGATCAGCCCAAAATAACTGGATAATGGGAACGACAGACGGATCGTGAACACGGTTTGACGCCGGAGATGTCGATCTTAGGTTCCTTTTTTAGGTGCTTGCAGGAGGTCTGAAGATCTTGACAGGGCTCTGCACATATGACGTCCAATAACCTGTTTCCACCACATTCGCTTCCGGCTGTGCCTTTTCTTCTTTTTGTGGAATATCGAAAATATGCAGTGTGGACCTATGGTGGCAGAACTCATCTGCTCAGGGATTTGGTGAGTTGTCATGATTGTCATAAAATGAGCCAGGATGGAGATCCTCGAGTGGCTCCAACTTGGCTGAATGTAACCATTACCTGAGGTGGCAACTGAGCGGTACGACTGCAGACAATCCATGAATGTCTATTACCCAGTAAGTGTTCTCAGTGGAAGCTGACTTGGTATCTCCATAACAGACCTATTCAGCCATACCATCTCGGCACATTAATGCCTCATCTTTGAGCAACCTCTCGTATAATAGGATCCAAAGGAGAAATGATATTCTGGGATAATCTGGCGGGGTAAAGTGGGGATATGCATGATTGCCTTGTGATTTCAGGATGGCTTGCACGAGTACTATTCAACATCAACCAGGCCTTATCAAGTATTCTTGACCAATACTGGATGAAACGATTTCAAAGTAATACTTTGTATACTTCAAACCGGGAATAAGTTAAAAGCCCTCTGTAGTCTGTATACCGACATATTGGGGGCATCGTTCAGCTCTGCTCCTTCTCGGAGGCAGTGGAGCAATCCATCTGCAACTAAGCTTAGCATGCGTTATCTCTTTTCGGTAAGCGCCATCATAATTGCTTTTTCTTGTCCAACACACAAGAAGCCGCCAGAACACGATCTGCGTCGGATTGCCGGAACTTTCTTACATGACATACTGGTTCTGCCTTTTCTGTGGTCAGAATTCCTTCCGAGCTGTCAACTTCGCCGAGCAAATCAGACACGAAAAGGTCAATATGCCAATCCTGTAAGTTGACATCACGCGTCATAAAATATAGAGAATCACGAAGAACTACTGCTGATCCTCACTGAGCTCTTTCTCCACAGGTTCATCCCGATGCCATCCGAGAGACCGTGGAGATGTACCTCTGCTTCTCCGTCCAGCATCTCGCACAGCACCAGCCAGCCACATACCACAGCCGAGGAGTCTGGGATCTTTCGAGCATCGGATCTACGCGAACTGAGGACATGGGATTCAGCTACGACTTTCAGCTGAAGTGCGGATCTCGGAGAGGCCGGACGAGGACGACAATGTCATGATCCACGATCGCAAGGTCTCAAGAGACATAAATAGAGGGCTCATGCTGCCGCAAGAAAGACCAGAATCAACACTTCCAATCCCAAGAACAATACGAAAACAAAAGATTCAACCATCATGAAGTCCTGGAGCGCTCTCGCGCTGTTTACCTGTCTCCCCTTTGTGCTTTCGGCTTCCGAGGCCCCGCCTGCGAAGATAGTGAGTGGCCCAATTCATAGGCAGACTCGAATAATGCTGACTAGGAACAGAAATCGATTTGCGAGTCCAGAGGTATGCTTACAGCTTATGCGTGGCAGTAAGAGATGCTCATAGAATACAGGCCAAACCCCTCAGAAAAATGCTGGAGGCTGGGGCTGTGTCCAGACTTCCAGCATCTGCGAAGCGGACAAGGACCAGAGCACTCTACACGAGGACCCCAAGACGGGTGACTGGGTTTGTTGCGACAAAGGACAGGTGAGCCGGGAGGGTACTTGGTAATTGGCATTAATTTAACGAGACTAGAAATGGGTTACGGATAAGAACGACGAGAGCCAAGGGGCTTGCTGTCCTTCTGGACAAGTCTTCCAGAACGGAGCTTGCGCGAAGCCCGCTGGAAAGTCAAGCTCCAAGTCGAGCAAGTCTACCAAGTCTACTGGCTGGTCTAGTATTGAAATCTCTGGAGACTACCAGTCAAGTGAGTACCAACACATCCCACCTATTGAAGATGAGTATTGATTAGTCTGCAGTTCTCGAGCCCAGCAGCTGTGGACACCACCTCAAGGATGCCGGACTGGAAAACCTGCTTCGTGCCCTTCTGGGCCAGTGTTTCGCCCACGACACTATCACCCTGAACGCGTTTATTGAGTACTACATCACCATTCTCCACCAGGGCATTGACCTTTACGAGATTATCATCAAGAATGGGTGTGACAAGCCAGGTCCCAAGCCACCAAAGCCTGACCCGGAACCTGACACCTGCGATTCGCCCTGCCAGTGGCTTCCCTTGGAGCTCAACGCACCTAGAAACCATCTACCCTCGACAAGCTCTGGGCACAAACAGTTGCCCAAGCCAAACACTCTAGCCCCCACTGACAAGTATCCATTCGATACGTGGGTGACGACCTTCCCTGACGATGACCTTGATATCTATGTCAACAACAAGAAGGTCCAGCCAGATGCATCTGGAACCGGATACTTGATTCCCGGCGGTAAGTTTCGATACCGGAATTGACGTAAACACAATGACTAACTAGCGGTAGGAACCTCGGTCAAGGATGTATTCTACAAGTCCTCCAAGGGTGCCGATATCCAGTTCTTCGGAGCCTGCTCCAAGGACACACCATGCGTCAGCGACGAGGTCAAAACCTGGACCAACGATGCTGTGACGGAACCTGCCCCCACGAAGGACTTTGATGTCAGCGACTACGACTTCGACCTTGTTTTCACCGTGCAAGATACTTCCATCGCCACCGAGCAGTACACGATTCTCGCAGATGGTGAGGAAGTCGGTAAGACGCACGGCCGATTGACCCTGGGCGATGACAAGTACAACACAAAGCACATTGTCAATGCCTACGTCGGTGATTACGCTGCAGGAGCTATCAATGGTATCACCCATGAGGGCTTCTGGGGTTCTTTCATCATCCCTAAGGGTAAGACCTTTGACTGATATGTACTGCAAATATCTAACATTCTTTACAGAAACCAAGACGGTGACCATCGATATGGAGTTCTTCAAGAGCGGCTACCCCAACTACGTGTTTACTTACCGCTTGGACAAACTTTGCGACTGCTGGGGACAGCGTGCCTGAATGGGTTGATCCATCGATTAGCATCTAAAGTGACATGTGATTGACGATGTATGGTTAGTGGTTGATCAAGTGGCGGTGGGAGCAACTCGAGGGGAGGAAAGTGGAGATTATCTATAGGCATATGGCATTATATAGAAAACAAATGGAAGTGAAATCCATAAAAACAAGTTTTTACCGTGTAGACAGAGAAAAATTTCATTCCTAATTTGGCATGCTTGAAGCTATTCACACTATCATGTTTCTAGTGCTGAAATGTAGTTCTGACCGAGTAAAAAAAAATTATTATGCTATCTGTATCTCTATAATTCTATAATTCTATAATAACTGCTCCAACCAATGCATAGTAGAAAATAACAAGTCTAGTCAAAAATCGACGCCTTCATCGAGTTGGGCTGAATATACTCCGACGCATTCCGGAAGCTGGTGAACCCCCACCGAATCTGAGCAGCCATGGAGATCTCCACATCCAAATCCTTGGCAAAGTGCCAGGCAAGACCGGTATCACGCTGGAAAGCCCGTCCAACGAGAATAACATCGAGGTCGTTCTCGGTGAGGATCTTCTCGGCCAGATCACCGTGGTTGATCATGCCGACTGCAGCGACGAGGAGCTTATCGCCGACGGCCTTTTTGACGGCCGCCGCGAAGGGAACCTGGAAGGCAGGGCCGGATGTTACCTTCTGGGCGCTGTGGACGCCACCGGTGCTGATATCGATGAGGTCGATTGCGCCCTGTGCGGCGAGGGCGCGGGCGAACTCGACGGTGTCTTCGGATTTCCAGCCGTGATCGGTGGGACTTTCCAGCCAGTCGGTGGCAGAGACGCGGAGGAAGACGGGGAGGTTAGGGCCGACGGTGTCGCGGGTCAATTGGGCGACTTCGAGGGAGAGGCGAATGCGGTTCTCGAAGCTGCCGCCGTATTGGTCGGTGCGGTGGTTGGAGGAGGGAGAGAGGAACGACGAAAGGAGGTAGCCGTGGGCGTTGTGGATCTCGATAAAGTCGACACCGGCAGCGAGGGCACGCTTGGTGGCAGCAACCCAGGCGTCCTTGAGTTCCTGGATGTCCTCTGCGGTCATGGCCTTGGGGACAATGTCGCCAGGGGCGAAGGGAATAGCGCTAGGGGCCTTGACGTTATCGACCCATCCACCAACGGCGTTGGTAGCGGTGACACCACCCAGCCAGGGCGCGACAGTGGAGGCCTTCCGACCCGCATGGGCAAGCTGGATACCGATCTTCTGGCCCTGGCTGTGGGCGAATTCGACAATCTGCTTGAGGGTTGCGATCTGCGAGTCCTTCCACAGACCGACACAGCCGGGTGTGATACGGCCCTCGGGGAGAACGCCAGTCGCCTCGATGATCATCAGTCCAGGGCCGCGCTGGGCGATTCCACCGTAGTGGGCGACGTGCCAGGGTGTCATGTGGCCATCGTCAGCACTATATTGGCACATGGGAGCGAGCTGATATTGTCAGTTGGTGGTTCGGTAGATGAGATAGTATTAGGGGTGACTTACACCGAGGCGGTTCTGGAAAGTCTGGCCTCTGACAGTTAGAGGCTTGAAAAGCTTGGGGATAGCCTTTCCACTTGTCTGGGGGTTGCGAGCAGTTCCAGCCGGGGGACTCTGGGCAGGAGTGAAGAAGGAGACGCCCTCGGCGGGCTGGACGGAGACATCGGGCCAAGTCATGGTGTTGTTTGTTGTATTATGAATATTATCGTATGGAAGAGTGGGTAGTGGAGATTGATAATTTGATGGAGAGGAATTGTAGACTGGGATAGATTGTGGTTTATATATCGTTAGTGATAAAGTTACAACGCTCCATGGAGGTTATTGGACCGATGATTGCTAATTTTCGGAAAGTAACTGAGCTTCTTAGAATATTGATTTGAAACTACATTTTCTGCAGTATATCGATCTTTGTCAGAACCTAATCTGCCCGCCAAAAGTCTCCGAGTCGCCCCGAATAAACTGCGCCCTACAGTCGGTCCAATTCGCCTCCGAATGGTTCCGCCGCATCCGGGATCTGGCAGATCCCGTCGGCAGATGCCGTGGAAAAGTTAATTGCATCTGCATGCAGTCGCCACCGTTGAAATCTCGTGTATAGAAGATATGGGAGAGCCACTAACCACCACGTGGTTGATAGACCGGTATTATCAAGCACGGAAACATTTTCCCCATCTCCGCCACCGGATTTCGTACCTCGGAAGCCTCAGGAAATCGACATTCCGTTTCAGGGGTTCCATATCCAGTCGAGGCTTGGCGAGCACATCTATCCCCTGAAAAGTCCGGTCAACCCTGAATGGAATTATATATATTGGACTCACTGATTCCGACGAAGCAGCTAAAGAGAGCTACATTCCCGGGAGCTCTGCAATACCATATCAGACAGCGAATTAAACACAACCAGCACCTCGCCCATGTGTCATTGCTTCCAGCCGCTGTGCTATCATGATGGCCACCTGACCTACCCTCCATCATGATTATGAATGAAAGCTGGCGCTCCTTGTTCAGATCACCGAGTCTTTCGATATGGAGCTGGACAACATGCGCTGTGGGTGCTAGGTAAATGTCTTCCGACGGCGCATGAGACATTGAATCCGTCAACTCCTAAATGCTACCATTATATGACCGTGGAAGGCTACTAGAAATATCCGGATATTCCTTTTAGTCTAGCGGTATTTTTGGTCAACGGAATCCTAGGCCTTCGACGATGATTTGAGAAGCACCAGTGGGGATATCAGAGGCGACAGAAGTGTATGAATACCGACCATTTTCAAATAGGCGGAATAAGGATAGGCAATCCACTCCTGTGCTTCTCAATTTTCAGGAGAGTAAGTTGAGGATAACGAACCGAGGTACTGAAATTAATTAATTCAGACACTGTGCAAGCGTTCCACGAGTGACAGACTCACAATGACTTTATCCAGTTACACCGACTGAAACTCCAGATGATGCCTTTTCCCACGCCCAAAATGCGGTATGTACATACCAACCCATCATGACCAAGTCCAGTCCAGCCTGGCGATATGTCGAGATATCCATCCAGACCAGGTGTTGGTCGATCGTTAAGGTTTGAATATAAAGTTCCGACCCGCCAACCGCCCCACATCCCGCAGTGCCCATACCGGATATGGATTAGTCTGCCATGAGACCATAAAAACACATACTTGTATTCTGCATAAACTATACTATATACTACCCCTTCGAAACTGCAAGACAGGCCCCTCCACCGCAGAAGTCGCCCACCCCTTGAACTCAAACTGACAATGTCTGCGACGCTTCTCACAACATGATGCCCCCGGCGCAAGTCGAACATCATACGCAAACAAGGCCTTGGCCAGCGTTAAACTCAGCTCCATCCACGCCAACCTCCACCCGGCGCAAGAGCGAGCACCAATACCAAAGGGACAAAAGGCCGCCTGCATGCGCTTGATTGTCTCCTCGTCCACCCCGTTGTCCGGATCGACAATCCACCTCTCGGGCTTGTATTCGTCGGGATGGTCAAAGTAGTTCTCGTTGCGGTGGATGGTGTAGATGGAAGAAGCAACAATCATGCCTTCGGGGATATACTCGCCGTCCACGGTAATGCCGCCTTTCTGAGCCTGGCGGGGTAATGGGACAGCCACGGGTGGGCAGAGACGCATCGCTTCATTGATGCAGGCTTGTAAGAATACGCAGGCCTTAAGCCGTGGACCCGTCCGAATATCCACGCTCCTCGTAAACGCAGACCGAATCTCACCTGTCACGCCCGCCAGAGCACGGGGGTGATGGGCCAGGTAGAACAAGGTCGCACTCATGGCTGTCGAGGTGGTTTCCGTTCCGGCAGCCAACATGTTAAACGCCTCCACCCACCATTCCTTGGGAGTGAAGTGCATTCCGCGCTTGAGGTCCTTGGAGTTCATCATGCTGTACAGCAGGTCTTTGGACGGGGTATCATTGCCCAACTTGACGCGGGCCTCGACGCGCTCCCGAGTCCATCGTGCCAGTGCCCTTCCCTTGAGATACGCATCGACTAGGAAGATATGATCGAGTTTGTACTGGAGTACTTTGGGCTGCGAGAGACACTAAGCGAGCACTCCATCTGGTTAGTCAACACAACCACCCTCAGCGCCCCAACCAAAGAAGTTTAAAAAAAAAAAAAAAAAAAAAAAACCTACAATCGCACCCCTCCGCGCCGCCTTCTGAATCACCCCCGGCACCCATCGCAACTCCTCCGAATGCAACATATCGAAATTCCTCCCATAGCAAAGCTGACTGACAACATCAAAAGCAAGCCAATTAGCCAACGCTCCCACATCCTTCTCACCCGTCCAGCCATCCCCCTCCCCTCCACCAAGCAACCCAACAAACCCATCAACAATCCCCAAAACCCAATCCTCAACCTCCCCCATCGCCTGCTCAGAGAGAACCCCATTCAAGATCCGCCGCTTAAACCGATGTTCGTGGGGATATGTTGTCGAGATCGTACTGGGTGTCCGGCCGATGCTTAAGGCCTGGTATGCGTCCGGTTTGCGGACATTCGCGCGTACATGGTACACCTCGGCAATGGCGGTGTGGGAATCGATGCAGATGAAGTCAGGACACAAACGTATTATTTTGCCTAGGCCGTTAGTTTTGATGACTGTAGATATATAAGAGAAGGGGTACCATATTTGCGATGCCAGGCGCGGAGTTGAAGGTGTGAGTCACCTCTCCAGACGTAAAAGGCATGGTACCAGCTTGTGATGGCAGCGAGTTTGGGACCGGGATATTTGGAAAAGGGGTGGAAATATAGTCGGTAGATGCAAAGGACGGATATGTAGAGAGTGAGGGAGAGGGCAACTATGAGCAGTAGATTCATGACGGGCGATGGATGGGGTAGATAAGAAGAACAAAAGAGAGGAGAGTGAGATTCAATGGGTGGGATGTGCATTCATTTATGGCTGTTTAGATAGGAAACTCGTGAATATCCACGTTGTATTGCATATATTACATCGCCCTAGCAGATTTTCAGTCATATGACGTGTCATTTGCACTTTTACATCTTTTTCTGTGACTACATAATGTAGGAATGAAGAGACGGTGAGGAAAATAATACTAGTGTATTGCATCATTATTTGATTGTCAATTACTCCTCAACGGCTCTGGCAATACCCTCACTTGATCTGGAATGGTTCTTTCAACCTGCTGATACTGTATTTCACTGATAATCTCCTTTTTAATGTCATTCCGGGTCTGGAACGAGATATCCGCTGATGCTATATACCTCGGGAACGGATCCTTGCCGCTGCAGTCTTCGGCCTTGAGTTCAGTCGAGATAGATGCATACTGGGTGGCGTGGAATATTGTCAAGAACTTGGTGCTGTATGAGCCGTGATTCAGTATAAAGACAAACATGCCCATGAGGGCACTGATGAAAGTCGCGCCAATTGCAATGCCGTATGCGGCCCAGAGGATAGATACTGAATAGATATAGACAGTGCGATCAGAGGACATGGTCAACTTTACATGCGGGGGGCTCGTGACAGACAGGTTGAGTCTATTCAGGGTGAGATATGTATAGAATGAAGGTATGGAGATGACATACTGCAATATACTGGAACTCATAAGGGAGACGGTAATATTATAAAATAAAACATTTCCTTAAAACTGGCAGATAATACTGCAGATAAATTAGTTAAGAGAGTAATAGAGCATGGCTCTAGACATCCTAGAATGTATCACTGGGTATCTCCTCCATCTGGGCCATTTTAACCGGGTTGAGCTCCTTTGTGTTTGCCAGTGCCCTGGACATGATGCTGGCGTTGACGGTGTTGACTTACGAAATTCTACAGGGGACGAAAATTCCCTGAATGTCCCATTGATTGTATAAACCATAATTGCCCCAGTGACGATTCTCGTAAATTGTTCTATGACAAATTGGTAGGCGAAGCGCTTGGCCAAGGTGCCATTCTCCATAGCATAGGAGCCTAGGTTGGTTGAAATTGATTCCAGGGATGGAACATTGTTCAGGTACTACGGCTGGGATATATGGACTGTTTGCTTGCCATTTGTATAGTTGAAACCAGTGTGATAGGAAGCATCTTAAAGGCTACATTGCATAGTCACTGCGCCTCGGGTTGCATTATTCACACTTCCCAGTGAGGCGTTGGCATTATAGACTGGATGGGGGATTGTCGATATCAACAAAGTCATAGATGGCGCATCCGAAGGAGTCGTTTCGATACCAGTAATGGTCGAATAATACCCCGTCGGGCCCAGTTTCTGAAGGTCATAAGATCTGTTGGAGAGAGGCAACGACCCACTGATTTTGATGTTCACCGGTGACCAGCCCATATACACCGCTGAAGCCCTTTTATTAACTGGCATGCTAAAGTATGTAGTGGGTCTTTGGACCATACCTCAGGCAATGTCATTTTAGATTATAGTTCCAAGTAATGAATTAACTAGGTTACAGCCGAGAGCAGAACTATGGAAGTTGAGTATCCTTGACGAATTGACCGCGGGAGCCTCGATAGGCAGTATTTGCCCCTGCGCAGCCGCGGCAGATACAACCTGCTTCACAGTGTCCGTGGGATGGGTATAGGTAGCGACGGTAATTCGCTGAGAATCTTGAGTGGTATCAAACGAGTTTATCAACGCGAGGGACCTGCATCTGGGTTGAATTCGAAATAGTCGCCAGTTGGACATTCAGCGTGGCCGGTGATATCATCGAAGCTACGGGGAAAAGCCATGCGACACAGGACAGCAGCATGCTGATGGGGTACTTTTGCCAGAACCTAAAGTTGAACACGAGAAAACCATTGGCAAAAACGGAAAAGAGATTGTCGATTGCTGCAATATTTGTCGTTTTAGCCTTGACATTATTCCTTGTAAAACAGAGATTAAGAGTCCCGCTGTCGCCGTTCGCTAGTGATCTAGTAGAAGTTTGTTGGAAATTGTCGAACAGAAGATGTGCAGAATATTACTCTTCATGGCAATCCACACGTCGGTCATTTGGAATGTTTTTTGTTTAAAAAGGGCAAAACTGTGTTTAGCATATGAGATTTCTTATGCCGACTAAGGATAGAAACAGTCATTAGCGAGGGCCGGCTAAATATAGAAAGACCCTTTTATCGTCCCGTTCGTGTCGATAAGCGGGATAAATGGGGTTTACGTTAGGAAAAATCCCCAGTCGTCAATTGCTGTAGCACAGACGTCTCCAATTGGACCGATCCTGGCTCTCCATATAAGTCTCCAATCCTTCCACCCTATCGTTCTCCATTCATTCTTTCAATAGTCTTTTCAACGCATCTGCCGACTCTCGTTAATACCATCAAATTTACGTCACTCTTTTCATCGATTTCACCATTTTGCTCCACGAACAACGGCATTATGAAGGTTTCCGTAGCCTCCATGGCCATGGCCATCCTTCTAGGTGCTTCCACCGTCTTCAGTGCTGCTACAAACATCAAGGAGCGCGACAGCAGTATTGTTCCTATCACTGTTAAGGGCAATGCCTTCTTCAAGGGCAATGATCGCTTTTACATCCGTGGTGTCGACTATCAGCCTGGTGGTTCCTCCAAGCTTCATGATCATATCGCTGATGCCGACAATTGCAAGCGTGATATCAAGACTTTCAAGGAACTGGGCTTGAACACCATTCGTGTCTACCACGTCGATAACTCTAAAGACCACGACGAGTGCATGAAAGCCCTAGCTGAGGCTGGGATTTACCTAGTCCTCGACGTCAACACCCCTAAGTACTCAATCAACCGTGCCGATCCCGAAATCTCCTACAACGACGTCTACCTTCAGTACATCTTCGCCACCGTGGAGATGTTTGCTAAATATGACAACACCTTGGCCTTTTTCTCAGGTAACGAGGTCATCAACGACGGTCCCACCTCCAAGGCTGCTCCGTATGTAAAGGCCGTCACCCGTGACATTCGGACTTACCTCCGTTCTCGCAACCTCCGTCACGTCCCCGTTGGTTATTCGGCCACCGATGTCGATACCAACCGCCTGGAGATGGCTGAGTACATGAACTGCGGCACTGATGATGAGCGATCCGACTTTTTCGCCTTCAATGACTACTCCTGGTGTGACCCTTCCTCTTTCACTACTTCAGGCTGGGATCAGAAGGTCAAAAACTTCACCGGTTACGGCATTCCTCTTTTCATCTCCGAGTACGGCTGCAACACCAATACCCGTAAATTTGAAGAGGTCAGCGCCCTCTACTCTACCGATATGACCGCTGTCTACTCCGGCGGTATTGTCTACGAGTACTCTGAGGAAGGCAACAAGTGGGGCCTGGTCAAGATCGACGGTGATAATGTTACACATTTGAAGGACTACGATGCTCTCAAGTCTGCCTTTGATAAGACGGACAACCCCAAGGGTGATGGCGGGTACAATTCCACTGGAGGTGCATCCGGCTGCCCTAAGATGCAGAAGCCTAACTGGAATGTCCCCGATGACGCTCTCCCTGCCATGCCATTACCTGCGAAGAAATACCTTACTGAGGGTGCTGGAAAGGGTGTAGGATTCAGCGGTAAGGGCTCTCAGAACGCTGGCACCAGGTCATCCGGCACCGCAACGCAGGGCTCTGGCGAGGTCGCCGCTGCCACCAGGGGCGCTGCCTCCGCAACCAGCTCTGAAGGTGCTGCTGCTGGCCTCAAGCCCCTGCAATTGAGCATTCCCGCTACCCTTGGCCTGATGATTGTCTTGCCGACAATGTTCGGCGCCCATTTTGTTCTTTTGTAACCCGCCCCCCACCTTCACCCCCTCCTTTGTTAGGGAATTCATCTAGATCTTTTGTTGGACATGCATCTTTTAGCAGTCATTCATCTTCAAGCTCTGTGATGACTATCATCCGATCGTGGCTTGAGTTAGCATTCTTGAAGTCACCTCGACTACTTTGTCATTTCTCCCACTTTTCCCCCAAGAAGTCAAGCACTCAATGGGATTCTTTTTTGTCTTCTTTATTCCACCCTTTATGTATTGAATTTGAGATATGAATTCTACATCCCTTTTAACTACATTGTATATGATTTTCCAATGCCCACGCCACGTCTGTTAGCTCAGTACAGTAACAGGACATTTGGCTGAGAATCAGTATGGATCGACACATAGTCTTCGTGGTGATAATGATTTGTCCAATCAAAGGCCACCATGCGGAGACTGTTGGAATCCTTTGGCGCTGCTAGGAAATGATCTTCAGATCTGTTGATTCGAAATCAACACAGCCCACCGATGAATGCCAGAGCTTACTCATAATGGGGTATAGACATGAGGGTAATGCCCAAGCAAGCAATGACAGTCACTTTGTGGGAGTTGTTCATTCAGGGTTATTCATTCGTATTGCGACAATGTAGATTACACATATATCCAGTTAATTCTGATTGCAGTTAGAGTGAACATTACTATATAAAAAGCGCATGTTGGGTAGAGAGCTGGAATGAATGCGATCATGAAAGTGGGAGGATGGGTTGAGGCTGTGATATATAAACTGACTGCCATTGGTTGTGGAAAACTCATCTCATGTGACAAGGCTGCGAGCACCTTCTCCATCTCGACATTCAGGCTGACTTCTTCCCTCTAACCATCGTACTCGTGCCTACCAGCACCTTTTCATTTAGGAGTTGAACTACTATCGTGCTTACTCTCTGCTGCCATATCGAGAATGAGCTTCGGGTTCGGCATCGGCGATTTCGTTGCCGTCATTCAGCTGGGGAAGAAGATCCTAGACGACTTTGTCGACGCCCCGAGCCAATTCAAGGCTATTTCGGAAGAGTATTATTATTCTGCTTTGATATGAGCATTGCTGATGTTCATAGGTTCCAAATCCTTGTGAAAATACTCGAATATCTCGAGGTCGAGCTGCCTGGCCGCGAGATCAACAGTAAACAAAATGCAGAGCTGCAGCATATTGCAGACTGCTTCAAAAATACTTGTCAAGATGCACAGAATACTCTCAACAAGTACAAAGGACTGGAAGAAAAATCAGCCAAAGCAATTTTGAGACGACTGAAGTGGAACCCAGATGATATTTCCCGTCTGAGAGGCCGGATTATCGACATTACCAACCTTTTGATTGCTTTTGATAGGGCTCTTAAGAAATGGCAGAGGTTTCTTGAATGGATGTCCCCGGTAAATTTTGCAACACAACAGGCCGACTATATTCGTCGACGACAAGCAGGCACCGGGAAGTGGTTCCTCGAATCTCCCGAGTTTCAAACCTGGACTGGGAATTCCAAACAGACCTTGTTCTGTCCTGGTATTCCTGGCGCCGGTAAGACAATTCTCACCTCCATGGTGGTTGAAGATTTGGAACTACGGTATCAACATGTTGACTCGGTTGGAATTGCGTATTTATATTGCGATTTTCGCCGTGATCAGGAGCAAAGTGTTGAGGGTTTCATGGCAAACATACTGAAGCAGTTTGCCTGTCAATCGCCATCAATACCGGAAGACATGAAAAGAATTCAGAAAAGAAAAGGAGTGTCACCGTGCATCCAAGATATACGACAACTCCTAGTTTCGACTGCTAGTCGTTTTGAAAAAGCCTTCATCGTCATCGACGCGTTGGATGAATTTTCTTCTCGAGGCGGGCTTATAACCGAGATTTTCAAGCTCCAGAAACAAGTCAATGTCAATATCAATATCCTCATCACATCCAGGTGCCTACCCGATATTATTGCAGCATTAGGTGGGAAGCCATCTATGGAAATACGTGCGGATTCGGGCGATGTGGGGAATTATCTCAAAGAACATTTAGAGGAGCTCCCCTTTGTATCAGCGGAAAAAGATCTTCCAGATACTGATATTGACAAAATAACAAAATCCGTTGATGGAATGTGAGTTGGAATGAATTTAAATTGACATAATGCTGACAGCTGTAGGTTCCTTCTCGCAAAGCTATATATGGATTTTTTCAAGACAAAAACTTCGACCAAACAATTCGAAGTTGCTCTTCAACATCTCCCTTCAGGATCGGATGCATACGATCATGCTTATGATCAGCTACTGGAGAGAATCGAAAGTCAGAGTACCAACTTCAAGGAACTGGCAAATAGGGTCTTGATATGGATGACATTTTCCCGACGACCTCTCAATACGGTTGAGCTTCAACATGCCCTGGCTGTTGAAATGGAATGTAACAGCCTGGATGAAGATAATATTTCTCCCTTGGATCTTATAATCTCAGTTTGTGCTGGTCTGGTCGCCGTGGACAAAGAAAGTGATGTCATTCGACTGGTCCACTACACAACCCACGAATACTTGGAGCGTACTTGGACAACTTGGTTTCCTGATGCACACTCATATTTGGCTCAAGTGTGTATTAAATATCTTTCATTTAATCAATTTGCTGTCAGGGTGTGCACTTCCTGGGAGGAGCTCACGGAACGGCTAAAAGGGAGTCCGCTTTATGACTACGCTGCTCGACATTGGGGATATCATGCACGGGATGCCTACTTGAAGCTTGAAGAATTGGTGATTGAATTCTTGCAGAGCAGTTCAGCGCTTGCTAGCTCTATCCAGCCCTTATTCTCTGGGTGTCTGGGTCTAATTCCCACGTGGATCATTGCAATACATCCCGCAGCACACTTCGGTTTGAACAGAAGTATACCTCAAATACTGGGGCAACTCGCGAATTGCAATGACCAAGACAGTAATGGCCAGACTGCATTGCATTGGGCTGTCAAAGGCTCGCAGACAGAAACGGTTGAACTTCTTTTGCAGGAAGGTTCAGATATCAACATGGCGGACACTAATGGGAGAACGGCATTACATTATGCTGCAAGCGATTGCGATGAGCATATGATACATACCCTATTGAAACACAGACCACACCTGGAACTCAAAGACATAGAGGGACTCACGCCATTTTTGACTGCAGCAAAGAACGCAAAGCTCCGGTCAGTTGAGCTGCTGTTGGATGGTGGAGCTGCAGTCAATATTCTGGATTATAAGAATCGGAATGCCCTGCATCTGACGATAATCGCCGCGAAAGGCGATAGCATCCAGCTTACGGGTCACCTTCTGTCGCGAGGTGTTCGTACTGATGTATGTGATGTGGATAATATGACACCACTCCACTACGCAATTCGAGTTCAAAATGAAGATATAGCCAATATCCTGCTTCAATCTGGAGTTGATATAAATGTCGGGTGTGACAGAAAAGTTTGGAATGGGAGGATGGAGGGTGGTAGAAAGGTCTATACACTATCACAAAACAGGGAATGTTCATCTCAAGTGCCAGATGCCGTTGGGCTTACTCCGTTGCATTTTGCAGCATTAACAGGTCGGCCTGAAATGATAAAGTTTCTTCTCTCCAAAGGAGCAAATCCGAATGCACGTTGTCAGCGGGGCGAGACCCCGTTGCATCTAGCGATTCGCCGAGGAATGCCCACTAAGCCTGGAGTATTCCAGGATGCATGGGAAGACGATATATGGTACATAGAGTTTTTGTCTTGCTTAATTGACGACTACGAAGGGGAGGAAGCAATGGAGACATACCGCATCATAGATGAAACCCGACAAGAGACCCTGGATTCTTTGCTTTCGAATGAAAATGTCAATGTGGATATACAGAATCTGTCAGGGCAATCTGCATTGCATTTGGCTAGCGCTGGATACAACAGGATAAATGAAATTTTCAAGTTGATGGATAAAAAGGCCAATATCAACACTCGCGATAAACAAGGCAAGATGCCTTTGCATCTGGCCTGTCGAGCAGGAAATACTGCCATGGTGTCCAGACTTATTGTTGCCGGTGCTCCGCTCACCAAAATGGACTCTGAAGGACTGACTCCTCTTTATTATGCCGTCTGTTCGGATAGATTCGAAGCAGCTCAATTGATATTGACATCATCCAACTCGGATTTAAGTATATGTCAGCAAAAGGATGAAAAAGGCCGATCATTATTACACAATCATCTGGCATCATCTCGCTGCTCTGTCGAAATGGTTCGCATCCTTCTCAATCACGGGTCATCTATCAATGAAATAGATACAGAGGGAAACTCACCTCTAAGTCTCTATCTTGGGACTTTTCAATTCATTACAAAGTCGTCCATTTGCGAGCTTCTATTAGACAACGGTGCGGACCCATTTTGGAAAGATAGCAAGATGAGAAATTTGTCTCATATCAGCATGGGCTTTCCATGCAGTGGTACATCAAGGGAAGCGCACCAAGTTCTCGACGTCTTGATGAATGCACAAGTGGATATTGCAGCGAAAGATGCCGATGGAAGGGGTATTCTTCACCATGCAGCAATTCACGGGTCTGTTACTCTTGAAGTACTTGATTTCCTTTACATGAATGATTCATCATTCTGTCCTTATGATCTGGATAGACACGGCAAAACACCTCTTTCATACGCTGAAGAAGAAGCGAGTCGGCCAAGAAATCCATATCTTTGGAGAAGAAACCGATGGGAGGAGACTGTGAAAGTGTTAAAAGTGGCTATAGAATGCTGGTGCGAAATGAAAAATATAGATCAACCGGGCACATGATCGGTCTGTCTTGCAACAAACTCAAGCTGACCTCTCTGACTCTTTCGACCACAGCCCCAGCATAATTGGGATTCATAACTGGAATGGAGACCGGTATGAAGGCGGGATTCCATGAACGTACACAGCTACTAGGCCAATCGCCTATGAATAAATCTTGATTGTTTGTGTTGGTGGTCCTATTGGTAGATTTGATATAGTTTTATAGGAAGATGCACTCGCTTTTGCTTTATGCCTTCCGTTCAGAGAAGTGGTACATTGATATCACATGGATACAATACAGTCTGATTGCTATGTATAGACAAATATATCTGTTTAAATCTATATCAAAAAACCTCCACAACAGGCCCTGTATAAACCCCCTCGCTCTAATCCAATAATAAACCACGGCGAGAATAACCGTCCCCACAGTCCCAACAACACTATAATTCATACTCTCCACTTCGACCTGCATACTCGTAGGCCAGAAACTAAAGAAAACCACGATAATCATATAAATAACCGCATATCCATTCAGCAATATCCCCCAGATTCCCGGGACGCGGAATGGGCCCCAGACAAGCCTCGCCCCGGGAACGTTCATAGGCGATGCATCGTTTGTGTCATAGATTGATATATCACCTTTTATGCGACGGTAGAGAAGGAGAGAAGCGACTGTTAGGTAAGACGCGTAGAGGCCTGATACAGCCATAGAGAGGATATCGTTGAGTGCGACACTAGAGCCGATATTGATGAGGCCAAGGAGACACGCGATGGTCATCGTCAGGATGACCGAGTATATCGGTATAGATGAGTTCGGCGATACCTATCATCATCAGCATCCACACATCAATCAAGTACAGGATAAATATACCCTACTCCAAACCCTCCACCCAGGCACGCCTCTATCCCTCGCAAACGACCAGAACTGGCGCGAAGTTGCCGCCAACATCCCAATAACCGAACAGATACCTATAACTAGCAGTATAGAAATCATAGCGAGTGAACCAGGAATGGAGTGTGTCGCTTGATAGAAGATTTCCATGAACGGATAACCCGTCTTACTATCGACCGCGTCTTGGACATTTCCCATGCAGAAGAGGACGGCGATGAGCATGGTGAAGCCCAGGGTGCCGTTGATGAGAACGCTGAGGAGAATCGCCCGCGGAATGGCGATGGATGCGTTGGCGACTTCTTCTGCCATCTGGCTCGTTAGTATCGTACATAGTACTTGTCGTATAGAGCTAGAAGAGGGTATACATGAACAGCAGCATCACCACCCGCAAAAGCAAAAACACACCCGGTCATGCCTATAAACCACGACAAGCCCTGTGATGGAAAAGCCCCATCATTCAGAAAGTTCCTAAACACCTCCTGGCTCGTCTTATGGTCCGCCAGATCGGTCACGGGAATGAGAATGCAGAAGAATCCGATAACATGAATACCGAGGATGAGCACTTCCAGTCTAGGCAGAAACTTGCCCCCGATCAGATTGCCTGCTAGGGCAACGAGTAATCCAGCCCAGAGGATAAGAGTGCCATGCCAGGGCTGTGCGTTGTAATGTTCATGTGCGAGGATAGCAGCGCCTTGGATTTCAGTGCCGGCGAGATAGGCTGCGGATGCGAAGGCGGTTTGCCAGCCGATGATTGTGAGCCAGCCTGAAGATTAGTATATTATGTATAGAAGAGGTGAGTATATAGGATACCTGTGATGTAGCTGAGGAATTTCATCGACGATAGAGGTGCAAGCATAGCGCACCAATGGTATTGTCCTCCAGATGTTGGGGCCCTGATATATCAGCACTTGATATATCACAAAGACGATGGTAGACATACATGGATGACAGCTCAGCCAGAACAGTAAAAGAAGCAGCCGTTCCCGTCCAGGCGAAGATATATGCATAGACTGCGCCTGCTGGACCTCCACTGCCGATGTTAGCATTATTCATTCATCAAGGTGAGCACCTACTTCTGCAAAGGAATCAAGAATGTTCTATATAATCAGCGACATCCACAGATCCAGAAGAGACATACGCAAATAACCCCTCCCACGTGGAAAGAATAGTACAGCTGAACCCGAGAATCGACCAGATTCCAAAATTGCGCTACATCATCAGCCTCACCGAGATAGTCAGAACAAGCGTAATCATACCTGGAGAACACTCCTTTTTCCCAGTCTCTCCAGATAAGCTTTATCCCGCTCATCGCTGACCTGATGCTCTGCTGAAATTGGGCGTTTAAAATCATACCACGCCATGATGGTTAGTCAGGCAAAGGTTTCTAAGATGGTTGAAAAGGAGATAAAACTTTTCAGAGATTATTATTAATTGCCCAGCCAAGAGAGCTAGCATTAACGTGGTCCAATAATTTGGTGATACATGCATATGCATCCTTCGGGTGGGGGCTGGATAATTTGATTTGGTGATTTGGTTGGACAGGATTATTGGTTTGATAAAAATTGCAGGGATTGTCGTACTTTTGTTGCTATTCTCGTATTTGTTTTGGCGTTAAAGTACACAATCCCTCAAAGCTTGTGTATACATGACAAGATCAGTCTCATTTCCGACTGGCAGCGGTCCATAAGCGGCTGAAAATGAAGTATAAGAGGCCCAGTGATAGAAGTAGGATCGACAATCACCTCCTGTACACTTACAAGGCTGACCATCAAACTGCCACTTTTTTTTTTTTTTTTTTCAATAATAACCTCTCGCATGTTTTTATTAACTCCTACTAACAAACCGAACATCCCCACTGGAACTACCAAACCACCATCTCGCATCTTCACGCAGTCTAGGCAGAGCCTCGACCACACCAGTGTCAATAACAAGCGTAGGCCATCCGCCAAACTCATAAAGAACGGGTGGTCTAGACCTAGGAAAGAAACACTCGTCTGGCTCTTTCCCGGTCGGTGACTATTGGTGTTGGCATAATGGGCTGACCTCATGCCGAAATTAAAGTCCTCAGCAGGAACACCCATTGACCGGATCATCCACTCGATTTCGCCACTGAGTTTGCGGGTTACGAAGTTAAGCCTGTAGAGCCCTCAAAGGAGAATCTGTATTCAATTTCTTCTATAGCGCGCTCCTCATCGAATAGTCTATCGATGGTGTGTTTGGGGATGTTTTGGATTATGAGAAACTGATTACCGCTTTCGTTCGAAGCGAGGAGTTTGGCTGCGGCGTTGAGGTTGTCAAAGTTGGTCCATTCGATAGATGGGCAGTCCAGTAGTCTGGATAATATATTATGTGGTTGCTGCATTGTTGCAGATGGTATATCGTACAGCTACAGAAGCCGTGATAATCTTAAAATGTCGTCAATTGACTTTGACATGTGGCATCTAGTACCATGGAACCACAAACCTTATCTATTTACACCTCTACCCTTGTCGATTGATAATAATGCCATCTTATCAAACCCAGCAGTGAGTGTAATTACCAATCTGATTATCAACCCTCGGTCGGCCATCGAACCCGCTGTACCGAGATTCTTATCAAATGAGGTGAGACGACTATAGTGGGGATGGCACAATCAAGCTCATAATCGCCAATCACTAACGGCAGTACAAACGGCCCCCATCATTGCCTGACTCGTATGTCGGCATGTTAATCGCCGACGCCGACATCTACATCCACATAAACAGAAGTTCTCACCTCATCAACAGATTCATCAACAATTAACGATCAATCAGTTCTAATTCTATAAACGAGTTCATCTGTTTAAATTCTATAACGAGCCAACATGTCCACCACAGCAAACGCCATCATCGACGGCATCAAGGGCCGCCGCTCCATCTACGCCCTCACCAACGAATCCACCATTCCCGACTCTCGTCTGGAGGAAATTCTCAGCGAAGTCGTCACCAACACACCCAGCTCATTCAACACGCAGACTTCTCGTGTCGTTGTGCTCCTCAAAGACGAGCATCAAAAGCTATGGGACCTTGCGCGCGAAGCAGCCAGCTCGACCGTTCCGGCGGGGCTATTTGAGAAGTTGTATAAACCGCGCATTGAAATGTTTCGGGCGGGATATGGCACTGTACGTTCTCTTATCTATATAAATGAGGATACATACTGACTTTTAAGATCTTGTTCTACGAAGACTCTGCTCCGTTTGGGCCGTTGGGCGAAAAGTGGCCGATGTTGAAGGATAAGTTTCCTGAGTGTATGTTATTCTTTGTCACTTTATGTTCGATGCTAATATATGCAGGGTCTAATCATTCCAGCGGAATGCACCAATTTGCCTGTGAGTACTACTAAACTTTGTCAGCGATAAATGCTAATTCTATAGTATGGACACTCCTCGAAGCAGAAGGCTTAGGCTGCAACCTGCAGCACTACAGCCCAATGCTAGACGAACCGGTATCCAAACACTGGAGCGTCCCCAAAGAATGGAGTCTCAAGGCTCAGTTGGTCTTTGGAAAGCCAGTTGGTCCTCCGAAAGAAAAGACTTTTGAGCCACTTAGTCAGAGACTTTTTGTGCATGGGAAGTAATATTGATGTTGGCCTGATGTCTGGTTAGATGTTATGATATTGTTATTCAGACAGCTAGAGTAATTAGAGAATGACCATGGTTTAAATACGACTGGTGTATGAATAGACGATCGACTAAGACACACAATCCATGGGATAAGAACCGATACCATTGCAAGGAACTGGAAGAAATAACTAATAGGGAAAGCACTAAGGAATAGATACTAAAGATAAGTATAGGAAGCCAGTAAAGCAGGCTTCAGAGGTATATAGAGATTAGTAAAACAGGCTTATACTAATATCATAAGGACTAAGTAGGAAAGAAGTAGAAATAGTAAAATAGATTATGTAAAAGCAAGTCAACTAATACTACATCAGAAAGATAGACCGTCTGGGAATATGAAGAGTACATAACCATCAGCAACTTACCATACACCTACGGAGTATATTGTACTCAGTAATAAAAGGAACTAGCAACTAATGCACCAAGGACACATAGAAAGTCGTGAAAGGCTCATCGCATTCAGAGGAACCGTTTGTTTGAAATGTGGGCTTGCGGCTAACTACGATTATAAATAATTTCCAAGTATCATAGTAAAATAGTAGTCCTGGAATGTATGGGATGTTTCATCGCATATTAGCTCAAACGTAAAGGAAGGTATTCGGGGATTACAGGCAAGGATGGGAATGTGTCTAAGCAAACCATGGACTTTTACTGGCTCACCTGTATGCAGGTTGTTTAGCATTTACTGCAAGTAGATATGTGCAGTTTGTGCAACCACGTTCGCAGGAGCCATTCATTCAGTGCAACACAGCTCGCCAGTCATCAGTAACCACTCATGGGTCACTAGGTCACAACAGATGATGAACTGTTATTTCTCAAGTCCTCCCTTGCATTAAAGTGCAACAAATCAAGGCGAATGTAGAAGCCGTAGCTAACATTTCGGCCGACACGATATCTCTCCAGCAGACTGTTATATAGCAGGTTCACTCTACCCCATCTTCAGTTCAATCAACTCAATGTCTCTCACAACAGGAACTCTCGTCCGAGGTAACATCGACCTCTACTATGAACTGCGCGGGACGGGCCCTCCCCTTCTGCTCATCCCCGGCGGATACGGGACATGCATACCCTACACCAAGATAGCCGACCACCTCTCTGCCAGATTCCGCGTCATCACACTCGATCGACGGGGCTATCTACGCAGCAAAAAGCACCATCCATTGACAAAATCTAGCCCCCAAGCCCTCTTCACCGAGAACGCCCACGACATAGCCGCTCTCCTTCACACCGTCACTGCCGAGCCAGTTCTTGCTTTCACCTCATCCATCGGCACCTACACTTCCATCGAACTGCTCCGTCTATACCCATCTCTCATCCGAAAGTTAATCATCCACGACCCCGTCATCGTCGATCTAGTCACCCCGCACAACCAAATCCATGTACGAAAGAGCCTCGCAGCAGGTGTGCACACCTTCCGCACACACGGGGGCGCAGCGGCAACCACCCAGCTCGCACCCCTCGTCACCAACGACGCAGACCACGCGCTGACCCGCAATTCGCGCGAGTTCGCGGAGGTGCGGGACGTGATACTCCATGCGCTGCCGTTTCTATTCGACGAGGAGCTAGACGCGGCGCTGGGCTACGTGACTGATGTGACGTTTTTGAGGAGTCAGCGGGAGAAGATATACCTCGTGAAAGGCGAGCTAACGAGTACCCCGTTTACGGCTGAGCCGGTCGTGACGCTGGCGAGGGGGATGGGGGGTTGATGTCAGGGAGATAGTTGGGGGGCATATAGGTTTTGTGATATATCCGGGGGAGTTTGCGGGTGGGTTGAAGAGGATACTTGGAGGAATATGGAGGGTGTCGAAGCTGTAGTTTGATATCTCATTATATAGTTGGATTAAATCCAAAGCGCGGTGATTCTGCTTTTCAGTTCGTCGCCTGTCATCCACGGCTCTGTTTCAAACCAACTATCCTGATCGTCGTGTTTGGGAGCTGGGTCGCCAGCTGCCACGTTGAAGATGTGCATCTTGTTTATCTTCATAGTTACCGTTGAGTCTGAGATGCCCCCTACTTCTTTGTACCCACTGTTCTCAGTTGAAGTGACTTTGAAGATAGCCCTCCTTGTCTCTGGATCAATTTGTAGACTGACACCATCATCGCCAATCGAGTAGGGCTTTGTATAATCTAGCCCCCCACCGCGCATGATATCCTCCACCTCACCATCTGCATGGACACTTTTTGCAAGAGGTACACACTTTCCACTCCATTTAAACAGCCTCAACCTCGGCCTGAGCTGAAATATAACATGCGACGAATCCATAAGCGTATACCTCTTTCTCCCGCGATAATCCCTCCACCAAAGCGGGCCGGGGAAGAGGACTCCCACCGTAACTGGTGTTTCATCATCATCCGAACCAGTGAGCAAGAGAAGATGCGGCTGTTGATCATTCAGAGCATTGATGGGAACAGAGAGTCGTATATCTGATAGTTCGACCGGATCCTCGAGTAACATTCGCGTATCTTGTCGTCGTCGATGTACGTGTGGGGATTGTGGTAGAATGAGCGATATAGCGGCGGGGATTGGGCCAGATATGCCGTGTGGGATTCTGGATAGGAATCCCATGAATGGCTGGAAGATGACAGCCCAGAGTTGGTGGAATCGGCGGTGGAGGTTGGACTGGACATTAGCATAATCTGTGTATATGCTGGTGAACTTACCAGTAGCTCCATGGCAGTATCAGACAGTTCTGATAGATCTCCGAGTGCATCAACCAATATATCAGCCAGACCATCTGAATCTGACCGTTGAAACGTCCCATGGTGGAACCGATCACCCCATCTCGGTGTATACAACGTCAACTTTAACATCAAATCCACCAACACCACCAGATCCTCTCTCTGCAACTCATACCGCACACTGATCCCATCCCCAAGGACCCTCCTAACAACAGACTCCAGCTCCCCCTTAGATGGAGAGAACGGCGCCATATGAGGCTGAACCGTAGCCAGCACATCCATGGCATCATTCAACACATCCACCGACTCATACTTTACCTCCTCAACAGGAACAGAAATACTGCGGAAGATGCGTTGAAAATCAGCCCTTTCAGCAAACTGTCGACTGTTATGCCAGTAAACGTCGCCGTATTCATCTGTACCGAGGAGATCAGTTCCTTGGACTACTAGTAGTGCTATAGCGCGCTGGAAAGCTTTATAGTCGAGTCTGTCCGGAGCAGTATGTTGGAATGGATGGTAAGCGTAGAAATGCAGACATCGCCAGAGAATCGGGATGGCTGGGTCAGGGATGAGGTTCCCATGTTGGCTTTGGAGGTATCTTGTGAAGCACGCCTCGTCCCAGTCTATTTATTAGATGGATCTGGATGTTGAGTGGATAGACGTACATCGCTCAGTGTCTTGTGCACCGTCAATGTTGAATCTTGTCTGGAGACTGTCCAGCTGGTTGGATTTTAGTTTGATTATTTTTGTAAGATCGTCAAGGATGGATTCTATTAATGTTAATATCTATCCAGCTGTTATATAGATTATGCATACCTGCTGTGGCTTCCTGGTGATATCTTTTTAGCTTCTTCTTGTGGTCTCTGAATAGAATTGCCTGGCCGATGCCGAATAAAAATGATGCCATTGTTAGTTGATGTTCTTTAATCTTTTGATCTTTTCAGCTGAAGGCTTTTATATAATAATTGCAAGGCTGCTACGTGTCCATTTGTCATTGAGGCTGTGTAGATATATTGCAGCCTGATGAATAGCCCGATCATCAATCATCAAAACAAAATAAAAAGACATCATCATAAGGAATAAGATAAGTAACATCATCCATCCAACCACCTCACCAGCCCATCCTCAACCTCCCCATCACATCCTGCAAACAAACCCTCACCTCCCAATCATCATCCACCCCCTAGGCAAAATCCACAGCAACCCATCAACTCTCGAATCCGAAATATCAAACCGCCTGATCCTCCCAAGGGCTTCCCAAAATCAAGTTCGTAGAATGGGATAGCTCGTAGACTGCTCAGTGTGACGTCGCCCCGGCCAACTACCACCGCACCCCAGTCGTGTGTATACTGGACTTGGGAGATGAGGTTGCAGATATGGGTGTCGTCTACTGCGGTGATGGATTTTTTGATGTTGGATTCTGAATAGAGGGAATGAGGGGTATACATAATATATCTTGTAGTTAATGTGCTCGACAAGGATGTTGATATAGATGTCTTTCATTGCTTGTTATGATTAGTGCTCACTCATCATTTGTTATCCTGGTCTATATATATAATATTATACAGAATTGCATAAAAAACTGTATACAACTACAAGTTATAAGTATGCTCTTTAATATTAATCGTCTCCACCTCCCACGTCTTTCCTCCATCGGAACTACTGAATCCAGACGACGTAGCCTCATTCATCGCCAGGGTATCTCCAAAGGAAGAGTCGGACTCTTCGAGCACGATCGTAGTCGACAGATATTCTACCTTATTAGCTATGCTTGATACACAGACAGAAGAGACTTACGGTGTGCAGCTGCAGTGCTCTTGCAGGCATCGTCCTGGCATTCAACGGCTGTTCCCCAGCCTTGGGCGTGACCGGAGCCTATACTTGTTAGAGATATAATATAGATAGAAGATGGATACGTACTGGTTGAGAGGGTAGAAACAACCTCTCCGTTGATAGAGACAGTCTGGTCGTACTTGCTGGTGCTGTCGTTGTATTCATCTACAGCATTCATTAGTCTAGAACAAATAACAGAAAGGAAAACTCACAATGCATGGTAATCCTATCTCCAGCAGAAGCAGGAACTTGCTTCCCACCCAGCTGCGTTCCCTGCAGTGTACTCGCCCACGTACACCACTGTCCAGCCTTTGCACCGCAGTTTCTACCATCGGATTAGCATACATCGTATATCATACTTCATGGGGATGCTTACGCCTCCGGATCACTAAACGAAACAGCCAACGCCTGGATCAGATCACCCCCGCTTGTGCCCATGCCGGGCCACAGCGCAAGCCGGTCCTGCTGGGGACTGGGTGGCTCAGGAAGCACGAGAGTGGTGTTTGCCTCGCGGATCCATGACGAAGCCGGGCCGAGAGAAAAGTACGGGCCGAAGCCGATGGTGCTTTGGGCGTTAACGAGCCCGAGAGAGGCGAGGAAGGCGAGGGTTTTGATCATTTTTATGGTTGGATGTGATTTTGAATTTATTTTGTTCGAAAGTGTAGGTCGGGGGTTTATATATTCGTTTGAAATATGAGACAGTAAGGGGTAATATGTTCAATATTAAGATGTATGAAACGGGTGGACTTGGTGGGTGGGACGGTGGTTTCATGTTTAGCTGTCTCAGGAACACGTCTAGTAGTAGTCTATTACAGGTGGATTAATTATGAATAATTAAGAGTTTTATTTATTTTCCGAGTCATTCGATTTTTCTGACTTGTGTTGTGGATATTGACTAATCTATATGCCGAACACCATTAAACTACAGATAATTCGAAATAAATTTAAGTTGTGCAATGCATTACACTTTGTGACATATTTCACCCCACTTCTTCTTAACATCATGTATCTCAACCTACTCATAGTATATTCACATTCACAATGTCCGGTATCGTCTTTTTCCAGGATTATATCGACAAGCAGATCACGATCCACAATCAAGATATCTCCATGACATGGATTCTCGTCGAAAAGCTTGGGGAGCAGAATGATCAACTGGACGAGTTCGAATTCAGGGAGTTTGAGGATGTCTCTGCTGCCTATGGAGTCTTTCGTTGCGAGAATGCCAGCAACCCCAGTGACACTGCTATCATGAAGATTTTTATGCAGTGTGTTTACCCTGAACTACACAGATTACCACTAATATCATCAGAGTTCCCTACGCAGGATCAGAATTCACCTCTCGCCAAAGGAGAACAGAGCAGGCATCTGACCGACTCACCTATCAAGCGGAAAAGGAAACCAATGCGCTGAGACAATTGACGGAGAGGATTTGCGATGCACTCAAGGTTGCATGGCTGTATGTCCTTGTCCTGCTGTACCCAACTGGCTACCTGTTGCTAATATCCAAATAGAGATTGTGTCATGAACGGGGGAATCTTCACTTATAGACCAGGTATTCGCAGTCTTTCTTGGGATTCGACGGAAGAAAAGATGTAAGTATACTATTATGATCTCCCAGGTTCAGTCGGAATATCGCTGAGAGCGTGTCTGAATAGATACATTACCAATTTTGAATCATGCCGTCTGACCGAGCCGACTGATCGCTGGCAAGACACTGTCTTCCTTCAATGGGGCTTGATGCAGCCACCTCGGGGATATGCTTGGGATGAGGAGACCGAGGAACATCCTGATAGCTCTTTGTGGAGGATCGAATGATGCTCCGAATTCGAGTAACACCGTCCATTCAATTTGGTTGGACCCGTGTGATCAACAACACCCAGAATAAGGAAGGGAGTTTACACGAGCAGTTGATGTCAAAGGAGACCGGTGATTGAAAGGAGACCGCATTTCTGAATCTATTCTAATATTCGCTGGATTCTGGGCCGATCGAATCGCCTTTCGGAGGGTAGTTGTCAATAGGACTGACGAAAAAAACTGACGATCATCCGGATATGCCGTAGGAAAAGGAGATAAAAAGATTTATCATCAGACTTAATCAAACAAAGTAATAAATTCTACCAAGTCTATATTTCTTTTACTAAAATGCCGTCAGTCGGTGCCTATGCAACTGCTTATCTCCGCTCTCCGACTCCGAGTATCTATTTAAGCTCATCAAAATGAAAATATGATTTCTTTTTATCTTCAGCACCTGCACACATACTTCTTTCATCTCCAGCATACTTTCTATCATGCCCCTCAAAATCCTCATCTCAGGCGGCGGAATCGCCGGTCCTTCCCTCGCCTTCTGGCTATCCAAACTAGGCCACAGCATCACCATCGTCGAACGCTTTCCCTCCCTCCGCGCATCCGGCCAACAAATCGACCTACGAGGTCATGGAATAGAAGTGATGAAACGGATGGGATTGGAGGAGATATTCCGGTCGAAAGCAGTTGCAGAGAAGGGTTTACAGTTTGTCGATGCTCAAGGCAAGCAAAAGGCTTTCTTTCCTGCCAACGCCTCAAAAGAAGGACTGCAGAGTTTCACGACGGATTATGAGATTATGAGGGGTGATCTCTGTCGGATATTATACGATGCCACCAAGGATACTGTGCAGTATATCTTTGGCGTGTCAGTAGAGAGCCTAGCACAGGACGCAGAGTGCGTGAATGTGCATTTCTCCAACGGAAAACAAGACACATTTGACCTCGTCGTCGGGGCAGACGGGCAGGGCTCTCGGACGAGACGCATGATTGTCGATGCAGATAAACCCGATCCGTTCCATTTTCTCGGTCTGTATACTGCCCACATGACGATTCCGCGAGAGGACGATGAGTATGTTAGTTCGGTCTTCCATGCTCCGGGGAAGAGGTCTGTGTTCACGAGACGACATGCGGAGGATACGATTCAGGGGTATTTGAGCTATTTTGGAGTATCTGATGAGCTAGAAAATGCTCGGGATATTCAAGCACAGAAGAATGCATGGACGAAACTGTTCGACGGCGCGGGATGGCAGTCGAACAGAATAATCCATGCCATGCAGACTAACTCAGCTGGCGACTTTTTCTCCGCAAAAGTCGGACAAGTCAAACTGGACCGATGGTCTCGCGGACGAATCGTTCTCACCGGCGATGCTGCATTCTGTCCATCCCCAGTAACGGGAATGGGCACAACGTCCGCTCTAGTAGGGGCATACGTTTTGGCCGGAGAGATTGGGCGATTCTGCAACAGTGATAATAGTGAAGAAGCAGTCATTGCAGCATTGGACAGTTATGATCGTCGCTTCAGACCGTTTATCGATCAAGTGCAACGATTAGCCCCTGGGATGCCTGGACTAGCGTTTCCAGAGACGGCGTGGGGAATTGCGATACTGCATTTTCTTATGTGGTTGGCTGTGGTTTTGCGGGTGGATATTCTTGCCTCGTGGCTTCTGGGTGAGGATGTCAAGTGGGAGATGCCTGTATATACAGAGCTGAAGTGATGTGATTTTATTGTTGTAATAATACTCGCCTCTATCAAAATGATATTACTCATACCGTATGTAGTCAAGATCGAAAACCCAGTCATCAATACAGGCAAGATGGCCGAGTTGGTCCAAGGCGTGAGGTTAAGGTCCACCTTAATACCTAGCTGTTAGCTTCCTCATCATCATCTGATGGCGTGGGTTCGAATCCCACTCTTGTCATTTTTCTTTTTTTTTTTTTTTTCGCTTTTCTCTTCTACCCGAGCGGGACGGGATGGCCCTATCTTGAGATGCGCAATCCATTACTTTTATGGTGAATACATATAGAGATGTGAATTCCATATTTTATATGCAATAAATAGCTATTAAGGATGAATTCATATTGAAGCGGTTGATTCACTCATTCCCCTATTATATATCCACCCTCTGCCCTCCATTCTATCTTCATTCTTCATCTCTTCAACTACTCGAGCCCATTGGATTTCTGAATTCTGGAAAATCCGACCTAGCAAACAGAACTTCACACCGGACACGATCCACTCTAATCGTCCCAGCTAGAGGATAATCCAACTAGCCCGGGCCATGGCAAACAGGCAAAATGATTATTCATCAAATAGATCCAAAATATAGTCGGTCTTGTCTATCCCACCTGACAGCTATGATGAGAATATCCACACAGTATGTCCTTTCCCACAACATAGATCCTATACTAACTCAACCAAGTGCTGTCTGATTAGATACCCAACGAAGATTTTCTCGTCGATTATTCTGGCGAACCCGTCAATTTTCCGATGTAATCCCTCCACTTTAGCATCAAGGCTATCGAAAGCTGTCGAGACCGTGGATGATGGCAAATTTCTCCATGACGGTTAAACCGCCATTACACACATTATTAAGCTCCCCAAATTTGGTCGTGCAGCTGTCCAGAGCAGTGGAAAAATTCTCCAGTGAGGGAGCAGGAAGAAGAGGAATATCTGTCCCAGTGGTGCAGGAGAAACGGTCCACATTAAAAAGGCTGTCCACACTGTTGTTGTTACACTGCGAATAGTTCTGACGGTCGGTTTCACTTCTCCATGTCAGTTTCCATGGGAGGAGGGTTTCCACTCGTCGTTGTTGGTCTCCATACCTGCATGATTCGGAGCGATCAACGATTTTGTCACTGCTTCTTTTGTTAGATTGTCCCTGTATCCCTCTTATATGCAATGTACCTATATTCCTGAAGTCTCTGCTCCTCTCCAGCAGTAACCGGCAGAGGTGCATAGGAGCCAGAGCCATCTTGAAACTGCTGTGGGTGCACTGTTCCGTTAGAGCCAGCTAAGAAATTCGGATGGGTGTTGGCTGGATCGACCGGGATGTCCCCGTATTGTCGAGGTGCGTCGTAGGAGTTGCCATATGACAACGAGTTGTTGCCGCCGAGCACAACATATCTGTAAGAGAATGCAATGTTTGCCCTGGTACTTGTCTAATAGGACAATAATGTAGGGGAGGTGCTTGGTATTCGTGTCAAGCCATCGGACGTGCGCCTAGGGCCTAGTGAAGACGGTCTACAATACTCGTGGAAAGTTGATGATCCCTCGCTCGAGCCATTATTTGACAAGCATCTGAGTAAACACTCAGTTGGGGCATACATGCAATTGAACTGGAAAGTCGGCCAATCGTTTCATGTGGTTCAAGTTGATAGTGTCCCACAGGTACGGGTCTCATACACAAGTTTTTGTATGCAAATACTAACCGGAGAGGAACAAACAGTCGCCCAACATACCTACAGCTGACCAGATCAGCCAGCTCAAAGATGAGCTGCTTGAAGAATTAGAGATAATTAAAGAGGAGAAAGCAAAGCTCGAACTAGACTGCTCAGAGACCAAAGACGAAGTGCAAATCCAGAAGTCTATCATCCGAGAGGCGCAAATGACCATACATCCTCACCAACAGGACATTCTACACTGGATGGGAGTAGCGGACTGCTATCAAATGAGCTGTCTTCGCTGCTCTGATGCATTAGGCCAAATGATTGCCTTTGCGCGAGGCGTAAAGTCCGAAATCCCGGCTCCAGTGACCGAGTGAAATGGAAATCAGAACTAAGAGGTATCCTGTGGCACCAGTTTGAGGATAGGAATATAACTGATTTAATCATACCCTACTTGGCACTGAGTAGATGAATACAATATATCGAATCCATACTTGAATTTGTTGGTCTTGGTTATGCAGCCGGATTTACATGTTTATTGAAGTTCTGGCTACACAGATAAATATATCACGAAGCGACGAGATTACTACCTCAAGTTTAACCTCCTAGAGTGGACCTACAACTACCATATAACGTCACTGGAGAGCAAGCAAAAGGAAGGCTATGTACTGGAAATTGAAGATTGGTGGAGTGATAGATGTACTGATAGAGCTCGAGGTAGATGGCACCGTCATGGACGTTGGAGTCACCCAAGGGAGCGTGTATGTTTCGGACAGTATGTAGCTTTGATTTACCTCGCTCTCGAGGATCTTGCAATATGTAATCGAACTTGAAAGCCAATCGGTCAATTCTGGCGCCTGGGTAACCATGGACATATTGTAGTCGCTCTTCACAACACTGTCTTGATTAGGCTAGTGTTACATTGGAGAAATGCACAGTTACCTTTCATCACAGCCATCGATCACTGAAAAAAAGACAGCCTTTTTTTTTTTTTTTTTTTTTTTTGCGAAAGTACTGCTAATTTCTGCGTTCATTAGTTGAAGCTTATGGCACAGGCGAATGATCATCTCACTAAAAATCTAGTCCTTGATCGGATGAGATACGGCGCGGTTGGAGAGGCCTAGTCACATGACGCTTTCAAGGGTAGATCAATTAGCAAGGCGTAACCCTACAAGTTGGAGTAAAACGATGGTTTTCAATCAGTTTGTGATGCTAAGTTGTGTGTAATACCATCTGATGTGTGACACCATCTGGTGCCGCGTTCCGCACCCGCAGCACTCCGCAAATCTCTGCAAATACCGAAAGCTTCAGGAATAGCAAACATCATCAATTTTCTAACTTTAATAATGACCTCTCACGCTCTCACTTCATGTTTTCCCTGTCGCCGCAGTAAGCGACGCTGTGACAAGGATCTGCCAACATGCCAGCTGTGTACCAGGAAAGGCTTGAAGTGCAGCTATCCGCGTAGACGCGGCCAACGTTCCGACCTGCTTCCCCGCAGCATACAAGGGCCTATTGTAGCGCCCAGCAGTACTGAATCTCAGATCCAGCCTCCCTCTGCTTCTACTTCTTCATTTGCTGTTACCACCGCCATTAGTTTCCTAGCACCTGGTCTCTTCCGTGAAGCTGGGCTGGAAATTCCTCGCCTGGACGTAGGCCTTCCGCATGAAGTTGCCTTGCACCTCGGCGATAGCCAGCAGGTTCGGGAGACAGCCAGCAAGTTTTTTGGGACAACTTGGATGCCTATTGTCAGCCGCAAGCGCTATCTCGCCGCCGTACTCAATCCATTATCCCCATCCCGACGCCCGACAGCCCTACTGGCTTTGTGTATCAAGCTATGCTGTTTGTCAGTACATGATGACGAAGGCCTAGGAAAAACATCGTTATACCGATTAGTCAAGGCGTTCTACTCTGACGTGGAATCCACACAAGTCTTGTGTGTTCAAGTTCTACAGGCAGCTATACTCATTGCCATTTTTGAGATTGGTGATGCGATCTACCCTGCTGCTTATTTGACAGTCGGAGTTTGTGCACGCTATGCCATCGCCATGGGTCTAGACAAGATCAATAAAGATCGTATGGGTGGAGACACTAGTACAATATCCTGGATGGAGATTGAGGAGAGACGCAGGGCTTGGTGGGCTGTCTTAATCTTAGACCGGTTCGTCACCTATCCAAGTTCCTTAACCGGTCATCCCGATATGGGAAAGTTGTGAAACTTCGCAGCATAAGCGCTCCTGAATTGATGCAATCCCATTACAGATTCTTGAATTTCGCAAATCCTTCTCGTGTTTTAGCGACGGAAGATCCCACATTTCGAGATTTCCTTCCCATTGATGATGATCATTTCAATAACGCTGTCAGACACATTCCCCTTTACAGATAGGAACCTTTACTGATTTGGCACCACATATAGACTTCACGGCCTGAGGACGCGGTCCCCATATGCCAGGGCTTCGTGTTCAAAATCGGTCATTTCGGCAGACTAGCCCAGGCAACGTACCTGATCAGCCAGGCCCTGGATATTATTAGATCGTCTTCTGTAGTCTCTTCAAACGTTGACGAGAGCACTTTAGCACCAGAAGCAGTCCAACTATGCCGCACACTCGAAGCCCTAGTTCGTGCTAATGAAATGGAAGTCACTGTCCGCGGGTTGGCCTTTTGCTGCCAAAGCCTGCTCTCTTACTGGTAAGGAGTCGCAACTAGTTTGTCAAGCAGGAAAACACATAACCTGATTCGTTCATTACAGTGGTATCTTCCTTCTCCAAGAAAATTACTGGGAGCAGTTACGGGTGCGATCCGAGCATGAGGTGCAGCAGCATACATTTGTCGAGACTCGCAACGCCATCGACACGCTTTGTCGCATTGCAACAGCACTCCAGCAAGGGTCTAACATGGTGGACCTACAACAAGGTCAATGTACTTTTTTTCTCGTGGGCCTTGTGTATCAAGGAATTTCGGCACTCATGACTATTGGGAACGGAAATCCAACAGCAGAAATCAACGAAAGCATAACTGTGTTGAGATGGTTACTGCGACATATACGAAGCCGTTGGCCTCTTTCTAGTGAGTTTCTTGACAATAATAGCCTGAAAGAATGACTCTAACGTCGAGAAAGGTATCTATGAACGCATTTTGGATGCAAAAGAGGCCATGTTAGCCGCGGATACGATAACGCCAGCTTTCATGCCACGGAATGAGTTAGAGTAGACCGGAGAAATGCCCTTTGATGTATACGTAGCTACATTTGAGAGCTCCCGGGTGATAGAGGATGTCAGCTCATGACTCAACCTCATGTGCTCGATATTTCTGCGATTATATCATCCCTGACAAACACTGAGAATTATTATTACTCATGATAATGCAACTTGAAGTCAAGCTTGGTTGGCCTACGTGAAATGCAGCGGATATTCTTGGATTCACCGAGGTAGCGAATGATTTATAATCTCTAGTTGTAATAGGTCATGGAATTGGCTGCGTCCTGCAGTTTAGCATACAGTATAGGCTGGTTGATTTGTAAGATAGATAGTTATTACAAAATACCGAACTAGGTAGACGACGAGGGCTGGTTTTCGTCCAGAGTTACTTGTCCTAGTCCTACACGATCGGGGTTGGGTTGCGGGGGTTGCGGGCATTGCGGGAACTGCAGCGGGAATCTGCGGCCTTGCGGGCATTTCGCATACTATGCCGCCATAAAGACCAATCAGAACAGCCGCTCAACATTTCTAGTTGGAAGGAACAACGCGGGCAATTATCAGAATATAACTTCGCATGACTAAGTCTAAATTAAAAAGCTTTGTATTAATCATATTCGACTCGTAGACAATCTTATAAGAATATTCCGTCGTACTCGAAAGAATCTTCAATCCAGATCATCAAGTCCATTTTTACCTTGAGAAGTTCCTACCAACTCCCAAAGTCATCCACAACATGTCCAAGCTTATCGTCGTCACCGGTGCAACCGGCATGCAGGGCTCAGGCGTCATCGATGCCCTTGCCGCAAACCCCGATTGGAGAATCCGAGGGCTTACTCGAAACCCCAACAGCGAAAAGGCCAGGGTCCTCGTTGATCGTGGCATCGAGATGGTAGCCGCCAACTTAGACGATGAAGCTAGTCTCATTAATGCCTTCAAGGGTGCCAACGCCATTTTTGCGGTTACCGATTTCTATGAACCTTTCGCGACAGGAATTGGTCCGGAAAAGGCCATGGAAATCGAGTACGACCGAGGTGTCAAATTGGCCCGCGCAGCTGCTCAAACGACTACTCTCGAATTCTACTTCTGGAGCACCCTACCTGCTGCGAGCGACTTAACTAACGGCGAGGCGAAAGTTCCGCATTTTGATGCGAAGGGGGCTGTCGACGCGTACATCAAGAAGGATCCGGTCTTGAACTCCAAGACGATCTTTCTTTTGACGTCATTTTATGCGTCTAATTTCGGCTATCCACCCTTTACCCCCATTTACTCGGTATGGAATTTTTCCCCTTCTCCTTCTCCCTTGCAATCTGCCATCGTTGCCTGTTAACTAACTAAAAATTAACAGAAGCCAGCTGGACAGTATATTCTTCCCCTTCCAGCAAACACCTCTACATATATTCCCTCACTAGGCCCGGTGGATAACATTGGCATCACTGTCAGTGGTCTTCTCCGATACCCATATCCTAAGGCAGCGGGTGGTTCTGAGGGAGGTCGATATGTCCACGTCACGACGGGCAAGTACCAAATCCAAGAATACTTTTCGAAATGGGCGGAGATTGTGGGAAAGGGGAAGCTCCAGGTCTTGTCAGTTCCATTCGAGCAATTTGAAGCGCTTCATGGCATGTGGGGGACTGAATTGGGTCTTATGGTGAAGTTCTGGGAAAGTGCTGGAGCGCCAAGGATGTGGGGAACAGTCGGGGAGGGCGATGTTATGATTGATTCTCGTGAGCTTGAGGGAGTCAAAAATCGTTTAGTCAGTGCTGAGGAGACTTGGAGACGGGCTGATTGGAGTCAGTTCTGAATATTGTGGTAGGGCCACTATGGGAAGTTGATTTCTTTCCTTTTTAGTACTAGTCTGTTTTTCTGCTAGGGCCTAAATTGAGTATGTCTCTTCATAAGTTGAGGATCCTGCTAACTAACCATATTTAAGAACCTTTTTCCCATTACTGTGATTGAAGCAATTCAGGCCAACAGATATACTTTAGACACAAATAATGAAAGCTAGCGGTCTGCTCAGTTAGAAAAATAATACCTATTACTATTATTCTCAGTGTAATAGGGTCACAGGGTAAGGGAGTGATAGAGGTACTGCTGAAGGATCCCCAGTGGAAGATCCAGGGATAAGTCGCAATAAGAGCTCTACCAAAGCCTTCAAGTTGACTTCAAAGGGTGTTAAGGTAGTAGAGGGTGATCTGAGTGACATGAAATTTTGGATAAATGCGTTTCAGGTGGGCCTCTTCTTTGAACACTCGATATGTTCTGAACCATACTCTATAAGGGAATCAATCATGACAGGCGGTAGGAGTTCCATGTCTGGTTTTGCTGGACTGTGGGATACTAGCTAGGCTAAAATCCGCCTCATAGGAGTAGTTATCCAAACAGGTCTCTTAATTCGGGATGTAAATTCAATTTCAGTGATTCCGACTATTAATATTGAACATGACCTCAAGATTTAGGCATTTGTAACGCAAAACAGAAGGACGGTGCAAATCTAGGTCCTCGACTCTCGTTCCTGGATTGACCTCACATTGTCTTCAACAGTCTGCTCCAAGGTCCTCCAGCCAATTTGGTCTCCCCACTTCTTCAACAAGGCCAACGGCAACGTTAAGTCTGCCGTGATGCTAAGCTTCGCCATACCTGGGAGATCGTCTACGAACTGACGCTGTGGGTACATCTTGCGCATGATGGCGAGAATATCGTTCCAGTTGCAGTTTTCTGCCCAGGCCTGAAGACGTTCGTTGTTGATGTCCGGATCTAGGATAGCAGCGACATGTAGTAAAGCGACGTCCTTCACGTCAATGTGATATGCTATTAAAAGCAGAAATAGTCAGTTCACCTTGAACAAGCGTCCAACGATTGTCGAGAGATAGGAAGGCTTACTCGCAGGGAAAGCAGCTAGCACGGATATGTTACCGTCCCAAAGTTGCTTAATCCAGGATCCCGCAGACTGAAGATGACTGTCATTGAGGGCCTCGCCCATGATCATCGCCGGACAGACTGAGTTGACCCTGAAATGCGGGTTGTTCTCTTCGACAAACTTCCACACAGCTTTCTCCGCCTCGACTTTGCTTGCCATGTAGACAATGCTGCCTTGCGTGGCATCGTGCGGCGGCGGAGCCCAGGCCAGTTGCACAGCAGTCTCATTCCAAGCATTGTGATCCACGTGTGTAGTATTCCCAGGTATAGGCATAGTAGTGGCCACAACGGAACTGGTATAGATAAAAGCCTTCACCGACGCCTCTTTCAATGCTGCTTCCATGATGCGGGTGGCCGCATCAATCGTCTGAGGTACAACAGTAGTTGGGTCCGGGTCGAAGGTGACGACAGACGCCACATGGGCTATTGCGGACACCCCCTTTATAGCGG
Source organism: Aspergillus sp. 'subgen. Cremei' (assembly GCA_019976455.1). Classification (NCBI taxonomy): domain Eukaryota; kingdom Fungi; phylum Ascomycota; class Eurotiomycetes; order Eurotiales; family Aspergillaceae; genus Aspergillus; species Aspergillus sp. 'subgen. Cremei'. Next base: position 3,220,823 of record JAFBMR010000003.1, read on the forward strand.
TGTCGTAAACACCCTCGGCTGTGAAGTCTTTGATGGTGACAAGCTCAAAATCATCATTGTTGGCGTAGGTTCTGAAAGCATCTTTAACAAGCCAGGATGTTCGTTCAAGGTCTCTAACCGTACCTCGTACCTTGAAGCCGCGTGCCAAAAGCTGCTTGGCAACATGCGAGGCCACATAGCCGTTGACACCGGTGACAAGCACACGGGACCCCGGGGGAATGACTGTCTCGATGTCAGACATAATGACGCTCAAACGACTGAGCAGGCAGAATTGTCTGGTCTTAAGTTTGGTTGTATTATAAATTATGCAATCCAGCTGTAGGAGTCCGGGGATGAGCCATGATTTATAGATGCCAGATCTACATTGTGATTCATAATCTGCTCGGATCGCCCGACTTTGATTGTCCGCGGCTGACAAATTGAACTTATTATGATGATGATATTCGGGGCTCGGTTCCCGCAATAGGAAGGAGCAGTTCTGGGCGAAGAATCAAATAACACATATTAGGTTGATGCCAAAGAGGGAAAGTTTTAGGGCTATTTAGGTAGGCATGGATGGTTCTACCCATATTAGCACTAAGTTCTACTAACAGTAAGATATATAGGGATAGTGGTTTTGCCTTCGAGACAGGTTATTTTACATTAACTAGAGATTAGTTGATGACATCAGCTTGCACTTAGTGGAGGAGATTCTCAGGCGTGACCTCTATGATTTAAGATTAAGGCGGCGATGGATGGATTTGCTGGCGACTTTGTGATGACATACGACATCCATCAGCAGAGAAAAGCCGCGACTTGACTTAGCCTAGGTTACCAGAAGGTTCAGGAATGATGGCTGTGGAACTGGAACCACGAAGACTACACATTACTAATGAGGGCGACTGCCAAGGCTTGAGCCTTCCAAAATAAGGCAAGTTTGATCGCTACTAAAAAGCTTAATAGTTAAATATAAAATATTTATAAAAGGCCAGTAACTCATAAGTCTAGAGGGAAAATATAGTAGCTAATCTCTTATCACTGTTAAAAATACAACTCTCTTACCCCTACTAAAATATAACTTCTCTTTAAAATTAAAGGCTCTGGAAAATCATCTCTATGATTCTAGAGCGGGCGAGACCATACTCCGCATTCTGCGGGGATGGAGATAGACCTCGGGACCGCAAAGACCGCACCCGGACCGGACCAGACCAGACCGCAGCGGTCTTTGGTCCTAGACCTTGGGACCGTGGTGCGGTCCGAGTGAGGCAGGTGAGCGCTGTTCGTAGAATTTTGTCCGCTAGATTTACCGACCTAGAGCCTGCGGTATCTTGACATCTTCACTAAGAAGGGGAAGTCATCTTGTCCTTCTCAAACGGGAGTCCAATTATTTCCTCTCAATGGAACCAACACAACACCAGCCTGCCAGAGACAATGCTCCTGCTGCAGCGAAACTGGGTTTAGCCCCCGGCAAGATGTTCTTGGTGCTAGTTGCACTGAAGCTATTGGAAATCCATCATTACAACCGTCCTATGCACGCAGACGAGACATGTATTTTTGGCCGATTCCAACAGAACGTCGGCCAGGTTGATCTGGTCCCATCTTCCAGGTCTATGTGTATCTCTGACCAGAACCGGCAAATCCAGAAACGATAAATGGAGACTCAAGCCTGAGCAGCAGCTTGGTCTTTGGGAAGCATTCACCGTTGTGGTTCGTCGTTTTCGATGCCAAAAAGTCGATTCTTTGCAACTAATGCTAGCCATCCGAGCATTCTTGGACATGCACCACATTCTGGGTGTTTATTCTACGTCAATTGAAAGGACAATATTTGGGAGTTATAACTTCTATACCACCGGATCCAGATGCTGATGATATGGGACACGAGTCGTTGGAGAATTTAAAACCAGACAATCAAACTACGACGGCTTTAGCTTTTACGCCCATTGGCATAACAACATGACATTAAATGTCTTATCAAGGATGCCGAAAAGCAACTTGAACACTATAATCAGACGCTGCTACTTGAGGTCCTGGACATCCAGGTAATAGTTGGAGATTGGCAATATATGGCAAGACCAGAAGAACCTTCCCAGCAACTGAGGTTCAACAAGGAATCCGTGTTTACCTCTTTGGATATATATCAGAGCTTAGCAGGCGGCATTTGAATTACGTACTTAACTGTATAGTAAAAGAATGCTTTACATGGGCCTACTTGATGCTTCGGTAGTACTTTTGGTGGATCTGTCCTGCTATGAGTGTCATTTAATTACAGCAGTCACAATGCTGTGGCAGGGAAAGATCTGCACTAGGCAGTAAGATTATGAGTCAATGAGACTGTCTTTGTATATTGTATATAATTGGATACTTTATTTAAATTTAACTTGTTTCTCAATTATGGTCAGATTAATGCACGTAAGCAAGGCTGTGACGTGGCGGAGTCATTTGGTCGATCACATTATGAAAAACATATATACATTGATGATTCCGGCATTTTAATTATAGGTTATTTATTGATCAAAATAGCACCATGGATCTCTTCAACTCACCTGCATTCTCCTCCCACGTAGAGGATCTCCTCGAGCAACACCACGTTCCCGGTCTCGCCGTTGCAGTTGTCCAGAACGAAACAATTGCTTCAGCTGGATACGGCAAGGCATCGTTGAGCCCACCACAGCCATGTACGGCAGATACTATATTTGACATTGCCTCATCCTCCAAGTCCCTGACAGCTGCATCTGTGGGATTGTTGGTAGATGATGAAAAGTATCCTGATGTGCAGTATGAGGCGATCATGGCGGAGTTACTTCCGGGTGATTTTGTCATGCCGGGAGAGGGATATACAGAAAGTGTAACTGTTGAGGATATACTGAGTCATCGGAGTGGCATGGCTGGGTAAGTTTATCTACACTTTCGCAGCTCGCACTGACAAAAACAGACACAACAACTCGTATCGAAGTCCCCGAGCAGCACAGCCGGATGATGCACGGTCTGTTACGAGGAACCTGCGCAATTTATCTGTGTCAGCTCCTATTAGGTCGAGATATATGTACTGCAACATGATGTACACCGTTGCCACGTATCTCGTTGAAAAGAAGAGTGGACTGTCATTCCCTGACTTTCTCCATCAACATTTCTTCCACCCACTCGGGATGAAGTCGACGCATCTCCAGCCTGAACGTGCTAGAGCTCATGGTCTAGGCGATCGCATTGCAACTGGATATGTCTGGGATGAAGAGAAAAATAAGTACAACGGATTCCAAACGCCAGATTGTCCCGAGGCCCAAGGTGCAGGCTCCATCATGACGAGTGTGAATGACTACATTCTCTGGGTGAAGGCACTCATGAACCACGAACATCCTATCAGCGATGAAGTCTACAAAGGCCTGGTCAAGACCCGGACATTCCCCAACCCCGACGCAGAGGAGCTAGGTCCATTCATCTCACCTACTGTGTACTGTGCCGGGTTGGAAACGTTCTATTACAAAGGCTACCAAGTCATCCGACACGACGGGTGTGTATCGGGCTTTGCGTCTTGCCATTTCTTTCTCCCTGCTTTCAAGTTTGGGGGTGTTATTCTGGGCAATGCAGCTGCGTCGGAGACAGTGGCGGATATCATCATGAAGGAGTTTATCGATGAGGTGCTAAAGGTGCCAGTTTCTGAACGACCGGACTGGAATGCGATTCAATCTGCTTCTATCTATGACGAGAAGAAAGAAACGGAAGAAGCACGGCAGAAGTTATGCCCAGGTATTACAGAGTCTCGGCCTCAAGAGAAGCCTCTTGACGCCTATACAGGCGAGTACTGGAACGCCGGATACCACACTTTGACAGTACAAATAAAAGACGGGAAGCTCTTTGTTGATGGCACAGATCGATCAATGGGATTCACACTGGCTTTCGAACACGTCTGCGACCAGACCAAATATCTCGCGCATTTAGCAGATTTCCTCGAAGGCGGGGATGTCGGGATCCGGACGGAGTTCGTATTCGAAGACGACAAGGCTGTCAGAATGGGGATCCATTTCGAAGAGGATTTGGAGGAGCTGATTTGGTTTGAGCGAGTGTAGACTGGTCGCCTGATCGTGTAAGCCTCGTGAGAGGCAACCTGGGTGACGGTGAGATTTAGACCGGCTTAGCGGGTGATGATGTGGCAGTCTTAGTCCGGTTATAGCGGATTAGCGAGCACAATGGGATTGTGGGAATATTTTTAAGCTGATAATCCCATTGTTTTATTTTATTATCATATTCTCAATCTTCAATTAAAAATGGCACACATAAACGCCGGTGCAGCTGCATACAAACCCTTTACACTGCGTATCTACGACGCTGTGGTTCTCGGACTCAGCAATAAATATATATGGCGCTGTCCAACAAAACACGTCCTCCTCCCATTCTTCAAAGCAAATACCGGACATAACCACATGGACGTTGGGGTCGGCACTGGCTATTTCCCAGCATCTCTCACAAAAAGCCATCCCAAGATGCTACAGAATATCACACTAGTGGATCTCAATCCGAATACCCTCAATTTCGCCGCGAAACGAATCAATCGCCCAGATACCACCTGCATCAATACGGATGTCTTACGTCCTTTTACAATCCCAGCACAGCCTCGATTCGACTCTATCTCGATGATTTTACTTCTTCATTGTCTTTCTGGAACGACCAAGGAAAAAGGTCGTGTGTTTGCCAACGTGAAAAACCATCTCAAGGATGATGGAGTGCTGTTCGGCGCTACGGTTCTCGGCAATGGTGTGCGTCACAGCTTGATTACGAGATCTATACTGCGTCTGTATAATCAAAAGGGCATCTTTCACAATCATGAGGATGATGAAGAGGGGTTTATGAAGTGTCTGGAGGAGGAGTTTGGGAGGGTTGAGGGTCATGTCGTTGGGTCTGTTTTGCTGTTCAGAGCGTGGCAGCCGAAGAGGTGATTTTTATTTATGCTTTTTAATGCTGGAATGAGATTATGTATAATGGTTTATGAATGATAGGATGAATATGAATATATGTGTGTGGCTATTATTTCTAGTAATCGCGGAGGTGAATCAATCCGTTAAAATTGACAGTATGGCACATTGTATTTCAGATTTTTTCTTCGGGTGCCTGCATAATACTGCAGTTACCGTCGCAGTGTAATACACGAAAGTAACTATCCATTATATCTTATTCTTACCTACTTCTAACCTACTTCTATACTGGGCGTACACCTAGTGGTTCCCTTTTGTTATAGAGGGACTACGAAGGATAGGGTGCTTGCGGGGTAATTTTAACACTGCCGAGTAATTTTCAATTCTCCAAAGTAGTTCAAAAAAAAAAAAAAAAAAAAAAAGAAGATAACGAATAAAAAATAAAAAACGAGAACAGTTTCATTCATGAAATCGTGAGTTTATCGTATTTATCATGTAGCATTTCGTGGGCTGATTAAACCAGCGGTTGTTGATGTTGCCTCCCCCACCTGCCAGCTGGCAGTGGGCGGAAACACCTCACCCCCCACTCTCGAAGAGAAGTTCTGCTGCCACCTTTGCAAACGATAGAAATGTCAGCTGAGTCTCTGTATATTCCCTCGCGCCCGACCAACACCGCCGACCTCATTGGCCGATTGAAGAACCCGTCGCTAGCGCCTGATCGCTCTGAGGAAATCGCTCTGCAAGCGTGGTGCAGAACCGCGACGATCATGTTCTCACACCACAAGAGATGACACAACAGGGGAGCAGACATATTTGCCTGACCTTTTCAAACCAAGAGTACAAGATAACAGAACCATCCATTCCAGACGAGTCTCCATCGAAGGCTAGGCAGGTGTCCGCAAAACAACACTTTGCAAGAAGGCCGTTTACGGCATTCTCTACCAACGACAGCGGTCAGACCTATTTCAATGGATCCTCTGGCTCCCCCTCCAAAACCTGAAAGGAAAATCCGGCAAACTCTTATTCCTTGAAGGATCTGTTTCAAGATGAATACTTTTACCAGCAGCCCGTGCGCGAGCTTTTGGCGGAGACCCTAGAGTCAGTTGTGATCAAAAGAGCAACAGAAGTACTCTTCGTCCTCGACGGTTTGGAAGAAGTATCCCAAGAATGGAGCTGCGATACAACCATGGACCGCTTTCTCAAAACTCTCCTGCGACAGCCCCGGGTTATTGTCAGCTCGCGACCTTACCAGATGGATCGGTCTATTACGAAGGGATTCGATCTACAGCTGAGGACAGTTGGCTTCCACCGTGACCAGATTGAGAAGTATGTCCATTCACCGGAGATCCAGCCAAGTTTGGATACAGCCAACAGGATTTGGGCTTTCGTCGAGCAGAATCCTCGAGTCTTTGATATTACCCAGATCTCAGTCCAGTTGAATGCTTTATCCTACACCTGGAAGAAATCATACGATAATATTCCCTGGACAATGAAAAGTGTATACCAGGGTATCTCAACAAATCTTCTTAGGAAAGACATATGTCGGATGAAGATAATCAACAACAAGCCGATAACAGAACAATCGGCAGACGCATTGTCCGAAGATGGCGTGGAATATCATATGGACGAAGAAATCAATACACTAGAAGGACTCACCTTTCATTGTTTCTGTAATAATATGATCGAATGTAACAACGCCATCCGGGGCACGCCATCCGGGGCAGTGTCCATCAGCACCTCAAAAGCAAAGACTTCGACGTCCCTGCATTAAACGAAGACACTCTCAAAAGTCTCTCATTTCTCCGCACGCCGGATGCGAAAGTAGAAAGCGATAAACAGACATTCCGTTTCCTACACTTGACAGTTCAGGAATTCTTTGCCGGCAGCTAGTCGGGGACTTGTTTGAGAGTAAATCGGCCGCTACGATCTTGAGCCGAAAAGAGCACCTGCCACTGGAGATACTTCAATTCTTAGTTCAGGTGCTTAGCGAACGGGATGACCTACCGGATATAGCCCAGGTGCTACTTCAGCATTCAGCATCGCCACGAGAAATTCTCCACGGCGTCACTTCGTTATTGAATCGTAAAGACATATGCATACGGCGAAGGCTTGCAAGAGTATTCGGTAATTACCAAGGATCCATACCTGCTGGTATATTACACCATCTGATCCAGAGATTGGGTAATTACGGGGATGAGGTGATTGGTGGTATAGGAAAGGCCGTTACCTCTCAGTCAGCCCTGCCTGGGCACACGGCAAGAATTACCACTCAGTATACTGAAATCACTGTTAGATCACCTGACAGACGACTCGACAAGGGTTTGGAGGCATGCGGCGAAAGCCCTGTGGAGAACCTTGCCATCAGAAATCCTTGACTGCTTGCCTGAGCTTTTAACTCACCGGAGGGCCTCTGCTAGAGAAAGAGCGCTGGCAATCCTGTACTATCAACCATCGCTTCAGCCAGAAATGCTCGATCGCATGGCAGAGAGGTTAGATGGTAAGGGTCGACAAGTCCGAGAGATGGCCATGAAGGCCTTGGGAGCTCAGCCTAACTTGCCACCCTATATCGTTTGTGCTCTTGTGCGGAAGACATCTGAACGAAAGTTTTTTACACGAGTGTGTGCCCAAGCCGCGCTTAGAAAACAGTCTCCCCTGCCTTTCGAAGGGCTTATCGCTCTAGTACGGGCTCTTGAGCAAAGTGACGAAAACTCTAGAGATTGCAGATTTCCTATCCTGTACGTCCAACCGGAAATACCAGCCAATGTAGCCAGTATGCTGGCTGTATATCTGAAATATGATGACAGTGGATTCCAAGCCATGACTGCTCGGGTGTTGAAAAGCCACAAGGGGTTCTATGCCATTCCCCCACAGCTAAACTTTCAATGCGTGAAAGGTTTCTATTAGGGCTGTCTGGGACTAGGCAGTGAGGATAGGTGTGCGTTATATTTCCGAGAGGGATGTGTGGTGATTGATCTACCTGATGGTCAAAAGCAGATTACAATGGGTCTGTATTACAGGGTGAAGCTCGGATACATCTTTCAGATGGCGATAATGTTGATGGTTCGAGACGCACAGATCAAGGCGGCGAGGAAATGGATGAATTGCCGGATAAAACTGATCCAGAGCCACCAAAGAAGCTTGATTTTTATCGTCTCCCCCATTTTACTTTGTTTGCTTGCTTTTTTTTGTTATAGATAGCTGGAATGGTGCATTTGGTTCTAGCAAGAGAGTCTGTGCGCTGTATAGAAGAGGCGGGATGTATCCAAACGCACAGACAGTCATGTCACATTGATTCCCTCCGAACGGCGGAAATTTTCCATCAGATAAGATCGAGGCCCGCCCGAGGTGGGGCGACCAGACCCACAGAGGAGATCCAGGATCTTCTCGACACTCAGTGTACGAACAAGTCTTTATTTCAGTTAAATTATCAAATCGGCACTACAATGATTCAGTCGACAGACTCGAAATCCTTTGATTTCTGTCTGGCTATGTACTGCGAGACCTTTTGTTCATGCAAGAGAAAAGTCTAGTTGAATATGCAGACAGGCAAGTAACATTCGCACTGTCCGTTATCACTAGTAGTTTTTCTTTTTTGTTTTTAAATTTAGTACAACACAGGATTCCTGAAGATATAACGCCGATAAAAAGCCATCCTGGCTAGACGGATACGATGATCGGAGACCAGCAAAAAGAAATGACAAGAGTGGGATTCGAACCCACGCCATCAGATGATGATGAGGAAGCTATATAGCTAGGTATTAAGGTGGACCTTAACCTCACGCCTTGGACCAACTCGGCCATCTTGCCTTGATGATTAATCACTAGAAAGATATATGATTCACAGGGTAGTCGACATAGATAGAGAATAGAAACTCTTAACTATAGTTTTGCCAACTTCAGCTGCACTCTATCCGCCAACTCCTCCAAAATATCAGCCACTCGATCCGGCATACTCAGGAAGGGAAAATGTGAGCTTTTCAACGAGTATATCCAGTCTGTCCCGAGTGTTCCAGCCATGTGTTCCTGAATCGGAAATGGTAATGCCTGATCCTCTTCGCAGAGAATATAAGCCGACGGAATTGAATGCCATGGTTCATATGTAGAGGCACCGGAGAAAACTCCGATCGACGTATGCGTGAGAGAGTCACTCAATTTCTCCTGTTCATCGGGGGATATATCGTGGAATCCGACTTTGGCGCGGTCATCGACGGATACATAATCACCCTGATCATTAGTACAGCATTGCGTAGGGAGAAGAAGGAAATACATCGATATTCATCCACGGCAGAAACTCTCCACCCAGCATATCTTTCAGATTCGTTCCTTTTGGAAGGACAAAGGCAGACATGTACACAACCAGGACAACGCCGCCTTTCTTTCCTTGCTTCGCTCTATCCGCTTTGCTGAGTCCTTCGACTGCGTTGGAAGTGACGACGCCGCCATATGAGTGTCCCACAACTACCACATCCTTTCCTTGTTCGACCAATTTGGTCAGTGTTTGTCGCAGGGAGGAAACATCATCAAAGAGTGTTTTTGTCGGTGGCTCTGCGCCGATGGATGGATGGGCTGGTGATTCAGACGGAATATTCCGTCGCGATAGACGGGCCTGAAGCTGTCCGTAGACTGGCGGTAAACACCAGGCACCGAGGACGAGGACAATAGTTGGTTTGGTGGGCATTTTGCTATAATTATGACTGATGAGGGAGAGGGAAAGGTGCAGCCGCATTATTATACTGTCGAAGTATCACCCCGCCTCATTGCACCGCTAGTGCGGGGGTTGATGCGTTTGACAGCCTCTAAAGTCTAAAAATTGAGTCTGACAGGTGAGGCTATACCGTTTTTGCTAGTGCATGTGTGAGGATGGAATTAGTGCTGTGGCTAGTTCAACGGTTATCAAAATCGGCATTTAGTGCGGGGAAGTGACGAGGCTGAGATATCACGTCAGTTATCCTATGTCAATTACCCTAAGGAGAATGTCTGGATACACTGTAGATATTAGTTGTGAAGGAATGTATTTACCTCTTTAATATCGAATATCATGATATTTGACGGTTCTTTGATACGGTAGTGGTGTCTCAGTGGCTACAATGGAAATGACTTGGAGTCTTTGATCCTTGAATATAGCGGGGATGTCTTGGATGCAACAAAACATTATGTCTGGTCAGTCGAACAAAGAATATGTCTTGTATTCATTGTCTACAAGACTCGGCCAGCTGATGTGTTCTTTGTTCACTGCCATTGTCAAAGAACAATGTCACTCTTTGTTTGATTTTCGAGATTAGATGACTTCAGAATATAAAAACAGCTATCTTCTCCTGAATATTCTCTCCCTCTAGACATTCAAGTCTTCCTCTTCTATCCTACTCCATCCTACCCCATCAACTTAAATCGTCCTCAATCGTCTTCAATCAGATCGTCGAAATCAGTCACAAACATGCCAATTCCAGTAAGTCTCCCCTGACTAACATAGAAATAATATTGCTAACGCTATAGAAACCCCTCTATGACAACGCCACCAAACTCCTCATCCGCAAACTCGACCTCACCTCAACCCAATTCGAGGTATGTTTCGCATGGACCGAAATCCTGCAATTCTTCTTCCCCACCACCCCCAGCCCAGCTGACTACACCCTCAAAGCAGACCTCTTCTCGCAACTCCCCCTACTAACCACGACCCTCACCCGCGCACAGGGCAACTTCGCCGGAACCCCCTTTCTGCATCTCCACTTCAAACGCGGCCAGGATCCGAACGCCATTACGCCCTTTCAGTGGGCTGATTGGGAGGCAAGGCTGAAGGCGGATATGAAGGCGTTGCCGAATGAGCATAGCGTTACGCTTGTTGGGGTGATTGCTGTTGGGCAGTATGTGCGTTTTTATTCGTTTTTGTTGGACGGGAGTTTGGAGGGGAAGTTCTGGGACGGGGATAGGCAGACGTTGCATTTGACGGTGGATCATCGGTTGATTGCGGAGTATTTGGGGGCGATCAAGGGGATTGGGTTTGATTTTGCTTTCTAATTATTGGGGTTTTGCTTTTGATTTCTGCAGTTGAGTGTCTCTGAATAGATAATATGCAGTCAGTTAATGTAGATCTGATCTATTTCAAGGATAATAAACTTTCCGTCTAACCTAACAAAGCATCTGACAAGAAAAAGGGTGCATAAATATACACAAAATGCATAATCCTGTGCCCTGGCACATTTTTGACTGGAAGCATCTAAGGTAATGGGCCCATGACTTCACTCTAATATCAACACTAGTAGACGATATAATTGGCCAGTATCTGGTGCTTACAGTACCCTCACTGACATAAAACACAAAGGCTTGCCAGACACCCCCTGAATCCTCATTATATCATCATCCAACATGAGGGAAAGAATCCAGCAACTCGAGATACAGACTCACAAAGGGATGCGTTTTTCGAGGCGTCGTATCTTAATATTCCTGCTGCACTGCAGGAGCGGGATGGCGTGAGGATACTTCTGGTCATAAGCACCACGCTCAAACAAAGACCTCGTTAATTACAGATCTGGAAGAGAGACTGTCAGACCGTACGGTGATTAAGAAGGTTGGCGTTGCGAGTCACTCGCCGTATAAGGATGTCATTGAGACTGTACATGCTGTGCAGAACAATGATATCCGGACGGTGGTGTGTATCGGGTCTGGATCTTACTCGGATGCATGCAAAGCTGCACTCATGCTGGCCTCTAGTCTACCAGCCGGATTCACAGCAGACGACGTCGAAGGACCTATCGAGGCGCATTCCGAGACTACTTTTCTGGGGATATACATAGCCTTGTTATCATATATATAGTACTCTGTCGATTGGACATATCGCTAACACGTGAGAAATAGACTAAAGTCAAAGAGAAACCTGCCTAGGTACAAAAAAGAATCAACATGATCAAGTAAGGAAAGGGAAGAAATGAAAAACGGCCGTTACACGTAGTGAAAAAAACCAGTCCACTATGACAAGGACAGAGTCAATGCCGAATCTGTATCTGCACTGTGAACTAGAATATAGAGTGCTTTCTGGAGCGCCCTAGAGACCTGCTGTACATGAACGGCGGAAAGAATCGACGTCCAATAACACATTACAATGGAAATCTCGGTATCGGTATCAATGGCGTAGACCGAAAGAGCGTACTAATGAAGAAGGAATATAAGTTAGACACATATCAGTCACGGTAGGAAATGGGATGTGCTCACCTCATCTGTGATGTGCCCGCTGATTTCGTGGAACTGCACACTACTCTCTGAATAGGGGGCTTGCGCGACCACACGTTGCATATTGAGAAAGGTGTTGAAAAACGGCTTCTCTGTTTGCAATGCAGCGTGGATATCACCCAATGAGCAATGCTGGTTCTATAAGGAAAAGGGCATGTTAGTATGTAGACAGATGTGACAGATTCGATCAATGTGTACATACCATAAGAACTTCGGCAAGGTCTGCTTGCAGACCACGGAGAATGGAAGACACCGTCCTTTGCTGATTGAATCTGACCAGACAGGGCATGATGTTGATCGATGGCCCGAGAATCGTGTCGATGTTGTCAATTGGGGCATCACGTCCCGATAGCATAAACCCAAAGGAGATATCGTCCATTCCTGTAAAGTGACGAAGAACGAGAGCCCAAGCTGCCTGGAAGAGATTGGCAGTGGTAATTGATTGTGCCTTACAGAAGGACCGTACTTGATCTGATTGAGCAAAGGGAATCGCGACACTGGCAAAAGATCCAGATAGTGCATCTAATGCAGACACTTCGGGCGTTGTCAAGGATGGAAAATGGCACGGCTGAGCGCCTGCCAGGTGGATCTTCCAGAATTCAATTGCCTCCCTTCTGTCCAAACTGTCAAGGTGGGAGATGAAGCTGCGATAGGGAGAGGCTGGTACGTTGGGAATGCCGTTCGTGTAGGCTACCTGAAGATCATGCCAGAGGACAGAAAGTGATACGGCATCATAAAGCAGATGACTGATCTGTAGTTGGAGAAAAACAGTACCAGTAGGGGACTCTGCAAGAACTAATCGGTGAGGCGGCATTCCATCGTCAGGCATGTCAGGGGACAAGTCAAAAGCAGTAGCAGGCTCAGATGGTTTCCCGGGAATATAAGAAACAGGGGCCTTGAAGTCCTTCAACACAACTTGATAGGGCTTTCTAGAAGATGAGCCTTCCTGGAAAGAAGTTCGCAGGATGGAATGCGAGTCGACAACTTTCTGCCAGCTTTCTGCAATGGTTTTCATTGAGACTGGTAGTGAACCTTTAGATGATGGTCGCACTTCTATCACCCAATTTGCGTACCACGCATTCCGGCGGACTTTCTGGATCTTGATTATGGTCTCCTGCATCGGGGAACACGGATATATATCTTCGGTATTGGCAGTACCAACCTCCAAGTCATCGTGCAGAGGTGCCATCTCTCTTCTGAGAGGAGGATTAGAGTCAACGACCGGTGTCTTAAATGTAACCAAGCACAACGGACCAAGTGCTGCAATTGAGCCGTGCTGGAAAAGATCACGCAACTTGACGGTGATGCCTTGTGCACGGCAACGAGCAATGAATTGTACCGCAAGCACCGAGTCACCACCGAGAGCGAAGAAGTTCTGATCGATGCTGATGGTTGCCACAGGCAGATTGAGAACTTGACCCCAGATTTCACGGAGAGTCGATTCAATTTCCGAACAAGGTTGGATTATTGCGGTGGTGTCTTGGGAGGAGTTTAGGATATCCGTGTATGTCTCTTGTGTCATAGACTCAAGCCATTGATTGATGAGGCGGTGGTTGGTCTTTCCAGACGCCAATGTAGGGAGATCATGAACAGGAATCCAAAGGCTTGGAACCATGTGTCGCGGGAGGGTCTCCTTAACGACAGATTTCATCGAGGCCATTTGTTCCATGGCACGCAATCTGGAATATCTCTCCTCGACGACGGAAATGGTATTGGCTTGGTGCATCGACCGGCTTTGATCTCCCAGCATCAACAGAACAACTAGTCGCTCCTTCAGAATACCCACCTTGGGGACAGCAGCGACAACGGCTCTGGCACGAGATCCAGCACTAGAAGACACTTGATACTCGACCTCACCCAGCTCGATTCTTTGGCCGTGGATTTTGGCCTGCTTGTCCCTGCGCCCCATGTAGGTGATTGTGCCATCGGGGTTCCATCGAGCCAAATCTCCAGTCCTGTAGAAACGTGATTTGGCATCACCGTTTGAAGTCGTAGCCCAACAAGGAGCGTCAACAAACACAGCCCTGGTTTTCTCGGGATTATTCAAATATCCTCTGCCAACCAGGGGGCCGGAAATGCACAGTTCTCCTATTGCCCCGATTGGCACTTGGTGCTGACCGTCTTCACTGTCGACAATCCAGATATTCGATTGCCATGGTTTGCCAATCACAGCACCACGGTTGCCGGGCTTCAGGGCTGTGGTCGCACAGCACGAGATAGCACACTCGCAGGGCCCGTACAAATTGAAAAGCTGGACCTTGTCATGCCATCTGGCGATTATATCGTCGGGGACAAGCTCGCCACCCACAATAATTGTCTTCAGATACGCAAGGTCATTGGGGTCCAGCATCCGTAGTACGGTGGGGGTGAGATCGAGCCAGGTAACTCGATGGCGATTCAATGCCCCAGAAAGGTCTGCCAGTCGGTCATTGTCAGAGATAATGCACACACAGGCACCTCTCGTCAACGCAAGAATAGTCTCCTCAATGCTGACGTCGAAGGCATAAGAGGCGAAATGCGCTACCCTGGAATCACTGGTCATGCCGAACGACGACAGGCCGATAGAATTGGCGTAAAGATTCCGATGCTCGAGTACAGCGGCCTTTGGAGTGCCGGTACTCCCTGACGTGTATACAATGAAAGCGGCATTGGACGGATCCACTGTCGTTCTGGGTGCGTCGGACGCATGAGGGAGGTTGCTTAATGCCTCTTTGGCCACAACGAGAACGCTTGGTGCAAGACCTTCCAGGACGCTTAGCTGTGGTGGGGATGTCAGAATAATTCTACTTCCGGTATCTTCAACAATCATTCGCAGACGTTCAGATGGGTACGCTGGATCGAGTGACACGCATGCAGCTCCTGATTTGAGTACTGCGAGCATGGCAACAATCGCCCATAAAGACTTTTCGAAACAGCACGAGATTATTGTTTCCGGCCCAGCTCCGAGCTCTATGAGATGATATGCAAGTGTGTTTGCCATAGCATCTAATTGCTGGTAAGTCAGACACCCTTCGTTTGATACAAGAGCTGGATCAGTGATGGATTTGCTCGTCACTTGCTCTTCGATAACATGGTGTAGGCAGCGAGGCTGCTCTGTCGGGAGGATGGGATTCCATTGTGCAATTAACGATTTATCAGTGGGGCTGGCGAGGTCTAATTGATGAATGCCCTGAAGAGGGTTGGCGACAATCTGATCGATGGTTGTCAGGATAGCATCGGCGATGGAGTTTGCCTGGTGCTCGGAAAGCAGAGAAGTCCAATAGCTCACGAGGACGTGAACCTGAGTCTTGGATTCCAGTATATCAATACTCAAGTCGTACTGGGAATTGAATCATGTTAGCCGGGTAAGAGGAGAAAGCTTCCAGAGGTGACAGTAAAAATACCTCTGTGGGATCATGGAGATACACATTGTGAAGTGTGATAGATGACTGGGACTGAGAATGATCATCATTGGCGAAGAAGGCATTAGTGGCTCTTTGCACATTAACGACTGTGTTGAAGAGAGTGGCCTGTCCACCAGTGATTGCATGGAAGATTTCCTTGAGAGAGCAGTGCTGGTGGGATAACGATTGGATATAGCCATCATGAACTTCTTTGATAAGGTCGAGGGCCCGAAGAGACTTTGTGAGATGCGTGCGAACGACAAGCATGTTGATCAGGGGTCCAACAATGTTGTGAACATCAGCTACTGGAGCATCACGCCCTGAAGCCAGGGATCCGAAGCAAACCAGATCAGTGGCCAAGAAGGAGCGCAGAACGACGGCCCATACCGTCTTGATTATATCCGCCACGGTGATGTCGTGTTCCTCGCACATTTCATGGATTGCAACCGCTCTGTCACCCTCTATCATACGGTCGACGAATGCAGTTTCCGGCTGCTGAATGGCAGCCGTCTGCAACACTGGAAAATGAGTGGGAGTCACACCATCTAGGTAGTTCTTCCAATAATTGAGACCGGAATCTGCAGGCTGGGCCCGAGTGTAGGCGATGAAATTGCTGTACA
This sequence comes from Aspergillus sp. 'subgen. Cremei', assembly GCA_019976455.1. Classification (NCBI taxonomy): domain Eukaryota; kingdom Fungi; phylum Ascomycota; class Eurotiomycetes; order Eurotiales; family Aspergillaceae; genus Aspergillus; species Aspergillus sp. 'subgen. Cremei'. The sequence continues at coordinate 3,236,936 of JAFBMR010000003.1, forward strand.
ATGGCGAGGGCCCCAATGGGAGCATATCATGATAGGCGAGGCAGATGTCTCGAGTCAACACTTGCATAGAACTGCCGTCGTCAAGAGCATGACTCATCACCAGCTGGCAGTATACCTCATCAGCGTCTGTCTTGCAAAGTGAGACAAGATATGGGAGCCCCTCATCTGCGTATTTCTTGACCTCTGCAATGTTTTCGAACTCGTCTATGGTGCCACAAGTGAATAGCCGAATCGGGACAGAGACCTGCCTTAGCACAACTTGAGAGAAGCTGCCTTGGCCCAGCCCGTCTTCAACCATGACTGACCGCAATGCTTGGTGGCGTCGGGCGACTTTGCTGAACGCTTCTGCCAGTTTATCCATGTCCACATATCCAGACGAATTGGCCAACACTTTGAACAGTGCGCGCACTCTGTAGTGACTGTGAGTTCTGGCCTGGCTAATGAGAATCCCCTCCTGCATAGGAGAGCAGGGGAACGCATCTTCGATCTCGTCAGAGCTATCCAGTTGCAGACGAGAGACACAACCCGCTAGAAAACGGTCTAGCTCTTCTCCTTTGACCGATAAAAGACCGAACCGGTTTGGAGGAGTACTGATCTCTTGGATTGTGCCATCATTAACAGCCTTCTGAGCAAGCTCACGAATGGTGCGAAGCCTCAGAATGTCCTGAACAAGGATGTTGATGCCACTGGATCTTGCTCGAGACACAACCTGCATAGCGGAGATAGAGTCACCACCCAAACTGAAGAATGATTGCGTCGTGCTAATGGCAGTCGGGCTACACTTGAGTACATGTGCCCAGTCCTCTTGTAAGGTTTTCTCTGTTTCATTAGCCGGGAGAGTCAATGTTGACGCGGAGTCAGCCATGGATAATGACCGGATCTGGTCATAAGTCCCTGCATCCATCTCATCCAGCCAGCCCTTAACAGCGCACCTATTGAGCTTTCCAGAGGCAAGAAGGGGCAATCGTTCAACCACAATCCACAGAGTCGGAAGCATATGCTTAGGCAGTTGCTGTTCGAGCGCAGACCGGATAGAACCTAGCTTTTCGACAGCGACTAGTCTGTCTTCGTGGTGTGTGATTAACTTTAGGAATCTGCCTTTAGTCCGGTTAGTTGGAAGACCTCGGAGAGAAACGACAGCCACAAGGCTATTCTGAAGGGGGCCCGTCTTGGGTAGCTGTCCGACGCCATGCTCAATAGCCGGGATGCGCGCCATATTCAGTTCGATATCGCCAAGCTCGATTCGGTGACCGTGAACCTTCACTTGGGTGTCCTTGCGGCCTTGGATAGACAAAGACCCGTCAAAATTGTAGCGAACAAGGTCGCCAGTCTTGTAGAATCGCTGGGGGAATTCATCACCTTCTCTAGACCAAGCTGGGGACTGGATAAAAGCTGCACTTGTCTTGACCGGGTCGTGGAGATAGCCTCTTGCCAGAGTTGGTCCTCCGATAACAAGCTCACCACGACCCCATATGGGTAGAAGGCGGTCATGATTACGAGCATCAACAACCCACAGGGAGCATCCAAATCTGTGTCCAATATTTGACGTGTCATCCGTGGCCTGGACACCGATATTGGCGTTTGACCAAATAGAGCATTCTGCGGGGCCATAACTATTGACCAGACAGACACCAGATCTGCCTGCCCAGGTCTTGAAGTTATTTTCCGTGGCATGCTCTCCTCCCAGAACGAGAGTTTTAACTTGAGGAACTTGGTCTGGCTGTAGAAGGGACGCCACTGTCGGGGTCAGGAACATCCAGTCAACCTGCATTGCGTTGATCGTCTCGGAAAGACAGTTCAGCCTGTCGTATTCGGACGGGACGCAGATACACCCGCCAAACATGAGTGTGGTGAAGGTTTCAGCGATGCTCAAGTCGTACGTGTACGAGGCGAACTGTAGCACACGAGATCCTCGCTTCATGCGCAGCAGTGGTGCATGTGATGCTGCGCTAGAACAGAAAGCACCGTGCTCGACGACAATACCCTTTGGTGTTCCGGTGCTGCCGGAGGTAAAGATGACGAATGCAGGCTGAGTGCTATGGTGTGGCTTCGATGATTGTGTATCCGTTAAATACTGGGTGGCCGGAGCGAAGATGCTTTCCTCCACAGGAATGACATGGGAAACAATTTCCGTGAAAAGGGATTCGTACTGCGGTGTAACCAAGACAACATGAGCTTCGGAGTCTTGAATTATCTTCTTAAGGCGGTTGATGGGCTGGGAGTGATCCAAGGCCACACATGCTCCTCCTGCCTTCAGAATGGAGATCATAACCACCGGCGTCCAGGGCGATTTGTCCATACAGAAGGGGACGAGCGATTCCGGCCCAACGCCCAGTCTGAGTAGACGGACGGACAAGGCATCAGTCATTTGGTTCAACTGTTGATAGGAAAATGACACATTGGGCTCGATGGAACAAATTGCTGGTGCGTCTGGGTAGAGTTGCGCCTGTTGGTCAACACGACGATGGATCAATTCGGCGCTTCGCTGAGGGACTGGATGATTCCAACCGTGGAGCTGGTATAGATATTCTTCGTCTACCAGCGACACGTTCAGTATAGACTGGTGAGGCTTCGCAATAACAGAGGAGATAGCTGCCCTGATTGTTCGGCCCAATATATCGGCCTGAGCGACGGAAAGACAGCGGTCTGAGTAGGTCAAAGACAGCAAAATCTCAATGCGATCATACACATTGAAGGCGACATCATACTATATAGAGAGAATATTTTAGCCTACGACAATTGAACTCCTTATCCCCAGAGAGTAATTACCTCGTTCGCAGCAACGCCCATTTCCGGTTGGAAAGCTATATCACGGTGATTGGTTGTGCTGTCATTCGTGGCGACCTGCATGTTGATAATGGTGTTGAACAGAGATGTCCCATTCAATGCCAGTGGATGCTGCTGATCATCCAGTAAAGAATGGCGTTCCTGCATAGTGTTAATAAAGTCCAGCACCGTCATTGCGGAATCGATATTAGCCGTGCGAATGATCATATCTCGTCCCGACGCCAAGTATCCAAAGGTCACTTCCGTATTATCAGTCCCGACGAAGCATGACAGAACTACTACCCAGATGGCAGATATGAAATTATCCAACGTGATGTTGTGCTGCTCGAGAAACTGGTGTAGCTCCTGGCTCTGGCCTGTTGCTAGATTCACCTCGACGGTACGGAAGGAGGGGATGCCAGTTGATTGGCTCTCATTCAGCAGTGGAAAGTAACAGGGAGTTACGTCTTTCAAACTCTCTGTCCAGTAGTTGAGCACCCGGTCCTTGTGAATAATAAAGTCACTGTATGCAGCGCCAATGAAGCGAGAATGATGACCCTCGGAAAACAGATTGACATCGTCGACTGTTCCGGAAACATTGTCGAGCAGGGAGTTTAATGCCTGGAGAACAGCTCCCTCCATAAGATAGGCCTGGTCATCCGAGAGACACGACGACCAATAATGGATACACATGGTGATGTTGTGATCGGTGTGCTCAACGTTGAAAGTAGCATCATACTATATATATCGTTAAGTATAGATGTCGTACCGAACACGCCACGGGATGGAAAAACTTACTTCACTAGGATCATGGATGTCCAAGACTTCGAATTTCACGCTGGAACGCTTAGACCCTGACGAACTTCCTCTCTTCTGAACATTCACCACTGTATTAAACAGCGCATGGCGAGGCTTCCCCTTACCCGTGGCATGTTGGATTTCCGCCAGGGAGCAATGCTGATGTTGCAGACTACCCAGGAAGCCGGAATGAACGTTCCGTAGGAGTTCAAGTAGTGGGATACCCGGAGAAATATCGACTCTTGAAATCATCATCGTGATCAATGGTCCTACAATGGAATCCACTTGTGCGACGGGGACGGCGCGTCCGGAAGACAAGCAGCCAAAACAAACTGTATCGGCATCGACGTATGCCCGCAAGACTAGGGCCCAAACTACGCTCATGAGTGTCGCAATGGTTGTGTTGTGGTCCCTGCAAAAGGCATGTACACGCCCACTGAGATGATCCTCAAGCACTCGGTGTGTATTGCTGAACTTTGCTGGCTCGTTCGATCTGGCGTTCAATGCGGGCAGATGGCATGGGCTCACATCACCGAGTAGCCTCGTCCAGTATGCTAGAGCAGTTTCTCTCGGGCAGCTGGTAAGGTAGGAAATGAAGTCACCATAGCGTGGTGATGGTGCAGTCATATCCAATGTGCCATCGTATGCTAGGCGTAAATCGCTAAGAAGAACCTGCATTGACTGACCATCAATCAGGGCATGGTTAATCTCCAATCGGCAACAGGCCTCTCCCGCGGCTGTCTGGAACAACACAAAGCGGTAGCCAAGTTTATCCTGGTCGATAGAGACCGGTGGTGGTGAAAGGCGAATATCTTGAACCGTCGAACAGACAGTGTGGACGACTGGCACAGTCACATTTTTCAAGACGACCTGGAGATACGGCGTTGTTCCCTCGCCCTCGACAAACCACGTTCTCAGAGCCTGGTGGCGCGCAACTACCTGTTCGATGGCCATTTCGAATCTCTTCAGGTCAACCGACCCTGAATTGGTACTGGGAACAATCTTCCAAGTGTCTGCAGTATCGTAAAGACCTGGTTGCCTGGCTCGACTGAAAAGTATCCCCTGTTGCATGGGTGAGCAAGGATAGACATCCTCAATGTTCGTGCGGTCGGAACCCAGCTTTCTGAAGAGGCTATCTAAGCCAGCATAGGAGAGACGGCCTGACAAAAGGGGGAAGTCACTGAATGTCGGCAACAAATGCGTATGGCTCGGAAGGTCCTTTGCGGCATTCATCAGGCAGCGCTTGCATTCTTCGACCCATTGATGGATTTTGTCCTGATGATGAAGGTCGGACGAATGGCTAAACCTGAAGACCAGACGACCACGATCGACCACGCTTATGATCTCGAAGAGTGCTGCTCGTGGCGCATTCAGATCGAAATCTGGTACTTCGAATGGCAAAACAGCTTGTTCAAAGAGACCGTCCTCTCGCTCCAGCTGCTGATACTGGCCGAGGTGGTTGAATAGAATTTCCATTTGTTCGTGTCCATCAAACGCAGTGGCCCCTGCCTCTGTCAAGTATCGTGAGGTGTAATACTGCCACCCTTTTGCTGGAATGCTCCTGATCGCATCCTTTACCAGCCGGAGAGTCGAAATGAATGTTTCGTGCCTCAAACTTTGTGGGATGGCAACTGGATACATTGTTGTAAACCAACCAACAGTCCTCGACACGTCAATATCGGGGTCCCAAGGCTGCCGACCATGACCTTCTGTGAACAGGGAAGGTAAGGGGCGATTCGAAAAGACGGCCTTGAAAGATGAGAGAACGGCGGCCATGAGGATTTCTACGGGCTGGGTTCCAAGAGCCTGGTTGGCAATACCCAGAAGAGCATTTGTTGAGTTGACGTCCAGCTCGAATGATGCAGAGAGAGTACTTTGATAGCTCCCAGCATCACAAACACCCCAGTAGTCGAAATCGGCTTTTTCGGCATCAAACGGAAGGACCTGAGATGGAGACCAGGCTCGCAAAGTGTCTTTCTCCTGGGCATAGGCCAATTGAAGTTGAATCCACACCTGGAATGACATTGTAGAATGGCTTCGAACCACACCAGACTGAAGGATCTCCTCAAGGTCTTCCAGAATGACACGCCATGAGACCAGATCAATAACAAGATGGTGTGCGACCAGGAAAACAAACTGGCTGCCATCGTCAACCAGAAGAAGCTCCGCTGCAATGACTGGGCCGTCCTTGATGCTGAGACTTTTCTGGGCTCGGTCCAGTATGGGCTGTGTAGCCTGGAGTGATGGAATTCCAGATTGACTGTGGAATGCAAACGATGATTCTACATTGTTTGAAATTAGTTGGAACCAGCCCTGATCGACATCGTTCTGAAATCTCGCTCGAAGCATCGAGTGGCGAGATACAATTGTTTTCAGTGCTCCTAACAACGATTGAGGGTCTATCGGCTTCTTAGCTCTCAAAAGGAAGCTCTGGTTGTAATGATCTAGTCCTGCAGGTAGGTTATTAAAATAATATCTCTGAATCGGGGAAAGAGGAAACGATGTGTCAATGGACTCAGCCTGTTTTTTGCTGGCTGCATTGTTAATAACTGCAGCATGTTGTGCAATCTCAACAATCGAATGGAACTGCATGATGTCGTGCATGGAGACCTGAATGCCTTGAGCTCGAAGGCGGGAAGACACTTGAATAGCGGATATAGAGTCCCCCCCTAGACTGAAGAATGACCGGTTCAGGCCAACATGATCCTCGGGGACATTGAGGACATGGGCCCAGGCACTTCGAAGCTGCTTTTCCATCTCGTTCATCACGTCGGCTTGTTCGGCCTCGCCATCCAAGGCCATGACATTCTCGTATGTCTGGTGGTCGAGCCCCTCAAGCCAGTTGAGCAGTTCTCGTCGATTCAATTTGCCACTCAAGGTCAGCGGTACTGTGTCGACGAGGATCCATGCGCGTGGAATCATGTATAGAGGAACGCGGCTCTCAAGGCATGAACGAAGCCCTAGTATGGTTGTCTGAGTATCTTGGTCCCGTAATATGGTCATGGAATTCTCCTCTCCCCCTGAAAGCGAATGATTCAACTCCATCGAGGAGAGAATTGCTGTCAACCTGCCCGAGAATGGGCCTTTCTTTGCGATCAAGCATGCTGCGTGCCGAATATCACTGCTACCAGCGATGAGATGGTGCTCGACCTCTCCCAAGTCAACCCGCTGGCCGTGAATCTTCGCCTGCGCATCTTTTCTTCCCAGCATCACCATCGATCCATCCATTTCGAAGCGCACAATGTCGCCTGTTTTGTACATTCTTCGTCCTGTGGAAGGCGTACCGGGCACCGTGAAAGATTGTGTCCAGGCCGGGTCTGTGAGGAACGTAGATTCATTTTGTTTCTCATCTAGATAGCCCCTACCTACCAATGGTCCCTCGATGAGAAGCTCGCCGGGCGCTCCAACAGAAACAAGTCTATCGTCATTGGAGGGATCTACGATCCACAACAAGGCACCAGAAGCTGGACCCAGCTGGCCGTTTCCAAAGGTGCAGATTTCAGAGCGTGAGACGGCGATGGAGCACTCGGAAGGACCATACGTCGCAATTAGTCTGGATCGATTAAGCCATTTGTGCACGAGACTATCAAGTACAGGTTCCCCTCCCAGGCAGATGGTTTGGAGGCTGGGTACATCGTCTGGACTCAGGAGCCCGGCCACGGTTGGGGTAAGATATGCCCAGTTGACATCGAGATCTCTGATAACAGCAGCCAGGCTATTCATACGTTCGTCGTTGGTTGGAACGCAAAGACAGCCTCCAAAGCAGAGCGTCAGTAGAATCTCGGCAAAGCTCATGTCAAAAGTATAGGAAGAGAACTGGAGTGCTCTTGTCTGATGATCAACTGGGTCCACGACTCGGTGATGCCAGAGCGCAGAGCTGATGGAGCGATGCTCAAGAATGCCTCCTTTGGGCACACCGGTACTCCCCGAAGTGAAGTTGACAAATGCGGCGTTGCTAGAGGAAGGCGGTGCACTGGAGATATGGCGAGAGTTGAGCCGATCGAAAAGTGGTGCGCTGATGGAAACTGTGGAAACAGATTCGAAATTCTGGAACTTCTCTGCGTGTTTTTCCTCGCTGACAATGATCTTCGCTTTGGTGATGGCAATTATATCTGCTAGTCGCTGGTATGGGTAGGCAGGATCCAGCGCAACGCAAGCCCCGCCAGCCTTCAGAATCGCCAGCATAACCACCACCGTCCATGGGGATTTGTCGAAGCAAAAAGGAACTGCCATTTCAGAGCCAACTCCGAGCGCCGAGAGATGAGCGGCAAGCCGTGTTGCCAGGTCATCCAGCTCAGCGTACGTCCAGTTGCCATCTGAACCAGTGGTGGACACGGCAGGGGCCGCGGGCCTCGTTTTGACTTGTTCTTCAAATAATTCATGAAGACAAGATTCCACTGAATGCGGCATGGATGGATTCCACTCGAGGAGCTGATTGCGGTGATGTTCGGCAAAAAGGTTCAGCTCACTAACCGGTGCCCTAGGGCGTTCCAGCATTGATACAAGCACTTGCACTAAAGTAGCTTTGATGTTCACTGCATGAGCCTCTGACACACATGAGGTCCAGAAATGAAGATTTGCAGTGACGCCGTGATCGGAATCCACCACATTGAAGATCACATCGAACTGTGTCGGGAACGTTAGGTTAAGAAAACTCACAATGCAATTGCAATAGGGCTCACAAACCTCGGCAGGATCAAAATACTGGGTGATCTCCATCTTGATAGGGGGTTCTGCATCATTGCTCCCTGGTTGTCCATGGCTCTGGACATTGACCAACGTGTTGAACAGCCCTTCACCCTTAATTTCTAGACTCTTGTAGATTTTGGCTAGCGAGCAATGCTGATGAGGGAGACTGGCTAGCACACCGTCATAAACGGTCTTCAAAGTCTCAGCAGCGCTCCTCTGGGGGAGAAGATCGATTTTCTGGACAAGCATATTCAAAAGAGGGCCCATCATATCATGGACTCCCACCACCGGAACATCTCGTCCAGACGCCATATAGCCAAAGCAGACTGTCTCTGCCTCACAGCCAATATAGGCCTGAAGGACCAATGCCCAAGCAGTACTCATGATTGTGGCCAAAGTGACACCCTGTTGGCGGCAGAGCTGTCGTAGCCCGTCCACTTGGGTGGCAGAGAAAACAATATCGACTCGCCCAAAGCTGGCATCGGAAGCGCTCACCGTGCTAAGACTAGGGAAAAAGCAGGGACTGACATCTTGCAACCGCGACTGCCAGAATGCGTAGGAATCGTCCGCCGGGTTTGCGAGAAGATGCCCGATGAAGCTGCTGTATAACGGTGCCCGAGGAAGATGTAGGTGGCCATATGCGAGGGATATATCATTGATCAGCAGCCTCAAGGATGCGCCGTCGAGTAGGCAGTGATTGATGATGAACTTGCAGAATACACCTTCAGATGTCTCGCACAGAGACCAGTGATAGGGAAACCGGCCTGGGTCCAGGATCCTGGGGGCTGGGATGAGTATATCCTGTTCCGACGCAAGCTGTGTCCGTGACACTGGAGATTCCAGAGAGCTAGCTGATTTAAACACGATTTGCACGAAAGGAACATCCTTTGCCTCCACCTCACAGAACACTGTGCGGAGAATTTGATGTCTTTGAATGATGGTATGAAATGCTGCCTCCAGCCTATCCATGTCAACGACTTCACCCGAAGCTGTGGAGACTTTCCATGTGGTCTCAAAGTTGTAGAGGCTCCGCTCGGGTTGGCGCAGCTGGCTGAGAACCATTCCCTCTTGGCTAGGCGAGCAAGGATACATGTCTTCAATCTGGTCAAGGCTTGCGATACTCCATTGGGAGCGGAATTTGTGCAAAGCTCGGTCGAGAGTCTCGTAGTCAAGGGGCATGAGGGGATAATCACTTAGACATGCTAGTGGCGTATTCTCCTGGCTCAATGCCAGATCCTTCAGTGTGGTCTCACATTCCTTGATCCAACTGTGGATCCCCTCCTGTCTGCCCATATCAGGCGACCAGGTAAATGTACACGTAAATCGAGAATCCTGAACACCAGTAAAAATATCAATTAGTGACAATCTGGGGACATCCTCGGCTGCATCCAGTGGGAAGTCGATTGCTGTCCTGGGCACATTCCGCAGAAGAGAGTCTTGTCGCTCGAGCTGTTGATACAGACCCTGGTAATTGAAGAGAATTTCCATCGTGTCGTGGCTTTCAAACAACTCTCTGCCCTTGTCGGTCAGGTATCGAGCCGTGAAGTAATCGAGTCCCTGACTGGGAATCCTTCGTCGTGCGTCTTTCACTCTTCGAATGGTTTGCAACAGATCCACACACTCGTTCGAATCAACCCAGATCGGAAAGATGCAAGTGAACCATCCGACAGTTCGGGAAACATCAAGTTCGTCTGACCAACCTTGCCTACCGTGTCCCTCTGTGAACATGGTCGGGATGGAACGGTCTTGAAATATCTTGTGGAACGTATGGAGGATGACGCCCATGATCGTCTCCACTGGGTCGGTTCGCAGGGCTTCGCTCACATGGCCCAGAAGAGCAGACGTCGTGTCTGTATCCAACGTGAATGTCGTGACCAACGTGCGTCCATATACGTTATCACAACCCTCCATGCCCCAGTATCCAAAATTTGGGGGTTGGGGCTCATATGGCAGTGCTCTGTCAGGGATCAGTGTAGCCGCGTGTTTGTGTTGTAAAGCCACCCATTGTTGGAAGGACGAGGGCTGAGACAATTGGGGCTCCTGCAATCGAAGAGCGTCTTCCAACTCATCGAATAGTGTGCGCCATGATACGAGGTCGATGACGAGGTGATGCGCTACCATATACAAGTAACGTTTACCATCTTCGAGAGTGATCAGATCCACAGAGAATAAAGGACCATTCTCAATATTCAGTGATCCCTGGCTGAGGGAGAAAAGAGGCAGAGCGAGCTCCAGCGAGGGGATGTCCGAGGTGACCACGAATCTCCAGTCATAGCTGCTAGTGATGGTCTGCCACCACACTCCATCTGAGTCTCGAGCGAACCGCGCTCGAAGCATCGAATGCCGACCAATGAATGACCCAATCGACTGCTTGATCAGATCTGGCTCTACTGGACTTTGAAGGTGCAAGAGGAAGCTCTGGTTGAAATGGTTCGTTCCAGTGGGAAGAGCTCGTAGATGGAATGCCTGAATGGGTGAGAGAGAGAAACGAGATCCTTCTTCAATCTCTTGCTGCGATGGTGGAACATGTAACGAGTTGTTTTGATGTTGAACATGGGGTGTGAGGTCCCAGATGGTGGCATATTGGAGGATGTCCTTGACGGTCACACGAAGCCCTTTGGCTCTTGCTTTCGATACGACTCGCATCGCAGAGATCGAATCGCCTCCGAGCGCGATGAAAGGGCGCTGAGGACCGATATCGCATTCAGCCACGTTCAGGACTTCGCTCCAGATTGCGCGAAGCTGCATTGCAGTCTCATCTCCGTCAAAACTAGATGCTTCATCATCCTCCAATGTAGTTGGATCCACACTTTGCATATCTGATATGCTTTTCATTGTGGTCTCGTCCATTGTGGCCAGCCAGCCTTTAATCTGTCGCCGATCCATCTTGCCAGATGGGAGCAGGGGCATCCTCTGAACGGAGATCCAGGTGGTTGGGATCATATAGGCTGGTAGAGCAGACTGCAACTGGTCACGTACTTGAGCGACAATTCGAGACGTCTCCGTCCAACTCTCCTTCTCGATAAGATGAAGTGACGAGCTATTACGTGGGGACTTATACTCTTTCAAGGTGAGCACCGCCACTAGACGCCCGCGCAGCCTGCCTAATTTAGGTACATCGACAAGTGCCTGCACTACCAGGCCACTGCGCAAGGCATGGTGCTCCACCTCCCCTGGCTCCAAGCGCTGCCCATTGACCTTGACCTGGCTGTCAGCACGGCCGCCGAACTTGAGTGAGCCGTCGCTCAACTGTCGTACTAAATCTCCAGTCTTGTAGAATGGAAACGATGTGTGTGAAGGATTGCTGTGGATCTGCGATGCCCAAATCGGAGGATCTAGGAAGGACTTCGCAGTTTTAGTCGGATCGCCTAGATATCCCTGAGCAACGTTGGGTCCTTCTATGAGGAGCTCTCCCACTGCTCCAAGAGGCGAGAGGATGTTGGGGTTGTTGGGATCAACTACCCAAGCTCTGCATCCCGCTGGATCTCCAAGAACATCATGCTCACGCTGAGGATTGTCGGAGAATGAGTGAGCCACGCACACCACACATGTCTCTGTCGGTCCATAACCATTGAACAGTCTGACCTTGTCCAGCCAAGCATCCAAGCAGTCTTTGTCCGCGGCTTCACCAGCCAGGACCAAGCTGCGCAGTGTTGGCATAGATGTCGGATCAAGAAGCCGAACAAAGGTCGGCATCAGCAATGCCCAGTTGACTTGAAACCCGTTAATGAAGTCTATGATGTTGTTCATGCGATCGTCTTCGGATGGAACGCAGACAACACCGCCCGACAAGAGGACAGTGAAGACTTCGCTGATGACGGCATCAAAGGTGTAGGCTGAGAACTGGAGAGATCGGGTGCTTCCATCGATACCCATGGCTTGTCCATGAGCGTACATGCTGCAGCAGAGCGCTTGATGGGGTACAACAACACCCTTGGGCTTGCCAGTCGAGCCCGAGGTGAAGAGGATGTATGCTGGATCATTCCATCTGGCCTGGGGCAAAGGTGGTAAGGAATCAACTTGTGTTTCAAGAGTGGTGAAAAGATCTTCATGCACCACTACCACTCGTAGATCGGCCACTACTTCCGTTACCGTTGGTAGCGTGGAGAGGGAAGCAATGACAATGCTGGATTTGGTATCTTCGACGATGCCACTAATGCGGCTGGCAGGAGCTGCTGGATCCATGGGCACAAAAGCTGCCCCGGACTTCATGATTGCTAGCATAGAGACAATGGCCCAAGGAGATTTTTCCATGCAAAAGGGAATAAGAACCTCCGAGCGTGCACCCATGGAAACCAGGTAGGAAGCCAAACGACTGCTCAATTCACTCAGCTGACGATACGTCAGGTTCAAACCCACCGAGCAGATGGCTTCTGCATCGGGATGACGAGCTCCCTCGGCCTCTATCAGATCATGGGCGCAGGCATTAGTGACGGGAAGAGGTGCACCGTTCCATTCCATGATGCGCGCGTGGTGATCCGTAGTAGAGAGTTGCAGCGTATGGACGTTACGGTGTGGATCACTGATGAATTGGTCAATAATCGACGCCAGGCAACTGGCGATATTTTCCGCGTCTCGATCATCTAGTAGACTGGTCGTATAGTTAATCTTGGCCAGCAGCTGGTTGCCAGTGTCTTCGATGTTGAGGACGATGTCGTATTCGGCGATGGTGTGAATGTGTATGATATCGAGATAGATTTCTTCCGACGTCCGCGCTAGCTTAGAGCGCCGTTGAACATCGACCAGGGTGTTGAATAAAGCTCCATTTAACTGCATCTTGCGTTGAATGCTGGCCAGCGAGCACTGCTCATGCGGCAATCCATTTGCAACATTCTGTCGCAGTTGCCCTGCAAGCTCCACCAACGATAGGGGATCCTCCATCTGACCCCTGTTGATCATCATACAAATGTACGGGCCAATGGCATCGGAAATATTCTCTAGGGGCACGTTGTGCCGACCAGACGATATATAGCCAAACATCACATCATCGCGACCCAAGTATGCCCGCAGCAAGACAGACCACGCGGCGTGAAAAAGCATGGAGAAGCTGACTTTAAGGGTGTCTACCAGATCCAGGACGCCCTTCCAATCCAGTTGAATCTCGGTCTGGCGTCTCTCCAAAGCGTGCTCCGGAGCTCTTCCCGTTCTGAGTTTTGGGAATATAGACGGTTGCGCATGGGCCAGAAACTGCTGCCAATATTCCAGTTTCGGCTCTTCGGGTGCGTGCTGCAGCTGGTTGATAAAGTCTCGAAACTGAGGGCCATCGAGCACAATATCGGAATCATCGTACAGTCTCATGAGTTCATGAAAGATCTTGAAGCTGGCCAAAGCGTCTGCAACTCCGTGATGCATTTCAATCTTGAGATACCCCAGATTGTTGGGAGCTTTGCAGAAGATCAACCGATGTGGCGCAATTCGATCGTCGGTCCACGCGGGGTGCTCTGCGATGAACGCCTCAGCGGATCTATAAAGCACTTGATCGATCTTTGTCGCGACAGATCTGAGAACCACCTGGCGGAACAGAGTCTCTCCGGATGAGGATGGGACAAAGACCGTTCGCAGAATGGCAGATTGGCGGACGATGCTTTCCCAGGCAGTTTCGAGGCGCTGCAAATCGAATGGCCTGTTGCCAACCTCGTGCAGCTCAAAGGTGGTTCGGATAATGTAATCGTTGGTTCCTTGCGCTTGGCTGACCAAAATGGCCTCCTGCATTGGTGTGCACGCATAGACTGCCTCAATATCGTCGAGATTGATGTCGGGGTACTTTGCTAGAAGTCCCTGCGCAGTATCACAGTCCTCGCTGGCGGAGTCAAAGTCGGGGTCTTCATCTATCGAGACAGTAGTTGGACCCCGCTTGGTCTCCAGTGCATCATGCTGTTTGCTGTTGAAGAGGGACTTGTGCCCCAGCCCGATGCTTGGGATAGTAGTCAGGTTGTCTATGAAGGGCGCCATGACGTTGATTCTTTCCAAGTGTTGACTTGAATGCTAACGATCCGATTGAAGAGTTGCTGCAGACGCCTGAATAGGGAAAGTTCAATATTCGCAATATATATATATATATACCCTAACATCATATTCTGTGGGTTACGCGATATATGCCATTTCTAAATACATCTCCATCATCACCTGCTGTCTTGTTATCTAGTCTACCGCTCGATCTCCTCGATCTCCGTCGATATCAAACGTCCAGGATGATATATGTGGGTCTACAGTAGTCTATAGCTATTGACAGCATTCTACCTGCCATTAGCAGTTTAACATTACAACCACCCATCATACTTCGTGTTTGGTGCATTCATATACACCCATTTTAGTTGTCTCCGATGCAGGTACTCTATACAGTAAATATTCAATCAAGATCCGGCCGGAACCCGGACGGATATCAGATTTTAGACTCGGGAAGACGCTTTGATCCATTGATATCGATGCTGAATTTCACGATACTAAGTCCACTTATGATGACCAATAAGAAGTGAGCATCAATGGCCTCATCGTAAAAGATGGAGAGATAATGAATTAATCTTCCGCGACCAATGCCCCAGCCTAGCCTCTAAGCCTCCTTGGCCCGCTGGTCTACCCACCTTATTTCCGAATTCCGGTCCACTTCGCTTCCCGTAGATCCTTTACGTGCGCTTATCTCCCTCCCGTTTGTTTTTTATCTCACACTCAGCCACCTCCGAGGTGACATCCATTCAGGGCCAACCAAAATAGTCTTGAATACCCCTCCTACACCATAATCTGAAACCTACTCGGCAGGGATTCATTCCTTCTGAATCCGCCGGGGTTGGGGGCGATGGAATATAATAGGTACAGTTTCAATCTATGATTGTTTCTCAATGCAACATGCCTGTAGTAATTCGATTATCACTATATTCCTCGCCCTATTATATTGATATATCTGTGGATGACGCTTTCCGTGTGGCTTTTTCTTACCGAATTTTATTGGTGATGCATTTCGGGCGGGAACCTAGTCTAAATCTACAATCACGTTAGGTTGACTACTATGAATAGGAAAACTTGGACATGCGTATCATTATAATATGTATTGGATGACATGGTCGGATGCATGTAAGTAAGACTTCATTTGGAAATATACTGTATCAAAATATGAGCAATTTGTGGTAGAACAATCACGTGGTGGACCTTTTTACCAAGTTGTGTGATGTTTGCCCTCGAATATACATATGGCTGGTGATCAGCAACCAACACCGGGTACCTTGAATTGGTTGGGAGTACCCAACAATCACCAAACCTCTAAATATCTGATTAGACAATTTAAATATCCAAGTGGGCACTGTCACTAGCAAACGGTTGATCTCGTTTGGCAAATCCAAGGCTTGGGCTAGGGTTCCGATTCGAGTTCGGGGTTGGATTAGGTTGGGTGGGGTGAGCTTTAATGGCGACCTAAACTTCCTATTAATTACGCTACTGTATGTATGTGGTATTCCTAGTGAATTACTAGCTCATACAGATAGATGCGCTCGTATCATCCAGCCATACGCTAGGCTATGCTGTTTTCCACGGGAAACTAAAATGTGCTCATCCACCAAAGAAATGACCAAGTGGAGATTGAACCCTGTGCAAGTAATATGTATATCTATGTACCCCTTCTTGTCGGGCAATAAATCAACTAATTTAAACCCTCCCAGCCCATAAGGTCAAAAACACAATAGCAAAACATACCGACGTGATAGCGAACGGGAGCCCAACCCAAGAGCCAGCTAGTTTGAGACCGAGTTGATATACCGCAGGCCACAGTGGGGCTCCAATGAGACTTCCAAGCGTCTCAATCACCCCCATCAGTGTGTACGTTATCGATCTATGCTCCGGGGGCGTTGAGCTGGTTATAATGGCTCGAATTGACTGAGTATAGCCTCCTCCAAAACCGTATATCACAATACCTGTGTTTAAGACGGTCAGTCCGGGCTGGATTAGGTTTCAAATCGATATGTCGACGACGACAAGAATGAGCGTGGATGACCTACTGATACCAAAGATAGATGGAGATGGCGAGAGAGCCATGCCCGCGCATCCGATAGCAGAGAGCAGAACGCTCCCTCGCGCGATTACAAAGTCCTTGGAGATGCCTTGGGATGCTAAGTGAGACAGAATCAAGCGGTGCAAGGATGGTAGTGAAAGAAGAACAACTAGGTGAGTTGTACTGTCTAGTGAAACGAAGTAGCCAGACTGTGTACATCAGGTGTTAGTGGAAAAGCCCTACCTCCAGAGACGAAACTCGTACCTTGGAGAAAGATAGATTGAAGAGTTTAGACGCATAAATTATGAGTATGCGCATGACGCTGAAGGCTATCGACCGTAACAGATATCCGGAAAAAAGCCAAATGAGACTAGTTTGCTCCGTTAGGAACATACCCGCTGTGCGCATCTTGTGTACTGTTGATGACAGGGCATCGCTGTGTGATGAAGAATCGTCGCTAGACGATTGTTGATCGCGGTTCATATCAGGCAGAGATTGCTCGGGTACAGGAAGCACAAGACAGAGGGAGGCTAAGATCAGACCAAGACCCAGAGCAACGGGCATCCAGATAGATCTGGCGACTGTGGCAGAGCTTGCGATGTACCCAACTACGTTTCCTGTATAAGAGGACGCTTCAAGCAAGAAGAATCGGGACGACCTATGTTAACAGTTAGTATCGATATCATCAGCAAAGTCAATAACTACTTTCCTCAAATGGGTTGGTGATGTATTGGCCACCAGAACAAACAAAAGTGATGCCCCGATACTGGGACCTCCTCCAATCAAGTAGAATACAGACGACAAGTAAACAAGCTCAACCGGCCATGTCTGTCCGAACCAGCCTGCAGGTGCAGTCAGTATATCTGAGATGAGGTTGGAGGGTGAGCAAAGCGTACAGACAATGTCGAACCACAGCTCCGCCAGAAAGATGCCCGTGATGGACAAGAGTAAGACTCTCTTATTACCCCAGTGCTCGGCAAGAGAGCCATATGGAACACCTAGAATGACCCCTAGCAAATCATCAGCTAAACATGGTAAATCATAGACACTTTACTTATACTCACCCGGTAAAAGCAATGAAAGCGTCGCGAGGCCTTTGACCATAGTCAGTGAAGCCTGAACTGGCTCGGCCTTGCAGTCCAGCTCGCTGGCAAGAGCAGCAAACACACCCTGTCTTTGAGCATAATGTTTCTCACAAATGACATCCTGCAGGATACTTGTCGTGGCAGGGACAGCGACAGCAGTTCCTGCATTGAAGAGAAAGATGACCATCACCGCGATGTAGAAGGTTAACACCCCTCTCTGTTGGCCATGATGAGTATCTGTCCGACTGTCTGCCCGCTCTTCATTGCTACTCGCTCGTCCAATCAAAGGACTAGTCTCGGTCTGTTGAGAGGCTGTCATTGTGTAAGTTTTGATGTAGAGACAAGCATTGAGGCACAGAATAGAAAGAGAAACAAAGCCGCCCAGGAACGGGTCAAGTATTTGGCAACTGGCCCTTGCGGGCACTGGACGATCGGATCCTTTTCTTCTCTGACGCTGACGTGTTTCTGGGTCTACTGGGTTTCTCACAGCAGGTTGGTGGAGATTTCACTAACAGTTAATTTAAGACTATTGTTCCCTATAAAACACAATCAGAAACTGCCAGCCTTGCATTTTACACAAGCATCCAGAGCCTTGAACTAGGTTTAGACCATACTAACGTCTATTCAATTCAGAAAGTGGGGCGTGTTTAAAATACATTTAAAAATAGCACAGATAATCCCATGCGCCTGCTTATCATCATTCTCACGCAGATAAGATACACCGCTGGTGATAGCCATGTGGTGTAGCGCCATTAATTAGTGTGGCCTTATTCGAGGGACGGAAGCGCTCGCACCATCATTCTATATCAGGATTAGGCCTTACTATGGCAACGCCAGATTGAATGGCACCTTCCCCCCCACTATTAAAAAGGCCCCGTTCTCCTGACGGCGCTCCCATTTACTTTTGGACCATTTATTATTATAATTCCCGTAACGAAATTCCCATGTAAGGTATTGTTCAATTCTATTTTCTGGGTTTTGATTAGCCGCCTACTCGGGTTTATCTTGCATTCACCTCGGCCCTCGGGGAAGTCTTGTTTTTCCTCGGTATAATAACGTCTGCATAGCTAAAACTTCACTGATGAGGCTATATTAATTGCACCTTGTGTGATTTAATCATTTATTAATTGCTTATATAATTAGAGTATTAACAAGACTCCTGGCGACCGTGACGAAAACGAGAAAAGAAAAGTAAATAAATATCATTGAGATTACTAAGTACCACTTATAGACAAGCTTTTTAGGTGATATTTGTGGCGGCCCGACCACAAATATAGTTAAAAAATAATCTTGGGTAAATTACATGTATGTAACTCGTTTACCTTATCTTTCAAAACATCCCTTTATCACTTACAGGTGCGGGCTGTATCGGGTACAATACATTAGCAGAACGCCCTAAACTGGAAAGTGCTGCTTCCTTTGCAATCAGATCGTTTCCAGGACAAGCACCCAGTGTTACCAATATTGACCGGATATATGTGGCCGTGCTTTCTTTGATTTGATATCTAGATTATAGAATGGGATCGGATCAAGAACAAGCAGTAGGATTGGTTTAAACAGATATTAGTTGGGGGGGGGTTCAAAGCACACGCCACCAGATCATGCTTAATGAGATTGATAGCATTAGATTAAGTTTGGAACGGGTCATATGTTGGATACTATCAAAGGTGTTTTATCCGGTCTTAACACTTAGAGGGGCGCGTATCTAGTATCCGTAATTGTTCTTATTGATAGCAGTTACATATGAAATTGCCAATGCACGGGCCTGGTGAGGAAAACATCCATCTATGTTCCAGATGTGATGAACTGAGACTTGTTGGTTCAGTTGATAGATGTCAGGCAAATCATCGCCCGATCCTGAGACCAGAATTCGTGATGGGATACAATTCTCCTAAAAACCGACCAGGAATCGAATCCAGATATAGGTCCAGGCCCCCGATGGTGATCTACATAGGCAGGAGTTGCGAACAAATGAATATATACATGTATCGTATGTCAGGTATCCACGTGGTTAACGCGTAAGACATGGTTGCCTCTGACAATAGCTCCCAAATGCTGAGAGGGGTCAAGCTGTACGGGGATATGGCCTTCTTACTCATCGCTGTTCTATTAGAGTCGGTAGCTTTGACCATCCCCCGAACATCTGCATGTTTATCATTTCGAAGACTCATTCACGATCAAAACGACAAACTTAAGAAATTACTGTATCGCATTGGATTGCATGGAAGGAGAATGGACAACCAAAGCACACGACAGCGATACCGCAGCAGTTGCACAAACTGCGCAACCGCGAAAGTGAAATGTAGTACCACCCGGCCGGTATGTGAGCGCTGTCAAGAGCGAGATCTCCGATGTTTATATGCTCTGTCCAACCGATACGGGCGACGTTCCGCATTGGCAGCCAGTAGGCCACATGGGCTTGCTTCCGAACCACTGCCTACCCTCCCAGATGAATTTGCCCTCCATCCTGATCTATATGACCAGCTTCTGTGTCAGCACAGTCCCTCTCGATCGGACGATGTATGCGAGTCTTTGGCTAGTGATGCACCGCGCAGTATTCACATGCACCATCCGGAGATATTCTCGGCAGCGCCTTTCACCGACTGGAGTCCGAACGAACTGGGAAGAGTAATAACAACAACAGCAGCAGCAACAGAACATCATGATATCCAAGCACTGATTCAGTCGGAAGAATCTCCACGACTGCCTACCACTCAGCACACGCATAGTTTGTCAAGTGAACCGGAGGACACACCGGACGCCGGTCACAGCTGCATCGCCCAGGCGGCACTGATCCTGGTCGAGGCTCGAACCGAAAACCACAGCATGAGAGATAGGATGCCATCGTTTGGATGTGCAGGGGACACAGGGTTATTGAACAGCACCAGAGCAGTCGAGCTGATCATGGGCGACGTGATTTTCACCAACCGGAGGATCCTGGGCCAGGTGGTGAAGATCCTGAAATGCAAGTGTGTGGCGACGGACTACCAGATTCCCGTGCTAGTATCCCTGATCTGGTTCCATATGATCGAGCAGTATTCCAGAGCCATCGCGGCCCTTGCAGTCACCGCGCCAAGTAGCAGGCATAATTATAATCGGACCATCGGGTCGGTGCAGGTACTGCTGGGAGAGCTGAAAGGGCTACTGCCTTTGATTGAACGACCTTTAACGCGAACAGGCTCTGAAAGTGCGGTGATTGGGGCTTCGCTCTCCGCGATTAAACAGCTGCAGGGGGATCTGATGAACCAATTGCAGCATGTCACCGTTAAAGCCGAGCAGCTTCTTCGCCAGGACGGGGCATTCTAGCTAGCCATCTACATTTCGATCCGTTTGCAAGAATTGGCAGTACGAGCACCGAAATCAACTACGCTTTGTATGGAAAGCATAATCTACTCACATAGTATGAACCGCCTCCAACGTCGAGGCCAGACAGTATTCAGCTCCCAGTTTTGCGTATTCTCTAATCAACATATTTAGAATACCAGTAGCAACATATAGTCAACAGTATGCTCTACAAAATCTAAGCGAGGAAAGAAACTAATTGAAGTACGGAAATGAAGAGTCTCTGCCTTCCTTCCCGGTTTCACAAAAAAAATACACAAAGACAAAAGGAGTACGCCAAACACTAGTTGCAGAGTACACACTATCGGAGAAGTAGATATTTCACAAGTCCTTATCTCAAGTCCTGTCTGGGTCTCGATATACTTGTTCGGGCTCCCCGAGTCTTTACTGTCCCTTTTCCTGCGGCGGATGGGCAAACAGCACCGGAGAGCGAGGTGGAGAAGAAAGGTATCTTCAACATCCATGCAGAAGATCCGGAGTCTTACAGGATATACAAGATCAGCCCACTTCGCTGTCCGGTGTAAGAGCCCTTGATGGTTGGATTGGAATCGCAACACCGGGATCTAGCACTACCGATGATAACAGTCATGACCCAGTGACCGGAAGCATTGCTGCATATAGATGTTGAGACCATTGTATAGTTAAATGAAACCAACACGATGGAGATAGCGCCCCAGGTCTGTGGTTCATACAAATACCCCGTATGAGTGATTATGTAGTTCAATATTATTTATATAGCGTATCTGTCTTGCTGGAATAAAGTACGCGATACAATATACCCCTCCGAACCCTTCGAGCCCTTGCTGTTTGCAGCCATGACAGAAGCACCACCAACTGCCATGGATGATGCCGTGGCAATCGTGGGCATCGCCTGCCGTTTTGCCGGTGCCTCATCTCCAGATCAGTTCTGGGAAATGATCGAACAAGGGAGGAACGGCCATTCACGCATTCCTAAGAGATCGTTCGACGCAGATGCCTGGTATCACCCGTCACGAGAGCGACATGGCGCAGTAAGCTTATATGAATCCGTCCGGTTTGAAAATGAAATTGAGTCTCGATTGTGACGTCTGACCCTGCCAGATATGTACGACGTCTGGGTTTTTCCTCGACGAAGTCTCACACTTTGATGCGCCGTTTTTCTCGATTACTGCGCGCGATGCTGGGGCAATGGATCCTATGCAGCGTCTTGGGCTCGAGGTGGCCTATGAGAGCTTTGAAAACGGTGTGTTGTAGAATTCTCATTGCTGCTGCGTGGATGATGCTAATTTGACCAGCCGGAATACCGATGCACAAGCTGGCAAGAAGTAGAACGGCTGTCTACAGCGCGGTCATGACAGCCGACTATCAGGAGATCGCGGAAGGTGATCTGTATCGCCTAGGGGATCATGCTGCGACAGGAACAAACAAGGCCATCTTATCCAATCGCATCTCGTGGTTCTTTGATCTCACTGGGCCAAGTCTGACCCTGGACACTGCCTGCTCGTCAGGCTTGTATGGATTACATCTAGCATGCGAGGCTATCAAGGCTGGCGAATCTGATCAGGTAAGGTGACACAAGCTGATTGATATACGAGAATCTACTGTATGGCTAATTGTAAAATGCAGGCACTAGTGACAGGCACAAATCTCATTCTTCATCCCAACTTGCTGGCGCAATACTCTGCGATGCGTATGATCGGCCCAGACGGCATCAGTCACTCATTCGACGAATCTGCCAACGGGTATGGCAGAGGTGAGGGAATCGCCGGTGTCGTGGTTAAACGAGTAGCAGACGCTGTCAGAGATGGCGATGTGATCCGTGCTGTCATTCGGGGCACTGGCGTGAACCATGATGGGAAAACGACTAGCATTACAATACCGAGCGAGGATGCACAGGCTGCTCTCATCCATTCAACATATCAGAAAGCCGGCATTCCTCTATCCGAGACATGCTATTTCGAGGCTCACGGCACCGGAACGCCACAGGGTGTACGTTTGAACACTGCCAATCGAGACCAGGACTAATTCTGTATAGGATCCAATTGAAATGAGAGCGATCGCAAAGACAGTCGGTTCGGCCAGACGATCAAAGGGACCGCTATACGTGGGAAGCGTCAAGGCAAATATCGGCCATACAGAAGGCGCTGCTGGGCTCGCTGGTATCATCAAGGCTGTTCACTGTCTTGAAGCTGGCGTGATCCCTGCAGTGACGGGACTGAAAACTGTCAATCCAGACCTTCATCTGGCGGATTGGAATCTGGCACTCCCAACGGCGAACATGGCATGGCCAGAGACAGGGACGCGACGTATGAGCGTCAATTCCTTTGGATTCGGTGGCGCAAACGCACATGCAATTCTGGAGGATGCCCTGCACTTTCTCGAGTCACACGAGTTGATGGGTCGCCATATTACGCTGCGTCTCAATGCTTCAACAGAAGTTTTGGATGAAATCAAGCCAACCCTGCTTGATGGGCCCAGAAAGCGTCACCTATTTGTCGTCTCAGCCCATGACCAAGCTGGTGTCGCCCGGACTACCTCCTCTTATGGAACGTTCCTTGCAAGCAGGCTCCGGGTAGCGCAGGATGAAGCCTCTGCCCTGCAGTCACTGAGTCATATATTAGGCTCCAGAAGGTCCCACCACGACTTCCGAGCGTATGCAATTGCGGACAGCTGGACGGGGCTTGTGGAAGCATTGAATGATGAGGGGAGCCTTCCCCGAGAGCGCGCAACTTCACGCAACAAAGTTGCCTTTGTCTTCACCGGGCAAGGCGCACAGAGACCAGGAATGGCGAAAGAATTACTTTTAGATCCCGTCTTCAATAAAAGCATCCGGCAGAGCCAGAAGGTGCTCCGGTCATGTGGAGCAGAATGGGAGATCAACGACTTACTGACGAATGCCGATGCGAAGACCATTGGAAATCCCCAATACTCACAACCTCTTTGCACGGCGATTCAGATCGCATTAGTTGACCTTCTGTCACACTGGGGTGTCAAGCCTGCCGCTGTAGTCGGCCACTCATCGGGTGAGATAGGTAAGATCCGTCTGAAGCATTTTTCCCGATTGATCTCTCGCTCTGACAACGCACCTCTGTAGCTGCCGCATATGCCGCTGGAGCAATCTCCCATGATGATGCGATGTACGTCGCTTTCTACCGGGGCTTACTATCTACTCTGGTATCTTCAAGATCCGGAGTAGATGGGAGCATGCTCGCAGCAGGACTTTCTGAAGCCGAAGCTGCTGTTTATCTAGCCAACTCTGGCTGTGCAGACGCCGTCACTATCGCGTGTATTAATAGCCCATCCAGCGTGACATTCTCCGGACCAAACACAGCCGTCTCAGAGCTTCACAATCAGCTGGTCAAGGATGGCAAGTTCTCCCGTCTTCTCCGCACTGGCGTTGGCTATCATTCTCCTCAAATGGCTGTAATCAGCCCTGATGTCGAGGAGGCTCTGGCACATCTAGCACCACGGACTGGGTGTCCCCAGGTTCCCATGTACTCTTCTGTTACCGAGCAGCCGGTAGAGACCGACGGTCTCAGTAGAACATATTGGATTGAGAACATGTTGAAGCCCGTGAGATTTTCCGGGGCCTTGAATAACCTCGTCACGTCCACTTCCTCTGCGACATGCGACACTGAGTATAGCGCCATCTTAGAGATCGGACCCTCGAAAACACTTCAAGGCCCGATCAAGCAGATTTTATCGTCGATTGGCTCTCGATTGCTTCAAAGGCTGCCATATCGGTCCGTTCTGATCGCTGGCCAGGATGCCCGCCAGACAACCCTCGATGCGGCGGGATTTCTCTGGGCTACAGGACATTCCATCGACCTCGACAGAGTCAACGGGATTGCGTTGACAGATGCTGTTTCACTGGATATCCTTCCACATCTCCCGTCCTATCCCTGGAACCACCAGCACAGCTTCTGGCACGAGACAGCTAGTAGTCGTGCAGTCAGAATGCGTTCACAACCTCGAACAGATCTTCTGGGGGTATCAGTCGATGGCCAAAATCCGTTCGAACCACGATGGCGCAACATTCTAAGAATTGCCGAGAATCCCTGGCTGGCCGATCATAACGTGGCTGCGGCCTCTCTGTTTCCGGCTGCCGGGTATATTGTGATGGCACTGGAAGCTATTTTGAGTCTCATAGCCGACACTGCCGATGATCTTGAAGGGGTGGAATTCACAAATGTCACATTCGAGAAGGGCCTGGCGCTGCCTGAAGACGGAAGTGCGACGGACATCTCTCTGGCGGTTCGCCCACATGCTTTGTTGGATGGCATGTTTGAATTCAGCGTCTACTCTGACCTGCTTGAGGGTCAGACACGAAGGCTAGTCACCGGCTCTGTTGCTGCTATCCACAGACCGAAAGTGACTAGCAAGATGGAAGAGAACGCACGCAAGGAGCAGTGGGCAGAGCATCAGGCCACTATGCGACAGACCCAGCAGTCGGCAGTCAACTCCATCGATCAACAAGAGTTTTATGCCCATCTTGCCTCGATCGGCCTCAAATATGGCCCCGTCTTCCAGGGCCTGGACAGCATCAACGTCTCCCCAAATCAAAGCACTGCATGTGGAATCCTCACCATTCCAGACACTAGATCCACGATGCCGATGAAGTTCGAATATCCGCATCTCCTACACCCGGCCACTCTGGATGCAGGCTTTCATTTGGCATTTGCCGCGATTCAGGCTCAAGGGAAGATGCGACAGCCAGCAATTCCTGTCTCTGTGGCACGGCTGTTTATCTCGACAGATCTTCCCTCTGGCGCTGGATCTAAATTTGCAGGCACCGCTTCAGTCAGGCGTGTTGGAGGGTCAATCATGGCTAACTTACTATTTACTGATATCAATGCCGATGCCCCTAAAATGATCATTGAATCTTTGACGATGAGTGAGATAGCTGTGGAAGCACCCTCCACTGGTTCCATGACGGCCGCGAGCATCCATAGATCTGCAGATATCGTCTGGAAGGAAGACATCACGTATATGCGACCTCCAATCGGGGCATTCGAGACCCATTCATGGCTTGCTTCATGGCTCGATTGCTTCCTCCACAAACATGCGCATGTGAATTTATTGCTCGCCAGCGCGACACGCACTCCGCTATGGCTCGAGCTGTTCCAAAGAAGCTCCAATCAGCATGGTCAAACCACCATGATTGGCATTGGGCCAGACGGTCGAGTTTCGGAATATCCGGATAATGCCGTGCCTCCGTCAACGATGGAAACAAGTGCCACCTCCAGTGATATGGACCACCACAAGATACAGTCGCGCGGACCCTATGACGTGATAATTCTAGACTCTCCTACATCCGAGCAGACTAACTGGCTGATGCCTTGCATGCAAGATATCCTCAAGGAAGAAGGTCGCCTATTCGTACTCGACAGCGCGGGGGATGCCAATAACCTCCTCGAGGATGACAAATATAAGACCATCCAGAGGTCCATTTCCGATGGCTTTAGCCTCACTATTGCGAGGAAATGCTCAACAGCCTCATCCACGCCTGCTCCAGACACCTGGAAGCGAGATGGTGTCACCATTCTTGAACGTAGTTCTACCGGGCAATCGCGAACCCAGCTCCAACTTCGTGAAACCCTGCGCAGGCTCCTTAATCAGGCAGGTATCGCAGTCCGAGTCGCGTCGTTGGCCGAGGCTGCCTCGTTGCGAAATGCCTCGGTAATCTCACTGCTCGAGTACGGGCAGCCTCTATTTGATGAGCCTCATGAGAGTGATTTAATCTCCTTCCGCGATCTGATATCGATCGCTCGTTACATTCTCTGTGTAACTACAGGTGGGCTCATGGCGCCAGACGAGAAGGGAATACAATATGCTCCCACCACCGGTCTGCTGCGCACGGTACGGGCTGAATATCCCTTGCTCGCACTGCCGCATCTTGATCTGTCTCCGGAGTGTCAAAGGAAGCCACATCAAGCTGCTTTGCACGTAGCCAATGTGTTGCACGCAACCCTCCTCAGTGACCAGAAATCCATCGAGAGCGAGTTTGCAGAAATGGGCGACAAGCTGTTCATTCCTCGCTTACTGGCTGACCCAGCTATGGATTCTGAGATCGCACTCAACTCCAATGGGTCCGCGTCTCTCCAGATGGGCTTTGATGAGTGTGATCAGCCGCTGCAGCTGTGCAGAGGGCCGACTGGATCTTGTCATTGGACACCTGTTGCCGACGGCTTCACGCGCTGGGTGGATGGGAACAACGTACTGGTCAATGCGAAATTCATTACAACCGTCCCATTTCAATTCCATACACCAGGGTCTCTGCAGTTAACGAAACTATCTGAGTTCTGGGCCGTGTCTGAGATATTCGGCACTGTTGACAGGGTCGGTCACTCGGTCACTGAATACCAGCCTGGCGACCTCGTCCTGTTACCCCTTTCTTCAGGTGTTCAGTCTCAGGTCCATACGGACGCCTTGAATATCACCAAAGTTCCGTCTCACCTTGAACACTCTCAGGTAGCATACTGGCTGGGTCTGTTTGGGATCGCGTATCACCTGCTCGAACAGGAAATGTTCCACGCACGACAGCGCCCCATTCAGCTCCAGGAAGAAAAGTTCTCACCAAAACCCACCCGTGTCAATGGGCAGTATTCGCCTCCTAGAAGCCCTCCGACAGAGCCACATTGGGATGAAAAGATTGTGCTGATTGATGTCAGCGATCCATCGCTGCGTCGCGCTCTGGTGAAAATTTCTCAACTGCAGCAACTGGAAGTTTTGGTCATTGTTCCTGTTGGACAGGATCACGACATTGACACGAATGGCCCATGCACGGTAGTGTCCCGAATGAGCGCTTCGATGGCGTGGAAAATACGCAAAGATAGTCCCAGGGGCGGCATTGACCTTATCTTCTCCTCCATGGAAAGCTTGTCTAACGTGCCTCATATGGTGTCGTGTCTGGCATCCAATGGTCGCTTCATCGCGATCAATGTTGATTACAAGCAGGAGAACGCTCTTCGTAGCCTCACGTCTCGACTTGATATCACCTTGGGGTGTATGAACACCTTTGGTATTGAACGAACCATCATACACGACGCACAAAAGACCGTCTTACAGCTGATTGCCGAGAATGAACTTATGCTCCCACCATTGCCACCCTCCTGTGAGACTTCCATAACCAATATGGATTCCGTCGTTCACAAGGCAGCCGGTCACCACAGTCATCGTATGGTCTTTTCTTTCGACCCTTTTTCTGTTATACCAGTTTACCTCTCAACCCCAGCTCCCGCGCAGCTCGACCCAACTGGCATGTATATCATCTCTGGCGGCCTGGGCGCGTTGGGTCTCCAAATGGCCAGCTGGCTTTGCAACGACTACGGTGCGCGTCATATCGTCTTTCTATCGCGTACTGGAGCTATTTCACATGGAGTAGCTGCCTCTCTCGACGCCCTATCTCAAGCAGGCTGCCAATGGGACGTTCTGCGGTGCGACATCACGTCGACAGAAGCTGTCGAGAGCGTTCGATGCCAGGCGGTGCAAAACAACTGGCAAGTTCGCGGCATCATTCAGAGCGCAATGGTTCTCGCGGACTCACCGCTAGAGACCATGACGGCGGAACAGTGGGCCACAGCCACAGCGCCAAAGATTCGCGGCTCCTGGAACCTCCATCACATCCTAGGCAGGAAAGAGCTAGACTTCTTCATTCTTCTTTCATCCGTCTCAGGGATCATCGGTAACAGTGCACAAGCAAACTACAGTGCCGGAAACACCTTTGAGGATGCACTGGCAGCACACCGGCGACGCCTCGGTTTACCAGCCGTCAGCTTGAATCTAGGACTTGTCACCGACGCGCAGTCAGCGAATGCTACTGGTGCTTCGGGGAGTATGGACGACTTTCTGCAGAAGTTCCCACATCTCGATCCTGTTGTGGTCAACATGCAGGAAGTACGCGCCGCACTAGGAGCGGCAATCCGCGGACGAGGATTGAATAACGCGCCGCTATCACACCAGATTGTCGTGGGCATATCGCATGAGATCCGGCGGGACAATGGAGAGCCCCAAAGCCGGTGGGCAATGGACCCTAAATTCGAACACCGACTTGACAGACACTCTGCTATCTCTGCTTCCGAGCATCAGACTCTAGACTACTCTCAAGCGATCTGCGCAGCCCCTTCCACAGAAGATGCAAGATTGGTTATTGAGAACGCGCTTCGGACCAACATCGCGAACGCCGTCTCTACTGAAGCAAGCAATATAGACGTCGAAAAGCCCATAACAGCTTATGGAAGTAAGTGGTGCATTTTCCGAAATCAATCTGAAAGAGATACATTGAGAAACTAACTCGGTGTCCGTTACACAGTTGACTCACTCAAGGCAACAGAGGTACGGAATTGGGCGATGAAGGAGTTCCAAAGCCAGTTGTCCATATTCGACATTTTGAGCTCATCTCCTATGACTCGATTAGCTTTGATGATCTTAACTAAGTCTTCCTTACGAGACTGTGCGGTAGATGCACTTGGGACCTAGATAGTTTGCTCCATGTTTCCTGTAATATGTCTCTATCCAGTTGCTTGCTACGCTCATCCCGTTTCACTATGCGGCCCATTCTCTTCCTTCATTCTAAGTATGCCTAGCTTTTTTACCGGTCTCTATCTTTAGGAATAGGTTCTTTGTAGATTTTCCCGAGATACGGTGTGTATAATCGCTCGTTGGACTGGGACTAAGCAGAAGCTGTTCT
Organism: Aspergillus sp. 'subgen. Cremei'; assembly: GCA_019976455.1. NCBI lineage: Eukaryota > Fungi > Ascomycota > Eurotiomycetes > Eurotiales > Aspergillaceae > Aspergillus > Aspergillus sp. 'subgen. Cremei'. Next base: position 3,266,262 of record JAFBMR010000003.1, read on the forward strand.
TCGACTACTTGGATTTCATTTGATTGAATTTGATACAAAGAAAGCCATGCCAAAGACAGAGATCTAAGATCCAAACAATGTCTCTGGTTTCTTTCATTGACGAAAATTCCAAAAGTGGAAGATCTGGCATGAATGATATCACGAAACGTAGATTGCGTGCTCTATTTATGGCTGTTAAAATTTCACCACAATGCGAAGCTCCTGGAGAGCGACTAGCCGTACATGGCTAGGCTTTTTAGCACTGTCATGGATTTGGATCTTCCTAATTTCTCGTCTGCTTTTTTATCTTCGGTTTCCTTCGTGTCCCGATGGGTAAACTTCAGCATAGCCAGCAGCTTAAGCATATTCATGACTGGTACAACATTCGCTGGCTAGTAGACATGTATAAGCATTGCAGTATAAGCAGTATAAGCAGTATAAGCAGTATAAGCAGTATAAGCAGTATAAGCAAAGCCCAATCAATAATCACGACAATCATGACAGGGTAAGCATTACCCAGCTATAGACTACAAAAAGCACCTGCGAAGTTGGAAAAACGGCCTGGAAGCAACACACAACGAATGAAACAGTTGCCACTATCAAATATTTTTCTCAACAATATTCTTTCCCGCATTCTTGCCAATTTTCCAGTCGACATGCATTTACGTCTGCCTTTTTTCGCGGTGGCACTCACTTTGCCGTTTATCCATGCCGTCAACCTTCAGCTTTACTATGACATCTTCGACGATTCCTGCGACGATACCAGTGCTTATTCTCAATGTACTGATATTTCCGCACATGTCTGTTGCGTGTACAAATCTTCGTTTTACTCCGTAAAGGGAACGAGTCTGGACACGACCGGTGTGCCCGATGTGGTAAGAAACCTCATTATTTGTTGGAAATTATATCATTTTCAGAAGGGAAACAGCTAACACCGCGAGCAGGTCGCCGCCTTCACGGGAAGCACCGGATCCTGCGGTACATCTTGCAACTCTGGTGGAGGAGACTCAACCGAGTGTGTGGATTGCAATGATGATGCCCTTAGCGGCGCGATCTGGTATATTTTCGGGGCGAAGAGGGCTGCTCCCAGGGCTGTCTCGGACACCGTTCATGCTGACCGCAATGGGTTGTATGACACTGCACTTGGTGCCCATCGGCATTTTAATATCAGTGACGGTGTTCCTGGCCACATTGTCACTGAGTTGGACACTGCTCTAAAGAATAATACGAAAATTGAGCACTTGAACCCTGCCGTTCTACCCTACGAGCTTTTGTAGGATTTAGTTGTCTACACGTTTATGAGACGGAAGGGGATCAGGTTGTTGGGGCTCGCTGTGTACAAGAGATATATGTTGAGGCGATTTTACCTCATTGTTATATGCTTTCAGTAGAGCACATTATAGAGCTAGCTAGTAATATATGATATATAGGTAGCTCATTTTTATTTCACCTAGTATTACGCCTAAATGGGAGAGTTAAAGTCATACGGGGTGTTCTATCTAGGAGGGTGTCGTGTTAGCAAGGGGGTGTCGCTGTATAGCGTCCTTTACAAAAGATAACTATTTATCGACTTTTTCTACCAATTTCTACATTCATCAGCTAAACATCTTCACAATATTAAGCCACAGTAGGATGTCACGATGACTTAGCGTGGTATCAATCTCTTTTAAAGTCAACTTGGAGTGTGGTGTTTTTGGCAGTTACCAAACATTATAGGACTCATAGATCATCTTCTAACTCAATTATCCAAGTTGATGTCACTACCATGGCTAGATCTACTGCTACTGCTCCTCTGATTGCCCAAGCCGGGTGAACTATTCAGTATAGGGTCCTGGAATAAAGAATGAAATCTTCTCCTTGGTTGTTTCAATCAATCGAGTGAAGCAGGAATTCGCGGGAAATAATTCGAGATAGACCGCAAGTTCATATAACTCCATCAATTGTTCGATTATTTGCTCCCCCTCATTGTAAAGGCTAGCCTTTTGTTTCTGAAGTATTGAAACGGCTTTTTCATGCATCATCCTGTCGGTTGTCTAATATAACCTGTAAGCTTCCCCAATCGCTGAGTGCCTTGTAATACTCACATGTAAAACATCAAGCTCTCCTAACGTATAAGATGGTGTTTTCGCTCCGTCGTTCGATGACAGCGTTACGACCTGCTCCTCACTATTCGGTGTACTATTCAAGCTCTGGGTAGTTTTAGCAGCTTATCAAAGATGCATAGGAGTGTACTTACGGAGAGTACTGACTCCCATGAAGGAACAGAGATCTGAGTGTCCGTCTGGTACCCTCGCAGTAGACTCATGTCATCCACGGCATCTGGGTCCTTTTCAGGAGCTATGTCGGGAGACAGTTCTGGAAAGTCCATGTTCTCATCCCAGTACATCTGTTCTTTATTTCCCATTTGAATGTGGCTGGGGCTCTCCTTTGGCTGGCATTGCGCTTCGCAGGCAGTCCCGGTTGATCTCTTCGCCTTCTTCCTCTCCCCTAAATTGTAGAGAAAATGAATACAGTGAGAAACGATGATCTGGCACTTGAATGAAATAGTGTGGAGTTGCATACGGAACTTGCGTTGTGCAATGCGGTTTTGAAGTCTCCTGCGTAGAGTTACAGCGCTTGTTCCTTGTCTTGTATAGTCCATGGTTGCTTCTATTGCTGATATCATCTCATCTCTAAGTATCTCTGTATCAAGTTACGAGCGAACTCATGGTATATGAACGGGGTGTTTCTTTTTTTGGCCCCATTTGTTATTACTAACCATGCAATTTACAAACACCTCGATAGGCGGGGTGTTCTCTCGGATACTCATTACAGGCCATCTAGCCATTCTCTATTCGTTCGCAGAAGAGTTTCTATCACACTAACAAAATCAGGTTTCTAAGAAAACAGAGCATATTGGATTATTTGGATCCTTGATGGTTTTCGGTCTCCGGTAGATAACGGATCAATTTGATAGATATCCCATCCCGTCGTTGGAAAAACCGAAAATCAGGCACAGGTGGCCCCGAGCCTGTTAAGGTTGAGGTTTCCCATACAATCTAGCGAGCCGTTGGTTCATTACCAGGTCACTGGCTCTGAAAGACTTTAATCACAGGCCCATGTCCGAATTACTGTCTCGGATTCGGACAAAGGATGATTGTGGGGATTAGAATACAGTAGAATAGTCATTTTACATGTGAAATCAGTGGCGCAGAGGTGCTTTTTTTCTTCTGTCCGATCTATTATTTTATCTGAAGCAACTTGAATTCACTTGGTTCGATTTTCGCAGGTTGTGACTCCACGTTGTAAGGCTACTTGAGCACTTTTCTCGCATTACCTACTGCTATGCAAACTTTCTTACACAAATTTGAAAATAGGTATCACTATACTAGTTATTGTTATTCGCTCATTGTCTAGTAGACATATAGTTTGATACGGTATGAGAACATCGAAGCCCCTACGGCTCTTCTAAAGATAAAGCTATTCAATATCCTTCACCCAGAAGCTTGGGTGGGACCGAATGCAAGAAGCTGCTTCTTCAAGAGTGTCATGCCCTTCGATGATGCTCCCTCGGTCTCATTGTAGATCGCCTCAAAACAAACGTCACCATCTACCCGCATCTTCATCTCAGTCGCGATAGTAATGACAAGAGCCATGACGTCTCGTAAATGAACACCGACGCTCGGTTCTTGAGGCATGGCAGTGGCCCAGTACACCTTCTGGAATGAACCATTCCTCTTCTCCGCCTCTTCAGGTAGAGCGAGATTGAATACCAGGTTGGGGATGGGTGGAGTTGTCAACAGTGCCTCCCTCCAAGCCTTACTGAGGGGCCCTATATTAAGACATTCTTGATTGGAGGCACCGCAGACAACTCCGTTCGGTCTGCGAAGTATTCGTGAATCCGGATTCCGGCAGGCTTCGAGCAAATCGGGGTCAGAGAGGGGCTGTAATAGAACCAGTTCTACCTGTTGCCTTGGGGTGGGTGACTCGGGTGCGTTGCTAAGGCTGGTAAGGTCAATCTTGAGGTCTTGTATATGTTTGGGATCGGTGATACGCTCTGTCTGAATTTCAGACATGATTAAACCTAATGCCCCAGTTGCTAGGCCGGTGTATGACGGCGATAGACAAGAGAAAGATATTTCAGTAGTGAGGCGATGAAAATAGGAGACCAAGAATTGACTGGGGAAGTTATTAAATATAGGAGGGGTACGCACCTAACAGAAATGATGTAATATTACGAGTACCGCTTGGGCCGCTGTGTTGCCTGAGACATGGATGCCAATCTTATAGACTAAACAATATGAATGGGATTTTTATCGGTGATGGGAATGTATTTTTACCTTGCTTTCCTCTGCTGCCTATCAAGTAGTATAAGTCACCTTTCTAGACCCCAAATGATTAATGTGCAAGGCTCAATGGCCAAAATGTAGACCTTCCGCTTTTTAAAGATTGGCTTAATTCCAAGTCGAACGATCCGTGGAACAAAGATCCAGCGATGGTGCGTGTCAAGCTGGGTGGCTTCCTGATGTCAACCATTTGTAAGTTCATATTCATCGCATGAACCGGTAATTGATAGTAATCTCACCGATATATATCTCACCGGGATGGGCGCCGCTGCATTGCCACTCAACACACTTCATCAGATCAATGAGGTACCCAAGTTATAGTTATACCATAGAAGGCAAGACAAGGCAATAAAATATTGAAACTCAAGCAGTATTACATAATTATTGCCCATTCCTTTGTCCGGAGAACTGGATCGGAGTCCGATAAACACTATCCAGCTGTGCTTCTCTGATTGGCTGCCAGGCAGATTTCGGAGACCGAAAAATACCTAATAATAATGGCACATATAGGCTCGACAATCTATTGGATACGGTCGATTGACAGATAGCAACGTTTTGTGAGCCTGGAAAGAAGCTTATCTCTCGGGCTTTTTTGGTTTTTTCTTCTCACCCCCTCTTCTCCCAGTCTGTGCCTCGTAGTGAGAACAGAACAGAGATGGCCTCAATTTCGACGGCTTGTATGGGAACAGCCGATGCTGTGTTTGGCCCCCGGGTCAATGTTGCTTGTCGCGCATTCGACTTCACTGTCTACTTCGAGGATTTGTTCTTCTCCTGTCTTCCATCGGCTTTATTTCTTTTGCTCCTCCCAGCCTCGACACTACTGCTGTGGAAAGAGCCCCATCGCGTGAAACGATCCAAAATGCTGTTTTGTAAGCTAGTAGGCCGCCCGCTTTGTTGGCATGATGCTGCGATTCTGTTGTTATCGTTTTCGGTGGCTAATGATTGACTTAACAACAGACTGTCCTCGTGGCCCTTTTCGTATGCCAGATTGTGTTTCTCTTCTTCCGACGGACAGGAACGCCCATCCTTCGAAATGACGCCGCGTTGGCAGCTGACGTGCTGGGAGCGGTGGCTATTGCGAGCGCCGTCGTGCTTTCGTACATGCATCACTGCTATTCCATCCGGCCATCCACTCTGCTCACGCTTTTTCTTTCCACGCGGTCACTGCTGGGTGTTGCTCAAGTGAGAACTCTATGGCTCATCCCCAGCGCAACAAATGAGGCAATCATCTTTACCATCGCATTCGCCTTCACCCTGCTCGCAGTGGGACTGGAGTCGATCGAGAAAAAGTCCATTCTTACACCTTCCACCCGCAAGCCCGCGACACCAGAGGCTTTTAGTGGATTGTGGAGTCGGACTGCCTTTGGCTGGCTGGCTGGGACCTTTCGCGAGGGATATTCTCGGGTTATCTCAGTCAACGATCTCCCCGAATTGGAGCTCCAGCTGGGAAGCGATGTCGTCGCACAGAAGTTGCACAGGGCTTGGTTACAAGACGGTGAGCAAGAATTCTCTGATAGCTAGTCTTCACCTTCTAATATCTCATCTGTCGAAATATCTAGACGACAAGACTGCCAAGTATGCACTTCTTCGTGCCTGCATGCGTGCCTACAACGGCCCTTTCTTTGCTGCAGTAATACCACGCCTTCTACTTTCGGCCTGCACATTCTGCCAGCCATTCCTGATTGATACTACCGTTAGCTGGGTTGGAACTAGAGGTGCGGACATGGATTCAGGCAAGGCACAGATTGCCGCTTACGCATTAGTCTACGTTGGAATGGCCGTGGGTGACATTGATCGTCTCTACTGTGAGAGTAAAAACTGATTGATACACAGGCATCTACTGCATTGTATGGCTACTACAATTTCCGATTTACTGTGCGCCTCCGCGGTGGTCTTATAGCGATAATTCACCGGCAGACAGTTCACGCCAGGGCAGCCGATTTGGGTGAAATCACCGCCATAACCCTGATGGGCACAGATGTCGAGCGAATTACGACTGGCTTCCGATCAGTGCATGACATATGGGCATCTGTAATCAATATAGCGATTGCAGTTTACCTGCTCGAAAGGCAGGTCGGAGTTGCCTGTCTCGTTCCTGCTCTGATTATTATTGGTATGTACTTCCTGCCGATCACTGTCCATTCCATCACCTCACAGTGTGCCAGTTTTTGTTTGTGCAACATTTAAGCTGTCAGCGGCCAGTAGCACATCGCAAAGGGTATGGGTCGAAAAGGTTGAGGATCGGTTACGCCTGACTTCCTACGTGCTGGAGAATATCAAGGCAGTCAAGATGCTGGGTCTGTCTGAAAAGATGCATTCCATTATCCAGGGACTGCGCCATACCGAGATTATCGCATCCGCTGCCTTTCGCAAGTTGCTCATTGTGCGCATCGTGTTGTGTAAGTCTCATCATACAGGTCCTACGTATATTCTACTGATGCATATACTTTACGCAGCCAACTCGCCCACTGATCTTGCTCCCATGGCGACATTCGCCATGTATGTCATCATCGCTCTAATAAAACACAACAACACGATTCTTGCTGCCAAGGCATTTACGTCTTTATCTCTAATCTCTCTGCTTACAACGGCTGTGTTAACCTTCATTCAGGCAATTCCGGCGGTAATAGAATGTATAGGGTGTTTTGATAGGATCCAAGAGTATTGTAGCAGTGCGCCTTCCGAGCCCAATTTATCCGCAACGGCTAGCGAAGAAGGCAACGATTCATCACTGGCTCTGATGAAGCTACCCAGAGTACAAACACACGGATACATGGTTGAACTTAGTGGTCAGAGCTTTGGGTGGAGCCACGACGCTGGTCCTGTTCTGCAGGATATTCACCTCAAAATCCCACAGGGACTCACTACCATGATCGTCGGACCTGTCGGAAGTGGAAAGTCGACCTTGATAGAGAGTATTCTTGGAGAAACTGTGCTTTTTGGATCTACGGTCGACCGAAACATCACGAATGTTGCCTACTGCTCACAAACTCCTTGGCTTCAGAGCCAGACCATCTGTGAAAACATCCTAGGCGCCAACCCGATGGATAGGGACTGGTATGCGACGGTCATCTCAGCATGCGGGCTGGAGAGGGATCTTGCTCGACTAGCCAGAAGAGACCAGACAGCCGTCGTCAGCAATGGACTTACCCTGAGTGGTGGACAGAAGCAACGAATAGTATGTTGCAACTTCCATCCTTGCCAGGCAACTAACCTTTCCGTTCCCAGGCATTGGCCCGAGCACTATATTCACGTTGCAAATTTCTTCTCCTTGATGATGTTTTTAGTGGAATCGATGCTGCTGCGACAGAGACCATCGCGGGCAATCTGTTCGCGAAGAATGGGCTATTCCAGACGATGCAGACAACTGTTGTGCTTGCAACCCATTCAGGTAAGATCATTCATCGTGCACCACAACAGGACCGCTGACATGGCAATGAAATAGCCCATCTTCTCCAGTATGCAGACAACATCATTGTTCTCGAGAGTGGTCGGATTATGGACAGTGGAAGCTTAGACAAGCTCAGCTCCAGCAACGCCTATATTCAGGATCTGAAGATCGCATCATCATCCTCTATCGAAAGTGGCAGTAGTCATTCCAATGAGACACCTGAAGACACCTCGATTTCCGATCAAAACAATGGGTCTTCCGATTCGGTAGAGTTGGTTGAACGAGAACCAGCGGCCGACTTGAGCCGCCAGCAGGGAGACTTCTCAGTGTATGCTTATTACGCGTCTGCATCGGGGCGCATCGCCGTTCTATTGTCGGTGGTCTTCGTACTGCTGTGGGCATTTTGCCACGAGTTCTCCAGTACGTGCTTTTACATACGTAAATCTGTGTTTCAAACCGCAAATTAACTCTTAAGCCTTGAAGCTGTCTGGCTCGATTGGTGGACTGCGGCAAACGAGACGAATCCCAATTCCAATGTGGGCTTGTATCTCGGCATCTATATCTTTCTGAGCGTAATCAGCGTTATTTTCATGGTTGCAGGATGCTGGTGCGAAGACCTTTGTTCACCGTCATCAGAATCATCGCTGACCATTTTATAGGTACCTTTTCATCAACATGGTGTCACGGTCTGCGCTGCAGCTTCATGAAAGGGTGTTGAATAGCACTATGAGGTGAGCTGTCTGGTTGAACATTTCCTGGACAATTTCTAAATTTCTCACTCTAGAGCACCGTTCCGGTTCTTTCACAATGTCGACGTCGGAAGTATAACGAACCGGTGAGACGAACTCATTATACAAACCTTCCAGTATAGAAGCTAACCCAATCCAAAAATAGATTTAGCCAGGACATGGATCTGATTGACATGGCTTTACCGATTGAGGCCCTCAATTTCCTTGCCGGTGAGCTCTATCTGTTGACTGCTTACATTTGAATATTTCCTGAACCAAGCAGCTATCTGTACCTGTCTTGTGAAGCTAGTCATCCTGGCCGCGTTTGCCAAATACCTGGCTATTGCCATTCCCTTCGCCGGCGCCATTGTGTACGTGACGCAAAAGTTCTACCTGCGGACCTCTCGCCAGCTACGGTTCTTGGATATCGAAGCCAAGGCCCCATTATATACTCACTTTCTTGAATTGGTTAGCGGAGCTGTCACTGTCCGCGCCTTCGGGTGGCACGAGCACTTCGATGCGGCGTGTCTTTCCTTACTCAATACCTCCCAACGCCCGGTATATCTTCTATACTGCATTCAACAGTGTCTGGAATTCGTTATGGATATGCTTGTAGCTGTGTTGGCGGTTATCCTGGTTGCAACGGTCGTGTTTCTGCGGGACAAATTCAACGGTGGTGATGTCGGCGTTGCTCTAGTTATGGTCATGACCTTCAACAGTACCTTGATGGAGCTGATCAAATATTGGACAATGATGGAGACTTCAATCGGCGCAGTGTCTCGCGTCAAGGGATATACTTCCACCACTGAGCTGGAAGAGAGTTCAAGTCTCTTTCCGTCACTGCCAGCGAATTGGCCGTCTGCGGGTGCTATCCAGCTTTCGGGAATTGTGGTGGGACACTCGTGAGTGAATATTGAATGCTGGCATCGACTGTCTACTAATATCTACAGAACATCCTCTCCACCTGTCCTAAAGGGCATCACGATGTCTATCCAAGCCGGTGAGAAAATCGCAATCTGCGGCTCATCCGGAAGCGGCAAGACAACACTAATCCTTGCCCTGCTACGGATGGTGGAACTCCAACATGGCTCTTTGGTTATCGATGGTATCGATCTCTCAGAATACTCCCGGGCTGACGTTCGTACAAGGATGAATGTCATCACCCAGGAGCCGTTTCTGGTGGCTGGGACTGTTCGCTTTAATATAGACCCCTACCAAACCGCATCCGATGCCGAAATCATAACTGCATTGCAGAAGCTACGTCTCTGGGATATATTAAAAGAGAAGGGTGGGCTTGACATGGCCATGAAGCCAAGCTCATGGTCAGCGGGCCACAGGCAACTGCTGTGTCTTGCTCGAGCTATGGTGCGGAAACAGAAATTACTTATTCTCGATGAGGCTACGAGCAGGTATATCCTTCATCTCATCTACTAATCCTGGGATTGAAGATACTGACGATAGTGGAAATATAGTGTCGACCATCAAACAGAGGAGATTATGCAGCAGGTTATCGATGACGAGTTTTCATCTCACACTGTGCTGTCAATCGTGCATCGACTGAGATTTGTTTCCCACTACAGCCGCGTCGCTGTTTTGGATAATGGTGTTTTGGTTGAATTCGACACCGCGGCTAAGCTGCTTTCCAGGAATTCCCGGTTCTCGGAGTTGTATCATGCTGGGGGTGTTTGAGAAGGTGATGATATATGGGAAATGTCGCCATTGGAGATGCTTGCCTGAAGTTCGACGTCATGGAAAGACATATTCAATCATAGGTATTTTGATCAAAGTAATGATGGCATATACGCATTAAGAAGCCGCCTTGGCGCCTGGATGTATATCTCTGTCCATGGTTCAGACAAAAGAATGACAAGTTCACTGAGAAGGTTTCTAAAATCATCAACCCCTGATAGTTTAGGAGAGAATAGTCATCTCCAGCCCAGCAAAATGAGGCTCACAATATTCCCAGGTGATGTGCACGCGGTCATCATATTAAATCTGGGAGGTTCCATTACTTTCCATATATATCTCTATCTTTTCCCCAGCTAAAAGCATGTTTCTAGCTTCGTTGGGCAGAATTACTGTATCTCTCGACGACAAACAAGACATCGGTATGGAGGAGCTAATAGCTCTGCTGAGGCAGAAGTTACCCCTTGATTCAGAAGACATATCCTCTCACTACGACATTCATTTTTAAGAGTATATTGGACTGCCTGTAGGAGACCCCACCGGTCATCCTTTACCGCGCAAAGGTTTCTGAAATCATGGCTTTATCAAGAGACGCAATAGTCAAGAATTTCAGAGTGGCTGTTGAGGAACATGGCAAGAGAATTGAGCCACTACTACTCATTTCAGGTTATGGCGAGTACACCTCCTGCCTTTGGGGTGGATGTTCTGTCTGACAACACCTCGGTTGATTTACCCAAGCTTTTGCGATATGGCCCTTTGCCCACGCTTGATACGTTTACCTCCACTGTAGTACTTTCGGTAGCGTAACTTATATTCTGCTCCAGAATATATCCCTGAATATAAGCAACCGGAACTACGCAAGGACAACTCGTTCTACGGCGGACTGGGATATAAGACTTCAGTGTATATGCTGCGACCTCATAGGGATCATTGGGAAGAGGGCCAGGCATTCACAAAAAATGATCCTAGCATGAATGGAGTGAATTGAGCAAGACTCTATCTAATTACAGAAAAATTCCAAAGTCACAAATCTTTCCAGCTATCTTCTCCCATATCTACCGCGCGAGTCACGCCGTTCGCGGTGGCTGCGGCTGCCATTATATTCCTCCCGCCTGCGAAGGTCTCGCGCCTGGTCTTGGATCGCCGCATCTCTTTCTTGCAACCGTTGCCTGGCTCGCTCTACTTCCAGAACCAAGCGTTCACGTTCAATCTCTGCCTCGCGATCTATAACCTCACTGTATGCACTTCTGCGACCCCGGTAATCGTCCCGCCGGTCTCGAGAACGACCCCTGTAAGGGCTTCGTCGTCGATAGTTCCTGCGCGGCGATCGGCTTCTACGCAGTCGATCACGAGAAATATAGCGTCGCGGAGATTGATAGGGAGAGCGATACCGAGACCGGAATTGCGAGTGACCGTGTCTGGAACGGGGGCGGTTCACACTGGGCCGAGGCGGTGTTCGTCTCCGATGATCTTCACGGGCATCGAGCGCGGGCAGGTTCTCGTCAATCTCCATCATGCTATCAAGAGGATGAACGGGCTCGTTCAGTTGCTGCGGAGCCGTAGACTGTGCTGGGCGAGATTGGTGTGTTCTTCTGCCATCTCCGGGGGCTTGCTGGTCGGTCACGGTTTCTGGGCCATTCCACGAAATGGTGTGCCTTTTAGATTGGACATCTCTGAGAAGCTCGATTAGGAATTTGTTCCTCTTGTGAGACTGCATTTGTGTGATAGTGCTGTTGCTCCACACGGTCAGGTTTCCGATGATTATCATGACCTTTTGCCCTCGACTCAGCGCAACATTCATGCGCCCCGTATCCGCGACGAAGCCCGTACTCAACGGCGACCCTTCCGAAGGCTTGGTCAGTGAGTAGATTACAACGGGTGCTTCTTGTCCCAACGCGGTATCGACAGTGAGATTGTCTCTGTATCCAAACCCTTGTTCACCGAGCTTCTTCTGGATGAGTTGACGTTGGTCCCTATATGGGCTGATAATCATCACATCCTCTGGGTGAATCCCGTTCCCGTCACCGTCCTGAAAACGGTACAGCTCCCACAAAAGCTCCTTGATCACATCCACCTGTGCAGAGTTGGACCAGGACCGACTGTTACCCACCTGCTTCGCGCTGCCAGTGGTGTTGATAAAGAGCCGTCGGACGCCGTTGACTCCGGCCTGTCGAAACCAAAAGCGAGACTGCGTGAAACTGTCCCATGCACTTCCGACTCTTTCAAGCTCCGCATTTTGAGCGTTAGGCACAAGGCAGCCCTTGTATGTGATTCGATTGTAGAGCTCAAGGATCTGGGGATGGTTACGGTAGTTAACCGTAAGTCTGCTGGACGGATACCCGGCGTCATGAAGCCTTTCCATGAGAGAGCGCTTCAGGTAAACGGAGCCCTCATTACTACCATGATCGGAGGTAACCGTGGGGGAAAGCTGATCGGGGTCGCCGAGTAGCGTCACTGCTTTCAGCGACTTCATGGTCATGGCAATCATATGATCGCCTTCCATGCACTGTCCGGACTCGTCGCATACCAGCACGTCAGGGCGAAATTCTGATGACCGGAGGATTTCCTGAGAGGAATTGCTCAGGGTTGTGGCGACGATCTTAGTCTGCCCGAGGACCTTTCTGACGACGTGCTCGTAAGCCAAACTCAGAGTCCTTGCCTCATTCTGACTGAGTTCACGCTGTTGGTCAACGCGAACCAGACGAATGAATTCGCCGCAATCCTTATCTGCCTGTCTGTTGTCACAGGCATATTTCTGAGCGAGTGCGTGAATCTGACACGCTTCTAACTCGGCTCCATAACCAGCCAGGTCTCCTCTTGCCTTTCTTGCCTGCAGTTCGCTGGCGCTGTCCTCCCTGACCACTGACATCTGATATGACAGCGTCCGGAATCTGGCGAGTTGGCCACACCAACGGCGTAGTTTTTCGTCACTTTCCAGAGCCTTGAACACTGCGTACGTAAGGTTATCAACGGCCTTGTTCGACCCAGCGGCTATGAGGACCCTAATATCCAAGGCGGCGAGAGTCAAGATGATGGCCAAAGCCGTTTTGGTTTTGCCGGTACCAGGAGGGCCTACGATAAGGTGGATGCCGCCATTTACCGACGTGGTTGATCTCTCCCAGGCGCTGCGTTGAGCCTCGTCAAGAGGCAATCTATCCATGATGTATGTGATTCGCTCTTCTTGTAGCTGTCGGTGGAGAGTAGACATTTCGCAGACATTCAACATGAAGAAGTGTTCACTACTTTCATGGATTTCCGTGCCATGAGCAAGTACAGTTCTCATCAAGGAGAATCCTTGCTTTCCACGGTCTCCACACACAACCGGCTTACTAGCATCGTCGAGGGCGTCGATCTGAGCTTGTATTGCTGTCAGACTCGGTTTGATCGAGATGACAACCGGAAGGGTTTTGCCGTCGTGGCTTGGGTCGAAGAAGTCTCTGGTCACCACGACAAAGTCCAGCGATGTCTCCATGTCAGTGATGTGACCAACATGTGCGAGGCTAATATCACCGGATGGCGTTTCTCTTCTGCCAAGTACACAAAACTCCACACGCACGAGCTCGTCCATCTGAGGCACACTTGGACTTTCGAATTGACTATCGGGCAGAATTTCGATATGCAAGTACCAATGTTTCTTGTCTCCGGACCGAACAAACTTTGCATTGTGATGGCGCTTTTTGTTAAAGAGATCAAGAATAATGTTTTCCTGGTAATCCCTCTCGACCTTGGTGGCTTCCAGCAATCTCCATCTTCGGTCGTGATCGTCCAGGAAGAATGGGTCCCTTGGCTGCCACGGGCAGTAATTAAAGTACTGTAGGTCCTCGGCACTTTTCCACAGCCAGGGCAGTCCCTTTCGTCGCCGATCTTTCCTTGTAGAGCTCGTGGCATAATAGTACCAGAAAGCGCGAGGGTTGCCATGAAAAGAATTTTTGTGTACGAGATTAACTAATTCTCGCAATCGGTCCAATGTAGGTCGTACTGTAGTAAATCTCGGCAGGTAATTGAACCAGATGGTGACCTCAGTTGTCGTCAGCCTTTGCCGGCAGGCCAATTGGTCCCTAGGGACGTTCCAAAAAGCACCCGCGACAATTGGTTCCTGGAAAGGCCGGAGCTTGATGAAGTAAACTTTATCCCAGGCGTCGAAGACTTTGGGGGTTCGAGCCCTTTGATGTCGAATAAAGCTTTCGGATGCTTCATCACCCTCGATTCCCATTTCAATGTCACATCGTTCGGCCGTGAAGACAATCTGGCCATTTTCTTTCTTGTCCAGTGTGATACTAACACGGGGCTGTTGAGAATCCAGGAAGACTTTGGCTTTAGCCGACGTGTGGATGTCGCCGAAGGTGATCTGGCAGGCTCTCCATTTTGAGCATTTGGCGTTTAAAGAAGTCGGATAATCCGTTCCTTGGGGGCAGTCGAACCACGAAGGCCAGGTCAGGCTTCTCTCGGTCATTTTCCTTCGATCCTATCCGAAAAAGAAAATATGGCTAGCTTGTCTTCCTTTTTGAACAAACAGGATTCTTACCAAGTTCTGGGATTTATACCCTTTCTAAAGGAGATGGCTTGTTTTGCGGAATCTACTGCAACAAGAATCAGTATGGATAAACAGAAATTTCCATGCGGACTAATCACTTACCACTCGACGAAGATTCAGAGGCTTACCCTCGAAGAGAGCAAGTAATAAACAAAGTGCCAGATAATGGCAACGTACACTCGTGGAGAGTACGTGATGCAGGAACTGCCGGTCAATCAAAAACCTATCCTCGTGGAGAACAGGTGATAGAAAGAAGTTCTCTTGGAGAACGAGTAATACACGAAAGGTATAAACAGGTCCTCTTGGAGAACCAGTAATGCACAAAGTGCCAGATGAATGGAAACAGGATCTCTTGGAGATCCTATGATGCACAGAGTGCAAAGGGGTAAAAGGGTGGAAACAGGTTCTCTTAGAGAACCAAGCTTGAACATCATCAACAATTATGAGCAAAGATCTTCACGGCGAGGGAATCACTGACTATTTGATCCGAAGATCCAGATAAGAGACAAATCTCATAAGAGCCGTCAGTAGAGATTGGGGATAAAGGAAGCTATCCGGCGACACCAGGAGGTGTTAGGAGTCATTTCAACGGTTGGTTGATAGGTTCAATATAAAAAACGTACCAGTTCTTCTACCTAGACAGCGATGGGGGCGGGAATGACAGAAAGCTGTGACGCCTACCTTACAGCTTCGAAGAGAGATAAGTGCGAAGGAGACGAGAGAGAGAGAGAGAAAATCTGTTGTGGGAGACAAATTCACCTCTCTTACCCTTTTGGGAAGTCACGCGCAGAACCCGTGACACAATGACTGCCAAGCCCTCGACTAGCTGTTTTGCCCTCTGGGAATATCTTCAGCTTGACCAGCAGTACTGTGTTCCTTTTCGTCAGACTCGGCCTCCTCATCCTCTGAGATGGTCTGCAGCCCAGCCATCCTTGTATCTCCATTCGTGATTGGAATATTCCACCGAAGAAGACAATCCATTCTGCCAACGTACTGCGGACCATCGAAATCCTGACATTTAGATAACTGGACCTTCAGTATCCCATGCTCAATATAGCCATACAGCACTCTTGCTCGAGCTGGACGCATCAAACAGATAATTAGGGTCTATGCGCCAGTCAGTAAGTCTAGTAATGGATTGTGGAGGAAAACTAACCGGAAATATGATGTGAAGTCTAAGTTTCTTGAGCTCTCTCCGCTGTTCCTTTGTCGGTTTCTTTGAAATTTGTACCTTGACTTGTTCCAGCTGATAACGCATCCCCGCCAGCATCCAGGTCACCAAAGCAATCCATTCCGTGCTCGATGGGCGGCTCTCATCTATATCT
The DNA here is from genome assembly GCA_019976455.1 of Aspergillus sp. 'subgen. Cremei'. NCBI lineage: Eukaryota > Fungi > Ascomycota > Eurotiomycetes > Eurotiales > Aspergillaceae > Aspergillus > Aspergillus sp. 'subgen. Cremei'. The sequence goes on from JAFBMR010000003.1 coordinate 3,282,230, forward strand.
GCCTTTACCAACACGTCGACGATACGGTGCGACTGGCTTGATCGTCTGGTTTGCTTTTGGCCATATATTTCGGTAAAGCTGTAGCTGCCGCAGCCTACGATTTGTCCGGTCTCCCTTTTGTCTTCCCTAGTTAGATTTCAGTTAGCTATCTTCGACATTCATAGTACTTTTCGCAAAGACATACGGGATGGGGGATTCCCAGCGCTGGTCAAACCCAGGTTGTTGCTGTTTTTGGAGTGCGCCATAATATCCCCCGAGTGAATAGTTCAAAAATTCGGGCCAGTCATGGTTGCCGAAGATCCGTCTTGTGTTGCTTCTATTAAAAGAGTGGAACGAATCTTGCTCTGGATCTATTCCGCTCTTGGAGACGCTGATGGCCTCATCCTGGGTGGGCATGAAATAGGGAAAAGACGAAGGAGAGGTCTCGCCAGTGTCGAAATCAAGCTCGGATACTTCGATCCCCAGTCGCTGAAGCTCTTCGTCTGTCAGGGTGTATTGAGTCCTCTGCACATCATCCTTCATATTCTTCGTTTGCCTTTTCAGGTACCCCCAAATCTCCCACAGCTTTTCCTTGGCCTCGGTGTACTCTCTAGCCCATGATCGTTGTTTTGACTCGGTACGTGGCATTTTGAAGGTAGTGGACGAGAGTGTCGTATTGCGATGTGGTATAAAAACCGAAGGGAATCAGTCTGAGCCTTGGCAGCCTACTGGGCGAATCACGTCGACATACGTCAGGGTTATCGCTGACACGAGTCATCAGCTCCCTCGCGTCACAGATTGCGTGGACTGGCCGGCCTTCAATTAAACTAGTCCAGGCGTTATATTACCAGAGGTCCTCAATATGTGATCCCGATTACGCGAAATTTCCAGGCCACGAAAAGTTGGTGGCGAACTACCTAAGCTCCAGGTGCAAGGCACACTGCGCAGACTAGACCTAACCGGGTTGACGCAATGACTCCAGCTTCTTGTCGTTCGACCAGCTACTCTGTAAATCGTGATGAGTTACAGGCTACAGTATCTATTCCCTAAGACGTGGTCTGCTCGGGTATTCTTTTTTTCCAACGTATTCAGATGGGATTTTTCTAGTTCCATCTTTTATTTCGACAGGCCGGAGTCGACGGTGTCCGACGGCTATTCATCAACACCACTGGCATCGCGAACCAGGTGGGCAACAGTTGGTCCTGGTTCAACCCCACTCCGGTGGATGTTATCAAAGGCTTTTGGCCGAGTTGTATCGCTTTCAGGACGGTGACGGGAACGAGATTCGCCCGGAGGATGTCATGATTATCAGTCCATACAAGGGCCTGTTTGAACAGGGATACGAAGGCAAGATGGAAGTCCCAGCTGGCGCAACCGCACATTATCTTGCGGCGATGCACTGAATAAATGTGGCAGGCCTTCGTCTGTAACTGCGTTTCTCCTTGGAAATTTCGGGATTCTCTTGGCCGCAGCGATTTTCGGTGTCACATCACTACTTCGAATTCCGGGCTACTCCTGGAGTGGCAGGCCAGCATGGCTGGCTAGAAGTGTCTCAAAGACAAAATTGATCGAAAACAGCGAATATTTCAAAGCGATGCTCTATCCATTCCTGAGATGGAATGATCAGCGCCAAACCAACGTCGACTGATCCATTACCTCCGCACATGGCCACAACCAGGGCTCCATTTACCTCGACCAAGAAAAGAATATTTTCAACTACATTAAGGAACTGCAGCACATCAGTGTTGGCTCTTGCGGTATATATTCGAAGAGCCATCATTGACGATACAGCATTGCTTTCGTTTTCGCTACTCCCACGAGCGACGCAGTATTATGAAGGGGATTCCAGGGCCACACACAAAGAGCCAACCTGGTATTTCAGCTTCATGGGATGAAGGGAAAGCGAGACTGGCAGAAAATGGCAAATGAACATCGGCTGCAGTACTTCGGCTCAGAGGGGACGAAGACGATGATTATTGGATTGCCGTCCCTTTGCTTGGTATGAAGGCTGTTCGTGGAAGGGAAACATTTTGTTTTGTAGTTAATTTAAGATTGTTCGTAGCATCTCGAGAGGAAAGCTGGTATGTCTTGCAGACTTCATCCTGATCGCCATCGATGGCGATCAGGTGAGAAATATTCGAAACATGCTGTCACTATCTTTAAACCATCGTTTCGAAATGGGCATCTTTTCCATCAACCATTGTCATCATATGATCTGCCTCTCCTTCAAGAACGTCGCTCTATTAAGCTAAAGTACAATCGCTCCGCGTATCTCTCCCCGAGTACCTTTTGTCAACTTCCGCTTTTCCCATTCGGTTTGCGGCTGGTGCTCATCAAGCGCACAAAGCACGTCAGGCACAACACGACAACCCCACCGCGTTATTCCAATCGCTGTCAAATCCGATATCTGAATCGTCTAATATTAATATGTCTAATGGGCATTTTATTATTTACCATGGTGAGGAATTTGAAGCTATAATGTCGACACCGAGAGGTTGTCTGTCCGTGTTACACAACATATATCTCATCTATAAATATGTCGTCTTCACCGACAAAATCAACAACAACTATTTTTCCTTCATCAATTGAATATGCCCCCCGCTATCGTCGAATTGCCATCATCGGAACCGGGCCATCTGGTCTGTCGGCTGTCAAAGCTCTTCAAGAGGAAAATATTTTCGACACAATCCGCATTTTTGAACGGCGCGATCGCGTCGGCGGGACTTGGCTTTATGATCCTGTCGCTGGTCCATTTAAACCACCTGGACAGAAGGAAAAGCGAAATACAATTCCAGCAAAGCTGCCTCAGTTTACTCCCAGCGCCTGGGAAGACACGACAACGGGAATCTACGATACATTAGACAGTAATGTCGGCGCCAAAGCAATGGCGTTTACTCATACACCGTTTCCAGAGGTGAACTCGGCTCAATCGGTCGAGAAACTCGGACGGGCAAATCCAACGCGTCCTTATCGTCTTGTCGCTGGGTATCTTGAGGATTTGTTCAAGGATTACTTGCATCTGGTCTCTTTCAACACAACGGTGGAAAAGGTCGAGAAGGAGGGAGACGAATGGATTGTCACTCTTCGTCGATCTGGACAGCTGCATCATGGCGAGCCCAAAGACTACTGGTGGCAAGAGACCTTTGATGCTGTTATCGTTGCCTCGGGGCATTATAGTGTTCCGTTAATTCCGTCTGTCTCTGGATTGGATGAGGCCGTCAAAACCTTCCCCGACAGATTCGAACACTCGAAAGCATATCGCGACCAAAATGTGTATGTTGACAAAAAGGTCGTCGTGGTAGGAGGTAGTATCTCAGCAGCAGATACTGTCGTTGATCTCCACGCCATCGTCAAGGGACCGTTGTACGTCTCTCAGAGAGGAAAAAACGAAGCTCTTCAGAATGCATGGGATCTACCCAATGTGGAAATAAAGCCCACCATCCAACACATCTCTGCCGACAAAACCGGAGTCACGGTGAAGTTCTCCGATAACACCCAAGTCACAAACATCGACAAAATCATCTACGCAACAGGCTACAAACTCTCCTATCCCTTTCTCTCCCCAGACCCTGTCACACCCAACAACCGCGTCGCCGGCTTCTACCAGCACGTCTTCAAAATCGGCGACCCATCCCTCACACTCGTCGGCCAGGTCCGAGCAGCAATCAGCTTCCGCGTCTACGAGTACCAAGCAGTCGCTGTGGCACGGTACTTTGCCGGTCGAAATGCCAAGGAACTACCCAGTCCGTCCGAGCAAGATCGCTGGGAAGTCGATCGACTACATTACAAAGGTCCTTCTGCTATCTTCCACGAGATTAAACCCGATTTCAACGACTACTTTAGCTTCCTGCGTGACCTGGCTGGGCCACCGGCTCCAGGAACGAACGGGTATGAGTTGCCGCCGTGGGAGGATAAATGGGCGGCACAGGGCTTGGAAATTCTCCAGTTGAAAGATAAATATTGGAAGGGATTAATCAAGGCTAAGCTTTGAGTTGTTTGTTTAGCGATGCTATGTATTTATGCGTACAATATGGGTCGTGCTTTACCAACTCGCTGCATGTTATTTGCTCGTATTATGAAGTACATATAGATATTTAATAGCAAAAGAAGCCTGTGTGGGACAGTACACAATCTCCATTCCAGACCTGTCTTTCGTGCGCCGGGACAGACATTCTTCAGAGCGGGAAATCCAAAGCCGATGCAATCTTGCCACTTTGTAGTATTTCATCCATCTCAGCAATCACCGACCGAGCAGACGTAGCCGGGCCATCGAGGTAGTCAACTAACTAGGCGCAGTTTTATAAACTCTCCCATAGCAATCCCACCGCCATGCAACCCACCAGAACTCTATTGCTTTCGTCGCCGGGCAAAGAAAAAATAAACACCACAGCGATAATCAATAACCCACCAAGAGCAACACCAACACCGATACCGGCCCCTGCTCCAGACGAGAGCCCGGAGCTAGATGTATCATTTGTAGATGTTTGTGAGGGCAAAGTGGCCGGTACACTCGTAAGGGGTTTCGAGAAATCCGTCGATTGCTAACAAATCGCGATAGAGGGGAGGTGGAAGCATGCGTTCATCATCCATGGATCAGCTCCCCATGATCCACGGGACCAGAAAAAACTAAGCTCATACAGGAAAGCAGTCAAGTGACAAAGGCTTTCGTCATCAATTGCTATTTTGGAGATTGTCTAACAATCAGCGCACACCACCAAGGGAATCCAAATGTACATACTGCACCGCCTCGATCGCTTTTTGGATATCTGTGCTGCGATTGCTGCTGTTGCTTGCTCGTCGGTCGGGGTGGTCATTCTGCGCAGTGCCGAAGCTGCCCAGGAGGACGTTGAGTTCTGCTGGACGATGTTAGTCAGTAAATCAATTAGACTGTTTGAGGGTATATACCCTGATGATGGTCCAGTTGAGACTGAGCACTCTGGCGTCGGGCTTTCCGGCCGGCAACGTCGTCCCTGTCAAGTCGCCACTTGTGAATAAGATCCATTGTGTAGATGATAGAATTGGAGTATAGTAGGCATTAAATATAAAACCAGCGCTTTTTATATAACTCCTCAGGTCCAGATCAATTCATCATATGACCACTGGTGATAGTGTTTGTTACAAGGTTCTAGATGCGGTCGTGATCTCATGATAATGTCTCGTGGCCACTGTGGCTGTGTGAGAGATTTGATTGGAAATTTACGCCACTGAAAAACAACGTTCTTTGATTTCCAAGACATTCCGTCATCCGATTCGAAATCGAAGTGGCTGACGGAGGTATTTGTTGGTGTATTCTGTCAGTGTTCAGAAACGCCTCGTATATTTAGCTGAAGCTTCTCCGCATTGGTAGCCCACTCTGCGGATGTTGATGGCATTGTCAGGTATTGATGCTACAAACTATATTATTATAATAGTATATCAGTCACTATTCCTATCTAGATTATTACATTAATATACTTTAAATTCCTCACTATAGATTACTTTCTAGCCAGACCCCCTAGTTCACACGAGAACATACAGTTGTATTATAGCCAACTGTAGTTCCTTGTATACAAGGAAAAGCCAAAGTTTGATGGGTCACTAGGCAGCCATAGTAGCAGAAAATGCAATATAAACCGTTCTGAAACTTTTCACCTCTGCGGGCTCCTGTGGTCAGCTCAAGACCTATTGGCTTTTTCCAATTTGGAAGTACCATTCTTCCTGGTCCACATCTCTTCTTTTTATTTATTTATTTATTTATTTATTTTTAAATTCTTTGGTCTCGAGTTCGATTCTCGTTGACCTCGTTTATTACTCTCACACTACCTTGTATTATCCATTTTCCTATTTCTTGAGTCTCTCAAGACCTGGTCAATTGAGGGATCATAGATGGATTGATGAGGTTTAGCTATATAGCATGAAGTTTTATCTGCCACTGTCTTATGACCTTCTTACAGTTGATATGACAAGATGAGATATGGAAGAACATACAATGATATTCTATAACAATTTGATAAGCTCCTCCTTCTGTCCACTGACAAGCATCTCCAATGCCTTGGCCCTACATTCGCCACAATCTGTGTACTCCTTCAGATGACCCCCCACCCAACACGTATCTTTCTTTTCACCCGGATGGTTGACCCTATCCCTCCAACAAACCAGGTAATTATCTGTCCGCAACTCCAAGCTCCCAACTCTCGTCGCCCCGTTGTCACCTTCCAGGACGATGAGGGCGACCGCCCAGGATGTATTCTCGTGGTAGTTATACCCCTGGCCAGGGTCCAACTGGCGGAGAATAATCCCTTTCAACAACAGAGAATCTTTTGTTTGGAGGGTTGATGCAAGGCTGTCATCGACCAGATTGATCTCGATCAGAACGTCGCAGTCTGTACCATTGAATACAGCACAGCATGGCATAGACGACTTTCGACAGACAGTCAGTGGAACTGTTGGTGCCTGCACGTATAGCTCCGCCGGCAAGGATTTAAAATCCTCATAAACATCCCAATTCCTCATGTGACACATGGCCTCCCAGTCCACCAAGCCCTGGTCCATTTCCACAAACAGCTTCACCTTAGTCAAACTCTTGCCAGTAAGCCCAATATGAGTCAGTGAATGACCAGGCCCCTCATAAACAGCCATCCAGCCCGTCCACGACCAGCTAGGAAACTCCTCTCTGCGCAGTCCAGTCCCCCTCGTCTTCCAGAATAAATTCACCAGAAAGGCTTCCGTCAGCGACCAGCTTCGACTGAGATCCCGACCCATCGCTTTGCGATGGCTGATTAATGGCCCGAGAATTGGAATTCCAAAGTAGTGATTCATCGGGTACGGTCCGTTTTCGCAACGCTTCAATAGCCCTAATACCCCGTTCAGCGCGTCAGATTGGTATGTCAACTTGCGAGACGTGTATTGTCCCAGAAGATGATGGATGGCGCCTTCGTTCTTCCACACGTTGTCGTACATGTTTAGCAACACAGAATCGCCCCCTCCTAGACCCCCATAAGGGAACATCTCGCACGACGTCTTCCACCCGCGTTCCATATTCGCCCACTCTTTATTCGAGCGCTGGAAGAAAACCTGTTCGTCGGTGAATGCGATCCAGTTCCACGAGAAGACGCCCTCCTGGTGCGTCCAGGCGCGAGTCATCCATGCGCTTTCGCGAACTAATTTTCGCGGGTCGCTCATACTCGACCAGAGCGTGTACTCGCCGATCTGGATACGAGGTTGCTTGATGCGAGGTGAGCTGACGCCCGGTAAGCCGTAGTCTGCGTGTGAACCAGCTGCCCCAATGATGGTTATCAGTGCGTGTCGGTATATGTCTGCCATCTGATCGAGCTGGGCTTTAAACTCAGCCTTGTTGCTCTGGTCTAGACAGTACCTGTCTACCCAGAGGTATTGCAGGCCGAGCTCCCTCACCACGGTAATAGCGTCTTCGACGGTACGTGGAAGGTGAATAGGGAGAGACTTGCCCTTAGCATCTTCTGCTGCTGCAGGACCCCAGACGTAGCTGAGAGCGACATAATCGCAAGGCCCACGCACTGGGACAATTTCCCGCTTGTGACAGTCAATCACCGAGACAGGGAGAACGTCCATCTCTTCTCTTGGGATTTTCTGAATCAATTCGCACCATTTTCTCAGCGGTGCGTAGCTGATCCTTTCATGGTCGATGAGAACTGGCATCTCTGGCGCCTTGCTATAGTTCACAAATGGTAGCTCGCTCAGCGTTGGTTCACCATGTGTCTGAACCAAGAGAGTCGTTCTGGCAGCCAGGGCTGGTGCAATCCCCGGCGTGTTTTGTATAGAATAGTTTCTGGTACTTTGCCGAGCACGGTATATTAATATCCTCGTGCAGGTATCCCGTTCTTCAGAGGGGATCATATCCAGGAAGAAGTTGCACAGAGGACATGTCGGGTCTGTACGATCAAGGACGAGGCTTGGGGATGGCTCAACGAGCCCATGGGTGGTTACTTCTCCAAAGAGATCGTCCAGAATTATGCTGTGACATTTGGGGCATAGATTTTGCAGCTCGTCTGGCATTGTGATGTTGTTGTCGATTCCTGATTATGGGCGCTTAACATGAGGTTGAATGTCTCAGCACAACAATCACATGATTTGTTTATGTAAAAAATAGAACCTATCATAATCATTTCAATGTCAAGGGTGAAATGGTGGCTTCTGATTGGTGAGATCAGAATGGATGACAGATGATACGAGGTTTGGCAATTCCCTCTCAATGCTGACATTTTGTAAATAAATATGAACTTCCGTGCCTGTCTGTTATAATTTTATATTATGAATCCTAGTATTTAATCAGATTAAATTTATTAGATATCAACAGCTAAGCCTTATAGAGCCATTGACGTTGTCATTCGGGCCCGCCCATATACCGCTTCCCCTTGCCGTGGGCGATATCCCCCTCTTGATTACTCAGGAAACTCAATAAACCTGACTACACATTTGCCAAGGCATACTGGGGCGACCTGTAAAAGATGCATTTGGGCGAAGTTGAGCCGTTGAATATTGAAGGAGGGAGAGAGAAAGAAGAGCGATGGAAATAGGGCTGATACGACAAAGCCCTACTTGCGTGCCCTAATTTCTCCTTTGGGAATGGCTCTGGGAGGGGCCTTATCTTCGTTTTTACCAACTCGAAGTATGGATTTTTAATTTATTCTGCCTTTTCTATGGCTATTTGAGGTATTATTCAATATAATCATGATTCTGCCTCAAGACTTTGATCTGAAAGGGACGGAAATGATAGCCTTTATGATGCCATCATGTCTGTTAACACAATGTCATAAGCTCAATAGTGATATAAATACCGAAGAGGACGCCTTTCTCTCATTCAATAATCTTATTCTCACTCATCTTCCTACTCTTCAGCCGCTTTCCCCATCTACTTTCCAAATCCAAAATGATGTTCTTCGCAGGTAATCCATGGGTTGAGTAGCCCTGTACCGCATCAACGCACTTCCAGTTGATTTCGTAGAATTTAACCACGTTTTCTTTTTCTTCCATGCGATTGGATGTCCTAGAGGGTCGGGTCCTTTTCTACGACATGTCATGATCTTCGTCTTCGTCAGGCGCACCGTCGATGCGAGTTGGGAGAAGGAATCGCTGAGGACAGCCAGGTCCGAGACCGACTGAGCGGATATAATTTGCACTCTCGTGTAGATCAGGCTGCTCTGTTATTTTCGAGAAAATCTGGAACGACGGGGTGATATGAATCTGATGCAACTGGCCTATAGATCTAATAAAGATAGTTAGTAGTTCCATGCTGTTTATCCGGTATTAATATTATTTCGTAGACTTATATGATAGCAGGCTTGATACGTATTAATTGCTAAGAAATAAGAAAATGTAACCTTGTTGGTTCCACAGCACAGTTGCATCACCATGCATTCTGTATGAATCAGATAGGAGTGGAAACAAACTTGGAGATATACCCTGACTGACTCAATCATCCAACTAGAGCATTATCCTCAAACTTCTTATAAAGTCTGGCTCTCCGCCAAACCACTTGCGTAGCCCTTCATCCACGGATGCCCACGGGGGTGTGTCGACCACTCCGTACTTTCAGCAAGGCATATCCCATATCAACACTGATAGGGTGAGGGATGTTAGGGGATTGAAGTAGTTGGATGATGTTGAAAATGCAAACTAACATGTAAAACATGTACATAACATGGCTAGGTTCCATTCCCATCCATGAATGCCCCCCCAATTGAATCAGGCACATGCAGATAGTTCATATTGTCATTATTCGCAAACCCAACATCCAAATCCAAGTGCGCATTCATGTTGATACCCCAGTTAAGCTCTTCCAACCCATTTGGGAAGACAATCGGAGAACCATACTGTGACCAGTCAAATACTCCAATCCAGCATATCCATGAAGGGAGACGCATTCTCCTGCGGTACAGGACTATGATTCCCTTGGAACTGAACGAGTAGATTGTTTAACAGCCCAATTGCTTTGGTAGCTTGCGGATGTGACTCTCTCATATCTCCGAGCCCGGATAGACATCTCTGGAAGAGGAAGAGGTAATCTTCGTCACCAGTGAGGTGAAAATTTACGAGAAGAATGACTGCAGCTGTGGAGACAACATGAACAGCTGGACTGGGCGATTGCCGCCAGTCGTAGAAGAGGGAGTAGTCGCGTGTGAGCTTTGCGATGTTGGTTGCGGCCAGGGTGCAGATGGTGTTGGCGTTGTGGGGCGCTTCGTCGAGGTTGGATATGGAGGTTACTGCGTGTCGATGGTCGATGAAGGGACGGTGCAGGAGGAGAATGCTGAAGTAGAATGTCATACTATATCATTAGCATTTCATATTATATTGGATATTGGATTGATACATACTGCATGATGAGAATATGAGGGGAGGCAGGCGTGCGAGTACTATTCGGCCAGGACAATTCATCATCCAGACCCTGATGCCATTTGACCAGATTGCGGTGGATGTCATTTGCGGCACTCGTTAATCTGAATATATCACCCGCTCGCTTATGAGAGTATAATTCACTTAATATCCTGGAGATATGCATGGCAAGCAGAAGAGCATTCCAGTGCACTGTCGTTAACAGATCTGTTGGTCTCTCTGGCCATTTGGCTGTGATGTCAAAGTCGGATATTATCGATGGTCGGCCTGCGTATACAGCCCACAGTCTGGTTATTAGCTTCCTCCTTGTATATCAGGGCAACTTACTTGTCCTGAGTGTAGATTCCCCAGAATACAGTCGTTCGTGCTTGAGCCACCTGCGAAGGAAGACGATTTGCTGCAACTGCTTTGTCGCAGTTGAGATGCAGCCCAATCTTTAGTGCCGTTCGAGCAGCAATTCCTATATCGTCAGATTCAGATACCTATCGATATAGGACGAAAGCTCACCACTATACGTCCACCCCAGCGACACCCCCCCCAGCGTCCCATATCTGGACCCAAGCAGCATCGCCGTCTGCACCGTTGTCACAGATGGAACCCCCATCTCCGCATCGAAAAGCCTCCTTGCCTTGTCAAAGAAGACATCCCCTGTCTGTCCACCAGGTCGGGTACTGTAATATCTCACTCCTCTATCGCGGCTTATCATCGCCGCCAGCGCCATAATAGCGTATAGAAGTGATGGAGAGAAAAAGTCCCGTTTGAATGGTGGTTCAGACTCGAAGAAGGCTTTCTTATCAATGAGAAACATGTTTCGATGGATGACATGTACGTGAGCTGCCTGCCATGTCCAGAATAGATCGAGAAGATGCGCCACGATGGGATCTAGTTCATTTCGCGGATCTAGATCTTCGGGAAGATCTAGTGTTGGTGTATCTTCTGCAGTACATGACGACTGCAAAGATTGAGGATGATCGAAATGCCAGATACTTGTACCAAAATATTTATTCCATTCGCCATGATCATACGGCCAGGTTTCTTTGGCAATCATCCTATCCATGACCGTAGCGTCACTAGCCGTCTCCGGCGCATCAACAATCCCCGCCTGCTGCTCCGGCATTACCATCCCACCATGACTCAACTTCTCGCTATTCAGCAACAACAACTCCTCCAACGCCGTCACGCGAGCCTGCAAATTAACCTTGCTGTTTGCACGGCCCCTCCTGCGCCGTCCATCATCTACAACCCGCACGTCGCAGATCTCGCCCTTTGTCGCGCAGTTCGTGCAGCTCCCGCCATGCTCGATATTGCATCGCCGCTTCAACCGCTTACAGTTGGTGCAGGCCAGACTTGACCGTTTGCTTTTGCGAGTATTCGCCGATCTCACTGCTGACATTCTGTTCGATGTACTTGACAAGGTAGATGAAGTGAAACCCAGCATCCCCGGAAAGAGCAACACAGGCAATTTGTACACACAGGCGGGAATTATCCCGAATAGGAAAATCATCCGACAAGATTATTGGGCCGATTACCCTTTCCAGCAGAGATGGGGAGAGACAGACATTCTGCCAGCATAAATATAAATAGTTGATTTTGGAGAATGGAGCTCCCCGAACTCCCCTGATTTAGTATTTTTTACTTTTTCTTTTTCTACTGACAATATGGCTCTACGCGATAATTTCAAATTCGACTTCAAAGCGTACAAATGGGTTTTGCTTTTTTGCTGCATCTCTGCCATGGGGCACTCGTGTATGGCTACGACAATACATACTACAATGGCGTGTTGGTCATGCAGGAGTTCAAAAATGACTATGGCGATCATATGGGAAACGGCCAGAAAACACTGGCTGTCGATTTCCCCTCCGTCACTGCGTCGATGATCTATATCAGCGATCTACTCGGTGCTTTCATTTCAGCACTCACCAATGAATGCTGGGGTCGAAAGGCTGTGTTCTGGTTTGCCTCGCTGTATGTGCTGTTATTATTGCCGGTAGAATCCTTATTGGATTGGCTGTTGGGCAATTCACCGTGTCTTCACTGCTTTATACCGGAGAGATAGCTCCTATCCAAATTCGAGGACCGGCGTTGATGTTTCAGTTCCTACAGGCATGCTCGCAGCTCGTCGCGTCGGGCATCATAGAATATGAGCTCGGTCACTGAAGCGCTTATGCTAATAGAGTAGCCTGGTATTATACTACTATGCATGCACTACAGATTGACCCCTTCTGCTGATCTATAAATGGCAGACATTTCCCACTTCCTATTGACCAGATATATGCAGTTTCCCACTTCCCGAACCGAAAAGCTTAGTTTCACATCATGGCTGCCTCTTTGGGAATGCCAGGACATAAGCTGGAACGTGGGAGGATATTTGTCCTTTGATTCTGTCAGATATCAGTTGTATTGCTAATTCTCCTGATATAAGCCTTTTCCCCAGAGCTTATCTTTTCTGTCCATCAATTAATCAAGTGCATACCGTCCGCAATGCCTCTGCGAATCCATTTTGTCCGCCATGCACAGGTGAAACCCACGCCCAGCGCCCCATACTTCATCTAACGAAATAGGGCTTCCACAACATCAGCCTCGAAGACTGGGTCATTATCGACCCCCTCCTCACAGAAAAAGGAAAACAGCAATGCGTCGACCTTAGAGGCCGTTTCTTCCCCGCTACGACGCACGATATATACAGCCTGGGAGGCATTTCAGCCTGTCTTTTAAGCACACGGAGATCTCGAGATGATACTCCTACCGGATCTTCAGGAGCTGAGTGCATTCCTGTGTGATACTGTGAGTCAACCTGGTACTTTGAAAGAGGAGATGGGTGGAGCGGGGGTTCCTGTGGATATAAGTTTTGTGCATGATGGCTGGATTGAGAAGGTTAATCCAACTGGCTCTGCAGCTAGGTGAGACTGGCTAAGATGACTTTAAACAGAGCGGAAGGTATAAGCCTACGATCGAAGCAACCGAACGCGTGCTCGCGACACAAGACGGTGGTTGAGGGACCGGCCAGAAAAGGAGATTGTGGTCGTCACGCATGGAGCTATGCTACACTTTCTGGCAGAAGATTGGGAGGATGGTTGTGCACATGAAGGTATGCCCATGTTACTGAGTTCCAAGATTTGGACATTGCTGAATTCTGTTGAATAGCAACCGGTTGGGAGAATATAGAGTATCGCAGCTATGATTTCCAGGTGACAGAGGATGCAGTTTTGCTTGAAACGTCCGAGTCTCGTCTTCGCCGTGGGAAGACAGGCCTAATACCTACACCTGAGGAGCAGCTGAAGCTACGCGAGGCTAGTATACCGCACTGGGAGAGTCAAGGGTATACACTGAGCGGTTCGAGTGCGATATCTTCCAAAGAGGCGAGTCAGACGGTACAGGACGTTGCATAGGTTTTATTATAGTATCAATAATTGGGACTATGTAGATATGAGGATTGGTGGCCTAGTACTATTATTGGATTATGATTGGATATTTAGGACTACCTTTTAAGCGTACAAGTTATGCGTACTTCTTGACACGTAGCTAGTTGATGCTTTCTTCACATTTAATTTCTTGCACAGAAAGATATTCTGATAAGTAAATTCTATTAATAAATTTTTGCAATACAGTCATTCTCTGACTGAATGGATGGACCAGGAAAATGGTTTCTTAGCTTTTAGTCAGTTCATTGAATCCAGATTTTTGTTCTACTGAACCAAAGAGGGACAGCGTACCAGCTACTGCACTGTTTTCCAGTGCCTAATAATGCATACTTGTCATATTTTCCTCATCCTCTACCCATGTAGATTAGTACAAATGACAGGAACATATGTGTCCCACTTAAAGAGCTTGTTTTTTACGTCTTGGCTTCCTCTTTGAGTTTAAGCTAATTATGCATAGCATTCAGGTACAATAAGACATATAAATATTGTCAAAATGCACCTCAATTGCCCCTATGCACACTCTGCCTATGTTCAGCCTGACGGCCACACATACAGCCCTCCTCTGTTGGGTTCTTTATCTTGCGAATGATGCACAGATACTGTCTTTGATCAATCCTCAAATCGACATCTGCCAGGTTCAAATTGTCCAATGGAAGGCAGTGTCTTCAGAAACACACACTGGCAGAAATCCCTTCGTTCGACTTGCCCCTGGACGTTCACCCTCAAGAGCAGAGCACACTCTAGTATCATCTTAAGTAGAAGAGCTGGCCTGATGCACTATCACCATCCCTGCGCAGCCCACAACTCAGGGGGCACTTGGAGTTTTCCGTGTCCATCCCAAGCAAAACTCCATCGACGACAGATTACCCCCCTTGCAACAATATCCTATGTGGTAATTGCTACCGAACAGACCAGGCGAAACCCCAATAGTATCAACCCACCCTATGCAACTTATACGGTACACTGTTCGAAGCAAGCCACAAGGCCTCCAATATATCCGGACATATCCAAACACGAGGGTACGCACAACAGCTATACTGTCCCAAAACGCAACTACCGACTCAAGTTCAAAGATATCTTTCTCTGTGACGGTTTTGCTCCGTCCGGAAACCGCGCCAGGTGATCGGAAAACAGAGATGAAGCATATCACCGTCAAGGAGGTCCGGTGGCGTGCTGATGAAATAGCCAAATTATTTGATAAGCCAATTGAACATCAAACGGAGAGTATCTGCAAGGATAAGCATGTGCGTCCATTATGCAGCGCACGCCAAAAGGGGCATTGGAGCATCCCCAACAGCCAGTGCTTAGAACAACACAAAGACACACCAATATCAATCACGGTCGACATTGACATTCCCAAAACTGCAATGATATCTTCAATCAACCTTCAACAAGCATGGCAATAGCGATTGCAGTCGATCATAAACTAGAGATCGAGCTGCTCGCCGACGAGGATACATTTCATACAGAGACTGGGAAACTGGTGGATAGGAGACATTGGAAAGCATTCAGTGTTCAGTATCCCCTTTCTTCATGCAGATACTCAGTGGAAGATGAGGTTCTACCAAGATATGAAGGCGTATCCATTGCACCGCCAGAATATGTGGGTCAGTATTGAAGGATGTGGGATATGGTGGCATTGATGACGCGGTTTAATTTCTCTTTGAAATAGCATATCTATATCCATAGCACAGTGGTCAATATATGATGTTATGATTTAGAGGTATATAGCAATGTCCTGATTAGAACTCTAATCGTCATCCTCGTTCTCAACTTCAACAATAACCCCACCCAGGTTTCTCAGTTTGTCAAGAGTTTCCTCATCAAATTGCACCATTCCACTGGTACATCAGTCAGTCCATAGCACTCTTATTGCCTGAGAAAGGGCCAATACTTACAATGGTATAATCTTAATTGGAGGAAACGATTTGGTTTGTATGTAATCCCCATCGTTAACGCCAACATCATTTAGAATCCTATGTTGGCTATTAGCACGTCTCCTACAGGGATCGCATGTAGCACAGAAATATTTACTCATCAACGGTTTCATTATGCTCTTCCCAGACCTCAGGACCTTGGAAACGGATGATTGTCTTATTGGTATTGTATATATTAGCGGTAGATGACTAAGTTGTATAGTGCCAATGGGACATACCGCCATATTGATGTGATATTTGGATTTGGATTTGGATTTGGATTTTGCAAAGGATGAAGCGGTACTGACATAAACTTCTCAAGAGGAAATTGAGGAGTTATTTAAGTGGGAGAAACAGAAGAGTGAGCTCTAGCGAATTTTCAGCTGGTGTTATCTGTTCAGCTCTGTGCCCCACAGTTCAGCCGCAGCTGAGCTGAAGCATCCAATGGGAGCTGCCACATGCCTATCATCTGGATAGAATGACGTATTGGAGCGTTTAGTAATTGATTAATTCAGCTCTTGGCATTGTGATCTGCAGTGGGTATTTTTCTGGCAATTACATGCGCTTGTTGTGTACAGCAAAAGACATACTAGTTAGAAGTAAAATATTCTAGCATATGAAATACTCTTCTACTACCTCTTCATAATATGTCAAAATTCTAGGGAATTGATTGAACCGATGTGGTCTATTTCCAGCCCAAAATCTCGGTACGGACTGCGGCTGAGAGATGAACCAGATTCAGCTAAGCGAAGAGAAGCGGGGTATATACTCCAGGTGGGGGCAGGAAAGGGCGGTAAACCTATTCAGCCAATCATACTGCACCAAAAGACGCAAAGTGTAAAATCTGTATGCCTGTTCATCTAATTGTAGATAGATTGATAGATAGATGTAGATTCGCTTGCATGAACTCACTTAAAGAATGTCTCTGACTTTTGAGTTCAGCTGAAGCGGGGTAACAACACCACCCGTCTGTTAAGGCTATCATTGGCCATCATTATGAACTAGAAATGAGCTGAACATTCTAAATGGCTGAGTGGTTTCAGCTGTGATGCAACGATCTTCATGATGAGGAAAAAGCAATATACAATCCGGGTTATAAAAACAGAGCATCTGCTTGGATTGTGCTCTGGCAACTCACACTCCAGACCAGCAAAATGAAGTTTCCATTGGTGGTTCTTGCACTATGTGCATTCCTGGTCAAGGTATGCACCTCCATCCCCCTTTCATCACATCATAATCATATCTGACATTTACTAGGCCACAGATCTAGACGATGCTGCTTGTTCTCAGGGTATGACCGACCTCTCATTTATCAATATAACTAACTAATCATTCAGTTGCCGAAGGATCCGTGGCAGAATACGACCTAGAAGGTGAATTCCTCGGGTGCAGTGACCCTGCTGAAGACGCCTTTTACGAAGAATACTTTGAGAATGAAGACGCCGTTGAATGCGAGGGAGACGCATACATCGACTCTCTAACTGGCACTTACCAGTGCTGCCCCGCTGGCCAGATCTACACCTGGGACGAAAACAGCGAAGAAGGCGCCTGTGTTGATGACGACGAAGGCTTCAGCAGCCCTTTGCTAAACGACCATGGCCCTCAATCTCAGCTTGAAAACATTCTGGCCGAAAATCCACCTGCAAACCCACCTCTGAAGCCTGGGGTGCCTGTCTACCCGAGCCCCGGCAACCCTTCACCTCCAAACCCAGGCAATCCCTCGCCTCCATCTAACCCCCCTGCCCAGACCTGGTAACCCATCGCCTCCAAGCCAGCCTGCGCCTAAGCCATACCCCAGATTCAGCTGCCCGGCAGCCGGCGGGACATACGAAGTGGTCGACACGGTGATCTACAAGATCTTGTGTTACCAGGGATTTAGCACACGCTCTCGGAGTTTCAAAGTTACTTATACCAATACTGCCTGGGAATGCATGAAGGTCTGCTCGGCTGAGCGCATGTGCACTGCTACGAACTATTGGTGGAACACTAACAAGTGTCTTCTTGCAAGAGGCCCAATTAGGTTGGGTCCATACAGGAAGAGAGACAAGCTTCTTGGTGGTCTGGTCAAGGGGCAAGTCAGGAATTAGCTGTACATACACTGTATGGGATATGATGGGCATATTGTTCGATATATCTTCAATCTTTTTGATTAGCGGTCAAGGTGTGTGAGAGCTGCATTAGATATGGGATCCCGGCCATCATCTCATAGGAATAAATGACAGTCATCTTTTCATCCGAAAGCAGGATCATCATAAAACAGTCCATTCACTCATAAGTCCTGGATGAAAGTACACAATGTATAAGCCTCGTACAATCTTATTCACTTAGGGATGTATATTTCTGTCGAACTCATGGAATTCTTCCTATTAGTGAATGCACATTTCCATTAGATTCTACTTATAATCTTATGTTCTTAGCGTAAATTATTTCCTCTCTCTACCTTACACCCCATTGCATCTTTCTGATCCTAATGGCAAGGTTTATTGACTTTTGACTTTATCACTGACGTTGTCTCGCATCATTGACAATGTATGCTCTCCCGCAACAATGAACCCCACGTTTGCTTCCGATTCCTCGTCGACTCCATCCTACAGTACCTCCACGACGCGTCCTACGAGTGTCATGGCGTCGGAGTCTTCCGGTCCGACTCGAATTCCCAGATTCTTGTCACATCTTCCGCAGAACACCCCGACTGTCATTGCTTCTACGTCGCAAGCTGTCAAAAATGCCATCCACACATAGCTTGACGAAAACGGAGTCCCCACCTCAGACTACGTGGTCATCTCCTACGTGGGCCCTCAGGTTGTCAATCAATTGATTGAAAATCCAAGACTACATGGGCGCATAAACATGCGTATGTTTTATAACAGAGATCTTCGAAAGCTGATCGTGAAGCTCCCTAGACCCGCGCATGAAAGAGCCACTCATATGCTTTCCAAACTCATCTCTGATGAAACGTTTGTTCTGGGTATGAATTATGATTTCACCCCCTGTGGGGCTACTACCTTCCATAGCGCGCCATACTCCAAAGAAGGAGATATGACATTCATGCCCGAACGTCCTCTTCCTGGGTGAAACCAATCTTGGCCCACTGTCGCCATTGAGGCGGGTGTGTCTGAGAACATCCGTCGTCTTCGTATCGATGCCGAATGGTGGATAATCCAATCTCGGGGGGCTGGTTAAAGCAGTTGTTATCATTTCTGTCAACCGCACCACCCCTCACATAACCTTTGAGGTCTGGAAGCCCCAGATCACTGTGCCCGATCATCAAGATCAGCGCTATGCACTTCGGAGCTTTGACACACCTTCTATCGTTCCTGCCAAGGCTCAGGAGGCGGTGATGCGTCGGTCCGGGAACGCGACGGTAACAAACGGAGCCCCTCTTGTTATTGGTTTCGAGGAACTTTTTTTGAGAGCCCCATCTTCTGCCATTGAGAAGGACTACAGTTTTGATGCTGTTCAGTTGGAAGAAGTCGCTCACCGGGTCTGGCGTGCACAACGGTTTATGTAAACCAAAGGCCTTTTTCTTTTTCTTCTTGCATGTTACATGATATTTTCTGCAGCTATTCTTTAGATAGCAATTCCACTCCTATTTTTTGCTTCATTCTTTACTAGAGGTAACTGCAACCCGACATAGTGTTCGTAAGCCATCATGTTTCCATTTACCCCGGGATAATAATTTAAGCTGCATATGCCCGATAAAGCCATTGGTTGGATGATTTGTATGTGGGTCTTAAAGCTTAAATGTCACCCCGTCGACTCCCATTGGCTACTCTATTTTATCAAACTGCAGCGGGGCATCGCAAACCAATCCCGTTTATGGTATTGATCAGCCTCGGGGATCGCCATGAAACTCGGGGATATCGCCAGTCTACGTACTCCAAAGGAACGCCATCCGTAGTCTGCACGGGTACCTGGCATGGAAGCCGGATTCTAGTCTGGAAAAATCTAAAAACAGCGTGGGATTTTGACGAATTGCACTCGCGTGAGGTGAAGATCCATTGCTAACTAGGAGTGTAGAAATGACGATCTCTATGCGGTACTTGCTATAAATTCATCGTGATTTACTCTCCTTGGTCTACATCCATCCAGCCATTCTTTCTTTATTTCTTACACTCGTTCTATTATTTCACTCACTTCACCAAAATGAAAATCTCCAAGTCCCTCCTCTCAGCCACCACGGCCCTCCTCATCTCAACGGTCACTGCAACCTGCAACACCGCCGCCCTCAACACCACCACCTGGTTCTACCCCATCACCGAAGAAGGCACTACCATCTTCGACGTCGCCAAAGCCACCAACCGCGGCGTCTGCGACATCGCCCGCAGCAACCTCATGGCCGACGTCACCATTCCCCCTCCGTCGGCGAATCAATCTACATCCCCGCCCAAGTCTGCACCCCAGACAACGACACCTGCATTCTGAAACCGAACAACACCACACGCACCTGTATCAATGGCGGGCCTCGTCTCTACTACACCGTCACCGGGGACACTTACGAGCGCGTCGCTCTGCGCCTCAACATCACCACGGAGTCCGTCATGAAGTACCAGCATGGCGATTACAACGCCACCGATGTGCTAGAAACCGGCCAGTTCTTGAAAATCCCGCAGTGCTCGCCGAGTCAGTGTATTATCCAGCCGTACTCGTTCAAGTATGGTGTGTACAAGGATCTGGCGGAGAAGTATGGTACGACGGTTGGCCAGATTATGATGCTCAGCCCGACGTACAACTATAGCAGTCTGGTGCATACTTCTGGTGGAACTCCGCCGCCGATTGATCTGGCGATTAACTGTACTGCGCTGTCCAATAATGTTACTGTTCTGGCTTAGTTGGCTGCATATTTCTGTTTTATGGGGATGTATTTGGGCCGTGACTCAGGTGGCAGTTCAGCTTATTGTACCAACACATCGCATAAAGCATATACTTTATCAATATCTTCGTAGCATTCCACTCAATCACATTGATGGCTAAACGTGGCGTTTTCCAAGATAACCTTATCTACTAGGTTGCTGTCTCCACTCAAACCACACCATATTTTGTTGCCATTGGGACTTGGTTAGACTGCTAACTTGATCGGGCAAGTTGTTTCATAGCAAATGGAATCTATTAATGCGCAAGAACGTATTTCTCTTATCAGATTAGCCGCCGCGGGGTATTTGCAGTATAAAATAGTAAATGACCTTCACTCCCCTCATTCGTACATTTAAAGGCCCACCAACCTTTTTTTTTTTTTTTTTCATGTCAGACTACCACAAACTACAAAATGAAGACAGCAATCAGCTGGAAAAGTCCTGAATTCAGCCGATCTCTGATGGAAGACAACTACCACCAACGAACACGATTTCAGACAGCCTTTCCGAGTCTATGAACAGACCGATCCATCGGATATACTATCAACGAGTCTCTATGTCCGAAACCGAGATTATTCATTTTGAGAACGCACTCTAGCATCACTCAAGCCCAAGGCTTGTCAATACTTCTGCCTTAAAGATGCGTGCATGTTCCTCAACTCCGCCACGCACAGCAAGGGTAGAAGAAAGGGATTCAATATGTTTGACACGATTTACCGATACTTCTTTCCGCATTGCGACCTGGCCTTCGATCTAGATGAATCTCACTTTTTTTTTCGTGTGTCGTTGATTTTAAACCCCCGAGAGCTTTGGAACATCGTGGTTCTCAGGAGACGGGGACGCTGTCTGAAATGACTCACTTTCATGACGCCTTGTGCTAGAAGGTGGATAGAATCAGCGAAGATCACCATTCAACAGAGCCAGGCGTTCTTTTGGTCTGTCGTGATGAAGGGACTGCCAAACAGCTCAATCTGAAGGAGGAACAAAAGATCATGATCCCATGCCAGGGTGTACAGGAAGATCAGATACTGATATACCCAATGCTTGGCCGTTGCGGTATCGGATGGGGCTGGCTCAGGCTATACAAGCTATTTGCTATGTTGATGAGAAACGACGGGTTGGTGGTGAGCCAAATACTGTACTTTGGAGACGTGATATCACGGCAATGTTGAATTGTGCCTTGTCAGACCTAGAGCCATGTTAATACCCCTTTTAACAATGTCAGGATACTTCACTTACATTGTATGAGTTCGATGGGCAAATGAGGCATTGACAGAGATGTCGGGGGGGAGATGGAGCAGGAAGACAGGCAATTAATACCTAGAGAAACACATTTCAGCTGAGTGAGGGGTATATATTTTTACCGCTCTTATTCGTGCCGCATAGAGCGGAAAACTTCTCCTATGTGTTTTATCAGCCACTACTTTTCCTCGGTTCTACTGCTTTCGCTTTGATTGGCTACATTATATTTAGATGTGGGTCTAATGGCTGATCTTTGCTCAGATCTCAGCCATGTGGTCTTAATCTGGTTAGTCTAATCGCTAGAGCAAATGTCAAAATATGGAAATGTCTTCTATTGGCTCTTTTTTGAAACTTGATTTCAGCTGAAAAATTCAGCTTTAGCTCGAGTCCGCTGAGAGGCCTGGCTTTGTATGATTTATTTGCTATTATTGTTGTGTCGAAGGACACCCATCATCTAAACTGAATCAATCTATACACTCGGTGTAACAACATATGTATCCTCAAAAGTCTCATCCTCCCCCACACAGATCTTATATGTAATCCTCGCATACCCCTCTGCCTGCACCTCCAGCTCCGGAACTGCCCTTTGATAAGCCTCGGCTAGAATCAGCCACGTCTCAACAAGATGATCCAGCATCAGCCCCCATCGTCTGATCACCAGCGGTGTGCCTGCAGCTCGTCCTCCTTCAATAACGTAGCCCAGAGATTCGAATACAGTTAACACCGCATCAATGGCCTTCCCAGGCTGTCCGTATTGGAGATATCTCCTGCCCAGACTGCGCTGGACGTCCCAGATTCCTAGGCGTGGAACTTCGTCTGCCGGTCTGCTGTATGTATCTGCCAACGCGGCAACCAGACCCTCGATCTCAGCCACGTCAGGTCTGGGGTGAAAATGTATATACTGCCGAGCTGCAAGTCGTAGACTTGTTCTTCTCTGGAGAACGCTTGACTCTGTACTCTTATAGTCCTCACATATGATACAATCACACTGGAACCCCCAGTGCTGGTGCTTCGCGCGATAGACATCAAAGTTATCGATCTCCGGCGTCGCATAGCGGAATGTAATCTCAGAATCGGGCTGTATGTCCCTAGTCGCGCGGATGATCATCATATCACCAATAAAGCTTCGTTCGGCGTTGCAGTCACAGGCGTGGTTGATATACGACGCCTTGATCCAGACACCGCAGGCGTAGAACTGGTCTTTGTCTGTTGGTCGTTGGCTGGAACCGTCTAGGAAGTTTCGTCGGGATGAGAGAGGAGAGCCAAAGGCGTTGAGGGCGATGATCAGCTCCACTAAGTGTCTGGGTATGTTAGAGGGAGATATAAGTGAGGTAATATGACGCACCTATCCACAACAGGCTTTCCATCGCTATCAGAGGTACTGACTGGTTCATAAGAACCATGATGAAGATCAGTAAAGGCCGGAAGCAAATCTGGATTATGTTCCAGCTTCTGGACAATCATTCCAGTGAGGTCAAGTTTGCCAGCTTTTGTATCGTTGACAGCATATGCAAAGGCTTTCTCGCACAGCAGGAGATCGCCAGCCTTGACAGATTTTGTTGTGAAGAGACCACGCCCATGCGAGCCAGCCGATCTGATATCCACAGGCCCTGTATATGTGGCATGGTATAAATATGGAGGAGATATACTGCTAGCCTCCGTATATAATTCCTGAAACTTGTATATTCCATGCTCCTGTTCGTTATGACGGTCGAGGTTAGATGCCTGGCTGGTTTGCATTGCGTAATAGCTCGACTGAGTCTGGTATTTGATTTGGACAGTTTATAGCTTCTGTAGATGGGCTACTTAAAAACAAGTCAAAAGTTCATTCAACAGGGGTTTGTGTAGGAAGTGAAAGATCAGCATCTTATTTCTGTCAACTTCTGGAAAAAAAGACATCGGAAACAGGATCCACCTGGAGAGGGGTTGTTACAGCCCACCATGTCTGACAGCAAATCATATTTCTGGTGCTGTATGTGCTCCACAATCACCTTAATGGCAGTGTTCATTGGCTGATATGTAGTTTTAGTGTACATAGTGGGTCTGTAGGTTCAGCCAAAATCCGCCCTGGAGTTTAGCCGCAGCATAAGCATCAGCATTGATTCTTCAGAGAAAAGATCCGAATGTATGACTAGTGGATTTCGGAGATAAGCTGTGGTGCTACGATTCAACTACTGTATCTGTCGTGATTAATGTCCTATTTAATACGCGTCCAGCTTTTCTAGAATTTGTCGGTATTGTGATTATGGCCTACAAAGACTGCAAATCAGGCTTCAGCTGGAGAGGAACCCTAGTGCGCGTTGAAACAACACTGGCCGGTATTCAGAATGTTACTGGTATCTCCAAGTCAGCTGCATCCTCATCGTCCACGATATCTTTGGCTGGACGTTTTGAGTCGGTGATGCTGGTGATGAGAGGGACGCAGGTGGGCTGGAATGGGTGAGTAGGTCTGCGGTGCATTAGTTTAATGAGTGGTTGCTTTATTGAAAGAGTAAAGGGGCCATTATTATCCATATGTGTTGCCGGCTATTAATATCTTATATAGAGGCCATGCCATTAGTATCTTCCAACATATGTACATCAATGACTATTCGCATTCGCATTCATATTCAAGCCGTTGATATGGATACATGTGTAATTCTATCTATTATAATCCATGATCGCCTCACAGCATAACAGCCACGCTCGTAGTCATAAGAGTGACTCTAGCACCCAAGCTATCCTTGTCGTGAACATGCTGAGGTAATGATGATTTAAGTGAGAATGATAAGAGATGTTCATAAATTATAACAGCTAAATTCATGATATGTTATGGAATTACGAAGTAGATCGGGTGTTTAAGTTTCTTCTCCACTCCTTTCCAGCCCCACAATAACTACATCGATAGCAAGATCAGATTGTCCAATTGGATGTGTTCGATGAGATCTCCAGGGCCTATATTATCTTCACATGCAGTTTCGGTGAATAATGCCTGCCGTTTATACTATGTACATATGCCAACCATACCATTCAATCAAGACACGATAGCCTAAATCATTTCATATTGCATATAATCGCTACTGAAACATATCCCTCATAAACAAAGCCATTTAATAATAGAGTGGCCTCCACCCAAGCAAGTATCCAAACGAGACAGAAGAAACAAGAAGAAAAGATAGCAGCAGAGACAAATAGCCACGATCAGTATCGTCAACATCTACATCAACCTTATCGCTTTTGCTTCGCCCCCTCTGCCACCGCAGTATCACCAACAGGAGATCCCACGCCCCAATATCCGGCCACATGGTCGATGTCACCTGGATCTCTGTATCCTGATGACACTGCCAGAGTAGGAAATTGCTGAATCGAAACACATTCGACGTGCGAATGAGTACATCCACTGGCGGATTATTCGCTGTATCCATCCGCTCTGTAAGTGACTTTTCTGTGATTTCTGATAGCTGACAATCCTGCACAGTCCTCCTCACAGCTCGGGTGATCTCGTCTTGCGATGTATACGCAATGCAGAGATTCAGCACGCCTCCTTTGCGATCTTTCGTCTTCTCGACGCTTTCCAGTAGCGCGTTTCGAACATCCCCGTCAAGCATATCCATACGCCCGCAGATTCGAATGGAAATGTCGTTTTTATTCAGCAGGCTAGAGGAGTCCGATATCGTCTTTATTTGTCTTTTACATAAGCTCATCAGCGCCTCGACTTCGGCTGGTTGGCGGTTAAAATTGTCAATGCTGAATGCGTATACGGTGACGACGTGGATGCCGAAGCCAACACAGGCTTCCATGGTCTAGATTGGTGTTAGATGGAGCCTTAAATTACAATACTGGGGAAGGGTGGTATATACACTCTCCAGTGCATCCCAGCCTAGCCTGTGTCCTTGAGGAACAGACAGTCCTTTTGCTCTTGCCCAGCGTCGGTTGCCGTCCATGATGAAGGCGATGTGTTGTGGGATGGGGCCTTGGCGGAGAATGGGGATGAGGGCATTGCGGACCCATGTGACAGCTTTGTTTTGTATGTGTGAGAGAGACATTTTGGATGGAATTTAGCATCCAGCGAATGCACTCTGTAGTTTACATATAATAAGTGATGTTGATGATGATGATCTACAGGGACTATCAGATTTAATGTGGGTCTGTGAAACCAAGATCTTGTTGATGTGAGACCTACATGTGACAGGCCCACCATCACAAATAGTCAGACATAGTCAGATAAATAATTGTACAAGACATGAGACATCCCATCTCATCTAGCAAGTCTGTCCATACTCGCGCATATACGCCGGCGCAGTCTCCTCCCACAACGCCTTCTGCGAAAAGAACTCGTATTGCTTCTGACAATCCGTCGTGAGAACACTCCACAAACTCGACGCATGGTCCAGCATAAACCGCCACAGGTTACTCTTGACACACTGCATGATCGCCTTTCCCTGATCCCCTGTACTCGCATCGCACAGGTTGGCCTCATCGAGCTGCTTGCCGTTGCTCTTGCCGCATTTATCCTGAGCCAGGCTGGTCATGCCGTCAAACAAAGTAATGTACTCCGATGTCAGCTGGGTGAGGTCGTTCTTGGCGGCTTCTTTTTTGATAACAGGGACGGCCAGATTACGCAGTGCCTCCGAATCGGTCAGTTTGAGGGAGCAGTTCTGGCTGCAGATTTCCTTTTGGATGTTGTCGGTTAACTTGTCAAAATCGACGGATTGGATGACGGAGGGGATTTTGAGGCAGGCCGTCGAGGGGAGGTTGATGGCAGAGACGGCGCCAGTCAAGGCGAGGGCAAGGAGGGAGAAACGCATGATGGTTGGATTGAAGAGTTGAGTTGGAGAATGGAGTTGGATAGAGTAGTCTAGATAGAGTAGATATCATGCCCTTTTATCTTCTCTCTACGATCAGCAGTAGTGTAACAGATTACGAGCATCTACACTATTGAAATATAACCACCCACTATTGTATCCATGCATAAAAAGCAAACATGTACCACATTATTGTCCAAGTCCAGTCATTATCACCACAACCAAAGACCCGAGCAAATCCCGAATGCCCTGCGCCAAATAGTCCATTACTAGGTCTTATAATCACACAATAAAAGCAGGGAGTAAAATGTCTCGAAATTGGAAATGCAGCCACCTGCACAGCTAACAACCCCAATGCTTGCATGGCCCTAGCTATCTATCCCATTTCAAAGGGAATTCCAAGCGTGAAGGTCTAGTTTGTATATGGACTGTTGCCTGCACTTGTCAGGGGTTCATGTTATGTATCTACCAGCGGAAAAGAATTATGGAATGACAAAAATGTCTTGGGCATATTCTAACACAACCCAGAATATCAAAGCCAACATCGCGTCGTTAGTATAACCAACATATATCAGCTCTAATAATAAACAACCACTCATTCAATTTACTATCCTTAAAACAATCCACCTTTCCCCGAAGATCCACTACCCCGTCCTTTGGCCAACAACTGCTTGGCCGCACTGGTGCATAGTTGGGTAATGGAATCCTTTCCCTGGATCTTTATGATGGGAATGTCCATGTCGACTTCTTTCAGAAACCAGGATCAAATCTCGAGAGCGACGAGCGAGTCAATACCGAACTCACTCAGTGGCATGTTTCCATCCATGTTACTGCTCGATGACAGCTGCATGATGCTCTGCAGCCGAGCGGAGAAGGCCGTTTGCATGAGCTCCACCACTTCTGCGTTCGATTCCTTTTGCTGAATCTGCGCTTTCAGGTTTCTTTAGGTCGGTATGATTACGCATCTCCTCTCTGGCATCGGCTTGCTTCGTCGGTAGATAGTGCGAGAGGCACGGATCCATCAGCCAAGCGGGCAATGTTCCATCGCTGGGTGTCTGCTTCAGTGGGTCAATTCCTAGACCAACCTCACATGAGCTTTGACTATCTGGACGGCCGCATCGAATTGCTTTTGCGATTGCTTGTGAACATCCGTCTCCGAGATGGATTTGATCAGTATCCGGGTGAGGAACTTCAGCGAGCAGTCATCTTGCCGGCGTATGTAGCCCGCATCTGAAACTATACCAACATGCACCAACAAACCTGCTAGTCCACGTCGCCTGCATTGCGCGGCCAAAGCTGTCATGTACATATTCGCCGCATGATAATTTAATTGGCCCTCTGTACCGACAAATGCAGCTATGGCTGCGCCGGATTGGCAAGCATCGGACCATCCAGCTCTTGGAGACATATGGCATTTATTCTGCTTCCAACCTGCGAGAAGTCAATCGCCTCAACATCATTCTCTATTGTCAATATCACTTTTAAATATATAAGCTTAAGGTTACTACTACTTAAGTAACCCTTCTCTGTATATAAATAAACTAAGTTATTAGCTGTGATATCAACTAGGATAGCTGTTTACTCATATAAGTCCTATATATAATACCTGAGACAAACAAATAGTTATCCCATCAGATGGCCTCTGCGTGGTAAAGCTTCAATATAGCGGGTAATCACATTCTCACCACTATTCAGTGGTGTTGACCGAGAGGCCCTCCTTCAACAAGAGGAAAGTTGATTCTACTCAAGTAGGTACTAAGTAGTAGCTATTATATCTAAGTATCCTTCTTATCATCTTCAAGATCAATGCTATACCGCACGCACAGCTGAGCAATCACAAAGTCAATCAGCCCGCCCACAGTGCCAGCCTTAGTAATGTCGGGCAGGGATATTTCAAGCTTGATGACTCGCCGGGCCCAGCTTCTCACCTCAATAGCCATGAGGGAGTCAATGGAGATAGCGGCGGCTTTGCCAGCGTCAAGATCCTGTGATATTCCCATGGTGATGGCCATTAGACGTCCCATGTTCTGTCGCAAGGTATCCACCGCGTCGACATCTTTCAGGAGAAGCGGTTGCTGGTGGATTCGGTTGAGGATCTCCCGAAACTGCTCGCTAGGACCCTCGGCTTGAGCCTGGGCCGTAGACTGCGCCAGGCTCGCCTGCAGGGCGAATCGGGCGTCGCGTCCCAAGGGTGTCGCCTTTTCCATGCCACCCTTCATTGGTCCAAAAGCTTCGAGACTGCCAAGATACTCTGACTCTGGGCGGGAATCTAAAACAGCGGCATGGAAGGCATTTAAAACATCTCCTTCCCGCAGAGATTCAACGTTTGCTATGCTGATGGATGCATAAGCGTCTGACTGCCGAGAAAGGAAACCAATGTCTTCCACGGCACCCAAATTCAGAACCGACGCGGCTAGGCCACGCTGACGACGATATCGTCCGAGCGCTGAGATATACGTATTGGCTGCACTGTAGTTGGTCTGGCCCACAGAGCCCATGGATCCTGCAACAGAGCCGAACATGACAAAAAAGTCCAGTGCCTTCCCTTCAACAGCGCAATGGAGGTTCCAGCTTCCGGTGACCTTCGGGGCCAGTGCAGTCGACCACTCCTTGTGGGTCATTTGCTGGAAGGTGCGATCCTGTAGGAAACAATTTGTCAAACTATTTGTTTCTCATATGTTCAAGATCCAGAAAAAATCTCACCTGCAAGTTCATCGCCATCTGCACTACTCCCGCAATGCGAGGACATTCATCGACTGCTCGCTGGACATCTGCCAGGTCCGTGACACTCCCCTTAACGAAGCTCACCAGACAGCCTTGGGTTTTGAGCTCACGCTCAAACGCTTGGTGATCATCAGAGGAACCGGCAGACGGTGAGAGATAAACTAGATGGCGAGCGCCTCGTTCCACTAGCCACCTTGATACTGAACGTCCAATTCCACCCAGGCCTCCAACCAAAAGATAAGAGGTATCAGGTGGAAAGGAGAGCTGAGACTTGATAGACTTACAAGGGAGTGTTGAAGCGTCTGGTGGCATCTCAACAACTACCTTTCCTATATGGTTACCTGTTTGCAAGTACCGGAAGGCCTCTGCCACCTGGGAAGCTCCGAATATATGCAGTGGTTGGAGTGGTCGAATCTTGCCTGTATTAAGTAGCTCAAGGCATTGCTTCATAGTCCTGATAAAACGGATTAGTGCTTGCTTAAATGACATTTTTCTCTTGCTTCACTTACCTAGTAATAAGCTTGGGTCGATCCCGGGCAAGTTGAGACGCATCTACCCCACAGAACATGCGGTTATGAAGGAAAGGTTCCATCTTAATTGTTGCATGAGACAACATGTCACGTTTTCCAAGCTCAATAAACTTTCCAAAGTGGGCTACGCATTCCCAGGACGCGTGTAGAAGCTTCCCATTGAGCGAGTTGAGCACGACATCAACGCCCTGTCCATCAGTCGCTTGCATGATAGCAGGAAGAAATGAGGTATCCCTGGAGTGAAATATCCGGTCTCTAGGAATTCCATAAGTATTGATCAGATAAGATGCTTTTTCCTCATTGCCAACGGTGGCATATATCTGAACAGAGTCAATGTTAGATCGTTCTCAAAGAGACGGAGCTAACTTACTTCGGCTCCCAGCATTTGGCAGACACTGATTGCTGCCAATCCAACCCCACCAGCGGCAGAATGGATGAGTACAGACTAAAATTAGAGAAGAGTCCAATTAGTTCAATTCCACGCCAGGGAATCCAGTCAATAAGTCTTAGCGTACCTGTCCTTTTTGCACGTTTGCAATTTGAATCAAGGAATAGATGACTGTGAAGTATACTGTCGGCATGGAAGCCGCGTCCTTGAGAGAAATAGCGTCTGGAAGCTTCACAAGGCCCTCCCGGGGTAGGGTCTTTCGGGTGCAGAAAAGGCCCTGTCCAATAGTGACGACTCTGGACCCAAGGGCCAAGTCTGTCACATCAGGTGCAACTCGACTAACAATACCAGCCATCTCAATGCCCATGTAGTCCGGATGTCCGATCATTCCAATCGAAGTGAGTACATCCTAGCCAATTGAGTCAGTAGAGGTCTCGTATTGTACACGATAACAGTTGATTCACCTTGAAGTTTAGTCCGACAAAACGGACATCTACCTCGGCCTCCCCGGGTTTCAACTCGGATTCCTGCGCAACCGGGCTCCAGTGGAATGTTTCTAGGTGTCCAATACGCTCCATTGCCAGCCTTCGGGGGAGTTGCACAGGCGGCGCGTATGTGAGCTGTTGCGTGAGAGATGTCGGGATGGTTCGACTGGTATATATAACACCTTTATCTAGGGCGAACTCATACTCCTGACGTGGATTTGCTAGCTCTCTTGCATGTTGGATTCGTTCGTGAACAGTCACCAAAGTTTTGGCCGTCGTTGTATCGAACACGTCCATCTCAAGGACAGATATATCCATCGATGCTTCCCATCGAAGGGAGCGAGAAAATCCATAGACGATGCCAAATAGAGGGTCTGCAGCAGACAATGTAACTGAGTGAGTCACCCATAGAAATTTGCACTCACTGCTCTGAAGCAGGAATTGTTGAAGAGCTGTAAAACTTTCTTCAGAGAGTTCACGGAAGTAGGGGCTTTCAAAATCCAGTAGCGAGACGACAATCTGACCACAGGGAGGCGAATCATCAAGGGTTGTGAAATGGACCGTGTATCCTTTTTGTCGAAATGACTCCTCTACCTCTGAGATCCACCCTTCTCCCCCAATTTGCGGACCAAAAGGTTGACTTCTTTGGGAACAGTGGGTGGAGGAGAAGGTCTGCAGATGAGGGAGAAGCATTCAGCAAGTTTACGTTCCCGCTCACTCTCCATTATTTCGATGTCAGTAAAACCGACAGCACGCAGCTCTTGGTCCCATCGATCTGGGGAAACACAAGGTGATTCGATGCGTTTATCTTCTGCACCTACCCACCAACCGGGAAGTGATCCCTAACCAGGCGAGACATATTGTTAGTGCGGTGCTTAGTCAAGCAATTAAGAACGACTTACCATTATATACGGAACGAAATGCGTCTCTACATGTTCCATTTAGCGAAGGCCCTTTTTTTTATTTTTTATTTTTTTAAAGGGAACTCACCAATAGAAAGTTCGTGGAGCAGTAAACGGCCATCCCTGGCAAGCAGCGAGTGGACATGTTGCAATGTCTCGCGAAGACTAGGGGTGGCGTGGAAAACCTGTGGCAAGGTCAATCTCATTCCTCGGCTCTACCGTGCGAAGTTGTAAGATGGGTCTCTCTTACATTAGTAGCTATGATGATATCAAAGCTACGCGGCTCGAATCCTTGCTCGCTGGGATCACGACTAATATCCAAGGTTCGGTATTCCATATTCTCCTCCCGGTGCAGGCTTTCCCGAGCAGCAGGGAAAAAGCCTGCCGAGATATCGGTGAAAACATACTGAGAATATAGACGTGTACCAGCGGTGGATTTGAGGGACGACAGGGCTGTCCGTGTTGTAGCCCCTGTTCCAGCACCAACTTCGAGTATACGCAAGGCTGGGTTGGCATGTCCAAGCAGCTGTAGGAGCGGACCCCAACCACCGTTGGGCATATCAAAATCCTCATGGAATCGTCCAAGTAGGTTCTTTTCCATCAGAACATCCAGCGGTGAGGAATCCCCGCTCATCATGCTTTGACAATTGTCGAACACAGTTCTCATGCACTGAAGGAAGATAGGACGACATACATCGTCTGGCAGTTGATCCATTTGCTCGTGAATGGTCTCCAGTGCGCCCAATGGGTCTACGGTCATCAAGCTATCTACCGAAGAGGGAGGGGTTGATAGATCATCGGATTGCTGGCTCGCCAGGGCCTCAATGGTTTTCATCAACAGGCAGAGGTGAGGGTCATTGCCTGGGTCTAAATTTCGAACCCAGTGTGACAGTGGTATGATACT
The DNA here is from genome assembly GCA_019976455.1 of Aspergillus sp. 'subgen. Cremei'. Classification (NCBI taxonomy): domain Eukaryota; kingdom Fungi; phylum Ascomycota; class Eurotiomycetes; order Eurotiales; family Aspergillaceae; genus Aspergillus; species Aspergillus sp. 'subgen. Cremei'. The sequence goes on from JAFBMR010000003.1 coordinate 3,314,709, forward strand.
GGGGTGCACTCCAGTATGAATCTTATCCGCCTCCCGCATTAGCCACGCTTTCCATTTCATGAGGTGGGCTTGTTGTGATTCATAATTTGCAATTCGGACAGCCGTGGCACGAACGTACAGCAGACTTAGAAGCCCGGACATTCGTTTCATGTTGAAGCTATCGACGTAATCCGATTTTAGGAATTTGCTGGGTGACAACAAATCAATATCTGGCTGCCAACTAATTCTCGCAGCCAGATGGTCATCGTCAACATCGGACGCCCTGGCTTCCCCTGGACCCGTCAGGACGGCGCCCTTCAAGCTGAGGATCGTCTGACCCTCTGATATACCGATAGCACTTGCACATTGCTCCTTCAGGGCAACTGATTGACTCTGGACCTCGAAGGTGGTTTGTGAAGATGGCCCTTTTCTCACCACCAGATTTTCGATTCTAGAGGGAACGAATGCCCCACCGAGTTTGTGAAGCATACCCTTCAATGTGGCAATCCCAATCAGCTGCAAGCACTGGTCGATCGTAGTTGGATGGAGGATATAGCGGCTACCGTACTGCTCCTCGGGATCACAGACACTCCCTACCGCAGCAGGATGTATGGGATCAGCGGTGATGTTCCGCAGTCCTTGAAAGTGCGGACCATACTGCAGGCCAGCACGCTCGACTGATCGATACCACCGATTTGATTCGACCTGCCGGGAGAAAGGGTGTATTTGGGTTTGTTTCGGCTCGATGGCATGGTCCGTTCCAGCACGCACAATGCCCTTGCAACACTCGGTCCATGAAAGGTTATCATACGCAGACACTGAAAAGTGATACCAGCCCGAGTCGATACCATCTGCCAGCTCAATAGGCTTCAAACTGGTGATAATTTCCGTTGCAGCATCACTAGTCAGCAGCAAGGGGGATAGAAAGTGTACGTTTTGGACAGAATAACATTTAGAATCAGGCACCATCTGCTGAACGGCTTCGCCAGCCATAGCGATGTATCCGGCCCCCGGGAATATCACGTCCCCCTGAAGAACATGATCCGACAGCCATGGAACATCATTCAAATGTAACATGTTCCGCCAGGCTGGTTCGAAGGAAGTTGATTCCATCACCCGCGATCCTAGAAGCTCGTGGTGGGGGAGTGACCGCAGGCGCCAGTCTCGGCAAGCGCGACCTTCAGACCAGTACCGTTGATCATGCTTCCACGGATATCTTGGAAGATCGGTGAGAAGTCGACCATGACTAATGGTCCTGGATAGATTTATGGGCGACCCAGTCACGAAGACATGGCCTGCAGTTGTGAGAAGCAAAGATTTCGCGTCTTCATCATTGCGAGCGAGCGTAGGAATATACTCCGGGGGGTTTGTGGAGAAGTCTTCTGGAAGATCTGCCGAAGGGGCGCCGATAAGACGGAATGGGGGCCAATCTCCACGAAGGCATGACGAGACGGCGAATCACTTCTTATGATCCTTTCAACGGCACCGGAAAATAGAACAGGAGATTCCAGGTTGCTCCGCCAATATGCCGCTCCCAGTTCAGAAGGGTTGGTGATGATGTTGCCTGTCACCGTGGACGCCAATGGCCGCATCGACCGGCCATGGTTGATGTGGTGGGCGATAGCACTTTCATACCGAGCTCCAATGGGTTCCATGTGAGCTGATGCTTTTGTCAGTGAAGTGAAAGGAATATTGCTACGGAAGATAACGACTCACCGGAATGGTAGGCGATCCGGACACGCAGTCGGCGGCAGAAGGTTCCAGGAAGCGACTCCGTGATCTTCTCGAGTACCTGTTCCATTTTCTCCTTGTCTCCGGAAAGGGTCACATTCTGGGGACTGTTCTCACACGCTACGACTACCCCTTCGGTCTCGACTAGAAATGGCATCACTGCCTCTCGGGACAACCCTACCGCTGCCATGGCACCAAACCCTTCTTGCAACTTAGCCAGCTTCCCGCGGTAGTATGCCACGATAATGGCTGATTTGAGAGTTATTGCCCCAGCTGCATAGGCTGCGGCAATCTCGCCGCTGGAATGGCCAACTACGGCCTCGGGCTGGATGCCCCAGTGGACGAACACTTGGACTAGGCCGAGTTGGAGCGCAGTGCACAGCGGCTGCGCCAATTCTACCTCATTAACCCGTGAGAGTCCATCATCCCGCGCAAGCTCATCTGTTCGAAAAATTAGTTAGATACAGCAAAGTTGATATTAAATGATTTCAAACCTTTCAGTGACCATTTAGGAGGGTCCTCCAGGCTTTGTAATACTTCGTCCATAGCCTCAATTGCTGCCCGGAAGCGTGGCTCGGTATTAAGCAAGGATTTGCCCATTCCAGCCCATTGGGCACCCTGTCCGGTGAAGACAAAGGTTACTGTCGGAGGCGCTGGACCGGCAGTGGATTGCAAGGTCTGGAAGTTAGATGGCTGAACTGGGGTATTAGGGTGGACGACAGCGAATGCACGCTCGCCGAGGTGTTCACGCCTCACCCCCAAGGTGTATGCGATGTCTTGAAGAAATGATGGTCGTTGCTTTTGAATATATCCTGTGAGCTGGGATATTTTCATTTGTAGCCTTGCACCATCATGAGCCGAGAGCACGAGCAGTTGGGGCTCGGTCGGGGCTGCGTAGGATGCGTAATCCAAGCCAAAAGAGCTGGAGGAGTCCAGGATAACATGCGCGTTAGAACCCCCAATGCCAAAAGAGTTGACGCTCACACGTTCCTGACGATCTTCTGGCCACACAATTGGCTTGGTTGGAACATGCAATTTGGTCTCGGTGAAGGGAAGGCGAGGGTTAGAAGTGTTGAAATTTGCATTTGGGGGGATTACACGGTTCTCCAGGGCCAAGACGGCTTTGATAAGACTATTCAGCCCACTGGCGCCTTCCGCATGGCCACAGTTGGGTTTAACCTGGTCAGCATCTGGTATTAGCTCAAGGAACACGCACGGCCAGTTGGATGGGGTTGACAGACACCACCAATGATCACCCCAGCGCCATCAAACACCTTGCCTACGACGGAGGCCTCAATCGAATCACCGGCAGTGGTGCCCGTTCCGTGACATTCAAACAAACCTGTCTGGCGGATATCATCAATCTGTGCCCGCCTGTATGCGCTTCGAATGAGCGACTCCTGTGCAGCTGGATTGGGGTTGGTAATGACTGCTGTTTTGCCATCTGAATTGGCGGCTGTAGCCCGGATAATCGCACGTATCTTATCCTGGTCTCTCAGCGCGTCGCTGAGACGTTTGATATACACCGCATTGATTGCTTCTCCACGTCCATATCCGTCCCCCGTCGCATCAAAGGTTTTTGATTTCCCACTTGGTGAAAGAACGGTGTTTTGATGCATGGCACTAGTCATCGTCGGAGACCAGATTAGGTTGCTGCCAGCCACAATGGCGGCCGAGCATTGCCCGGACCGCAGCCCTTGACAGGCCTCGTGAAGACTGATAAGTGACGCAGAGCATGCCGTCTGGATTGTCATACTACAGATCTAATCAGCGCTGTCTGCTTACCGCGTCGGAAAGGCTTGGTACCTAGGCCCACAGAAATCAAATTCATATGAGATACGATTTGCCAAAGCAAAGCCCCCGGTGCCCATGCCATGAAACCGGGTTGCCCGGGGCTCCAATCCCTTCAGTTTCATCTCCAGCCAATCTTCCCCAAACGTACCCACGTAACATCCAACCTTCTTTCCACGCCAGCCAGTTTCACCTGCATTTTCTAGACACTCCCAGACCACCTCAAGGAGGAGTCGCTGTTGAGGGTCCATTTCGCTCGCCTCTTTTGCCCCGATCGAGAAGAACGAGGCATCGAAATAGGCAGGATCATCATGAAGGAAGTAGCCGCTGGTGGGTGCTGAAGACGGGTCAAAAAAGGCATCAGCATTATATCGGTTGGGAGGAACGGGTCCATGGCCATCTCGTCTATTCACAAGCATTTCCCAGAATTCAGCTGTTGTGTGAACTTGGCCGGGCAACCTCAGACCCATGCCAACAATAGCGATTGGCTCATCGGATGTAGATTCGCTGTCCCGGCAAAGGGTACGAGAGGAGTGCGGTGGGTTCATCATCAGATTGATTGAGAATCAAATTGGATGACAGAGTGCTTAGTGATGTTTCTTATTCAGCAGTCTACACAGACCGTCTAGCAAAGAGTGTTTCGTGATGGTTCTCGTTGGGGTAGTCAGCTTTATATATAGCTTGTATCTGGGTTAGGGCAAGGAATTTTACTTTGCTCCTTCCGTCACAGCAGCGGTCAGATCCTCCCAAACGAGCCAAGTACTCATTGTAGTCTTAGCAATCAGGTAGTGACCATGTTCTGATGTAACATTAACGAGATGACTTCATATCAGTGTCAATCCGGTTATTGTCACTCAAGCAATGTTGTACAACCCCCTGGAAGTGAGGGCGGGCGGGCAATTCTTTTCCCAAATATGCCAGTGAAAACCACTCGATGTATAACCAGTGAGGCAGCTGCCAGCAGTGGCTAAGGCATCAGGATTATCGAGTGATTGCGTGGAGTAAGGGAAAATCTGTGCAACGGAAAGTCTAACTCCTTACAGGGCTGATTTATGCTGTGCTGCATTGATCAGTATGCAAGCAAGGAAATGCATGCAGTCCATACACGAAGCAGAATGACCTGTTGTCGGTCGGCATATCGGTGTGAATACTGACAGAATATGCCCAAGGTTGGTGAGTAAAAGGTAAAGACACCCCTGAGTGATCTTTTGCCACCTTGACTTCCTACTCGAAAGAGACAGGGAAAAAACGAAAGTAGGCAGCTCCATGGCCAATACTTCAACTGAATGGTACCGAGACCAAGTGGTCCTGTTGACTGGGGGCACAGGAAACCTCGGGACATGTCTCCTGTACAAGCTGGCACTGCAACTGCCGACAAGAAAGATCTTCGTCCTGGCTCGTGGATCGGTGCGAAGAGCGGTCGGAAAGTTGGAGGCATCCATTCCTGATCACATTGATGATATTCTGGACACTTCTCGAGTCCATTTTGTGGTGGGAGACACCACCCAGCCGGGGCTAGGACTGAAACCGACGGACCTCCAACGACTCCAAGACGAGGTGACGGTGGCCATCAATGCGGCGGCGGATATCTCCCTGCAGCAGCCATTAGTGGAGAGTGTCCGGGTGAATTGTGTGGCTCATCTGAACTTTGTCACGCTCCTCCGCAGCTTCACTCGACTCGAGGCTTTTCTCCATGTCTCCTCGACCTCGGTCAACAGCTTTCTCCCCAGCGGCAAGGTCGAGGAGCGAATCTACCCGCTGTCTGAGAACGAGCCTGATCCGAAAGAGATTCTATCGACGATCCAGACGACCAGCCAGTCGCCCTGGGGCGATCGGTTCATAGCCCCATACTCGCTGAGCAAATACCTGTCAGAGCGACTAATCCTGAACCAGGCAGACGACCTCCCCTTCTCCGTGTTGATTGTGCGTCCAGCAGTAATTGGCCCAGCAATCCGTCACCCTTATCCCCTCTATGGAAGCAGCGAAGGGCTTCCCTTATACTCGACCTTGCAAGTGCTGGTCACCAGTCCAGATTATGGGATGGTCCGACTGGCAGAGGAGATTGATCCCGAGACAGTCATTGATGAGGTGCCGGTCGACCTGGTCGCCAGCACGTGCCTGGGTCACCTGAGCGCACGCACAACGGGGGTCGTCCATGCCTCTGGTCTGCTCTACGCCCAACTGACAGTGGGCGATCTGGCCACCACGTTGATTCAGCACGCTCCGCCCAGCGCGGCCGACAAAGTTCTCGGGGGCATCTTCCCGCGACGGATGACCTGGCTCCTCACTTTTTTCATCTCGCTAGACAATATGCAGGGAAGTGGGAGAATAGCTGTCTACGTTCGGAGCCTCTGAAAAGCGTGTGTGGCCCGCTCGGCCTCAGCCTGCACGGCCATGATTCCGAGGCCTTTATGCATCTGCGCTGGAAAACCATCTCCAAGGAGCTTTCCGGTCATATTGACAAGATCTCTATTCCTTCTGGTCCATGAGCTGTTTATAGTGTCGGGAGTGCATTTGTTACTATCATTTTATGTTTCGTACAGATGCTCTATTTGATAACTCCAATGGCAAGATGACACAATTTATCCACTTCACTATTCGGTAATATCTGAGACTGCGTGGTTAAGAATACATAGTGGGATCGTCCTAGAAGGCTAGTACGTACTTTGCCTGTAGTGCAGTAGTATATCGCCAGAACGCTTTATGGTAGCGATGACAATGCCGTCTAGCAAGGCAACCACCAGTCTCATAGAGGCATATACTGTGCGACACCATATGGAATAAGGGTTCATGAAGCATTCCTAGTATGTCTACTGATGTAATCATAAGAATGTGCAAATGGCCTGTCAACCAGATGATGCATTGATTCTGCTGTGCTCTTTTCCTTCATTCCTCTCCTATACTGTACTGTGTAACACATGCATGAACGCCGCAGTAAGGGGAAAGGAAGTTGTGTCTTTGCCCTTTTTAGCAATAGGTTTCATAATGGCTTTTTGATGTGGTTGTACAAAAGGGGCAGATGTGATGTCGAATATACACCTGACCCTCTTCGTCCGTGTCCATGACTAGAAATTACCCACATATCCTCGAGCATGGTAATGTAGACTCCATAGTACTTGTCTGTCAGTTCAATGCTATTGGGAATGGCTCTCGCTCTTGTGATCCCCGCTATTTCAGCCTTGGTTGCTGCCCTCTGGCTGCTACTCCAAGCCATTACCACCCGCTACCAGCAAAACAAACTATCCAAGCAGTGGAATTGCGAGCCCTGTATCCATATACCCAGTGGAGTGTTTGGTCTTCATGCATTCAGCCTCACCAAAAAAGCCCAGCGTGAGGGCCAGGTGGGACACACCCTCCGCGAGTATCACCTGCGCTACGGGAATACCCTCAATTTCGACGTTCTCGGTCGGAATTTGATCTTCACCATAGACTCGGAGAATATCCAGGCCATGCTGAGCAATCACTTCTCGAACTTCGGTCTCTCCACACATCGGTATGCCCAATATTCGCCCTTTCTGGGTGAAGGCATCTTTACCTCTGATGGGCACGCCTGGGAGCAGACCCGTAAGCTGCTCCGGCCGCAATTTGCAAAGGACGCAATGCCATCCCTGCAGTGGTTCGATTACCACTTTCAGCATCTAATGCAGAACTTTGCATCCGATGGTCAGCCGTTTGATATCCAAGAGATCTTTTTCCGCCTCTCCCTGGACACTGCGACGGGATTTCTGTTCGGGGAGTCGGCCGAGTCTCTTGTCTCGGCGTCTCAGAACCGAACGGGCATCCCAGAGAATTCCGTGGGAGGGAAATCACCGGGTTTCGCCGAGGCTTTTGACCACGCCCAGCACATTTGCTTCCAGCGTAGTTCCATGTTGGAATTTTATCCGCTCATCAACCCAAGCAGCTTTCGGACGGCCACTGCGGTCGTGCACCGGTTCATCAATTACTATGTGAACAAGGCACTGCAATGTAGGGAAGAGAAGGACGTTGAAAAAGACCCCAATGAGCGATACCACTTCCTCCGTGCGCTTGCCGGCCACACAGATGATCCGAAGGTACTGAGAGATCGACTGGTGAATGTGCTGCTGGCCAGTCGTGACGATGTCGGCAGTCTGCTCAGTTCCATCTTCTATCTGCTGGCTCGCGATCAGGTCGCCTGGCAGAAGCTCAAGGACGAGGTGACCGCCGCAGTGAGCGGTGCTGAGGGAGTGACGCTGAAGCAGATTCAGAATCTACCTTATCTCCAAGGGGTGGTTAACGAAGGTATGCAATGCACTCTTATTCCGCCAGCAATACTTGCTAACATGATTCCAGCGTTACGGCTCTTCCCCCTGTCCCCTTGAACGCTCGCTTCCCCCTTCACGACACCACACTCCCAGTCGGAGGCGGTCCCGACGGCCAATCCCCCGTCTTCGTTCGCAAAGGCCAAGTCGTGGGCTACTCAGTCTGGTCTCTACACCGACGCCCCGATCTCTGGGGCCCAGATCCAGAAAGCTTCCGGCCCGAGAGGTGGCACGGACGCAAGCAGACAGTCACGGACTTTCTCCCCTTTAATTCCGGGCCTCGCGTGTGCCCAGGGCGTAAGTCAATTCCACCTCATCTACCTTTTCTGAACTTTGCTGATGTTAATGATACTCCCAACAGAGCAATTTGCCGTAGTCCAGGTCAGCCACATGATATTCCGAGCAGTGCAGCATTTAGATCGCGTCGAGAATGCCGACCTGGGACCCGACCTGGGAGTGCATCCTCGCATGCGCCAGACTTTGACCATGTCTCATGAGAACGGGGTGCGTGTGCGTGTGTATCGATCAAGTGCTTAGGTATCTATGATTTTTGTTTATCCAGTATGTGCCCATCAGATGTTGAGTCAGGACTGTATGTTTGCGTTGTACTCAAATTCATTTCGATTATATACCAGACCGTGCAGGCATCCATATTCAGGATTAGTCTAGTAAAAAGTATAAAGAAACACCAAAATATAAAAAATGCAAAAACATACAACAGCATAAGTACGGTGGTGGTCACCCAAGTCTGCTCAGTTGGTCGTGGGCGCTTCGCCGCCCTATTCAGTCGCCCTTCAGTCACTGTTCAGTCACCTAAATAATGTACACCTGAACATTCCCTGAACCCTGAACAGAGAAAAAAAGGCGCTTTTGTACAATTTGATGAGCAGAAAGTTGAAGCGATACAGCAGATTAAATAATCATACTTGGTGAATGTGATTCCCAGACCCTCCTGACTATTTCCCCCAGCGCGCCAACCTCCCACCTGCAAAATGAGATCCCAAGATTTGTTAGCTCACTTTACAAAGTCCGTCGACTTCAACAGTCATGACAATTCGGTAATTAAGCGCGCAATTCTTCCACAAACAGAGCAGTATGAACGTGCTCTACTTATTTTTGACCAGTCAGTATTATTACTACTTAATAGAACTACCGTACTGATACTTCTAAGGTTCCGCAAAATACACCCTGAAGCTATTTGTCCGCCTGATATTCGGACATACAAGGCATTTATGGAGTTTTTTAGTTAGAACACGAAAGGTCGCCTTGCTGATAGGCCTACGGTGGGAACCGTCAAGGAATTCTGTAGAGACTATAAAACCACAATATCTAGAGTTCAGAAATATTCTTTCCTAGTCAGTGTCTACCACTATTTGAGAAGTAAGCATTCGCGCCCACTATAAGCCATTCACACTGATTCTCATTCTCAAGGAGAGGTAAAGGTGTAGAGTAAAAGCGTATGGCTGAACCCATAGGGCTGAGACCCGCTTGTATCAAATGGCTAGGCAGCAGTATTTCCACTCTCATTCGCGTTGATCGGCAGTTCCTCGGGTTTGATCATGATGAATCGCACCTCTCCGTCCTCATACCCCATAGCCAGCACCTTATCCTTAGCAGCAGTACAGCTGGGCACATTCCCCGCCGGCAGCTGCAGCAGTCGAGTCTTCTTCCACCACACCCAGTGCTCATCGCCCTCCTTGACCAGTCTGACATCCGGCGCGGACGATGGAGCACCGGGTGGCGCTTGGTACTGCACGGCCCCCTGCTTAGACAGTACAGCCCACTGGTCGGTAGACACGCGAGACAGGTCGATATAGCCGAAAAACTGGATCATCTTGGATGTCTTCCACTCTTTCCGATTCCACAGTCTCAACCGCGCGTGCTCACAAAGCGCATAGCTTGTTGTGCCGTCAAACAAGAGTCCAGGCCGGTCAACCCCATCAAATTCTTCATTGTAGCCAACTATATGCTTAGATTCAGTGTCATCCGCAACCACTTCGGTTTGATACTCTTCAATCTTGTCGCCGGTTGTGACATCCCAGATAAGGACAGTCTGGTCGATCGATGCAGACGCCAGCTGAGATCCATCCTCGGAAAAGGCCAATGCCCAGCTACCCCGGGAGTGGCCTGTGAAGCGGCGGACAAGGGCGCCAGTTGCCGTATTCCACAGACGGATGGTTGAGTCTTCGGACCCAGTGGCAATGAACCTACCATCGGGCGAGAATTCAACAATCCAGACTGCCTTCATGTCTTTGTCGGTGAGGAAACTGTGGATACGCCCCGTGGCTGGATCCCACAGCCGAGCGGTTTTATCTTTCGAGGCAGATGCGACTAACCTGCTGTTTATTGAGGATGCAATGTGAAAGACATGATCTGAGTGAGCGAGATATGTCTGCCTTGAATTCGGAACAGTCGTATCCCATAGCCGGACAGCGGTGCGGGAGCTGTCTGTTACAATAAGCTGGCTGTCCGGCGAGAATGTACTGCTGTTGGGACCACCGCCATGTAGCAGGGTACTGAGTATCTCCCCAGACTGTGCATGCTTTAGGTAAAACCCATTCTGCGGACCCTCTGCTTGGGCAACAAATCGAGAATGGCTCTGAATGTGATCGAGGTAAAGACTGCCATCGGGAGAGGTGATCGGAGGCCTTCCATCCAGTATGGCCTCTTCCTCTGCGCTGAGCTTTGGCTCCAGCAGCTCGCCGGTCGCAATGTCCCACAGGTCGTATTCAGATGACAGGAACCGCTTTGAGGCGACCCGGTTGCCGTTGAGAAAGGCCACGCGGTCAAATGATGTGGTGGCGCCTTGCAAGACTCTATGGAGAGCACCGGTTCGGGCATTCCAGACCCGAATAGTCTTGTCATTCGACGCAGAAGCGATCCATTCACCATCAGCGGAGAAGGCGGTCGATGCGATTCGCTGGTGATGGCCGTCAAGAGAGAGCAGAGCTGGATCCCAGTCTGCAGCGATCGAGTCTCCCGATAGCCAGGTGGGCAGGCTGTCTGGCGTTCGGAGGGGGCTGTTTTGGGGTGCGAATAGCAGGGCCGAGTATGCCTGTAGGGGGGCCTTTTCGATGACCGATCGGTTTCGCAGGATAAAGCGCCAGCAGTCATAAACCAGCCTCCAAAGCTGGCGATGCTCACCGGTCTGGTCATGTTAGAAGAAGAAAAATGCAGACGCAGAGATGCTCACCGGAATGGTCTGGTGCAATGCTTTGAGGATGAGGATGCACTTGGGGGTCAATCCCAGCAGACTCATCGCTTCGAACCAGTGCAATGCATGCTTCTGAAGGAAAGCTTCCGTCTTGCGGACAGAGGCATCGTCCATCTCTGCCTGCAGGTGATCGCCCCAGCGCTGGCACGCATACTGAAGATCGCGTGGAATCGCCTGTTCGATCCTCTCGCGTCCCAAATCCTCCACCCGCGTGTCTGGCTTACCCAGACTAGCAATGTCTTTTTCAGTGACTGGCAAAGAGTGGAAATACAATGATCAATCGTAACTGCGTCGTTAAAAGGCTCGTCGTTGACCTGGAGATTATTCATCTGCTCTGGCAGCTTCCCACTGTATCCATTAGCACTAGCATCGCACTAGGTCGGTCACTTACGACAGGCTGTCAAGGATAGCCCTTCTCACCGTCTCGGCCCGGCCGATGATGATGTCGACCACCTCCTTGTCGATCGGCCAGTTAAAGTATCGAACGCCACATCGAGTCATGCTCAGATTGTCTTTGGCCGCTATCAATTTCTCCTCCAACGGAGCCAGCAAGAACATGGCATCCTGTATGGGTTTTTCTGGGAGATGAGAGCTGCTCTCTGCTTTCTCCAGCGCGGCTCGAAGCCGCTGGACGTGGACTGTCAGTCGCACGATGGCTATCCTGAGAGCGTTGTCGTTGGTGCCATATTGGGCGCAGAGCGAGACAATGTCTGCGGCGATGAGGATGAGATTCTTGCCTTGGGCGGACATTGAGTATTTAATTTTGAGTATAACAGTCCAAGAAGAGAGAAGAAAAGGGGAGAGGAGAGGAGAGAGCTTAAGAGTGCCAGCTGAAGCTGAAGCTGAAGGTGGGGCTGGCGATCAGCGCGGAGTCTGTTGCCTGCATGTTATGTCATCATCGCCCTCTTTGCCTGATATCCTGATCCCCTTTTTTTTAAGTTGATGGTACAGTAAACCACCGATATAAGCAAAATTTCCGTTCTGGCAATGTAATTGCTTATATTGGTGAGTTGCCTATATCAGTTGTATGTATTTGGAGGGTACAAGGATGGGGGGTGAACCAAAAATTTACCTTGCAAAACTAGTCACATGATATCAGACCCACTATCTCATGTAATTTGAATCGATATAGGCAATTTCGTATGGGAGAAAGAGAGAATTGTAGCAACTATCTAATATCGGCGTTCTAAGCAACTTACTATGTGGGATCAAAAAGGACACGTTGTGTTGTTGCTTATATTGGAATATTGCTTATATCGGCGTTGCTTATATCCGTAGTTTACTGGTAGACAGAAGGTGGGGATTAAAGATATCCCAGGTTGACGGTTAAACAGAACAGGTAAACAGTGGGGCATACAGCGGTCTGTTTGCCCCTTGCAACCAAAACTCATGAAATAGAATAATGACCTAGTGCTATAGAGGTGATATTTAATATTTAATCAAGTTCATCGTCCTTATCTCGAGTGACAACAAATACATAGGTACAATATATAAATATATATAAAAAATAAAAACATACAACAGCAGGGATTCGCTGGTGGTCACCCACCCAACTACTAACCTACTGGCATGTGACACTTCGGTACAGCTGAGTGGACGGGAAGCCCTGTTCTCCACACCCTGTGGTCATATGTGTTAATAGAAATGATATGAAAGATTTATATAGAAGAAAAAGAATCAAAATCTATACCAATACTCCCTACTAGGTGCCTCCAGGGTAAGTTAAGGGTAAGGCTACTTTTTGGTTATATAACTAGGGGTATCTTAGGTAAGTAAAGAATAGATAAGGTAAGCTTACTTATGATAAGTATAACCGAGTATTATCTAGTAAGTGTCTCAACCCTCAGTCTAAGCCCTGACTGGATGCAGGCCAGTGGTCCCCATAAAAATTCGGAGTCTTCCGTCAAATCACAACACAGCAGATCAGCCATTTATCGTGAACAAGCCTTACCAAGCTTTCTCACCCCACTTGGCCCTGTTCCGATTGGGAGAATCAGCATAATTGCGACATGTAAACCCCTCTCTCTAGCCGAGGGGATGGAGGGGTAGATTTGCTCGCCAGAAATTATAAGTAAACCCCTTTCCCCCCATCCTCGGTCCTTTTCCCTGACAACTTAACTCTCACATCTCTCAAAATGGGTTTCTTCGACAGTATGTTTCATTTCATCGTCGCTCATCCCATCCCGTCACCCACCAGTCTAACTTATCACAGTCTTCGGCGGCCACAACGACGAGTACCAGCAGCTCAACCCCCAGGATGAGGGCCACAAGGCCAAGTTCTCCCACGAGCTGATCGCCGGTGCTGCCTCCTTTGAGGCGGCCAAGGCCTACGAAAAGCACGTCGCAGCTAACGGTACGTTTACTGATCATCTACTACTATCTTTCTTTCTTTCTTGCTTTTTTTTCCCCCTTCCTACGGTCGCTAATGCCTCACAGGCAAGCCTACCAGCCACGCCGAAGCCAAGGAGATCTTTGCCGGTCTCGCTGGTGCCTTCGTCGACCGGGAAGTTGAGACCAAGGGTCTGGATTTTGTTGACAAGGAGAGGGCCAAGCGCCAGGCTGAGGAGAACTTTACCGAGGAGGCTTACAACTCTTACTAAAGTTATTGTGATGCTATATGGTTATGATGAATAGATAGTTCTTTGCAGTGTAGATTGAAATGATCTTCGGATATAAATGCCCGAGTATGTCGTTGCAAGGCCAAGGCGACTGTTATACTGTCCCACCTGGTCGCATGATAACCCTGATATCTACGTGTGCATATCACCGTCCATAACAACAAGCCGTTCAACCCTCGGTGGCTTAGGACTGACTTGCCAACAATAGGCAGTCTATTATTTTATACTGAACAGAAATAATAATAGTAAAGAATAATAAGAGAATGGTTATATAACTGTATTCTAAATAGAGTAAATAGAGAATAATAGAGCTTACTTGATTATAAAAAGAAGTGAGGGTATAGAAATCTTTTTAAACCTATATCATGTCACGGCCCCACCAACCAGGGAGCGTTCTAGTGGTTATTACCGCTCCGTCACCAGCAAAAGACTAGTATTCTAAGACGCCAATAATATCATGATTAATTGAAGGCAAGAGCACCTGGGCCGCTAGCGAGTGTACCTGGGTGAGTACTCAATAGCTTTAAATGGTCTGGTTAGCTGTTTCTACCTTTCCAGACAAGTATATGTCCGTTCCAGACACTCTTTTGCTTGTTTTCGAGCCCCTTGAACGATCTCTGCCGCAGTAGTCTCCTGCTTGGTCATTCCTACTCCTGTGCCGGCCCAGATCGTACTCATCTCCTGCACAGGCAACTTCTCAGGACTCTCCATTGCCCGGAAAAACCGTGCGTGGATAGTTTTAATGTCCACCCCGTCTCTGTATTGATCATAAGATGCGTTCCGGAGACACCTCCCATCGTATGTCTGGGGCCAGATATTCGAGCCCCATATCTCATCAAACACGCGAGACCTGGCAGTAGCTTCCCCTCCATCGGCGGCTTCAAAAATGGCCTGTCGATAGAAAGACGAGATTTCTGCCTCCCTCGCGGCGAGAAATCGCGTCCCCATCACCACGCCACTAGCGCCCAATGTCAGGGCTGCTGCTGCACCTCTCCCATCTGTAATTCCCCCGCCGCAATGAGGGGGGTGTCGTTAAACCCCTGCTCCTGAAAAGCATCCACCACCTCGGGGAGAAGTCAGACTGGCCCCGTTTTGATGCCCATGGCCTCCAGAATCGCTGCCCTGAAGTACAATCGCATCTGGCTGACACTCGCGAGCGATATCGATCACGGCCGTGACACTACCCAGCTGGATCCAGACCCTTGTCTGCGGGAACTCCGCCGTATACTTTCCGTCCATTACTTGAACTTGTGTGTTCCGGCAAAGAAAAGCCAAGCCACGGCGGGTTTAAACTCGGTGAAAAGCTCCATCCATGGTGTAATCGGAGAGCCAAATGCAATCACCCCAAGCCCAACCGGCAGGACCTCGGGGTTTGGGAGCCCAGCCATGATATCTTGCAGTTCGTGGCGGGCTGTATGCAGATGCTCAGATAAATTGTCTAGATCGTCCATGTATCCAATCTGGCCTAGCCCTCCAGCTCGTGTCACTGTGACTGCAAAGGGTACTGGTGGCGATACCGCTCATGGGTGCATTTGCGATGAGAGGCGATTGAGTCCATGGAAGTAAGCGCCTGGATGTATTGCGTAGAGCCATGATTCGATTGATTTATAGATGTATATATATTTGAGAAAGTGGACTTTTAGGGAATGAAGAATATATACTCCAACCTGTAGGTGACATAATCTTCCAAGTTACTTTGATACGGGCTTAGATCGCGGAGTTTGAAAAATCCCAGCCAGCTTTACGAGGAATGCGACTTCTTTGTGGTGTATTATTGGTTAAATATTTACACAGAATTATATCTCACCCTCTATGCCCTAATCATACAATAACTAGTACATGCGACCACAGGCTGTGGCGAACAGGGCTTCCCTTCCGCTCAGCCGACTTAATGTGGCTTCTACCAAGATAGAGTATGGAATATCATTTGTTGGATAGGATATTCTTGTGAAGAGGATAATGTCATTAAATTTGAATATGCATGATAGGAATGTAGTTGGGTGTGTCTTTCCAGTTCTACTGTAAGGGTTATGCATGGAGTAGTGGTCTATAGTGGTATAGACTGGCATGCAAGATTTGAATGTGAGAATTTTAAGAAAGCTTTAATAAGAAAGGAAACACAAAGAGTGATATAGACTTAGTGGTTTGATACACTACAGGTGTGACTAAATTATGTATAACCCCCCTTACCTCCATCATACCGGCTGTCATGGTACCGAGCATATACCATAAGGGGAAACAGCCATAACTTCTTCCAGCAGGATATTAACTCAGCATACTACTACAGTTGAACAATGCTATTATGACATATTGTATCACCTAAACTGTCTGGCAAAATATCTTGTGTCACTAGCGGTCTTAATCAGCTGAGTATGTTCCTAAATAGCATTTGGCCTATATGGCTCTTATGCTTCAAGTAAAGCTTAAAGCTCTTGGAAATTTTAACATAATATTAATACCAGACCACTTGCTCTTATTCTTTTCAGGGATATGTCCTTTATATCTGCCGGTACAAGTTGGATGATGGTTGGTCTCACGTGATATATCAAGCCCTGATTCTTTCAAGGCCTGAGCGTCGTGTCAAATGGTGTTCCTAAGCCATTTCCAATGGCAAGAATACATGAAGTTTAGAGAAACCGCAAATATGGATGATCACTTCCTATATCATATGCTACCTTTTTCTTATAGAAAGCTGACCACAGATAACAGGCATAAACAACAGGAATGATAATACAGCCGCCTTAGAAGCCCATAATCCCGTTGAGCTCTTGCTCGAGCTTCTTGGATTTCTCGTCCTTGCCGTTGAGTTTCACCGGACTCAGTCCCATGGCCACTTTGCCAGCTTCGGATTGGATGTCTGTAACTGTTGCTCTGTCAGAGAACTCAGACTCTCCAAGTCCACCTGGGAAGTCTGGTGGAGGGACGCCCTTTAAGAACGCCTCGCGTTGCTGTGCGATGTATTGCTATATGATGTTAGTACAAGTTACGTGTGTATATCATCATGGACAATCTTACCGCATTGCTAGGGGTCAACGGAACGGATGGAATGTAAAACACACAAGCGTCAATGTCTCCTGTGTTTTCCATCTCCGTGCCGTGGATGGTATCGGCACTCCAGAACACTATTATATACATTAGCTTCGTCCGGCTTATTGAATGTTGAATAAACGATAGCTTACCGGTGTCACCTGGCTCGACAGTAGGATAGGGAATCATGGTTTCTGCGAGTCTCAGATGGGGATGGTGGTCAGGGGTATGCTCTTGGGCAGTTCCTGGATTGGCGCCATGCAGATAAACATTGCCTTCATCATCATCCAGGGAGAACTTCCATCCATCTAAGGAGTCCTTTCGTGTTGGCTTGAAAAAGGGTCGAAGCATCCAGTACGCAGTGGTGGGCTGCAGGATGGGATGAACGACAAGAGTTCCTTGCTGCGGTCCATGGCGAGACAGTCCGAGCCAGCTTTGGAAGCTTCGGAAGACCGAGCAGCCTCCTGGTCCTTCGTACATGTTCATGTTGGCGTCAAGACGGCCAGTGAGATCCCATGGGTTGTACTCTTGCCACTGCATGATGTCAGTTTTTGGTACAGTGTCATAGGTGATAGTTTTGCCTACCTTTCCTTGGAAGACCTTGCGGTAGGTATGGTTGTAAGCGTGGTCCTCCCACCTTTCCACTCCTCCTCCATCGACGTGAGGCGGAAGCCCGAAATGTTTATCACCAGGTGGGCGGATTTGGACACGATCACAGTAAGTGAGTGGGACCGAGAGATCAACTACAATCCGTCAGCTAAATTCGATAGATTCCTGATTGTGTTGATTACTCTTTTGATCAGCGTCGGCAGTATAGAGCTGGTTCATCCACGATTGCGTGGCGAGCATATTGGGGTGCGATCTCGCTTTCACTTGAGAAGGGCTCCAATATGATTCATAGACAACCTGTGCAAAGTCAGTGCAGATCGAGCATTATTGAAACCAATCGACCATCACCTTCTTGTCCGAAGTAGACGGGAAGCCTCTGAAAGGCCGGGAGGTCAGGTATTGGCGAGCGTCCGAGAGAAGGCCTTCGGTGACATCTTTGTCCACAACCCCTCTGATGACGGCAACACCGGTGCGTCGGATGGCAGCAACATCTGCCGGCGATACAGTGCCATCTTTAATGTCGGAAAAGTTCAATTGAGGAATGATCTATCTTAGTTAGTGTATAGCTGGCCAGCAAGATGACAATAAACATACCTTCTCTCGCTTGGACGCAACCTCTTCAGTCCGTACTTTCAGCACCTCAACAAGCTCATCCCACGACTTCTGAATCTGCTCTTCAAACCCAGCAGTCAGATTCCGCTTTATATCCCGGAACCGCCCCGGCAGCGGCGGGCTCTTTCTGCCTGAGAAAGTCGAAAAAACAGACGAAATATCGCCCTCCGTTTTGTCTTTGCGGGCGATGGGCGACGCTCCAGTGGCCACGAGCCGCTTGGCTGTTCCTGCGCATTTTCCGGCGCGGAAAGTAGGGCATTTCAAACAAGTCGGTGATATGGTTCTGATCATCGTGGGAGTGGAAAATCTATTCAGCTTGCAGTTGGGATAATACCCAATATTGATCCTTCTCAGCTTGGTTTATATACTGTTCTGATGCCTGAATAATAGAATGCAATCTATGCAAAAGCCCATGGTTTTTAACCCAATTCGGCAATGTTCCGACAGCGGGGAAAGGCGGCTGAGCCCAATGTGGCAGGTGGCCGCCGTAGAAATGGGGATTATTGAAAGTTAGTTGCGGGGATGCGGAGTGAATTCCTGGGGCAGTAATAGAGTATATAGAGTAGATTATGAGGTAATCTCATAGAGTATATTATAAAGTAATATGAAATTGGATAGCCATAGTGTGGTTTCAGATAGCGGTAATACATGGATAACAATTCCAAATAACAATATCCTTCCAGTAGATGAAGTCATTTCACTTATTCATATGGAATGCTTTATTATCTGTAAGAAAGTGTTGAGAAACATACTATATAACAGTGTAACCATACTAGGCATCTACCATCACACCACACTTGAGTCTATTATGAATCATGTCTATCTCAGTAGGACAAGTAGGCAGATAAGGATAATATCCTCTATTCTTGAATAATTCAGCATTACATAGACAGGATGCACATGAATGACATTAAGTATCATTACATCATGCTTGTCATACTCCCTGTCGATAAACTGCATAGGATGCCATACTTGTCAGACAAGCTTGTTTTGACACTCCTGACAATGCTTGATTTAATATAACCATGAAAATACTGTATGCTTTTGCCTACCAGTATAATCACATCAGATAGTCTTATTATATGGCCGTGAAAACATAACACCTGGCTATCATGAATATAGCATGACAGGTTGCTCTGACTCGTGTAGGTGTCTTACAGCATATTATACTTATATTGCATTTGACAAACACGCATAACTAATCTAAGCTGCTCTGGCTAGATGGCATTTCAATGGCTCATCTGTAAGTTACACCGTTGAACTATTTGCAATTAGGGTTGGAATGGTTATTTCCATCTATCAATTTCAAATCCATCTTGCTTGACTACCAATCCACATTCAACCTAGTCAAATCTGGCATGATTATTGGTAGGAAAGCAAGGGGGAAGAATAAAATGTGCACAACGTGGTCTGCATTCACCCAATGTTTCACCGCCAGTCATATTGAAGCTGATATTGGATCTGGTGCTATTTAAACAGTATGAAGATAATAATCTGGCAGCAACCAGTTGTCTTTTCAATATAGCATACAACATATTCACAATGCAGTCTATCTGGGCTTTTTTCGTCGCCATCTGGAACTTCATCCTCTTCGTCACCAGCATAAAGGTATTCCCATTCGCATGGCATGTACGAACACCCCTCCTCCACCTTGTCCACCGATACTGACATCCCCAGTGCCGATTTATATACAACTACATCCACAACTGCCACTTCATCCGAAAAACCCCCATCCCCCCCTCCACCCCAGACTGCCTCACCCTCTTCCACCCCTCAATCTACACAACCCTCACTCCAATCGGCGAAATGGACGTTTTCGGCCACAAGTCCAACTCGACATACCTCACCGACCTTGACATGGCGCGCGCAGCGCACATCTGGAATGTCTTCCGCGTCGGGATCAACGATTACCGTGAGAAAGACAAAGAGAGGAAGCGAGAACAAAACGATAATGATGTTGAGAAACCACGGGCCCCGCAGGGTCCAACGAGTGGGATGCTCGGTCTCGCGATGGGTGGCACATCGTGCAGCTTTCGAAAGCAGATTCGGCCCGGGCAGAAGTATGAGGTTTGGACGCGGGTGCTGTCGTGGGATGAGAAGTGGGTGTATCTGGTTTCGCATTTTGTGACCAAGGCTGAGACGCCGGGTGTGCTTGTCGATGAGAAGAAGAGAAACCAGAAGAAAAGACACAAGAAGAAGAAAGAAGCAGCCAGCGAGTCTCAAGAACCAACCATCCATGCCGTGTCTATCTCAAAGTTTGTGTTCAAGGAAGGGCGGAAAACTGTCAAGCCATATGGGTTTATACAGCAGTGTGGTCTTATGCCCGATGACAGCATGACGTCTGTACAGGATATGGAGATAAAGCATGCAATCGAGACAAAACGGCAAGATGGAGCAAGACTTGCGCAGAGCATGGCGGCGCTGGATGAGGGGTTTGATTTTTTTCAAAAGGATCCGGTGGCTTTTGCGAGATATTGACTTGCATGTTGTTTATAAGTATAAAGAATGAACATATATCAATCATACTACAGTCATCTTCTATAGTTCCAAAAGACTGTAGTATAGCTTCCATGTACAATGATATTTCCATAAAAGGCAACTTCATCTACCATTACACTATACATTATCACCTATACTCTGTTGCAGCTTATCTAAATGACAGCCACGGGGGACAATGCTCAACTGAACTCATTTGGTCAATAATTACTCTGATTGGGCTGAAACATAAGATCCACTCTGATCAAGATATAAGAGCTGATCGATAAAACCATACTGTGATTGTATCTTGGTTGTTACTTATCATATTGAAAAGCAAGCATTCTAGACAGTATATCAAGATCTCTTCATCCACTGTGGAATAGTATACAGTAAGAAGAGAGCTCTTATGCAGGGGGAAGACTCAACGGAAATTTTCCATTCCTCAGCTTGATAGATCTTAGAACGGTGGCAGTGACGAGTTGTTTAATAAATATAGGTACGTAGATATGCAAATCACGAAAATCCAACCTTTTATTCCCGTATATGAGTAGTACAAACATCATACAAAGCAAATATCACCACATAGATATTAAAAATCCCAATGGCAGAATCCAGTTTGCAGGCTTTTATGTTCTGTCAGACCATTGATAACTCCTGAATATTCAAATTGCGGACATCTAGACCGTCGTGTTGACTCGATCTTCCTCGTCTCCAGCCTTGGTCCATGTTTCCCGTGCGTCCGTCTGCTCCTGTTTCTCCTGTCCGATAGCAATGTTCTCCTTTTTGATGGCGTTTTCCTCGGGCTCCGCGAGAGCTGCAGCGGTGGCACTTTCTCCTTCAGCGGTTGTCTCGGCTTCCGGCTCCGGGGACAGAGCTTCTACCACTTTCTGCTGCTTCTGCGTTGTGTTGACCAGCGGAGTGGTGTCGTTGAAGATACGGAGAAGCATGGCGCGACGCTCCTCCTTCGGAAGCATCAGGTTGAGCGAGTGCATTGACCGCCAAAGAGGAAGCACCATTCGCTCACTGTAGCAGAAATATTAGCAATCCGTCAATAATAAATAAGCTTAGAAAGATCATACCTGAATCCGTACTCCGCGCTGTTGGGTTCAATGGTCAAGATGCTGCAGCCCATGGGAATGTCCCTCACACGCTGACCAATCTCTCCCAGCTCCTTCCACCCATCATTATCAACCTTGGGGAACATCTCCACGAGCAGTTTGTGAAGGGTCGACTTCTGGGTCAAGGTGACAGACCGAGCAGGGCCCAGGAACGGTTCAAGAAGTCTCAATCCATCGGTCTGGATTCGCCAACGGCAAACATCCGCGCGTTGTACATCTTGTTTCACGAACATCTTGACACCGCAATGCACAAATTTGATGCCCTGGCCCTCGTTCGAGGTCAGGATATCGCGTGCCAATTCACTGGTGTAATAGATGGTCTTGTTGGGGTACGCCTGGGCGTTACGGACCATGAATCGGTCGCGGGGGAATCGGTCTGAAGCTTGGTAGAAGCTGAAGATCGGCCCTAATTCCTCCTGGTTGGGGTCCAAATATTTGAAGGGCTCCTCGAAAACTTGGTTGTTCTTCTTCTTTTGCGGGGGCTGGGCTGGCTGGGAAGACTCAGCGGCAGGTGCAGGAGTAGTGGCATCAGAAGTCTCGACAGCATCTGTTTCGGGTCTGGCGGGAGGAAGATGGACGGGGCGGTCGCCAATAACAGCTTCTGTGCCATCATCGACCTTGGCCTTCTTGGCCGGGACCTCCTCATCAAGTTCGTCGGCATCTCTCTTTGCAGCCGGTGCTTGAGCAGATGCGTCGAAAGTAGCCGAGTATGGGACTTGGTGGGAAGCCTCGGCCACGGTTGCATTCTTTTCGATCTCCTTCTGTGCTTCTTGGTCAGGGACCACCAGGTCGTCCAGAGCATTGATCTTCTCCAAAGGTTGTCCGTTGCTGTGCTTCTGTTTGAAATCGAGCTCCTCGGCCAAAGCGGCAACAGAGGCCTTAGGAATAACCTTGGTGTTATCTTCTGGCTTGGCACGAATCTCGGTCAACTTTTCGAGCACGGTGATGAAGAAACCACCAGTGTCCTGCTGGTGAGGGTAAATGCGAGTACATCTTTCAAGAGGCAAGTCGGCATTCTCTCCAACAGGGGGAACATGCCCTCGGCGAGTCTTCCGAGGCCATCAATGCCTTCGCGTTGTCTCTGCTCGTCGACCTCCTGCCAGCTGCCCCACATACGACCCTCGCGATCCATGACCTTCCACGATCGCATGCCAGGGGATCTCTTCAAGCCTGGCAACTCCTTGCTGCAGTCGATAATGCTGACGTTGGCCGCACCGCCACAGCGCTCGATCGCGCTGGCAATGACAGCTTCGTTTTCAACTGGGTTCATACTGCATGTGGAGTAAACGACGCGTCCACCGACCTTCAGCATTTGCAAAGCACGAACAAGAATCCGGACCTGCGTAGCGTGCAAGCCCAAGCCGTTCGACGGGTTCCAGTCCTTCCAAACGTTGACGTTCTTTCTAGCGGTACCATCTCCAGAGCAAGGCACATCCGCAAGAATGCGGTCAAACTTCAAGTATCTGTTCTTCTGGGCCTTTCCATCGGCTGATGGGAGCGAGGGCAGCTTGATAGAGGGGTACATTGTAGCGTCGTGGTTTGTGACAATCAAGTTCGGAGAGTTCAATCGCTTCATTTGATGGATAAGCATGTGCGCGCGCTTGTAGTCGCTGTCGTTGGCAATGAGAAGACCTGTGCTTCTGCCATCATCGTTCAGACCCTCAGGCAAAGGTGCCGGAGCAGCCCCGTTCTTGATTTCGCGGGAAACCTGAAGCATCGTGTCCTCCTCTCCCGCATGAAGCAGCTCCATGAGCTGTGCGGACTTACTACCCGGGGCAGCGCACATGTCCAACACGGTCATACCAGGCTTGGCATCTATCAAGAGCGGAGGAATCATGCTCACCACCTCCTGTCGACTAATGTTTCCAACATCAGTCTCGGCAACGAGGAATTTCTGGAACGATGCGAAAGGTCCGAAACGTCGGATGACATTCTTAGGCGTGGCCATAGACCAGGCAAGCTGGTCGGGATACCAAGGAACCGGGCGTGGCGGCTCGACAAAATTGCCCTCATACTGAATCGAAGTGATTTCGGGGATATAGTGGTCCTTGAGACGTTGCTGGACAGCCAGCGCATGTCTAAAAGTTCACGCGACACAGATCAGCATCATGATAAGAAAATGAAATCGTCCATGACGTACCCTCGCGAGCCAGTAAATCGGAAGCTGTTGGGGAGACCTCTTTTCAGAGCATCCCAAAATGCCTCCTTCTCCTCATCTGGGATGAATCCTTCCTCGTTGTAGTACCGCTCGAGCTTTTCGTTGCTTTTTTCAACTTCTTGCCAGTTCGAGCGCGGCGCACGCCCGCCGCCGCCGCCGCCTCTGCCACCAAACTGCGACACAAGAACACGGCCGGTTAGCGAAAGATTCAAAGAATTGTTCAGGATGTTGCAATTGCGGCGATATTTACCTTCTTGCCTCCGCGTTTTCCCATGGCTAAAATGAATTTCTGCTGATAGAAAGCGGATTTTTCCTCCGTCTGATCTCTCAGAATAATTCTCCAAAAACATCCCACACCGGGGAAACATCGGCCCGGCTACGGCTTGATTAGGTAATATAATCTTTCCTACTAGTCCGTTTTGGGATCTACTGTGCTTCAACAACAGCTCGAGATATTCTCTCATGACATCCATTGCAGTTAATGGTCTGGAGTATTCGAATTTTGTCTCTGGAGAGTCCAAGCATGAAAAGCCAAGATAATTTCCGGCAACAATGTCCCTGAGCGTTTATTTTCAGCCTCAATCACGGGATAGCCTCGCAGGCTATTCCAGGATAGCACTGGTGCACCTTTCATAAGGATTAACAGAAACCAGAGCTATCAATTGACCTGGCTTAAATTGCTCATCAAATACTCATTTTGGTCTTCGCTAACATGAGATCAACACTCTTAAACTACAAGTGCAAGGCTACACCCAGCAGATCGACATCGTGCGGCTCGTATTCCAGTCTCCAAGCTCCCGAAATGGACATGAAAATTTCAAACTGACGTGGACCAGTATGAAAATCGTGGTTTATTTCGACTTGATGCCTTCTAATCCCTGGCTAAAATGTGTGTGATCCATGAGAAATGGGGCTGGTTTTCATCCTCGCAGCACAGGAACTTGGTCAAACTTGATCAGCGATGTCTTTTGAGGACCCCTATTAGGGCAGCATGCCCCTGTGTAGAACGGCTACCATCCACTATTTATCTACATCTCCATCCGTCCTCGTGTTTTGGGTTTGCCATATTCGAGACACAACTGCGCTAGACTAAAAAAGTATGCTATGTTCGGTTCAAGATACGAAGTTCTGCAAATCATTTTCTGAAAAAAGGCCTGTCACATCCCAGGCTTTCTTGGCCTCATGTCAATCTCGATTTCCGCGTCCTGTCTGTTCTGGTGGTACGCCAATCAGATCTTGTCGCTATAAAAACACCATCCGAGTTCCCTTGACGGTATGCATCGTTGGGCTTGTCTGGCCTGGATACCAGTTGGGAGGAGATCTCTGGTGGCTACAACGCTTAATTTAGATCCTTTAAGATATTAAACCAGCCCGCCCCCACCTTGGTAGCCTACATAAATCAATCTTCTACCCCCTCTGCAATCAAATTTGTCTGTACAGACCTTTTGCTATTCTGCAACCAATACATCATGTCTGAGAAACAGAACAACGTCCCAGAGCAACAGGCTGCCCAGCCCGTGGCCACCACGGAGTGGTCCAACTCATTCTGGGATTGCTGCTCCCCCACAGATACATGTATGCATTTTATCTCAACCTACATTGCTTATACTCTCTTGCGCAGTTAAGATCTAACATATCTCAGGTCTTATCGGATGGTGCGGACCATGCTGTCTCTTTGGCAAGACCCAATCTCGACTCGAGGACCCTGCTCTGAAAGAGCACAGCTACGTCAACGGTCACGTAAGTCCAATCTCAACGATACACCTTTCAAGCAATTGCTTGCTAACTCTTCGTCGAATACAGTGCTGCTTGTACGCCCTCCTTAGTTACTGCGGTTTCTACTGGGTCCTCCTCATGATCAAACGGGGTCAACTGCGGGAACGTTTCGGGATTGAAGGATCGGGCTTGCAGGACTGCTTTCAATCATACTGCTGCCCTTGCTGCACTCTCGTACAGCAGGAGAAAGAAGTCGAGGCGCGTTCGAACAACCCTCAGGGAGGTTACCAGGCTCCTGCAGGAATGACTTATCCTCAATGATGATTCTGGGGGACTTGGTTTCTTATTGGTTCTTTCTTTCTTCTTATATATCCCTTTAGTTGAAACAATTATGACGGTAATTAAATTAAATTTTTGTTGAATTCTCATATCTGGTCTCTGGTTGATGTGTGACGGAAGAACTGCGATATTCGTGTAAGACCTTGATGGGAATGCCTTCGCCTTTCAGTGGTATATATGGGCATACACTGACTGACTATTGATGGAGAATTTGAGCAGTAGATGCCAATATAGTTGCTGAAATATAAATTCCCGGACAAGACAGGTAAGAAGGGTGCATTAAGGCGAAAAATGAGGTTTCATTCAAATAGGCAGTTTACTGAGACTGATAAGAACCTTTGACATTTCAACTGTAGTCTACGCTCTACAATCTACAGAGTTTTCAAAGAAGGAATAGATAAACAAAAAGAAAAATACAGTTTTTGAGTATATCAGTGGACAGTTGTATACTGTACAATACACGCTACTTCTGCGACTACCACCTCATCTATCTATTAAATCACCAACAAAAACAAAGGAAAATGGAAACAAAAGGGGTGGCGGCCATAAACTTGATATGAAAACACTGTGACTAACGTTGCGCGTTTACAGGGTGTTTCGGCTCATGTCCGCTCTCACACGCTGGTAGTCCAAAACACCCTCGATGCTGCCGACGGCACTGACGGCGATATCCTGGTCCCACAGCTTGCGGGAAGCAAACTCCATGACATCCTTCTCGGTGATCTGGCCAATGGTGCGCTCAATGTCCTCGGGGGTGAGGCGGCGGCCGGTGGTGATGATCTGGCGACCAATGTCCTCGGCAACAGCGGTGGTGCCGTCGAGAGACAGAAGGATGGAAGCCTTGAGCTGAGCCTTGGCACGCTCAACCTCAGCGGAGGTGACGTTGAAGGTCAGACGAGACCATTCACGGAGGGTGAAGTGGACAAGGTCATCGAGACGAGTCAAGTTCTCGGAGACAAGGTAGATACCCCAGAGACTAAAGATATCAGTCAGCAAATAAACTCGCAAGATAAAGACTGTGTGTATAACTCACCCAGTGTCGCTGTAGCTGGTGGAGAAGCTCATGAAGCTGTTGGCGAGGTTCTGGTGGTCGACAATGGAGCTAAGCTTGCTGCCGAGGTAGGGGGAGTTGCCCATGGCACGGTCCCAGTTACCAACGATGGCCTGGGTGACGAGAGCGGTGAAGTAGTCATCGTCCTTCCAGCTGACACCCTCGACGGCGAGAGCGATGTGGGCAGAGGGGAGGGTGTCATCACGGAGTCTGACTTCGGATCCAATGAACTCCGGGGTGCGCTTCTGCTCGGCGGTGAGGGCAAGGGCAGCAGAGGTGGGAGGCTTGCTGGGGAGAGAACCGAAGTGCTCCTCGGCGAGTCTGACGAGCTGCTCGTGGGGGATACCACCAGCACCAACCAGGACCATGCGGTCAGCGGTGTAGTTGGTCTTGATGTAGTCGGTCAGGTTGTTGCGGGAGATGGTCTGGATGTTCTCCTTGGGGCCAAGGATTGTGCGACCGAGAGGCTGGTTCTGGAAAGCAGTGGCGTGAAGGTGGTCGAAAACAACCTCCTCGAGCTGCTTGTCAACCTCCTCCTGCTCACGCAGAATCACGTCTCTTTCGCGCTCAATGGCACCGGGCTCCAGCTTGGAGTTCTGAAGGATATCGGCGAGGATGTCGACCGACTTGCCGACGTCAGAGTTGAAAGACTTGGCGTAGTAGACGGTGTTTTCTCTCTAGAGGCGCAATTAGTTCCATGCAAGTCTTATCATCCTTGAGCCATGTTCCCGGGTCGTACCGATGTGTAGGCGTTGAGGTGAGCGCCCATGTTCTCAATCTCGAGTTCCAATTGGTGCTGGGATCGCTTGTTGGTACCCTATAGTGTGTCCTGTAGTCAGTAACCTGCTTTTGAGTCCTTTGAGGATAGAAAAGAATGTACCTTGAAAGCAAGGTGCTCAAGGAAGTGCGCGGTTCCGTTGGTCTTGTCAGTCTCTGCCCGGCTACCGGCGTCGATCCAGACACCGACGGTAGAAGTCTGAGCCCATGGCGAGTGCTCAGTGGCGATCTAAAGCCCGTTAGCAAATCATGCGATGCAATTGATATGGCGAGTTCTCATACAGTGAAGCCGTTGGAGAGGGTGGTCGACTGAGTGGTAGAAGGCAGGGCAACCGGGGAGGCAAAGCCACGCTTGACCGGCTGAATGGCCTTCAAGGCATTACGGCTGCGGAGAGCCTGGTTAAGGTTGAAAGCTAGGCGCCTGGAAGCCATTGTGATAGACTAGTATGAGTCTGGAGGGAAAGGGAGGGATGGAGAAAAGATGCGGCGGCTGGTAGAGACGGGCAGCCCTGGAGATGCGAGGTCGAAGTTCGGAAGTCAAATTGTTCGCCAGCTCGCCAGCCAATCACATGACCCGCTTTTCCAAACCACCCAGCATTCATCCCGACAGTTCCCTACAGCCGCTAACGGCAACACGTCGACGGCGATATTGTTGGGCATTGTTTATTCCATTATTCTGGCCAAAACGCGCTGATAAATCATCATGTTTATGGATTGAATAACTTTATCGTTGAATTGCTCAAGAATTGATGTTGAAAACGCGATGGTTCCTTCTACGGGTACTATTTAATGACTGTTTCACACATGAGCTGACATGCCGATACCTATCTCAACTCGATTTTCGATTGCGAAAATTATAGAGCAGAGAAGACAAGGCTTATTGGAAGAAAAAAGAAGCGATCAAACAAATATTCAAAGTTTGCGGCAAAATAACACCCGGTGACCCCACTACCTATCATACAAACTGACTGGCATACTGTTTAATATTCTCAACCATAGGAATATCCTCCGAGAAGCCCAATTTCGTCGCCCGAGCAGTGCTGAAGTGAGGAGACCATGTTTGCACAATCCTGTCAATATCCGCATCATATTTCTCCTCTACCAAAGCTCGTCTTTCCAGTCCACCCACTTGCTCCAGCGCATCCAGCATCTCTTGAACAGTGACAACCAATCCGGGCAGATTAACGGACCGAGACTCGCCAAACGCCTCCTTGGGAATATCCTTTGCGTGCAGAAGGTTCTTGACCACCGTGTATGGCGAGCAGATCCACATCTTCGTTTCCTTGCTCACGGGAAGAACCGCTTTTTTCCCATTGAACGGTTCTCGGATGATGTCGCTGGCGAAACTGCTCGCGGCTTGTGTGGGCTTCCCGGCACGCACAGTCACAGTTGGCAGTCGAACGGCTCTGCCGTCCAAGAATCCCCGTCGCGAATAGTCATTCAGCAGTGTCTCAACGATGAGCTTCTGCGAGCCATATGAGGAAGAAGGCACGGGAGGAAAGTTGGTCTCGTCAATGACAAAGCCCGGAGGTGCAAGGCCATAAACAGCCAGTGATGATGTAAACACCACCTTCACCCCGGGCGTCGTGGTCCGGAGTCTGTCCAGGATATACCGAGTCGAGTCGAGATTGACTCGGACCCCCAGCTCGAAATTAGCCTCGGAGCCACTAGACATGATTCCATGGAGGAGGTAGACGGTTTCGAAGCGATTGGATTCGTTGATCAGCTCGTCGACGACCTTGGTGGAGGTGAGATCTGCCTGGATGCTTTTCACGCGTGAGGCATGCTGGGCTGGAACAGCTGGCTCGACAACATCCGTAAGCGTCACTGTAGCGGTGGGCGTGCTGGACAGGAGAGCAACAGCCAGTTCCTGGCCGACGTAGCCACCTGCGCCTGTAATAAGTATCGACATAGTGCTCGTAGTTGAAGGGTATAGACTGATAGATGGACAGATAAAACAAGAAAATAACAAGATGCTCTATTGACTCAAAAATCACTGTTGTAATAATATCACAATGCCTCCCACAATCAAACCAAGAATAACAACAACCCCTCGACTGGGCCCCGTTATATAAGTAGTAAGTAAGCCCCCCAGAACTCAGTCCCAGCGGCTCAGATTACTGCGGGGTTGAAGCGGAGAGACAGGAAGAGAATAATCCCCCTCCCCCCGCCTCTCCTGCCGCTTCGCCATCTCGGTGCGTCTCCTGGTTTGCATCATCATGGATCGATATCATCACAAGCGAATTGACCATCATGGTGGGAAATGGAATGACACCACGCAGCAATTCCGAAGCCGACGTCGGTGAGAAATCCGACTACCGAATGACAGGTTCCTATATTGGCGATTGAGATGATACGGCGGAAGTCCGAGATGTGTGACCTGGGATGGTTGAACGGGTCTTTTTCGGGCTTTTGGATCGGTGGATGGTCTGTGATTTATACTTTTGTTTTTTATCTTTCTCGAGGCTGCGATGGAAGACGGTGTCTGTGTTG
Source organism: Aspergillus sp. 'subgen. Cremei' (assembly GCA_019976455.1). Lineage (NCBI taxonomy): Eukaryota > Fungi > Ascomycota > Eurotiomycetes > Eurotiales > Aspergillaceae > Aspergillus > Aspergillus sp. 'subgen. Cremei'. Next base: position 3,344,700 of record JAFBMR010000003.1, read on the forward strand.
TTGGACTTGATTGGTTATCAATTTGGCATTCGTATAAGCTGTCAAAGTGTCACACTTGGGATACTCGGTCATCGTTGCGATGCCATTCGATTGGTAAATGAATCAACGTCTACAAGACGAAAGCACAGCAGTCATCCAAATGGTTTGATTACTAAAAAGCAATACTTCCAAGCGAGTACATTCTTAAATGACAATAGACCACAAACCTAGAGAATTTTCTGACTCAAAGAAGTACATGTGTAAGAAACCTCAAAAAATAAGAACATTTCAACATATCACGGAACACTCGACGCCAAAAAAAAAAAGACATAAATGATTGAACATGAACATAGATTAAACCACCTTTTTATGCAGAACGTTTGTAGATACCAGCCACTATACAGTGGTCACGTTCGAAAGGCTCAAGAGTCAACTGCTCCTTGGGCTTTATTCTCTCCTCTCTCATCTTCTGGACCTCCTTGGCGAAGACCACCTCGGGCTTAGCGGTACTGTCGATACAGTTGGCCTTGATACTGACAATGACACCACCCTCGGACTTGAGGAACATGTGGGCGTTGAGACCGACGATACGGGCCTGGTCGGGCTGGGCAACATCGGCGAAGATGACATCGACCATGGGGACGAGCATACGGTAGCGGAGAGGGTGTCTGGCGTCCTCAACAATGGGGATAACGTTGGTACGGTGAGTAGCCATGCCGATCAGGTCACGGCCGGAACGGTGAGAGAACTCAACGGCGTAGACGTTTCCAGTGGGTCCGACAATATCGGCGACGTGACTGACGGAGGTACCGCTGGCGGATCCCAAGTACAGAACCTTGGCGCCAGGGCGCATGTAGATCTCATCAAGACCACCCAAGATACCGGCAGCAAGCTTGCTACGGAAAGGGTTCCAGACACGGTATTCGGTCTTGGTGACGGCACCGTCCTCAGTGGAGGGAGTCTCGACAGCAATGCGCTTCTCGCCGTAGACAGCCTCACCGGGGGTCAAGTTCTTGGTAACGAGCAAATCTTCCTTACCACCGCGGGCAACGAAGACACCACCGTGACGGTGGGGCTCCTAATAAGAGAAGAAATGTCAGTGGGCTGGGTCATTCCAAAACCATCAATCGCGAGGAAATACTTACAACAATGACCTTAGCACCACCCTTGGCACCGGGCTTTCCACCGCGGCCACCACCACGGGGGCCACCACGTCCTCGGGGAGCACCACGGCCACCACCACCACGGGGGCCGCCACGTCCACGGGGAGCACCGAATCCACCTGGTGAGAATTAGCATTACCATTCACGAAAACGAATACCACAAGCAGACAACGCCGAGCAGTCTCGAATCAGTAGCATAGAAGACAGCCAAAGCATCAGTCCTGCTTAGAAGAAGCCTGTCTGTGATTTCAATTGAGCTTGATCGGGGTTAACAAACCTCTGCCACCACCACGGCCACCACCACCACGGGGAGCACCACGGCCACCACGGCCAGGAGGTCCGCCACGTCCTCTAGGAGCACCGAAACCCATTGTGATTTATGAAAGGATTAAGTTCGGGATTTGAAGAGTCGAATCGTTCTTTTTTCACAACCGGAATGGTTGAGAAAGTTCGGGTCGGAGAGCTCTGCAGAAACGCAAGAGAAATTTCGGAGGAAAAGGATAGATAGGACCGTTCGGAATGGACGGGACCTTGAATCGCAAATATCACAGGGGCTGGATGAAGCAGCTTGTGTAAAAAATCGCACCCGTGTTGACTGTCTGGGGTCGGTCAAAGCCGTGCTGCTTGTCGCTGTTGCGGTCGAGAATCGAGATTTTTTTGAGCCTTTGGATCTTTCGAAAATCGGAAATGCGCTATCCCAGATATGGACTAGCGGGTTTTGTCGTCCGTGTGGGCACATTATCCTCACGTGATAATGCTGGATTCATAGCGAGGTCACATGACATATTGAAGCCCTGCTCCCATTGGATCCTGGGTCTGGTCTAGTATGGACAACGGCGAAGGATACTATGATGGATTATGGAGGGCTGGGATGCAAGGTAGTTGTGCATCATAATTATACTACTTGAGCGCTGCATATATCTGTGACATCACTTTGGGACATGCAGTATGCCAGTCATTCGGAAGGACCCTACAGAGTACGTCTCGATAGCTGCAAAGCACACGTATAAAAGCAGAAGAAGATTCATTTCCCGTCTAAAACATTCAAGGAATATATCCCAGAATCATAAAACAACTATATACACAAAAGGCCGCATCCCATCACCGGCTACCATCATTCCTTTCCATAAAAGTAGTAGTTTGCAGCATACTGGACTGTTATGGTTGATGGCTGGTTCTCGCATGTCTTTGGTGGTGATCCTCCGGCAGTTTGGACTCGATACACGCTCCCATAGTCACCTACGGTGCCTTTTGTAGCCGTAAGGTAGAGCCATGCAACAGCGCCGTTGTCACCCTGGACTGATCCAGCTGGAGCATCCATTGAAGAATCCTTCTTGGTAAATGCAATCCCGTATTGGTGGTCGGGTGTGGTGTCAAGGTTGAAAGTTGGCACAGAGCCAGTGAAGAAATGGTGACCGAGTAGGTCAATATCAGTGTGCCCAAGAGCAGCCGAGATGTCAGCTGTCAGGGGTACTTTGTATGCGAGGTTTGGCAGCATGTTTGCCATGTCCGGGTAGTTTGCTGCGATACAGGTGACATTGTAGAGGCTTGCAACAGCCCCGACGGCAACGGGGGAGGAGTCCGATGTTGCGCTTTCGCAGGTGTAGTTCTAGATGGTTATCCTTCGTCAGCTGTCTGGTCTTGTACTGAATACGCTCGATCACTGCTCACCTGAGTGCCACGACCAACTCCTACATAGATCGGCTTCTGACCAGAGGGAGACGGCAAGCCAGATGCATTGGCCGGCAATGCAATCTTGGATGTGTCACACACTGCCGAGGAGCCGGTGGACTTTTTGGCGTTGTCAATGTGTTTACTGACTTTGCCAATGAACTCGGCCACGTCATCTGAGTAGTTGAATAGACCGTTGAGAAATGTCGGTGCAGCGATAGATGTGGCCGCCAGGCAGGCGATGATCAAGAGAATTGAACGCATTCCAGATGCTTTTCGGACGCACAGCGTGAGGATTAAAGTGATAAATCAGGGTATATATGTGTAGATGGGATGAGTAGAGAAGATGGTGAAGGAGAGAGGGGTGAGTAAATAAATAACTCGATCCAAGCGAGAAAGAATATGATATCAAAGGAAAGACAGGAAGATAAACACTCCACGATAGGAGTGCGTGGAGGGAAAACAAAGAATGAAGAACAAAGAGGGGAACAGTATGGTCTCGGGACCAGCACCGAAAGTGTTCATATAAGTAACAACATTCCTATCTCCATTTATCTCCATGAGACATTGAGGAGATCAATAATAGAAACATCTTCAATAATCGGAGCCGAAGGAAGTGTATCTAATAACAGCATCAAGTGGGAGCATCCCTGAAGCCGCCTGCACTGAAGATTGCGGGTTCCCGCGCTGTGATTGGCGCTGCTATGCGCCGGGATCGAAGTCTTGACCGATCTAAAATAACGATGGACCAGGCGAAACGGCGATGATTCAGTGGGCGGTTTAAGCTGCAGAAATCGGCCTGCTGGTCGGAGATTGGTGTAGCCCTGTCCAATGTCTATGGAGGAGGTGGAGAGATGGAAGAGCTGCCCTGGTGGATGTTCAGACCTTCGCGCGGGGTTTCCATAATAATGGCTGGTCAGGATCTAAGAATATCCCCCATGTGTCTGGAGTTTCACCCCAGCGCTTAGGGAATTGCCTATGCTGGTTAGTGTGCAGAACAATCCACCAGCCCTACTGGTTTGTTGAAGAGTCGGATCGATGAATAATTGCTGCAGGGGTAGCTGGGTGGATATTTTTGGGCGATATCATATGCCTGCCCTATGTGTCGGTGAGCTGTTTGGTCGCTAAACATAGACTGTGCTATCTTCTGATGTATCTATCCTGTGCTCATAGTGTTTGTACTATGGACTTGGTGCAACAGCCTTGGACTCCCTACGTCTAAAATATATACCGCATATTTAGACGGGCTAACAGTATTTCGTACAACATTTGATAATAGAATAGAATAATTAAAAAGGAAAAAACAAATAAACATGGAGAACAAAAAAGAGCACAAAAACTGAAATAATTTTAAAACAAACCAAGAAGCTTCGCAGCCTTCCGCAACAGAACCAGCCATCCTTATTCACAAGTACGCTTTACGAAATTTGCCTTTATAGGACGTAAGTTTGAAGGAGCTATCACCACACCAGTGGCTCAATGGTTTAGTGGTATAATTCTCGCTTCGGGCTTCCCGTTACTGCAAAACAGTAACACATTCACTTGAATTGCGAGAGGCCCCGGGTTCGAATCCCGGTTGAGCCCCATCTTTTTCTTTTTATTTTTTTCTCCTCCTTATTATTTACTACCACTTGTCTGTTTTCTTCTTCTTCTTCTTTTTTTTTTTTTTTTTTTTTTTTTTTTGCTTATTTTATTATAAAGCATTAACTAACATATTACTATCGTATTGATTTTACTTGACTTGATCCCACCTATTATCTTGATCGGCAATCTCTTTGTTTGCCTATCCTAGTTACACCCGACACCACTCCCAGCTAGCCAGAGTACGTCCAAGACAAGAATAGAACAAAAGCCGTTGGTCTAGTGGTCTTGTTATTAAATTTCCCCGCAGACTAAATAAAGATAATAAACTTGATGAATATCATTAGAATCTACAGTATCACCCGAAACGCCCGGCATGTAACGACATCCAATCGAGCCAACTCCAGATTGCTTCCTGCTAGAAAATATCCGAAACACAATGGTCAAGTGACAGTGAGAAGAAAAAGTACAGTTGCATCATCCGGCATGGTTGAATCCCTCTTGCTGCCAGTCGTCACCACGAAGTTGCCCATTACCATGGCCATTACCATTGCCCGCCGCACCTCCACCAGCCATTACGGCCGCTGCACCTAGACTGGCGGCGCTATGCTTTTCAATTTCCGTGGTGCTCATCATATATAGCATTGAAAACAGAAGAATATGCAGGGCGAAACAATACCCCGCAAAGAGGTTTCGGCTCGTTCGATTGGCAAGGATAATGCGTGTCAGGGAGAAGACGATCCGCTCTGGGAGACTCATGCGTTTGTACGCTCGTGCTGATTCACGGCCCCGGAAAGCAGCGAAAGGTGAAATCTGAGCTTCATAGGCGGACTGGTACCGATCAAGGGAGAGCCCCGATGGTGTATCCGCAGAGAGGTGCACAGATGTGGTGCTTGGTTTATTTGCAAACGCGGACGCAGATGAGGATGCCCCACCACCACGGCTGTACGTTGACACATAGCGCGTCTTCTCGTAGAGACTGAGGTTGTCCTTTTGAAGAGAAGCAACCTCTTGCCTGAGGGACTTGACATTGCTGTACATCTTCGATAGCTCTTCCTCTAACTCTGTATTCTTCTTCTTGAAGCGGTCCCGCTGCGCCTGGATCATGGGCAAGATGCCAGAGCCACCACCAACAGGTTCACCCGAACGTATAGCATCCATTGTGTTCGAAGATGCTGGGCTCTGGTCAAATCCCGAGATTATCGACGAGGTCGGCGATGTTGCTCCTCTTCGAGATGAGTAGGGATACTTCGAGCTGTAGGTGCCCGCGACAGACATTGCTGACGAGGGGAATGTATTCGCAGCTTCCTGCTGCACCTGGAGAAGGTCATTCTCGAGGGTTGTCGAGAGTTTCTGGGACTTCTCGAGCTCCTGTTTAGTGGATGAGAGGTCCTCTCGTAGGATTTCGAGCTGACCCTGGAGATCGCGATGCGATACCCGTAAGACGGTGAGCTCATCAGTCAGCTTTTTATTCCTGGCCAGCAATAGCTGCTCTAAGGTATTATTCTTTCCACCCTCCTTGGACTTTGCCGTCATGCCATTTGTAGCGCTTCCGTTTGCATCGTCCGTGACATCTCCAGTCTCATCATCGTCACCAGCGGAAAACTCAATAGACTTTGGCCGAATTAGCACATTCTTCATCCATGGCTGCAAAATATGTTCTCACCTTGATTACTTCAAGCTCCCGACGGAGGTCTTCATAATCGGCAACCTTCTCCAACCTTGATCGTAGTTCATCCCTCTCGGCAGTCACCTTAGTACCTTGTCTCTCAGCTTGTAAGAGCTTAGCCTCCCACGAATTACGCTGGGAGTCTTTGTCAAATCGCGCAGCTTCCAACTTTCTCAACAGCGAGGAGTTTTCGGACTGTAAGCGAAGATATGATGGGTCGTCTTCAACAGATGTCTGCTCAGCCTGCGGGTGGGATACAGCCTGAGCCAGCTCAAGCCTCAACTGCTCATTACGAGCCTCCACCTCTGCCAGTCTTAGACTAGTCTTTTCCAAGTCGGCAGAAACAAGCTCCAACTCGGCAGCAGAAGCTCCGTGTGGAGAACCGTCCCCATTATCATCGTCTTGGCCTAAGCGCTGGGATACCTCATAGCTTGCTTTGAGTTCTTTCAGCAAACGCTCCTGGTTTTCCACTTTCTCTTCCAAGCTCTTTTCCTTGGCAGCCCAATTATTCGACTTCTCTGATAACACTGCTGACCACGAGTCCTCAATCTCTTTCGCTTTGGTTTCCTGGCTCTCCTCTAGTTTCTTTCTTACAGCCCTCTCTTCCTGGAGCCGTTTTTCGGTATCCTCAAGCTGGGATGTAAGCCGATTCACAGAGCCTTGAAGTTGGTCTCTCTCCGATGTTAATTTAGGGACCGTCTCTTCCGAATGCACAAGGGAATCGACCGATGCCTCAAGAAGCGGGTAGGGATCGGGGGCTTCTGACAGGGAGGAATATAGTTGTAAAAATGCAGAGGACGAGGATTTCCCTTGGTTAGTTAGGAGATCGATAAACGTTTGGTAGGCTGTCAAGAGCGGATATGTTAGTTGTGAGACACTAGGCCCTAGTCGACACAATACCCACCTTTTAAAAGACCCTTGTATTCTGCCAGCTTTGACGCATCCTCTAGTTTCCTGAAATCCTTGGTTTTTTGTGCAAGATCCTTTCTCTGAACAAGTGCATCACGCTGCCCAGAGACGATATCCGAAGCGGTACCATCCAACTTTGCGACAGTGCTGGCCAAGTCAATGCCTAATTGTAATTCAATATATTAGTCACCGGTAGATTGAGAAGCGCATCAAGTGCATTCCAAAGGACACACCTCTCCAAGCTGCAATTGCACGCTGGAACTTGTTAGCCCCCTCCGGTAGCTTTGCCGAGTTGGCCTTTTCGGAGTCGTGGCTATCCTGGTTGTTTGACTCAGGGATGATACCCTCCGTCATTGCGAACGTGTCCATTTTCTGCTGAATTATAAGCGAGTGATCTTAAATCAACATCCCCACAAAATATAAAAAACCAACACCGGCAGCCGACGCTGAGCAGAAAGAACCGAAATGAAGCCACTGATCTGTTATCGCAATGCGGAGGCCGCTTCACACGCGGAGCGGTCCGATAATGTTCCGAACGCGTAAGCTGTCTCTCGGGCTGAAAGCGCAGTGTTTGCTGTCAAGAAAAAGCAGTATATATATTGATCATTGCATGTGGGGATAAAGCATGGAAGCCACTCAGTAGCTATGTATTAATGGCTGGAAATCCGGCATCGATATTATCTCAAATGTGAGATATAAAATATAGTCTGGCAACGTGGAGATGCCTTGCCTCGGAGATCTAACCATTGTGCTCCGTACAGATGTACCCACATTATGGGCATGGGGATCATTCAATAAACAATGAGAGCGTCAGAAATTAGTTTACAGTGAAACAGTGTATAAATAGATGTCAATTGTAGTGGAAGCAACAATGATAAACATGGTGGTTGGCTCCTGACTCAGCAGAAGTTAACTCCGCGCCCTGGCCCACTCTGTACATCCAGCTCCAAAGCTCCCGACTTCCCCTCACCATCTATGAGGCTCCGCCAAACATCTACGTGGGATTGAATGTCCAGAGCTGGTCTCACGATGATGCCAGAAGATGATGGCACCGGCCCCCGCAAGAGGAGACGGATTGGCCCTCCCTATGCAGCACCATACGTGCTCCGACATCTCTTCGACGAGGTACCCTTGACCACCGAAGACCCCAACGAAGACGTTCACATCACTTGCGTGGAATACTGGAGTATGTTTTGAGCCTCTAGCTACTTCCGAAAATTTGTGAAATCTCCCGCTGACACCGATTCTAATAGATGATAATCTCTATATCGGCACATCCACCGCGGAGATCTTGCATTTCGTCTGCCTCGCACCCGACCCCTCCGACAAGTCGAATGAACCATCCTTTATCCTAGCTTCTCGATTGCCCATTCCATTTGTCCATAACCCATCGCTTTCCCCGAACCAACATGGAATCCAGCAGATTCTTCTGCTTCCGACGGTCAATAAAGCATGTATCCTCTGCAACGGAACTGTCACCTTCTACATGTTGCCGGAACTCAGTCCTGCGTTTGGAAACGCCAAGGTCGCAAACAGTCTGTGGATTGGGGGTGTAGACTTGAATGCGACATCGGACGATCTCGAACTCCCAATGGTTATGATCGCCCTTCAGAATAGAATTATGCTGGCCACCGTCGGTGACGAAGCTCGACGTGTGAGGTCTATCGGATTTCCAGGTTGTCTTGCAGCGTTGCGACGGGACACAATTGCATGTGTGGCAGATAAACATTCGTATTCGCTGCTAGATGTAGAGCATCAGCAGAAAATACCCTTATTTCCAATATCCTCCTCCAACGAGGTCTTTGAGTCTGGCCATGTAGAAGACATGCCACCGTCAGGCTCCTCCAGATTATCCCCATCGTCTTCTTTCCCCAGCTCGCCTCCTGGAGACAGTCACTCACATAGGAGAAGCTCCAGTCAGAATACATTGTCCGGAATGTTACAACCGAACCAAGACCGATCGAGGTCGGCGACCCCAGACCTTTCTCCTGATGCAGGAACCCCTCAACGGTCCAGCTCGCAGCAACGAGGTGTTGGGTCGCCGAGAAGCTCTTCTGATAATCACGGCGAGGGCTCCGAGGATTCTAAGCCTCTCCCGCCTCTACCAAAGCCGGGTTCAACGCAGTTAACGCCCCATGTTTTGTCCCCATCCCCTTCTGAGTTTCTGCTGGTTACAGGAACAGAGACAACGGAACCTGGCGTTGGAGTGTTTGTGAACATGGACGGCAATGTAGACCGCGGCACGATCAATTTTCATCGGTACCCAGAATCAATTGTCATTGACAAAGGCCAAGAGGACAGTTTGATCCAATCGAGCGAAAGTACCCAGGATGAGTTTGTGCTTGCTGTTATAGAATCGGATCAAAATGGGAAACCATGCAAACGTTTGGAAGCACAGCGGTGGGATGTGGATCCAGGGGAAGCTGGGAGTCAAAGAAGATGGGTAGAAATACCTCTGGCCGAAAATACGAAGTCACCTCAGGTCGGCCTCCGCCATACGATTAGCCCAAGTCAGCTCGAATTTGATGAAATGGGAAATATCTTACGAATGGTCCGACTGCAAACCCCGGCATTAGCTCCCCATGTCACTACAACAGATCCAAGAACCCAGGCATCTTTAGAACATCTCCAGAAAGAGAAGGAGCTCTTTGAATCGCAAGAATTGACCGACTCTGAAGGATCGAAAAAGGAACGTGGTTGGGAAGCAGAACGAAACGCGGAAGAGGCCAAATTTGCTCATGGGCTGGGCAAGACTCGCAGTAGCCTTATAATGTGGTCAGGCAACCAGATATGGCGGGTTTTGAGGAACCCTCTGACCATACAGCTTGATGAAGCCCTGCAAAGCGCGCAGGAAATACAAGAAGGCGGCCATCGAGTATTGGACAGGGCTGTCATTACCGACATCATCCAATCAGTCCAGAACACAGAACCAACATCAGAAGCGGAATTTCTGGGATTGAACTACGTGAAGCAAAAAGCAAGCCTACTTCTATTTGGGGACCTTATCTCTATGGACCAGGCTATCAGAAGTGAGGCAGCTATTGAAGCCACAGAGCAAGCCCTTGAGGCAGGGAATCTGGATCCTCGCTTGGTTCTGCTTCTGATACCTCTATTGCGCAGCGAAATTCTGCAGGGCCCACAGGGGATTTGGATCCATGCAGGTCTGGCGAAACTTGCTGATACTTATACCCAGCATTTCAAAAATGAAGAAGTCGGATCTCAAAAAACCAACGGTGTGGATAGTGAAGTCTTGGAAATTATCAAGCGCTTCCTCATCTCATGGCAACAGAAGAGGGGCTATGGTAGCATCACAGATGAAACGTATGTCTTTGACAGTGTCGATGCTGCGCTTCTTCATTTGCTTCTGGAGCAAGATTCCAATGTGCCATTGGAGCTGCGTTCATCTTCACCAGTTCGCGCCGAGCTGAACAAACTGGTCGATAACTGGAAGGGTAACTTTGATCGGGCAACGGCGCTTCTGGAAAGCTACGACCGGCTTTTTATTCTGAGTCGCCTATACCAAAGTCAGAAGATGTCCGGGAATGTTCTCAAAACCTGGAGGAGAATCATTCAAGGAGAGAAAGATGCCGGAGGTGAAACTACAGCTTCTGGCGTCGAGGCGCAAATGCGCAGATACCTCGTCAAAATCAAAGATGCGCAACTTGTTGAGGAGTACGGCTCGTGGCTTGCGGGTCGTAATCCAAGTCTCGGCATTCAGGTTTTCTCTGACAACAGCAGCAGAGTCAAGCTGGAGCCAGCAGACGTGGTTACGCTGCTAAAGGAACGAGCTCCGAATGCGGTTCAGGTGTACCTAGAGCACCTAGTCTTCTCAAGAAATGTGAGTTTTATCCATATTTTAGCATTGTGTTTGTTTCTAACTCTGGTGCCTTCAGTACACGCAATATGCGGACGATCTTGTTTCATACTACTTGGATTCAGTGCTCTCAGTTCTCCAGTCTTCCCCTGCCGCTCGGGAGTCGCTTTCTGAATCGTATTCCACATATCGCGCTCTGCGGCCGCCAAAACCGACCTATATGAACTTCATCACAGAAAACACGCCCTCCGAGCCTTGGTGGCAGTCACGATTACGACTTCTTCAACTACTAGGTGGCGGAAGCAGTAGCCACTTCTCATCGAAGCCATCGTCTTTGAATTTGTCATACTCCATTCCCGCGGTTCTTGCTCGCATCGAACCATTCCAGAATGAGTTAGTTTCCGAGTGTATCATACTAGACGGTCTACAAGGTCGACACCACGAGGCCCTGCGCCTTCTTACCCATGGCCTCGGTGACTATGACTCGGGGGTTCGATACTGTCTTTTTGGCGGGCCTCGTAGCACAAGCTCTACGGGTCCACTAGGGGAGTTTGCCGACAGATCGCTCCAGTCAGAACTTTTCAAACATCTCCTCAATGAATTTCTACAGATCAAAGATCCCTCGGAGCGTATTGAACGGACCAGCGACCTCCTAGCCAGGTTTTCTTCTTGGTTCGATGTTGGCGAGGTTCTCAGGCTCGTCCCAGATGATTGGAGCGTTGATATTCTGAGCGGGTTTCTCGCGCATGTCTTCCGCGTTCTTGTGTCGCAGACCCGGGAAGTAAGAATGGAACGAGCACTCAGTGCAAGCCTAAACCTGCGTGTTGGAACTGAATACATCGAAGGGACTGAGAAGGTTGGTGGTTGGATTGAGGATGGGGAGGGAGTAAGAAGAATGAGAGATGGGGTCAATCAAAACAGTCAGTCCGTACATGTTGATGATGATTTTGGAGAAATGGTCGGGGCTGGGTCGGGACCGTAGTGCCATTTCCTGCGGTATATATATACAGTGCTTCTATGATACCTCTTTTTTAGCTGTGATTGACGATATAATTAATAATGATCTGACCCTCTTCTATGTACACACACACACACACACACACACACACACACACACACACACACACACACACACACACACACACACACACACTTCGTGCTGTAGTTAGTATGTAGTAGTAGTATGATTATTGCTTTCTATTGATTTTGTGGGTGTATTGCTTGTATCTAGTAGATATAGATAGATAGTCATGAAAAATAAATTAGAGAAATAAAAAGTGATAAAACTTCTCTCTCCCCAAAGAGAAGAAGGGGAAAAAGCAAAAAAGATAAGCGGCCCGAGCCGCGGATCGAACGCGGGACCTCTCGCAGATATGCTTGGGTTGCTAGAACTCGTTGAGCTCTCCCTAAGCGAGAATCATACCACTAGACCACCCGGGCTTGCTTGTATGATTGGGTTTTCTCGATTGGTTTTATAAGGGGAACAGGTAATATGTTAGTATCGTGAGAGACACAACTGTGCCGGAGCTTTCCTGTGTGGTGGGAAGGGAGATATGTAAGTAAGCATAACACTTGCTGTTGCTTTTTTATATTGGTTTAATTAACCATATTTACTTGTGGTGTGTGAATTGTTATGTCGTTTTTACTATCAAGACTAAAGAATGAGACTATAATTCCAATCGTTGGTGTTACAACCGGAATATATATCTTCGGGTACATTGATGTCGAGCAATATTTATTAGACAATTCAACAGAAAATTTTCCATAGTCAATGGCATGAGTATTAAATAGAAATTTACAGATTGCCATCGCCAGCTCCAAGACAAGTACAACTCGAATACTACACTATAGACATACAATCAATTCATTCCGCATAGAGATAGATAGATACTGGTATATATACCAAAAAAAAAAAAAAAAAAAAAAAGCCAATCTAATCCAAATCAGGCACAGGCAACCCATTCACAATCTTCACCTGCATACCCAACTTATCCAACGCAAACCTGGAATTCTTCTCACGCAGAGCTTTCGTGTCTTCGTCGGAAACTAGCACAAAGTCATATGTTAACAAGGCGTGGTCCTCGGAGACGTTGTATTTCTTTGCGAGTTCGGGACCGGCGCGCCCGATGTCGACGACGAGGGAGTCCTTGACGCCGAAGACGGCGTCGGAGGTTTCGTAGGGGTCGTTTCGGAGGTAGAGGGCTCTTTAGTACATTGTTAGTTAGGTCGATTGATAGACTGTGGTTAGGAAAGGAGACATACGTGATGAGATGGTCGTATCCGGGCTTCTCGAACATAAAGTGCATATGCGAAGGGCGGTACGGGTGACGGTGTAATTTCTTCAACAACCTCCCCACAGGCCCATCATGTGGAATCGGGTACGGAACGGGTGTAATCGCATTGAACCAGAAGATACCATCCTTGTCACTGCGCATGATGCAGCGGCCGTCTGGCCCGTCGCGACCCGCATACTGCACGTCATAGTGCCCGGTGGAGTCTGTTTCCCAGATATCGATTTTGACGCCCTCGATAGGGTTGCCGTTGGTGTCGCGGAGGGTGCAGACGACGAGGAGAGGCTCGCCCTTGGGATCGTGGGACATGGAATCGCCCTGTGCCATTTCCTCTGCTTCGTGGGTGTGGAAGGGGCCGAGGACGGTGCCTTCTGTGGAGCCTTCTGGTTTGGGGTGGTCGATGGAGTCGACTAGGATGGATAGACCGAGGACGTCGGAGAGGAGGATGAATTCCTAGAGTCACCGAGTCAATATACATTGAATGCCCACGTTTCTTAAACGGGAAGAACATACCTGTCGCACATCACTGCTAATCTGCCCGACCTCCTTCAAAAAATGCAAACCGGTCATCCATTCGCTGGAGCTCAATCTAGTTTCACGGGCGAAATCGTGGAGGTGGGTGACCAGTCTCTCGAGCACATATTTCATGCGCTCGTCTTCACAGAGGGAGTTGATCCGGATGACATTTTCTGTGATGTTGTCGACCGTGAGGTTCTTCATCGGTGGGATCTTGACCTGAGATGGATCCATGGTTTCGGTATTGAATAATCAGAGATAGAATTGAGTTGTTATTGTCGACTGGATGAAAGATAGATGAATTAGCAACTGTCTTCGAAAGTAGCTTTCAAAATGACGAAACCAGATGGAAGACAAACCTAGCTGTATTCCACAACCAAAAGTAAAGCTAACAGCAATTAAGAGAGATATTTTTTTTAAAAGACCAAAAATAGACAATCAAGAATCCACAAAATCAACCACCAAAAAGAAAGCCCAGCAAGAGGACAGGGCGAGCCTTATGAAGGACCACCCCGCAAAAGACAGCTCGGCACCCCGCCATGGCCTGCTATCCGAGTCGGCTCGATGACAGCGAAAAATGGAGCATAAGGTAATGCTAGAATAAGCATCAGTGAATCCTCCCCGAGTCGTGGAACTGCTACTAGTGAGCGCTTAGCAGCAGGAATGGAGCATCATCCGTAAATCCGTGTGTGGTGGTGAACCGAAAGTTGAGACCCGCTGACAAAATGGGTCGCGATGATTGAGTGAAGTCCACCGTCGGGAATCCCCCTATTATTCTATCTACATTCCACTCTTGATTGATTACTAGACATGGTTATAGATGCTGTTACTGGCTATCTTGTTTATGTCACTAACCTTTATTTTCATCTTCTTCATCTCGAGGTATCACCACTAGATTGAGCGTGGATCGGTTCTGTTCTCCGCATCCCCACCTGAAGTTATCCCCATCGGAGCATGATAAAGCCATGATGACCAACCAAGGAAACCATTCCGCACCAAGATGAGGTCTTCTTGCGGGGTGAATTCTGTCTGATTTCTACAGCATCGGATGCTGAACACCGACAACGGCTATTTTCTTTTCCTACGCCCCATCTCGCATAAATATTTTTGCGTTTGCCGATTGGTGTATACTGTATGTACTATCGGCCAGAGAAAGTCCGTGGAATTGCAATAGATCAGGTGATTCTCATTTACATCCATCCAAATATATAATAATGTTCATGATACATCGATATAAAACTCCCAAATAAACAACCGGGGATATCCGCTAAACTCGCTCAGACAGTACAAGACATATTCAAACACATTCTAGGCTCGTCATGTCCAGACCAAGATCTTGGACACAGAACCACAACCAAACAAAACATGAAATTTCAATTCAAGAAAAGAGAGGGAAAAAGTGTGCAGGTAAGAGCCTTAAGCTCTTACCATCTTCCGCTCTCGTTCTCTCTCCCTCTCTCGTTCTTGTTCCCGCTCCCGTTCCCGATCATGATTGATATTCATGTTATTGTCCCCTTCTTTCCCGGTTGTTGTTACTCGGGCATGGTGGTCGACTGTGTCCAAAATGGCTTGCATCAGTCTCTGGTTGGCACCAGGGTCATCATCATCTGGGACAGGATCGGTATTGCGGTTGATACTGACCCGTCTGTCGTGACTCGCCATTGCGCTGCCATGGATCTCACTCATCGCCCGTCTGGGTGACATCTCATTTCCTAACGGAGTTCCCGGGGCTGGACCCGTAGTTGGTGCGGATTCTCTTCGCGCATTGAAATTTGAAATATGTTCGGGCTCCCGTTCCCGTCCCCGTGGCTGTTCATGAACATGCTCTGGAGCAAATGACGCTGGGGTGGGGGCAGATGTGGGGACCGTCACCGCCGCGGATGATGGATCGGTTGGTGGAGCGTCTTCGGCGTGTGCCCGGGGAAGGCCGTCGATTCGAGTTTCTCGTAGCTCATCCTCTTTGACATCCTTCCAGGAGCACTTGGCATGCTTTTTCGTACAGCCCATGCATGCAGTCAGGTTCTTGAGGCAGTCCATGTGTAGACGGCGACACCGGTCGCATGGTGGTAGGATGCGATCCCCTCGTTGCAGCTCCTCCATTCGGGCGACCATTTCCATCTTGTAGGGGCCACCGTCATCCTTCTCGTGACTGTTCGATTTGGGAGGAGGAAGTAATGAGGAGGGGGTGCTCGGGATTGCGACGGTGGTCGGGGCGGGGTTGTTGTAGATGGTGCTAAGATCTGCCGTCGCATCCGACGCTCTCGGCCGGGGACGCGATGACTGACGGGCCATCTGTCCAGGCGGATCCTCGTAACCACGCGCTTGACGGTCCGCAGTGGTGAAGAATTTCTTCATCAACTCCATTCGGGTCGTCGGAGAGGCGCCTTTGATGGAAGTCCCGTTGATGATAGTAACGTTTTCTGTGTTTGAGTGGGAGAACATGAACTGTGAGGACAGCGAGCCTTCTTCTCCCATCGGCTCCCCTGCGCCGGGACGGTTGGTGTTGACTGCGACGAAGCCGGCCGAGGGAGATTGGACGTTGGAAGAACCGTTGCCGTTTAACGGATTCTGGCCGTTGCCATTGGCATCTCGCCACGTGGGGCTGATAGAACGAGCCTGCTGGTTATGGAGGACAATATCGTTCTCCCGTCGGCTGACGATAGCTGTTCGACGGTTCTTGAGACGGTAAGTGAGTTGTCTAGCTCGGGCAGATACTGAATGGGAGAATTCATGTTAGCGACCGATTGTTAAGACGCGCGAAAGAGCAGAGCAAGGAAAACAGAGCAACCAACCTTGATCGGCGATTTGGGTGATTTGCTGCAAGTTCTTCTCCAGAATCTCCAGCGCACCCAGTTCCTTTTCTTCATCCTCGATGATGGGTTGTGGTGGGATCATCTTCTGTGGCATGCCCGAAGCGATCAGCACAAAGTCCTCCTCACTGATCTCTACCCGACACTGCTTGGTATAGAACTGGCAAACCCGCACGCCATTGCGGGATTTTTCAAGATTGAACTGCTCCGGTTTGCTCTTGGCGAATTCGACCACATCGAGCCAGGTGATGTTGGGCGAGTCCTTGCCATGCGATTTCAGCACGCGCGGAGGGCCATCAAACAGACGCTCGAAGCGCTTGATCAGAATGGGACCCAACGGACAAGCGCCCAAATTCCCGGCGATGCTTTCGTGACGATGGAGGACACCATCGTATTCGCCGATCAAGTGGACAATGGCGGGCATGCTATCGTCGACGGAGACTAAGGGGAGGTTGTCAGGATACTGGCGGGCGAGATAGTTGATTTGCAAGTGATTCGATTGCGTCTTGGGAACTTTGGATGCGATAGCAGGGAAATCGCCCGAGGGTGATCGAGGTCGTTTGCTGGACGAGGACGGCTCAGCCGTCGGGGTTCTCGACTCCATCGCGACGAATTTTTCGTGAGGATCAAGACCCAGACACGATGTTTGGTAAAGAGTTGGGAGAAAAAAAGCGACGATGAATTAGATCGATCGCGAGAAGAATAAAATAGGAATAAATATAAAAGTTTAATTAAGAAGAGATTCAATCTGTAAAAAATGGCAGTTCGTGGAAGAAGAAAAGAGGCTGTTGAAGAATGTGTCGCCGATGGCGGAGCATCAATAAGGCCCCCAAGTCCCAAAAGGCAGATTCCAGAACGAGAAGAAAGAAGAAGCGAAAGAAAGGAGGAGCAAGTCAAGACGCCAGAGAACCGAACAAAAGGCAAAAGAACGAAAGGAAATGGTCGAGGGGAGGGGGGAGGAGAGGAGAGGAGAGATGGAGAGAAGCGCAGGGGAGAGGAAAGCAGGAAAGGTGGAGAGGCGCGGGAATATCGTGCGGGCGGGTCGGTTAGTTGGACGGAGGACGAACAAGTAGTGGGCAAAGTACGGGTTGCGCCCAATGAACAGGCATCCTCGTCATGCTGTCCACATGGCCTGGCGGAACGGGAGAGCGTTGCTGCTGGCGTTGCTATTCGGGATGTCCTCCGTACGCTGGTGATATTGTATCATAATTATCTGGCTCGTTTGGCCGCAGGGAGAATTGGCGATGAGCAGGCCGAAAGTCAGAGCGAGAGAGAGAAACAAGAGCAACGAGAGGGGGCGGAGTCCCGCCGGGCTTTTCCGCTGTCGGTGTGGCCCGGAGAACGGAAGTTACGGTAATTACCATACGTTCTGATACTCAGGTTCTGTTGATATGTGCTGATATACTCCGTAGGCATTATTCACATTAACTATTTATTGAATATCTATTATAAAGAGTATAATTCTAGATGCTGTCTATCTAGATATGGTCTGGGCCTGCGAACGGACTCGCTCAAAGGGCTCCGGGGCTACTCCCAAGCTAATTCGGCATGGAGTAAGGTGTCGAATCCACCGGGTTGCATCTGCACTTCTTTCACGGACTTCCCAGTAGTCGGATGACGCGATCTGGTTTTGCCCATTTAAGCTGCTCCTGATATACCAACAATCCTAAACATTCTGCCTTCTGCCACGTAACGCCTCAACAGGCTGTAACTTGTAAGCCACTAGATCCAGCCGCGCTGTGCGCTCCGCCCAAGATTGCTGCCTGAGGGTATCTATGCGGTATCGTACGGTACGGAAAGGTAATCTTGGCCCCAAAGGTCCGTTGCTTGCCACCCACTCCACTGCTTGAGGTGTGGAACAACCGGGTGAGATTGCCTGGGAAACTGGTATTGTATGGTAAAACAGCGATCCTGTGACACACGGACATTTTTGCTGCTAATTCTGCGGCTTCAGTAGCATCTTCCTTGGATGTGAGTGCTTCTCACTAAACTGCTTGCTGGCTGTGCAAATCAGATCCAGTGGATTCCAATCCCTCTTTAATCTTATCCTTTTTTCCTGTTGCCAGCCTCATCTTTGTCAAGTGACTCTTTTTTTTTTTTTTTTTTTTTTTGCCCACTCTCTTCTCCCACCGCTTACCCCTCCTTGAAAATCCATCACCCCCTCCCTTTTCCCCCAACCATCCAGGTGTAACACGCCCCTCTTCCCCATCAGACCAAACATATCTCTTCCCTCAACCCCTCTTCTTCTTCTCCCCTCTCACAAATCCTACCCTTCACTAGGCCAAGCCATGTCCGAACGAGGCTCGTTCCGAGGGGGCCGTGGCCGCGGCGGCGGAGGTTACGACAGGTCAGGCGGCCGTGGCGCCCACTCCACCCAGCACAGAGGTGGCGGTGCAGGTGGCGGTGCCCAGCAGCAGCAGGAGAAGCCCAAGAAGGAGAACATTCTTGATCTCACCAAGTACATGGACAAGGAGGTCAAGGTCAAGTTCAACGGTGGCAGAGATGGTGAGTTATGAAGTACCTCAGTTATGTTTTATATCAGTACTAACCATAGCAGTCACTGGAACTTTGAAGGGTTACGACCAGCTCATGAACTTGGTCTTGGACGATGTCAAGGAAGTTATGCGTGGTAGGTTTCATCTGACAGCCTTGTTGATCCCTGTCTGACAATGTCTGTAGATGACGAAGGCAACGAGACTACCCGCTCCCTCGGCCTGATTGTTGCCCGTGGCACTTTGATTGTCCTCATTTCCCCTGCCGATGGCAGCGAGCAGATCGCCAATCCTTTCATGCAACAGGAAGAGTAAACAGCGGATTGAACTTCAACGGCATCTGCTATCTCTAGTCATCGTTTCGACTCTCTAGTCCAAATAGAAGATGACTACGTTGAGAACCAACCAGAGCAGTCGATTCCTGATCAAATAATTCCTGGTCAATTTTGAAATCGCTGCTGAGCCTGTCTCAAAGCCTTGCCTTTACTCGGCAGGTGCTCGACGCCAACATCATAAGGAACGAATGAAAACGACGAAACGTACGCCTATGTCCGATGTGTATCATAGATCCTATTCTGAATGCATGACTGTCATTCCTCGCCTGAACCCCGAGCTCAAGTGGGAATGCATCGGAGATTCGAGCGGGATGAAGATCTCGCATTGGCTATATGCATTATTAATATAAGCAAATAATTGAACCAAAAACATTCAGAATACGAGTAAGAGTTGTCTGGCTATTTTATGAGAACTCCATAGAAAGAGTAACATTAAACTGCCCACATCCAATCATTATGAACTCTTCAGCTTCGTATTACATCTAGAATGAATCAATCGCATCTCTTCGCTACCAGAGTTGTCGTCATCCGTCCCAGATCTCTAGTGCATGTTCGCTTCTCATTCGAGTTAACAATACGATTACGAGCACTCCATGTGAAGATCCACCGATATAAAAAGAATATAGTATTCCCAGTTTCTTTCTTCTTTTTAAATAATAATCTTTGAACTTGACAAAATAATATCCTTGATCAATCTCTGTTATGAAGACTCAATATCTCGTGCCGTTGGCTGTGCTGTCCTTTACTCTTGCCATTGCTCTCCCAGCCCACCATGTTCTGTACGAAGATCATGGCACCATCGATTCCAACGTCTTAATTGACTTCTTCTCAGATCCCACTCAAGGTGATACAAGCCCACTGGTCAGTGACAATGCATTGGATGACTCCTTCGAACCAACCCCCAACAACGAACAACACACCGTCGACTTCTTCAACACCATCAACGTCCAAGACATCAATAGCAACAACATCCCCCAGAATCACCACCACGACCTCCCAACCCACACTGATAAAACAATCTACGAACTCCTCACAAGCAGCAAACACACCACCATCCTCGCCGCAATCATCAATGACGACAAATACCTCGTCGACCTCCTCAGCACTACAGATGCGAACATCACCGTCTTCGTTCCCACGGATTCGGCCTTTGCCAAAATCCCCAAAGACGTCCCTAGGGCTTCGAAGGAATTTATCCGGAATGCTATCTTCTATCATGTCCTCCCGGGTATTTATCCTGCGCACCATATCTTTGATACCCGGACGCTTCCTACGTTTGTGAATGAGTCGGCTCTGGGTACAAATCTTCCACAGAGACTGGCTGTGCGAACGGGTGGGGGGAAGACGGGGTTGACGGTGAATTCTTATAGTCATGTCAACGATGCTGATATCGTATGTTTCTATTCGTCATATATTGCCTGCCTGAAAGAAGAAACAAAACTAACTCAATCTCCTCCAGACTACCTCAAATGGCCTCATCCACACCATAGACTCCATCCTCATTCCGCCTCCTCAATCCCTCAACCTGCTGAACATCGTCCCTGCAACATTCAGCACCTTCACACTAGCCCTTCTCCAAACCGGCCTCTCTATAGCCCTAGACACATCCGCCCACCACGGTGCCACCATCTTCGCCCCAACAAATAAAGCCTTCCAAGCCCTCGGCCTCAAAATAAACGGTTTCCTCTTCTCAAATCCAGGAAGGAAGTACCTGCGCGCCTTGATGAAGTACCATATTGTCCTGAACCGGACTCTGTACTCGGATGTCTTTTATACCGTTAATGGCGGTGTTGATTCCTTGGGCGAGGACGGGTTTGTGCATCTCGACTTGCCTACTCTCTTGGTTGATCATAGCTTAGCTGTTGATGTGGCCCGGCGCGGTTCTGATGTCCCGATGAGGGTTAATGGATTCCAGTCGGTGGCGTTTACGGATGCATTGGCCGAGGATGGGGTTGTGCATCTGCTTGACACCGTTTTGATTCCGCCTAGAAAACTCACTGATAGCCCCAGTGATGCTTCCGTGTTGACTATCGAGGAGCTGAAAGAGCACTTAAGTGATTGGGTCGCCGAAGACGATGATGCGGGGTCTGTTCATGGCGAACTGTAAACTTACTTGAATGATACAGAAGGTCCGGAATTCTTCAACGTGCTTGATTCTCTGACTACTGCGATAATCGCTATATAAATACATGAGGGGATTCGAGCTATAGCTAAGCGACCCCTATCTCTATACAAACGAACTGAGTCATCGGCTGCAGTATTGACCAGGATGGCCGTTTGTTCACGTAGCCCCTATGTTTACTACCCGAGACGAACAAACGGTTATCCCGTCGGATGGGCTCTCCGTGGTGAAGCTTCAATATAGCGGGAGCTTGCTTTCTCACCGCTATTTGATGGTGTTGACCGGGAGGCCTATCTTCAACAAACTTCAATACCTAGGCATTTATCGTTTCCTGCTACGATCCACAAGTAGCTCATTTGGATAGCATGAATATATTTCTAATCAATGATTTCTGTATCTTTTCTGTATATCAGAGGCAAAATATCTTCCAAGTGCACACAACACATCGTATGCCCATTCTGTTCTGTGCCATGGCACAAATCCACAAATGTTGACGTGACTTCAGCAAATCACTGGTCACGAATAAAAGATAACTTGATGGCAGAGACACAATCTCTTTTTGCGAGCACTTTCCTTTGAGATGTTCGTAAGTCAAAAGAAGACACCTTAAATTCCACAATTTCATGTTCCCAGTAGACAGCGCCCGTCTGCCCTTGTTTTTACCGACTCATAATCGTCTCTTCTTCCTTCGACATATATAAGTTCTGTCATTCATCGTTAAGCCATGAGGCTGGACGCCCTTCTCCACAAAAAGGCATATGAGAAAGGTGGCTCAGTGAAGCCTTCTTGCGGGCTTCAGCAACGCCTGGAAGGATGATTCGAGTGCCTTCTTGAGCTCTTTGTAGCTAACAACAAAACAGCTCTGCTCATCTCGACTCACTAAAGTGATCTTCTCGTCTGTTCCCGCGTCCAACTTGTTCAAACATGCAAGTATATGACCTAAGTCCACTACGGGATCACCTTGTGTGTCCACTTGGTGAAAGACATAATCCCGGAAGATCTTCAAGAAATATCGCTCGCCGTTTTCGGACCATTGTCTATCGTGTTCGTATTCTGGCCGTTCATTGACAAGATTGAGTTTTGCCATCAATCGCACGAGGCGGCCATTTTCAAGTTCGCGACTCAAATCCGATGTGAGTTGATCATCCAAATGCAAGGCCGAATCGAAAGTTGACATCAGCTGTGAGGATATGCCGGTGATGAAGATGTCAATGTTTCTTTCTTGGTCCTTCTGCAACCCACTGAGGAGCCAAAAGACAGAATTCTTCAATTGAGGACTGTAGGCACGCGTAAAATGCTCCATGGACTTTGTGGGGTTATGCATGACATTCGGCGAATTGGAACCAAGAGTAACGATCAGTTGCCCAAAATTGACCAAATCCTGGCGTTGAAGGTCGGCAACCGACCGCTGCGTATCAAACTGAACGACATCCATAATGGCACAAGCATTCAAGCGAATGCGATTCTTTCCAGTCAAAAGAATTTTACTGGGGTCTATAATTCTTGCCGCAAGACCGTTGCTGTGAATCGCCTTAAGAGCATTCGCGATCTGGGTCATGTAACCCCAGAGAACTTGCTCGGAAATGTGCACATTGTGTCGGACTTGGAATCTATTTCCAGCACCAAGGTGTTGTTCAGCAAGTGTTTTCGCAAGTGGGTGGTAGTCAGTGACAAAAATCAATGAACTATCTTGGAAGCTTCTGCTCGTGAAAGCATCATGAACCGTCACAACACTGCCATTACACACCCGTTTCCAAGCCTGGACGGATCGGATGGCCTTTTCATTTGTCAAGCGAAAGCCTGTAAATAGTCAGAGATTGTTCAGGTAAATAACATCGAATCAAGACATGGCGCACCTTCCAGTCTCCGAAGGGCATAAAAGTTCCCATCCTTATTAGACTGTGCTTTGTATACCCAACTAGGATAGCCGAAAATAGTTGCGTTCTTCTGATGATTCAAATCCAGCGGAACAAGGGAATGGAAGTAATCGACTTGGGCCGGCAGCTGGGTGTCTGACCTGGAGTCAGCCTCTTAGTTCTCGTTGAATGATCACACCAACGTACTGGGCAAGGTCTGTAGCGTAGCAGCGGCTTTCTTTTGCAGATCTTCTCGAAGATCATTTGGGAGGAAAAGATCATGGACGTTGCGTTGATAACCCAGGGTGTTCTGACTGTGGGGTCCAATAGGTGCGTAGAGATGATATTGAACCTATAGAAGTTAGTCTTGGGAGTGAAAGAGGAAAAAAGAGTTGAGGGGCGCAGCTAAGAAACTCACCGGCTGTTGGAAGCCACTCTGACTTGCAAAAAAGGTGGCCCCGGTAAGTGCGGCAGCGGTGCTATCGTGCGAATAAGGATTTGCTTGAACGGAGCCAACAGCCGCGGCAGCAGAAAGAGGAGTCGAAGTTGTCACAAAAGGATCAAAAGCACTGGTGGCGGCAATGCCATTGCCATTTCCTTGGAGAGAAGCCTGCAAAGTTGAGTTAGCGTTGGAAAGGCAAATGCTAGAAGTACGCCTTTTGAAGCGAACACCTTGATCCAACACAGGTGATGGCGTGTCTCTGTCTGGCTCAGAAGAAAAGGACTTTGTGCGGTGAAGCAATGAGGGGCTCGGGTCGAAATCATCAGCAAGGGCATTCAAATAGCGAGAGCAGGGCATGTTGGTGGTTGAACTCCTGATAGATTAGACACCTGCTCTAGCAGCTTGAATACTGCCCAAGTGATAATTAATAATTCTGACTCTGGAGGAGCCCCAGACGCCCTTTTAAACACAGAGCTACTTTTCAAATGACAAAGGCAACTATGGGAAGGAAGAATTCCATATGGGGAAGCAGCAGCCGGGGATGGAAGCCGGACAGGCGTGAACGAGGAAAGTGCAATCTTACCAAATGAGAAGCGTCAAACCCCTGGGGAAAGAACTCTGGAATTTCTGATACAGCCCAGTCAGGAGTCGCTGTTTCCTGTCGAGTAGTTGGAGTACTAGAGTTTGATCCTTTTTTATGTCAGCGAAAGAGAAAACTACTAGACGATATTACAAAAAGCGTGGAGCAACACACGTGATATAGCACCCCGAGGTTGGAATGGAGCCGCATTTGCAGCTTTCGGAGATATTGTGGCCAATTTCTTTGCTAATGACGCAGGCGAGCCATTGGCAGACAGTGAAGAGGGGGTGAAGCTTGGGGAGTCGACATTGAAGCGCTTTCTATTGCTGGCGCTACAAAAGATTCCATGTAAGCCAAATGTCCATCCCGCAATTCATACCTGACTTATTAATCCGGCTTTAACAAAATTCAACTGGGTATCCTAACCTGTCCGACTGATATGCCGGGTTGCCTCGATGCGGGTCGTGATTGAAAGCGCAACCTTCACGCAAACATGCCAATGTCAGAATGGATTCGCATTGTAGGAGTATATATTAAGGACCAAAGGAAAAGAGTAGCACCTTTATCTTCATATCGACATCGACCGTAGATGGTTACATTGCGACATAAGGTATCTTTCGCATTTTCTAGAAGGAACATATCGTTAGCAATTTCGTTCGAGTTTCCATTGACACCCCCCAGAACCAAGGGCTGGCTAACCTCGTGCCTTCAGCTTAGGAGATCCCGTCCCACGACGGGAATCGTCCAGAGCAGGCTTCCCGGCGGAAGCCATGATATCTCCACAGTTGGGCGCAGATCAGCGTAGAGAAATCCCCATTGAATTAAAACAGAGGAAAACCGGACGACCGAGTATGTCGAGAGGAAACCACATTCCTCTATACAAGAAAAGTCGTGACCTTATCCAAGAAGTGGTGAGACCCGCGTTGTTGATTCCGCGTCGAGTAGGTAAGGTGGATGATTCACTCCACTAGGGCAGCCAGCTAAGAACAGCTCGAGGGTTCGAAATTATTTCTCCAACAAAATAAAAAAGAAATTGATAAATCCAAGTAGACCAACCGAGAGAGCACCACAAGCAGAGGATAGCAACAAAGCCACCTTCACGCCATGGGACGGAGTGGGCTGAGATCGCAAGGGAACGAGGGAGGAGGACTCAAGCCCGCGGGGAGAGGGGGCAACTCGAAGACAGCCTGCTGCAATAGTTGGCCCGTGCACGAGGCGGTCAAGCGCGCGCTTAGCGTCACTGGAAGCGGCGATGACGGAGCTCAGGAACAAGATGACAGCTAACTGAATTGCTTCCTCCTACGACGTTGTTGCATCGTGCTTCTAGTCTTTTGACTTACGCTTCATGCTGATTATTGGATAAGGCGTTGTTCGAAGGCCTAATCCCTTGTGATAGAACCCTGTTGTCGGCCCAATTTGCAACATTCCGCCACCGGCAAATCCATGGAGACTGCCTAGGACGGTGTACCTTATTGCTTCTATTTCCTTTTTTTTCTATGGGCCAGAGACCTTGATACATCATGTCGTCGTCTGACGTTAATATTGACCGACTCACAGACAGCGAGAAAGCTGCTCTTGAAACCTACACAGCGGTGACCGGTCAGGAACCCTCGGAGGCCATTCCTTTGTTACGCCGCTCGCAATGGAACATACAGGTTTGTTGCAGGCCCAGCAGAGAATAGAGGGGCTTTGCTGACGTATAGCTTGGAAGATTGCGGTATCTAAATTCTTCGACGGCGAAGGGCCGGATCCTGTCGAAGAAGCCCGTGCATCTCTCGAAAATGCCCCCCCAGCTCGATCGAACCGCCAAACCCAGAACCTCATGAGTGAAGATATCTCTGCACAATTCTCCCCCGCTGCCCGAGCCGTTGAATCTGCTCCTCGAATAACAACACAACCGGAAGATCAAACTGTCTACCGCCCCCCTTTTTATTGGCCATATTCTTTACGCCATTTAACCTCCTCTATCGAATACTCTGCGGATCCTTCCGTCTCTTTGGGGCATTGTTCCCATTCCTTCCACGCTTTTTCAATGTGACAGCAAACCCGGCCCTCCAGGGGGCCCGGCGAAATACCAACGGGCGAAGGCCTCTAGCTCCTAAGGACACGGCCGCCAGATTTATCCGAGAGTTCGAGGAGGAATACGGAGCCAATTCGCTTGGATTCCTGGAAAATGGATACAACATGGCATTGGAAAAAGCCCATCGGGATCTCAAATTCCTCCTTGTAATCCTTTTGTCGCCTGAGCATGACGATACGAGCGGCTGGGTGCGAGATACATTACTTTCACGAGAGGTGACCGAGTTTATCAACGATCCTCAGAATGATCTGGTTG
Organism: Aspergillus sp. 'subgen. Cremei'; assembly: GCA_019976455.1. Lineage (NCBI taxonomy): Eukaryota > Fungi > Ascomycota > Eurotiomycetes > Eurotiales > Aspergillaceae > Aspergillus > Aspergillus sp. 'subgen. Cremei'. The sequence continues at coordinate 3,371,265 of JAFBMR010000003.1, forward strand.
TTTGGGGAGGTAATGTGCAGGATTCTGAGGCTTATCAGGTCTCGAACTCCCTCCGATGCACCAAATTCCCCTTTGCCGCAGCAATGGTCCATACCCCCAGTGTATCATCGACGGCAATGTCGGTCGTTTCCAGGATTTCAGGAACTACATCGCCGTCGGAGTTTGTGGAAAAACTTCGGACGGCCATATCACAAAACAAGGAACCCCTGGAGCGGATCCGGTCTACACGCGCTGAGCAACAGGCTTCCCGTAGCCTCCGGGAACAGCAGGACTCGGCGTATGAACGCTCCCTGGCTATTGACAGAGAGCGAGCGAGACAGAGACGTGAAGCAGAGGCTGCTAGGCAACGGGAAGAACAGGAGGCAGCGGAACGGCAAGCGGCGGAGGAGAAGCGCATACAAGATCTCCAGCAATGGAAGCTATGGCGGGCACAATCAATTCCTGATGAGCCAGGAGCAGATGTCAAGGATGCCATCCGTATTAGCATTCGACTGCCCACGGGCGAGCGTGTCATTCGAAAATTTACTCCCGAGGCTGATATAGAAGAGCTCTACGCATTTGTGGAGTGCTACGACATCTTACAGGAACTGCAGCAAGGGGCTAGCAGTGCGCAAAAGCCCGAAGGATTCGATCATCAGTATGGGTTCCGACTTGTTTCACCCATGCCCAGGGCTGTTTACGAGGTGGACGCTGGCGGGTCGATCCGGGACAAGATCGGTCGGGGAGGCAATTTGCTTGTTGAACCTATCAATGATGAAGATGACGACGAAAATGAGGAGGAAGAGTCATAATACCAATAGCAAAGGCGCTTGGGATGATATGTATGGTTTTTGGCAAGATTAATAGACTCGACTGTTTCTCTACAACTCTTTCGACGTAGATATGCCATCTCCGCGTACATCAGCCATGGGCGCATCAATAATTAGATCCACATCAAAGGAGCCGCATGGAGTCTAAGCCATGTTTCATAGAATGGATTAAGGATTTGGCATCTAGGGAAACCGCCAGTCCGGGATTCGGGTACATGCAACTGGTACGAACCGTGCACGCGGGAGTTCACCGCTCCGCAGCGCAGTGGAGTGCATCACTGCATTATCAATGTCCAACATATGCACGTTAGCAGCCACGAAGATGATAGTAGATGAAGCTAGTAATTCATAATATCATCTGCACGTGAAATGATAAATTACCCATTTATGATATATGTTTGCCTTGTGATTTCCAATTTTAAGACCGCCTGTTGACTCATTTTGAAGGGTGGATGCGCAATGAAGATCCCTGATCCTTGACGCCGAGAATTAAGCATGATAATTTCAGAAGTCCGAAATTACGGGACTTGGGCTTTTAGTACAATGCGATCCGAGATGTAATTTTGATCTGGTTGTTCTTCTGTCAAAATGTCAATCGTGTCGATCTTGTGTGCATCTACTCCATACTCCATACCAGTTACCATAGATGGTATGCGACAAGCTACTGCCGCGTGGTCAGCTCTTGAGCATGATTCCAGTAGTACTACCGCTTCTGAAAACAGTTATCGTTCATCATGGTATTGCCCTGCTTCATGAAGACGTTCGAGATGGAAAGCATGAGTTTAATAAGCAGTGTATAACTCAAATTTAACCTCAATTGTGCTCGGATCCAGACGTGTCCGATACCGTACCGTAACAGCTTCTCTGCCCATCGAACCGGCTTCGGATCGTTTCAGTCCCGCCCCACCCTGGAATGCCCCCTTTTGGTGTTGCCACAGCCCAGGCACACAATCCCATCTATGTGGGTAGTGTCACTGTCACCCAGTTGGCCACGAAATGCAAAGTCTATCTTGGATGCCTGGACCCTCCATCGGACCCAAGCGATTCAATTGCATTCAACCAATGGATTGGACTTTGTCATTATGACTCGAATTAAGTAACAATGAGCATTGTTTGATGACTCGTGTCTCGTGTTGAGACGGTGTGAGCACAATAATCTCAGCACATGGACATTATGGACTCCCTTGCTTTGTACTTTGCATTACGTATGGCCACGTGGAAAGCAGATGCCAAATGGTGAATGGACTTGTTTTCAGAATGCCTTGATGGGGATGGGAATGTATCATCCTGCAATCCAGACATCCCTACTCCCTACCCCCCAACGACTCCCTCGGTATCCTACCTTGGCCTGCTATGTATCAGGATAGATAAAATGGATATTTCGTATCAACGCTCATGCCCGAAAAAGCATCTGCAAAGCCACTAAGAAATCAGAAACACAGGCGTTAGGTCCACCGGCGCAGTTTATCTCCGTCCCCAGTGCGTATTATACGGTAATCCACCGTATTATTCAGTGTCCGGGAGGGCAGTCAAACATGGTCCGGGACCCGGATTGAATGCTTTTGCTCAACCCGATTGGCGCTTCAGGGCAAAGGTGAGCTTAAAATCGGGCCTAGAATTAATTTTTCAATCTTACGACCCTGTAACAAGCATGCGAGTTTAATGCATTACTTTAGGCTGTTCCTCCGAAGCCCTTTCTCCATCTACTCCTCGCTGGCTCTCCCTTCTTTTCTTTAATTACTTGTCACCCCCTCCCTGGGTTGTTGTCTTAATACTCTTATATACCCTTATATACCCTATTCTTATTCTTAATTTTTATACACCTATTGTGATACCCCACACTTAATCCTGAGACTGAGCTTCTCAGCTTCACATCACCATGTCTCTCCTAGGGACGTTAAACCCTAATGTTAATCCCGAACGTACGGTGGCCGGGCAGGGTATCGACATCGAAGAGGAGGAAGCTCGAATCGAAGCCAACAAGCATGATGGAGGCAGCCTGAGCACCGATGACACAGCACTGGAACGATCAAACGAAGTGGGCAATGAGGCCGTTGCCGAGGAGGAAATCACTCGCCTGGCCCAGCGATTAACACGCCAGTCAACCGCCAACTCTGCCATCGCCGGTGGTGAGAACCCGTTTCTCGAAACAAAAGAGGATTCCACATTGAATCCTCACAGCCCGAACTTCAAGCCCCGGAATTGGATGAAGAACTTGCTGGCACTCAACGCTCGCGACCCGGAAAGATATCCCCGCCGTTCGGCAGGTATTGCTTTCAAGAACCTCAGCATTCATGGATTCGGCAGCCCAACGGATTACCAGAAAGATGTATTCAACTCGGTTTTGCAAGTCGGAACGCTTTTCCGTGCTATGACCGGCACCGGCAAGCAGAAGATCCAGATTTTGCGTGATTTTGATGGTCTTGTCAAGAGCGGGGAAATGCTCGTGGTATTGGGCCGACCTGGAAGGTATGACAGATCTCGATTTCTACAGACATATTCCCGTGGTACTAACCAGTCTTTCATAGTGGTTGCTCAACTTTCCTGAAGACCATGGCCGGTGAGATGAACGGTATTCACATGGATGAACAGTCTCATCTTAACTACCAGGGTGAGGACTTGACCCCTTGATTTCAACATGCTTGAATCGACAGACTTACTAATTCCAATTCCAGGTATCCCTGCCAAACAAATGCGCAACCAATTCCGAGGTGAAGCTATTTACACCGCCGAAACCGATGTCCACTTCCCTCAGCTTTCTGTTGGCGACACTTTAAAGTTTGCGGCCCTTGCTCGAGCTCCTCGAAACCGTCTTCCTGGTGTTACACGGGAGCAGTATGCAACACACATGCGGGATGTCGTCATGGCCATGCTGGGCTTGTCGCACACGATCAACACCAGAGTCGGAAACGACTTTGTCCGTGGTGTCAGTGGCGGTGAACGGAAGCGTGTCAGTATTGCGGAGGCCACGCTCAGTGGGAGTCCCCTTCAGTGCTGGGATAACAGTACCCGAGGATTGGATAGTGCGAACGCACTGGAGTTCTGCAAGACTTTGAACTTGATGACCAAATATGCCGGCGCTACTGTCGCTGTGGCTATCTACCAGGCCTCTCAAAGCGCCTACGATGTTTTCGATAAAGTGACTGTCCTGTATGAGGGCAGACAAATCTATTTCGGACGCACCGACGAAGCCAAGGAGTTCTTCACCACCATGGGATTTGAGTGCCCTGAACGTCAAACAACAGCCGACTTCCTGACCTCCCTTACCAGCCCGTCTGAAAGACTGGTGAAACCTGGTTTTGAGGGCAAGGTTCCCAGGACACCTGATGAATTTGCCGCTGCCTGGAAGAACAGCCAAGCACACGCAAACTTGATGAGGGAAATTGAGGAATACGAATCAACATACCCTCTTGGTGGTGCATCAGTGGACCGATTCGTCGAGTCTCGCCGAGCGATGCAGGCGAAGAACCAGCGTGTTAAATCCCCCTACACGATTTCCATCATGCAACAGATCAACCTCTGTATGGTTCGAGGCTTCCAGCGCTTGAAGGGTGATGCCAGTTTGACCCTCAGTCAGTTGATTGGAAATTTCATTATGGCCTTGATTATTGGAAGTGTCTTCTACAACCTGCAACCCGATACCCAGAGTTTTTACTCGCGTGGAGCTTTGCTTTTCTTTGCTGTTTTGCTTAATGCGTTTTCTAGTGCACTCGAGGTATGTGTTGAAGCGGACTTGGTTACCAAACCATATAAGCAGTTGCTAATACTCCTCAGATCTTGACCTTGTACGCGCAACGTCCAATCGTCGAGAAACAATCCCGTTACGCCATGTATCATCCGTTCGCCGAAGCCGTCGCCTCAATGTTATGTGACATGCCCTACAAGATTCTTAATGCCATTACGTTCAATGTTACGCTCTATTTCCTTACGAATCTCCGACGTGAGCCTGGCGCATTCTTCGTGTTCCTTCTCTTCACATTTATCGTCACCATGACCATGTCCATGCTCTTCCGAACGATCGCTTCTGCTTCCCGGACGCTATCTCAGGCTCTGGTGCCTGCTGCTATCCTAATTTTGGGTTTGGTCATTTACACTGGTTTCACAATTCCCACTCGAAACATGCTTGGCTGGTCCCGATGGATGAACTATATCAATCCCATCGCGTACGGCTTCGAGAGTTTGATGGTCAACGAATTCCATAACCGGAAATTCAAATGTGGTGATGCATTGGTCGTCCCAAGGGGTGATGGATATGACAACTTGCCATGGGCAAACAAGGTTTGCTCCACGGTTGGGTCGGTCGCTGGAAGCAAGGAAGTCCATGGAAATGATTATCTCAGCCAGAGTTTCCAGTACTACGCAAGCCACAAATGGCGAAACTTGGGTATCATGATTGCCTTCATGATCTTCTTCCTGGTTCTCCATTTGGCCGCCACGGAGTACATCTCCGAGGCTAAGTCCAAGGGAGAGGTGTTGCTTTTCCGTCGCGGTCAGGCTCCTCGTGGTAATGGGTCGGATGACCCTGAGGTTACCCAACAGGTGGCCCCTGCTGAGAAGACCGAAGAGTCGCACGAGCAAAAGGCTGCTGCTGGAATCCAGAGACAAGAGGCTATCTTCCACTGGCAGGATGTGTGCTACGACATCAAGATCAAGGGTGAACCCCGCCGTATTCTCGATCATGTTGATGGTTGGGTCAAACCGGGTACATGCACTGCTCTCATGGTTAGTTTTCGAAATACATTTCTACGAAACTTCTTTTACTGACCTTGCTTTAGGGTGTTTCTGGCGCTGGTAAAACGACGCTTTTGGATGTCCTTGCCACTCGTGTCACTATGGGTGTTGTTACTGGTGAAATGTTGGTTGACGGCCAGCCCCGAGACCAATCCTTCCAACGGAAGACGGGTTATGTGCAGCAACAGGATCTTCACCTTCACACGACCACAGTCCGTGAGGCACTTCGATTCAGTGCAGTTCTTCGTCAACCCGCCCATGTCAGCCGCCAAGAGAAACATGACTACGTTGAGGAGGTTATCAAGCTCCTTGGAATGGAATCCTATGCTGATGCTGTTGTCGGTGTGCCTGGTGAAGGTCTCAATGTTGAACAACGTAAACGTCTTACTATTGGTGTTGAACTGGCAGCAAAACCCCAGCTGCTTCTGTTCCTTGATGAGCCTACCTCTGGTCTTGACAGTCAGACTTCTTGGTCTATCCTCGATCTCATCGACACTCTTACCCAACATGGTCAGGCTATCCTGTGCACTATCCACCAACCATCTGCTATGCTTTTCCAACGTTTCGATCGCCTGCTGTTCCTTGCCAGAGGTGGTAAGACCGTCTATTTCGGCGACATCGGTGAAAAGTCATCTACTCTGGCTAGTTACTTCGAGAGGAACGGAGCCCCAAAACTGCCCGCTGATGCAAACCCTGCTGAATGGATGCTTGAAGTTATTGGAGCCGCCCCTGGATCGCACAGTGATATCGACTGGCCTGCTGTTTGGCGTGAAAGCCCTGAACGCAAAGCGGTGCATGGCCACCTGGCTGAAATGAAGGCAACCTTGCCACAGAAGTCGGCCGGAAAAACCGATGCTGATCCCAGCAGCTACAACCAATTTGCAGCCCCATTCGCCGTGCAGCTCTATGAGTGTTTGGTTCGTGTCTTTTCGCAGTACTGGCGGACGCCTATCTACATCTACTCCAAGATGGCACTCTGTATTCTCACCTCGATCTACATTGGTTTCTCCTTCTTCCATGCGAAAAACAGTCAACAAGGTCTCCAGAACCAGATGTTCAGTATCTTCATGTTGATGACCATCTTTGGTAACTTGGTTCAACAGATCATGCCTAACTTCTGTACTCAGCGTTCCTTGTACGAGGTTCGTGAAAGACCTTCGAAGACCTACTCCTGGCAAGCCTTTATGACCGCCAACATTCTCGTCGAGCTCCCATGGAACAGTTTAATGGCCGTCATCATCTATGTTTGCTGGTACTACCCCATTGGACTCTACCGGAATGCCGAGGAAACGAACTCCGTCCACGAACGTGGGGCACTGATGTTCCTCCTCATCCTCACCTTCCTCCTCTTCACCTCGACTTTCGCGCACATGATCATCGCCGGTATCGAACTCGCAGAAACCGGCGGTAACCTGGCCAACTTGTTCTTCTCCCTCTGTCTGGTCTTCTGTGGTGTCCTCGCGACTCCCGAACAACTCCCCGGGTTCTGGATTTTCATGTATCGTGTCTCTCCATTCACATACCTCGTATCTGCAATGCTTTCCACCGGTGTCGGAAACGCACAGGCAACCTGTGAACCCGTCGAATTCATCTCCTTCGACCCTCCCTCCGGTACAACTTGCTACAACTACATGCAGCCTTACATCGAGGCCGCGACAACAGGATACCTCCAGAACCCGAACGCCACCAGCGACTGTTCCTTCTGCACCATCTCCTCGACCAATGCCTACCTGGCCCAGGTCGATGTCTACCCCAAGGACAGCTGGCGAAACTTTGGCCTCATGTGGGTCTACATCGTCTTCAACATCTTCGGAGCCGTTTTCATCTACTGGCTTGCTCGTGTCCCCAAGGGTAGCAAGACCAAGAAATCCAACTAGAGCTCTTTTTAATTTTTTTCTTTTCCTTTTTCCTTTTTATCATGGCCGTTTCCCGCTTTCTCCTGCATCCTTTCTTTAAATAAAAAGAATGAATTCATGATGTTGATTATGTGGTGGAAATTATCTGTTTTTGTTGTACCACCATTTTCTTTTAATGTTAGATGTTTTGCTACTTTTTGGCAGGCATGGAATTCCAATGTGTGTGTGTTTTTTTTTCAACCCTTTATCTTCTCTGTGCATATTGGATCATATGGATCTGCCTTTGGCGATTTGCATCCATTTTATAAATAGGCTTTCCTGTTTTCGCCTACATTGCTGAGATTCACGTTTTAAACTTGCTAGATACACTGGACATATAATAGGTAGCTAAATCAATCAAATCTACAAACGAAATTTACTACGATTGAAATCCCTGCATACTTTTCATAAGATGAATTGCATCATTGGTATCTTTGACATGAAAGAAGTGTTACAAGTAAATGTAAGGGGTAAAAAATATTTTGAACAGAGAAAGGAATGTATAGAGGCGCTCATGCAGATAAAATGTAAACAGAAAAAGAGAGAGAAAAAAAAAAAAAAAAAAAAGGAATGAGACAAAGCACATGTGTAATATCTACCAAGTAAAAGCCTCCTCGGCAAAATCCACAACAGCCCCTATCCCGATATTGGACCTCGCAGCCGCGCGCACCTCATCCGCAAAAGCACCAGGCCCACAGACAGAGACGATGGTCGCGCCGACGCGTTGCGGGATGATCTCGTTGAGAACGACGTCTGGCCGACATCGTCCGGGGAACATCTGCACGGTGGCGGATGGGGAGACGATCTCGCGACTGCTTTTTGGTTTGGAGACGAAAAGTTTGATGGTGAGGATGTCGCGGCGGTTGGGGAGGCGGAGGATTTGGTCCATGTACTCGTGTACCCAGGTGAGGTGGTCTGTGTTGCGGACGGACCAGATGAGGTAGACTTTCTGGGTTGCGACGCGGCCTTCGGAGGCGCGGAGGATGAGATCGCGGACGAAGAGCATGTGGTGGGTGATGCCGGCGCCGGCGGAGAAGAGGACGGCAGTGCCGTAGCTGCCCATGTTGGAGGCGTGGGAGGCGTAGGGTCCCTCGATGTAGCCTGATGTGAAGAGGGTTTGGTTGGGAGAGGCGAGAGCAGCGTTGTATAATTTGCGGGTCATGCCTTGACGTGCTCCGACAATGAGGGAAACAGAGGTGGGTTGTTGGTTGCCTTCCATGTATTCGTCCAGACCTGCTGGTTGCTTTTCAAGGAGCGATGGGTCTAGAGATGAGGAAGTTGAATGGCTTCGGGTCATGGTTTTCGAAGATGTGCATGGTGTGACGGCATTGCATGGGTCGACCCAAGCAACTGAGAACGGATGGGACATCCACATCGCGACACTGGGGATGTAGGCGTACACATGACAGCCGGGGCTGATACGGACACGCTTGGGGAGGTGAAAGGTTACTCGACATGCCTCACCGGGCAAAGCTTCGACAGCGAGCTTGGTGATTCCGTTCTTCATGGAGAAATTGAGGTATAAAAGTCGGAGTAATCGGGCAGTTCGTTCGAGAAGCCATAAGACGGCAATCGCCAGAAGCCAGGGCTTCTGAGGCAAGCTGTCGATGTTCAAGTGCATGTAGACGCCTAGGAAAGCCAAGAAGGCAGCGAGCTGGTGTAGATGCAGGAAAGTTTCGTAGAAAGCGTGTCGAATTGGAGACGGGGAATGAAGGCAGAGAAATACCATTGCACAAGTACCACATAGGCCCCATGAGAAGAAAGGAGTAGTGCGTAACCTTTCCAGCATGTGTGAGAAATCTTGTTCATCGCATGCGTTGACTGCCCAAGCGGCTGTGTGCACCACACTCTCGATCACAACAATACGGCCCAGCCACCGGTGGAGGAGATTGTATGTGTCGAAACTAACGTGCAGCAGTGGAATCAAAGGATTATTGCGACCAGCAAGGACGAAAAGAGGTACCATATTCAGGACGGCCAGCGTTCCAGACCTCCCGCGAAGCTCAGCAACCAGAGCTGCCTTGGCATTGACTGAATAATCCAAAAGGACACAGTAAGCGACCTGACTTGCAAAATACAGCAAGATCAGGATCCCTTGAAATCTTGACGGCAAGGTGCCCATGTTGAGAGCGGACGACAACTGGATCTCCCTGTTATGTCTCTTACTACCCAGCGGGGCGTATAGGACGTGTTTCTTCAAATTCGCCCATAGCGATGATTCCTCCAAACTCCAAAATGTTTGCTGTCTTCTGCTTGCACCCAGAGACGCGATAAGGCGAAGGTAAGCATGACTGATCTGACCTACTCGGCCGCAGAAGATGATGAAAGCTACAGCCAAAGCGGTGGAGTAGATGATTCGGGTGAGCAGCACATCTCGAGGGACGTCGACTCCACCCAGCCCTCTCGAGTATTCGTAAATGTAGGTTGTATTAGATCCGTACGTGGAATTTGTGTCGTATGAACGTGGAGCGACGTGCTGGACAAGGTCCTCCATCGGAAATCGAGGGCTCGTGGGGCCCGTGGTGAACCGTTATCAGTAGACGCGATGGCGACGCAAGAAAGAAAGCTTTGACGGTATCGATTGTCGAGATAAACTTTGACAAAAGTCCTTTGGCGAGAAATTGAAGATAAACAATCCAATTTTAATCTGATTAAGCCCAGCAAATGATGCAAATGCTCGATGGCGGGGAAACGATTGGAATGCGGTACCCAGGACACAGCAAGTAGGTAAAAGAAAGTCGATGACGTTTCAAAAAAGAGCGTGGTCAATAAAGGGAGAATGAATGTCCCTTTGATTCTTCCAGACAAGAAAGACCGTTTGTTTCCGTCTTGGTCTGTCGGGTTGATTGGGTGTCTTTGACAATCAATGTCAAATGAGGATATCCCGGATGATTGATGTTAAAGAAAGACTAGGAGTACCACCACCACAGTCTGAGATAGCGAGTTCGACGTTCTGAATTGTCTGAAAGCCCATACCATCAGTGTCCTGTCATCAGAAGCGGCGTACCAGCCTTCGAATATCACCTACCTCCACTCTCCACGTGCATGGTCGTGCAAAGAATCCAGCAAGGGGGAGACGTTCAGCGTCGTGGCCGAAGACAGGGAAAAATAAAGTAAAATAAAATCAAAAAGCAATGACGTCCGGTGTTCGTTGATATGGACGAAGGTCTCTCGCTACAAAAGGAGGGGGCAAACTCTCGATAAAGAAAGAGATCGACAGGGAGGGAGAAAAGAGAGTTAAATAGAAAAAATAGAGGGAAGCACAGACTTTTTTGCTTTTAATAAAGATAATGTAAGAAAATTCAGTAGCCCATCAAGGACAGTGAAACAGACCAAGTGGATGGATTGAATTGATTAAGAGCAAGTGAATGGAAGCTGAGATGAGCAAAGCAGCAACCAGAGCCAGCTGGTTCAACGCGAAAAAAAACACCGCGTCTTTTGGGAGGACAAAGAGAGTGTGAGAAAAAGGGGCAAACTCAGCAACACCCTAACAAAAAAAGACTTTCTCGAAATCAAAAAATAATAATAATTTTCGAGATCCACAGGGCAGCAAAGAACGTTAAAAAGAAAACGACAGGCAAGTGTAAGTAGAAATCGTCGATAAGGCCACTGCGGATCCGCCACTCAGGAGCCAACAAGCTCGTACGGGTTTGCAAGCTGCGGTTTATGCCGGTGTCTCTTGCCCACCTTATGAGGTTTCAATCTCGACTATCACCACGGGCGCCTGCAGACGGTCTCGATCCTATCGGGAGGACTCCAAGGCAGTGCTAGCCAGGTCGTCGTTTCTGCTGAGAACCTTTAGGGCCGCCCGAGTCTGACGATTCCTAGACCAGGGAGACACAGTAAGCTTAGGAACAGAGGAATCATCGTCATACAGGAATCAGTCACAGCCGATGGAGAGAGACGAAAGACCCTTGCAGATCATGTCCGACCGACGACAGCGCGACGCTGAGCGGGCCTTCTGGAGCCATTCGAGGCGAGTGTCGAGGCGCCGAGTGCCATCCCCGCCCGCCACTCAGCCCAAGCATCGCCAGAGGGCCAATAATTCCACCATGTTGATGTCTTCCATCTCACCATTGCACCTGAACTGCTCAAAGCTGACCTGACAAGAGCCTGGTATTATTGGTCATCGCTGCTTTGTCGGTTTCACAACGGCCATTTAGACTGAAACGCTCGCTGCATACTGGGAACGTGAGATCCAGCAATGTCCAATGACCCCACTGGAATCACCGACAGACTGAGGTGAGACTGTGAGAGGAAAAATTAATCTGTGGTAATTTTTTTTTTCCCTCAAATATGAGACATTCGCAGAAATAGAACATGGACAGCATCCGATTCCGAACTGATGTCGATGTCGAAGAGGAATAATCGAATCGAGAGATCGCGGCAAATCTGGATATGGAGTCACATGGGGTTCACGGGGGGTTTCCGGTGACACTAGCCTGCTTCGGCCATGGGTTTTTTAATCTACAGAGTATATTAATTGATTCAATTGCATTGGTGAGGATATAATCTATCCCTGGAATATATTATCCTGGCAGCCATCAGGAGGGGCTTGTCTATCCAATTGCTATTTCAGAGGAAATTGAGGGTGGTTAGTTCACCATATGACCCATCATACGACTATTGCACCCGGGTCAATGTCCCAAAAGAAACAGTCGGCGGTATCTCAGCAAGGCATGGAGAGGGGTCATTAATCTATCCAGTGCGCTGGTTCAGAGTGGGCTCGTCAAGCTAAAAGGATAACATGATGCCAGTTACCTCGGGTTGAGAGAGAGCCAAGACCAACGATATTATTTCTATGCGTGCTGGACTGGTGTACAGTAGGCATAGCATAGCCAAACTCGTCTATTTATCATATCAAAACTCATCTAGAATTCATTTTTTTACCGCCCCATCCAGCCTCCGTCGACGCAGATGACATCGCCCGAAACATAACTGCTTGCCGGGCTTGCCAGGAACACAACTATGCCCTTGAAGTCTTCTGGCTTTCCCCATCGGCCAGCGGGGATTCTAGCCATGATTCCTGCGCTGCGGTCTGGGTCGTTGATAAGGGCTTCGTTCATATCAGTGGCAATGTATCCGGGTGCAATGGCGTTGACATTGATGCCCTGGGAGATCCACTCGTTGGAAAGGGCCTTGGTCAACTGAGCAATGCCTCCCTTGGAGGCTGCATATGCCGGTACAGTAATTCCTCCTTGGAAGGACAGAAGCGATGCAACGTTAATGATTGAGCCACGGCGGCCAGAGGGGAATTCGGATGCGTCCCGGGCCAGCAAGTAGGCACCAAATTCACGACACAATGCGAAAACGGAGGTGAGGTTAACTTCGAGAACCTGAGTAATAGATGAGTACAGTCAGCGTGTAGTTTTGAGAAAGCGTGGACGTAAATAGAATGTAAAGTTTCCAAATAAAAGAAAAAATATGATTCTTACCTCATCCCAATCCTCATCCGGGAACTTATGACTCGGGTGTCGCCTTTGGATTCCAGCACAGTTCAGCAGAACCTCGGGCTTTATACCTTGGCTTGTTAAGGCTGGAATGATGGCTTTGACTGATTCGCGGCTCGACAGTTCTGCCACGTGAATCCATGCCTTCTTGCCGATGCGATTGATGATTTCGTCTCGTGTCTTTGTGTTGGATTCATCTCTCTGCTCACCGTCAGCTTTATCGACTCAATTTACCTCTTTAAGGGATTGAATTGCGAGTAAACAGTATACTCTTCTGGTGATAGACATACCTGGATCAAAACAATATCAGCGCCAGCTTCAGCAAGCGCATAGGCCATTTCCTGTCCAATTCCTCGTGTGCCACCGGTAACCACGGCGGTTTTCCCGCTCAACGAGAAGAGCGATGCGACTGATGCCGACATTGTGATTGTTGTGACTGTGTCTAATGATGTCAATCGTCAAGTCAACTTGAGAATGATAGAAGACAGATGGGGTCTTCCAACGATGATGATGAAGAGTTAAGTATTCAGCCACTTGACAACCAGGAAAAGAGGGGTTTTTATTCAACCGCCCAACAAGGATTCTATGACATCTTAAGAGAATCCAAGACAAAGAATAAACCTCCCTCTGGCATCATCCCAACCCCTCCGCGTGCGGGGCAAAGATAACCTACTGCCAAACAGGGCGACTTCCGTTGCCGACACGGCTTTCAGTAACCGATGGGCTCCGCTGGCGGTAATTGAACCAGGATCGGCAGCGAGCCGAGGGCCACGTGAGCGGTATTGATACGTATTGGTATCGTTGTATTTACGTTTATTTTTAGAGTTCAAGTCGACAACGATAGGAATAAGAATAGGTATAGAGATGAATATTCAGGGAATGTTTTGAACTATATTGATTATATCCAGGAGAATATAAAGGCAGTGCAGAGTCTCGGAATATTATGTTTCAGACAAACAATTGAGAATGTATAGCATATTTGCATGCACTACGAATCCCTTTGTGATAGCTTTGTGGACATCAAAGAGGGCAGGAGTGCTACATCAAGGCCATTCATATAGTCTACTGGAGGTATGCTTTATATCTACAGGGTCTAAATAAGTACCAATTATGGGTAGCTAATAGACCGGTAGACCAGTATGAACCACCGTATAACTTCAAGGCTGCTTAGACCTACCATACAGTGACAGTGTTACCAGACCAATGGAACTCTTCTAGAATACGAGATGTGCATATGCACAGATCGCTTTAATTTAAAGTGCTTCATCAATATAAACGTTTAAATCAATGACTACTGCAACACTTCACAGTGATTGCGTTGCAGTGGCAGGGATTGGGCAACGGGTTGCAATCTTCGATGCATATGCACTGTTGATCAATTGAATTATAGAATAGTGGTGGATTTTTAGCAGTCTAGATATCATGGATGTATGATATACTGTTTTTCATTGAAATGAAGATGATTGTTTGGATATTGAGCAATATATATTCCTACATATGCCATTTGGATATATCCGATTTCATACTATGAAGTGACATTCCAAGTCTTATTTCAAAACACCATAATGACACCCTAGAGTCTTCCATTTAAACATCAGAACATACAAATCATATATAAAATAATTGAAGTCGATGAATTGACTTCATATCAGGATCTATAAAACACTCGTATTGTACTGTACTGTATGGTAATATACCCACCACTCACAAACCCCGCCTCCAATCATCATTCGCCGTTGCACGCATCGGTCAGCATCTGATGCTGAAATGCGTTGGAAATCGCATCATTCTCCAAATAGCCTGGAATTAGGTGAAAACACGCCATCTAAAAATCAGGAATCCTCCGTGCTCGAAGCTACTGTAATTACAGTTACGGCATCATCGAGTGTGGGGAAACACGAGCGCCTGAGAAGCTCTCCCCCAGAAGAACACTACGTTGAGCCCCAGTGCAGAATCTCGACCTGCTGCAAGGATTTTTTTCTATTTTCTCCTCTTTCTTCCTCTCCTGCTTGTTAATATTTTCTCCAACAAGGCCTATGGGAATCTCCGTCCACCTCCGCATCTCTCAGAAATACCCCCCATTTCATCGCTGTCCTCTGGATGCACGCGTGTCTTTGCCAAGTCGGGTTGAAACCATGCCTCTGCTGCATTGAACGACAATTTGAATTTGTTATTTGAGGTCAATTCTCCTCTTTCGAATTCGAAATGGAGTCAGAAGAACAATCCTCACAGGTGGACATTCCAACCATGTCGAGGTCCAAGTCACGTTCGGATAATATGAAGCGCGTGTCGAGAGCGTGTCTTCATTGTAGACAGCGCAAGTCAAAATGTGATTTGTAGGTTTTCTCTCTCTCTCTTTCTTTTTTAATATTTCTTTTTGGGATCACCATCCTCCATGTGCATACATATTTCATTGCTGATAATACACAGAGATAGCAGTGGCAGCCCGGGAGTACCACCATGTCAGCGGTGTATTCGAGATCATCGCGAGTGTGTTTTGGGTGGTTCGAACAGAGGTGGTCGTCGCATTCGCAAAAATAAACTGAAAAACATCACACCCGGCGTGAATATCGCAACCCCGAAAAACTCCGAGTTGGATGCAACCAGTCCACCTGATTCGGAGAACCGCCAAGCTACGTCGAGTGTCTCTTATCCTGGTCCAGTGGTTTTCATGCCTCAAAACCCCCTATAACAGATTCGGCCTCAGTGGTGGACGAGGATGATACGGCATCCATTGGTTCAGTTCCACGAAATCCGTCGGACGCCTGGCAGTGCCTGACCGGTATTGCGAAACGAGGCACCGACGGCACTAACTCAGAGCCACTTACAGATCCCTTACATTCGGTATCTAGCGGCTTCGCATCATACAACACATTTCAAAATGGCAATGTGACCGACTTCCAATCAAACAATGGTATCAAGGCGTACAGACTGGTGCAGGCGCGCTCCTTAGACCCGGGAACTGTATGGCAATTGGTGAACCGTTACGCCGAAAACTTCCATCCCTACCTCCCTATAGTGCCACGGAAATATTTCGATCGCAGTGCTCTGGATTCTTTTGCCGCCAACGAAAAACATCTGCTTACGGCTGTGCTCACAATTGCTTCGAAGGATTTGGTGGAACGACCGGAGATTCATGAATATTGCTCCAAGTACATGCATGAGCTGATTTCAGGCATCGCTGCTGGTGCTGACTGCGATGTTGAGGCTGTGGAGGCGCTGCTTCTTCTGGCAGAATGGGAGCCTCAGGGTCTACGGCCCCGTGTAGAGCGTGTTGGACGGGGAGAGGAAGACCGAGCCGCATGGATGCATGTTGGACTTGCCCTACGATCTGGATACTTCCTTGGGCTGGATAGAACCTCATTCCGAGGCGACGCCTCAGGAGACGCTGAAACCGAAGCCCGCAGACGACTGGCCTGGACTAGTTGCTACATTTCAGATCGGCTGATTTCTGTTCGCATTGGACGTGCATTTTGGTCGCGAGGACCAGGCCCCATGACAGGCCTTGTCAGTCAGGACTTCCCCTCGTTACAGCCTGTCCGGGCTGGGGACGAGGATTATGCAAAGATATTTCAGGCGATGCTGGATCTGACTCAGCTTTATGGAAACGTCCACGACTTACTCTACTCGGGAATGCGCACAAGTAATCAGATGATGCTGATGGGAGATTACGTCAAATACGTGGATGATTTCCGCCTTGCGATATTACGCTGGAAGTCTATCTGGGGCTCATTGGCCTGTAAGTGGCTTCACTCAGATCTGTTGACTTGGTTACTGATCCTTCCAGGTTCACCCCCAATGCAAGTAACGTTGCAGCTGTCATACGAGTACTTGAGGCTGTATACGAATGCATTCGCATTCCAAGCAGCCATCTCTCAGTCGCTGGTGTCGAAACTAAAGAGCGACGACCAGTCGCAAAGAGAGTATTTACGAACCACTTTTAACAATGTGGCCTCCATGCAGGACGCTCGATTTATTTACGAGTCCGTCGATGCTGCCAAAACTTACTTGACGATTCTCGTTGATGTTGTTGACCCTGAGAAGCATCTACATTTCATGCCACTCAGGTTTTATTTGTAAGGACCCTCTAACTAATACACGCTCTATTTCTAACAGTTTCAAGATACGGAATCTATGCCGCAGTATTCTTATATAAGGTAAGATCATGCCACTTCGAAGCCACCAAGAGTTTGCAACTGACTAGTCCAGGCCCGTTCATTCGGTGTCATGCCACCTTCGGAAGAGATGAAGGTGCGAGATCTCGTCACACAGACTACAGAGGTTCTCAAACGAGCAAGTGCTGGTCCGGATGATATCGGAGCTCGCTATTCAAAGCTTCTAGAACTACTCTGGAAGCCCAGAACTATATCGATAGCCTCGCCTGCGGGGACCCATCGGAGCAACGATCTGCACATGCCAAATGCCCTATCAAGTCGCATGCCTGAGAGCAGTGGAGGTTACATGCATTTCAGTCCTGCAAATGATTTCTCGTGGTTAGATCTCGAGGCAGTCGGCGATTATGTTTCTGGAGACCAAATGCCTGGGGCAGGCACATTGGGATTCGACACATTCCAGAACTCTGACATATACCAAACGGGACAAGACCGTTCTCAGATATGGCAGGCATCATCGTGGTCTGGCGATATGGCCAACAATCTTCTCTTCTAGATTTTCACCATCGATTCTCTCCGCACTATCCTACATACTGCCACTCCACGTGGGGGTACTGGATACAATGGAAAAAAGTACAGTCATAATTCCCGGCTATCACTGGTGATAACACAGTGCAAATATCCACTTATGCTGCGCCCTGCGACGGCAAATGATTTGAAGCCTATTATTGTTTCTCCTCATTTTGGATGCGGGGCAGCGGGGCAACAGAACTGACGCCGGGAATTACTCCGATGTCTTTCTAGCCGAGGGGGAAACAAACACCTCTTCAATTCAGGATTGCTCCAACAACCGAAACAGCAAATAACTCGAGCTGATTTTGTGACTTCATTGTCTCTAATAAATACCAAGCAACTTTATCCGAGCACTATTATGGCTCAGTTGAACGAAATCCGAGGCCGATTGGCCCTCATAACAGGGGCGTCTGGCGGGTGAGCTTTCTCCCATCTATTGTATGTTTTTTGAAATCGAATACTGACAAGAAAAATTTCTAGAATTGGAGCAGCCTGTGCTCACCAGCTCGCCGAGAAGGGTGTGCATCTTGCCTTGACATATTCCTCCAGCGCGGCGGCGATGACTGCCCTTGTCGACGAGCTCAAAAGCAAATACGCAAGCGGGGATAGTTCCAGTCCACTCCGCATCTCAGCTCACCAGGTTGATGTTTCCTCTGCGGAGCAGATCGAGGCCATGTTTACTGAAATCGACAAAGAGCATGGGCAGCGGCCAGACATTCTCGTTTCGAACGCGGGATATGGCAAGCGCGTGCCACAGGTTTGGGATATCTCGCTTGAAGAATTCGATTATACGATTAATGTCAATCTCCGGGCGTCGTTTATTCTCGTCAAGGGAGTGGTAGAGCACATGAAGAATCAACGATGGGGTCGGATTGTGTTCATGTCCTCGATAGCTGGTTACGGTGGTGGAATCAATGGATGCCGTAAGTTATTCCTACCCTGTGTGTTTTATTTACAATGGCTAATATCGATTTAGACTATGCTTCTTCCAAAGGAGGCTTAACTGGGATGATGAAGAACCTCTCAACTCGCTTAGCCGAGCATAACATCAGTGTCAACGACGTGGCACCTGCCATGATTGGCGACACGGGCATGATTCCTAATGCACAGGCAATTCCTGAGGTTGCTGCAGGCATCCCACTCCAGCGATTGGGCGTGCCTGAGGAAGTCGCCAATGTGGTTACCATGCTGGTGACGACAGGTTATATGACAGGCCAGAGTCTCCTGCTGGCAGGAGGGTTGAAGTAATGGCTAATTTGGTATTATAGGTAGTCCTCTCAAAGGAATATGATCATTTATGACTGATGAGTAACACTCAAGTTTATTTTAAAGTTTTTTATTTTTGTTCTTGTTTTATGTCTTCAATTTGCTTTCATTAAAAGGTCTATATTCGCTCATCTACCTATACACCATAACGTCATCACACATCTCATGAATACAACTTGTACATCTCGCTTTTGTTTCTGTTACTTTTACTCGCCCTCACTCCGGTAGATTCTCAACAAGACTGGGTATTCAAAAAATAGGAGGGGACAAAAAAACCATGGACAGCATTCTAATACAACCGAGCTCATGCTTCGCTTTCAATGACAACCTTCACAACTGGCCTTCCAGTCTCGTCAACTCCCTTTCCAGCCAATGCGAAGGCTCGGTCACCCTCTTCGAGCTTCACTCGGTGAGTGATGACCAGCTCTTCGACACGGTTGAACTTGCCGCTCGCCATCAGGTTGATAGCAGCGGGGTATGCGTATCCATCGTATCGGAAGACACCGATGATGTCGACTTCACGGAGAGCAGCGGCTCCGACGGGGAGACTCTGAACTGGGTTTCCCATTCCGATCTGCACCAGCACACCTCCGGCGGCGGAAGCGTAAATGCCTGCCTGCACGCAGGCTGGGACACCGGTACAGTCGTAGACGCGAGTGAAACCGTTCGTGGCACCGGCGGTCTCCTTCAAGACACTAGCGACGTTCTGGGCATTGTTCAGCGCGTAGGCGATGTGGTCGGCTTGAGGAGCGGTAGCGGGAGGGGGAGGGTTGGACGGGTTGGACTTGGGGATTAGAGCGGTCTTGAAGCCCAGGTTAAGGGATTTGGCGATTTCGAGACGCGATTGGTCAATGTCTGCTACGACGATTGAGGAGAAGTTCTCCGTGGTCGCCAGGGAAGCGGCAAGGAGGAGGCCAACGGCGCCGGCACCGAAGACCAAAGCGGCGGACTGTTCGCCCAGCGATTCGGCCAGCTGCACGTCTTCCTTGGTAGGAGGGTGTGAGCGGCGGATACCATGCAGACAGACGGCAAGTGGCTCGACCAGGGCGCCGCCAGCGTATGTTACCGAGTCCGGCAACTTGTGGCACATGTCCGCCGGGTGGTTGGTACGACCCATGAGGGTGCCGTCGAGGTGGGGGAAGATTTTGGCGCTGCTGCGGAATTTCATCTCCGGGCAGATGTTGTAGCGACCTTGTTTGCAGAGGACGCACTTGCGGCAAGAAAGACCGACTTCGAGAGCGACGCGATCCCCGACCTGCAGGGTGGTCACTTCAGGGCCGACAGCGGTGACGGTACCAGAGGATTCATGGCCCAGGCACATGGGCTCGCGGACGACAAAGTCACCATTGCGGCCATGGCTGTAGTAGTGGAGGTCGGAGCCGCAGAGGCCAGTGGCACGGACAGCAACTTGAACATCTGCGCCGGTAGGAGGGCAGAGTGGTTTAGATCCCTGGTATCATTAGCTTTGAGATAAACGGCGGCAGAGTGAGGATAAGGAAAACATACAAGTCGAAGATCTTTTGCGCCGTGTAGGACGAGTGCTGGGGTATCTGTAGCCATGATGAGATAGATAGATGAGTAGATAGATGGAAATGAAGGGAAATATTCTTGAGACAGTTTTCTCCCAGAAAGCAGTGGAAATGCGCTGTTAATAAGGAATCATCGGAATCGTCGCCCTCATCGTCGCGATCATAATCGCGGTTTCTTTTACCCCTCGTCGGCGATTGAAACAACGTGGGGAAAGCAAAACGGAGATGGTCCGCGTCGGGAATTGAGCCAAAAGAGGCAGAAGTCAATAGCCGATGTAAGAATGGCGTATTCCACAGTGGATTTGGGCTGTATCGGAAGATTTGCAGGCTGATGATTGGACAAGAAATGAGAAATACAGTATCAGCGCAGAATTCAATCACAGGGCAGTGAAATAATCAGGCTGGAGTGGGTGGGATGGCTCATGGCATCATGGCAGGATGCAACTTGAATTCCCCACGTTCAACGGAGATCGGCGGGGGAGGACGATGGAGGACATTGCTCCATTCCCTCTTCTTCTTTTCTTTTTCTCTTCATCATCTGTCACTTATTGATTCTGTTGTCAGTCTGATATTACCATCAACTAGATATCCTCACTCCAGTCAGAATGGCTTCTCAAGCAGCGCTGTTGATCGGAGCTATCACTCATGCCAGAAAGGAATGGGAGGATCTGTCGTCACTTTTGACCCTCAAGGTAACGTGCTTTTGGTGCTTCGCAAGTGATATCCAGTCAGCTAATGGTAGCAGGAATTCCCTACAGGCACCCGCGAGGAATTCATCCAGAATTGCAAGGATGGTAAATACGACGACGTGGTGGTGATCTATCGATCGAATACATCAAACAAGGTGGGAGATCATATTCGCAATGGGATAATACAACCCAATTATTAACTTAACTTACTCAGTACACCGGTCCATTTGATGCTGAGATGTTGTCGGTGTTGCCTTCATCTTTGAAATATATTTGCCACAATGGGGCTGGATATGATAACATTGACATTTCCGGTTGTTCGCAAAAAGGTACTCTCCCCCAATTCCCTGCTCTATCAAGGGAGAACATTAATGCGATATAGGAATTTCTGTGTCCAGCACTCCTGTCGCTGTTAACAACGCCACAGCCGACGTAGGCATCTTCCTGATGATCGGTGCTTTACGACAGGCTCATGTGCCATTGTCTTCACTTCGCGCAGGTTAGTCCTATACATCCCTAGATAAACAAAGCCAAGACTAACAGCCACAGGCCAATGGCTAGGAAACACTACGCTGGGTCGCGATCCCCAAAACAAGATCCTCGGGATTCTCGGAATGGGAGGTATTGGACGGGTATGGAATTCCGGATGATTTAGAGATACACAGAATGCTGACCATCGTAGGAAATGGCCAACCGCGCAAAGGCGTTTGGGATGAAAATCCAGTACCACAACCGCTCACGGCTGTCCCCAGAACTCGAAGGAGATGCGACATATGTCTCGTTCGATGAGTTGCTCGCCACTTCAGATGTGCTGAGTCTGAATCTCGCCTTGAATGCATCTACCCGTCATATAATTGGGGAGTCGGAGTTTAAGAAAATGAAGGACGGTATTGTGATCGTCAACACTGCCCGGGGTGCTCTCATTGATGAGAAAGCGCTGGTCGCTGCATTGGAGTCCGGAAAGGTAACCCACGAACTATCCCTTTTTTGAATGTTTGTGAACCGTTGCTAATGATAAGCAGGTCCTGTCGGCCGGTCTGGATGTTTATGAAAATGAGCCGGCTGTAGAGGCAGGTCTCGTGAACAACCCTCGAGTGATGCTGTTGCCACATATCGGAACCATGACATATGAGACACAAAAGGAGATGGAAATTCTGGTGCTGAACAACTTGCGTTCAGCCATCACAAAGGGCGAGATGATCACCCAAGTGCCGGAGCAGAAGAAGTGAGGCCGAGAGTACTAGTTATAGATAGATCGACATAGATCAGCGGAGGGTATGAAGTAGAGATGGCTCGAAATCTGTTTCATTAGCGACATGATGTGGATGTTAGACTAGACAATCAAGATTCAATATCCAAGTTCATTATAATACTGAGTTGCAGACAGTTGCTGCTAATAGAATGTCTTGTTGTCTTTCTTTGTTGTCTTCATAATTGTTGTCTCGAACTGCTAAGACAAATTATTGCCGGGCGGTGAGGGTGATGGCTTCCGCAGCAGGGCTAGCGTTAGGGCTCGCTTAGGGTCCGCGGGCGCCAAGAGCGAAACGCACCACAACGAGCGACCCTCGCGATCCTCCGTTCCAGCGGCACGACGAAAAGCGACAACTTCTCACCCGACATCGAGGACCATCTCATTCCACCCCCTCGGCAACCGTTTCAAGATGGTGAGTGGATTTATTTTTTGCGTGGATTGAAGAAGCGAAAGGACGACGAGGTCGAGATTAAGAAAAAGGCTGCCCTTATGCTGTGGAGGAAGAAGAAAAAAATCACGACGACCTTGTTTCTTTGCGCACCCCCGAAAATTCGACCACGCCATGATCACCATGTCTCAATGCAATGGACCGGACGTTTGCTGACATGGGTTTCCCTTCTTTCAGGTCCGTTACGCCGCACAGGAGATCTCGTCCGCAAAGAGCGCCCGCGCTCGGGGCTCTTACTTGCGTGTCAGCTTCAAGAACACCCGTGAGACCGCACAGGCTGTCAACGGCATGAAGCTGCAGCGCGCCCTCACCTTCCTCGAGAACGTTACCGCCAAGGCTGAGGCCGTCCCCATGCGGAGATACGCTGGCAGCACCGGTCGCTGCGCTCAGGGTGAGTGGCAACAAGACTTTCCTTATTTTGGGCTGGAAATTAGCAATGGATGCTGGAGTTGAAGAATTTGGGTCGAATTATTCGGTTTCTGGATTGAAATGAAGGGTTTGATCGCAAAAGTTGGATATACGGTGTTAGGATCTGGATCTGGATTGGAACTATCATTTATTGGAAGGATGATTATGCTGATGGGATATTTCTACAGGCAAGCAGTGGGGTGTCTCCAAGGCCCGCTGGCCCGTCAAGTCCGCCCAGTTCCTCATTGACCTTCTGAAGAACGCTGAGGCCAACGCCGACACCAAGGGACTCGACACTGGCAACCTCGTTGTCAAGCACATCCAGGTCAACCAGGCCCCCAAGGGCCGCAGAAGGACTTACCGTGCCCACGGTCGTGTATGTCTACTATTCCCGGGTTGAAACGACACGACAGGCAAAACTAACAGACCTAGATCAACCCCTACATGACCAACCCTTGCCACATCGAGCTCATCCTCACCGAGGCTGACGAGGTCGTCCAGAAGGCCCCCGCCAAGCAGGAGGTCCGCCTCAGCTCCCGCCAGCGTGGTGCTCAGATCCACCGTGCCATCACCCAGGCATAAGCGTGTCTAGGAGGGGGTCGGGGGTAGTTGGAAAAGGAATGGGAAAGCCGGAGTTTGCTGTTGTACGGAACAAATACCTGGTCACGGAAGGATACACCAAAACCAAAGAATAAGGAAAAAATTCGAAACAGCGGGGTGAAGACGATGGTATGGAGAGAAATTAGGCTCTATGTTTAAGGCTTCCCCCGAACATTGATCTCTTCCCGAATATTTCCCTTTTGTCTTTGGACTATCTACTATTGAGGCCTGGTCTTGATGATACAGGTGTTCGAAACCAAAAAAGAAAGTTCCTTGTTTTCCGATGGCCTTCCTACAGCTATTCCGAGCTCATCTCTCACATCGGGGTTAATTATCTTCATGAATGGGATACGGATTTTTCTTTTCAAGTTAGACACTCGATTGAGCTTGTACCAATAACTAAACGCTGCAAGAGTCCTTTTCCATCCCACATCTCTGCCAGTGATTGTAAGCCCTGCACCGTCAGTCTGGATCCTCTGCATGACGTGTTCCCCCACCAACTTGGCAAACGTATGCGATTTCCATCCATGCCCGTCATCGCCTTGCAGTTATTCTATATTGATGCCTGCACAGCCAAGGGTGGCTGTGCTGTGCGCCAGACAGTCCTGTAGCACGTTTCAATTGAGCTTAAGGCTACGTTTGAATTTTTCTTATTTCCATCTGATGCTATCTTGGCCCGTAAGCACTTAAGTCCGATTGAATTCCTATTCGTTGACTTGGGTTGAGGTGTCGGTATATCATACCCCTCCTAGATATCGATCGTCATCACGAGCACCAAGACTATCTATTTCAGTTGAAATATCCCCCTCACGATACTCTTTCGCTTGAAAATATTCTCCTTGACAACCAAAAAAATTGGTTGCGTGTTGCACACGAGGCTTGTTGCCACCCCGGGAATTCGGCGCTTAGAATTGGGGCCGTCTTTTGATCTGTTCTGGCTTCTGCCTTGCCGGCGCTTAACGACAAAAACACAACCTGGTCTATTTTTCAATCTGCACTCTCTTTTCTTCTGTTCATTGTTTTTATTGCTTTTTGTCTTGATCTAGATACTGCTAGTCTGGTTTGGTCTGATACCCAGTGCCTGATTCCATCATGAAACGCATATTGGGCAAAGTGAAGAGTAAGTCGATTTCCTATGGATGACGCTTTGGACGAACGCTTAACCCACAAAAGGGCCAGGTTCCAGCAGCCCCTCGAATTATCCAGAAGACTCGCCTGAGGGCATGATTATTAGAGAAGTGGTTAGTAGGGATCTGTGATGTCCCTGCATGGTTACTGGAGCTCCGACTGATCGCAATGTTTGTACACAGAGCGCCTTTTGCGAATCTGGGGGTCCCAACGGTACAGTACGTCTCCTTAAGCTCTCATGTCCTAAGCATCACTGACCTTTGCGGCATCCAACAGAACGGAGATGAATTCGTCCATCTTCCAGCGATTGTCGAAACTGCAGAGTCCAGCCCCAATGCCGCCAAAGAGGCCGCCTATCGCATTCGCAAGTACCTAGGCAGCCCGACCAGCCCGCATGCCTACGTTCAATACAATGCAATTATGCTCGTTCGCATCCTTGTGGATAACCCAGGTCATACTTTCACGCGCAATATCGATGCCAAATTCGTGTCTACCGTGAGGAGTATTGTGCGAGATGGGAGGGACATGAATGTGCAGCGCCTCCTTTGCGAGACGCTGGAGATTCTCGAGGCTCGGCGGTCGTGGGATGAGGATCTCGGTCCGCTTCTGGAAATGTGGAAGAAAGAGAAAGGTTCACTTCGAGGAAAAGCGGTAAGGTTTTCTAGAAAGTTGGTATAACTGGGATACAGTCAAGCTAATGGTTTGCATGGTAGAATGTTGCATACTGGCCATCGTCATCGCAGCCTCCGCAGGTTCCACCGCATCCACGACAATCAGAACAGCCAGGAAGACAGAACTATTTTGCTGTTTCCCAAGCAAGCGCTGCATTGCCGCAACCAGATGAACTGGCTGCTCGTATCGCCGAGGCCAAGACCTCTGCTAAGCTGCTCTTGCAATTCGTCCAGTCAACGCCTCCTGCCGATATTGCGGAGAACGAGTTGATTAAGGAATTCTCCGACCGATGCCGGTCGGCATCCCGCTCCGTGCAGGAGTATATTCATGCAACGAATCCGGCACCCGACGAAGACACGCTTATGACGCTCATCGAGACAAACGACGAACTATCTGTATCCCTGTCCAAGTACCAACATTCACTCCTTGGCGCGCGCAAGGCTGTGGGCAGTTCGACGGCTTCTTCGTCGTCCGAGGCCACTGCGTCGGGCGCGCGACCGGTGCCTGCGCCTGTAACTGCACCCCCTGGCCCCCGGCGTCAGACGCAGGATGTACCGTCACCAGTATCTACACTGTCTGACCAGGACCATTCCATTTCTCGCTATGGCAGCGTTGTAAGCAATGGTACCTCCAGTCGGTCCGAGTATCGCTCGGAAGACTACCAGGTACAGAACCCCTTCGCAGATAGTAATACCTATACCATTCCGGAGCACGCTGCAAGCCACCATACGACAACAAGTCCGGTGGATGGATGGTCAAACGGTGCTATCAATGACATACACAATGTCTCTCGCCGGGAGGTGTGATTGATTTTTCCTCCAACTGTTCGTCAGACAGGCCTGGCGTATGTATTGGTGTTTAGGTCTTTTCTGGCGACTGACGATTTACGTCTTTTTACCTGATACTCCTTGTAGCTATATCTTTTTTTTGATGCTTTTTATGCATCATTCATGATACCTCTTTGCAAATGATATTATTGTTCAGTGCATTTACGCCGCTATTTTTGGCTCCCTCTGGGATGTCTAAATGACCATTTACCAGCTATCTATTCGCACATTCAGTCGTTTTGAATTGATCAGACAATATAAAACTCGGCATTTGATTGCCTCGACAGTCTTCCAGTGGATCTTATTTTGATTTACTGTGTGGATTGTTTCGTTTGCAACTGCTGATCGAAGATTGACCGACTCCCAGACAGCCTCACGATGATCCATCGCCATCTCCAATGGCTGCTTAATGAAAACGAAACCATTATTGCCAAGAATACTGTCACCTCCTGCTGCAGCTGGTATTGATTACTATTGCAGTTGTTCTTTGTGAGACTCAATTAATATCCATGTGTTTCACAGCAATAAACTTGAAACTGGACAGCCCCTCCTCGGCGCTTTGGACAAACACGGTTTTAGTGAATCCGTTCGGCTTCATCCCGACAGCCCTGGATCATTAATATTATATTGAGAATTGAGATCGAAACTGACAGTCGATATGCCGTTAGGACTGTCTCACCAGGGTCTTCTTTTGGTGGAGTTTTGGTGGGATGCTCGGAGAAGTCCCTGCTCAGGGTCAGGATGTTGTTTCATGATGAGCTTGATGGAGTTGTTAGCACGGCAATAATTAAAACAGGTCAGTATATAGAGACCAGGAAGGGCACTTGATCTTGGGTTCTCTCTCTTTTCTTTTCTCTCAGCACGCAGGCTTGCCCTTTCTCTCATTCTCTTTCAAGTTATCCTCGGTCTGTGACCGTTTTATTCTTTCTTTCCTCACTTATACTTGTCTCTCTCTCGACTCCGGTATACTGGTATACCCGACCATTCTCTCTCTACTTCTCTTTCTATCGAATCTCGATCAACCTCCAAAATGAAGCAGACTGGTTCCATCCTTGCCCTTGCCGGCCTGGTCTCCATGGCCCACGGACACGGTTTCGTCACCACTCCCCAGGCCCGTATGCCTGGTGCGGCCATGAAGGCTGCCTGTGGTGAGCAGGTCGAGATCAACCAGCAGTCGGACAACTACGGCAACGTGCAGGGCGAGCTCCAGGTCGCCAACAGCCAGAGCGACTACAACGCCGAGAAATGTGACATCTTCCTGTGCAAGGGTTACAAGTTCGCCGACAATAAGGACAATGTCCAGTCGTACACTGCCGGCCAGAAGGTCGACTTTGTCGTCGACATCCGCGCTCCTCACACCGGTGTGGCCAACGTCTCCGTTGTCGACACCTCTTCCAACTCGGTCATTGGTGACGCCCTCAAGTCCTGGGACAGCTACGCCTCGACCTCGACCGGCGTGACTGACGATGAGACCAACTTCAGCGTCACCATCCCCGACGGCCTGGGCAGCAAGTGCAGCACCGCCGGTGCCTGTGTGCTCCAGTGGTATTGGTACGCCGAGTCCATTGACCAGACCTATGAGTCTTGCGTCGACTTCACCGTCGGCGGCTCTGGCTCTAGCTCTGGCTCTTCTGGCTCTTCTTCTGCTTCCTCTTCCACCCAGGCTAGCGTTGCCATCACCACCTCCGCCAATGCCGGTAACAACGTCGCTTCCCAGCCCACCACCCTGGCCACCAGTGCCAGACAGACCCCCAGCTCTGCACCAGCTGTCGCCAGCAGCGCCGCTCCCGCTGCCAGCTCTAGTGCATCAGGCTATTCGATCCCCAAGAACGGCAGTGATGAGGAGAAGCTCAGCTGGGTTTCCAGCCTGCTGAAAGCTCTTGTCAAGTTCTAAGCCAAGCGTATGCTGCCTGTCTGCCTCCCTGTCTGAGTCTGTCTCTGTTCCATTGTCAACTTCAAGATGATAGATCGTGTATGAATACAATACATATTACTGCCTGCACTTATGCTCACCATTTTGGTATAAATGATAATAAATAAATCGTAGCACCCCAAAAGATGCCTGCAGATCATCCCATGCAGAAATCTCGATGCCGCTAGCGCATGACTAATGATAAGATAAGACCTCTAAGCCACCGCCAAGCCTGGGCGTTTTTTCAACAAAAGCGCCGGACATCGTCACGATCCCTCCTTAAGATCGGTTCTGTTCTCTTTTTTATCAGATCTGATCCAAATCATCATCAATTCCTCCAGATCGCCCACCATGGAGGAAAGTCACATCCGCCAGAGCATGTCCAACCACCCCTCTCCCTTCCACCACCACACCCATCACAGTCCCCGAGACCGCTCCACCTCCATCCTCTCCTACAACGAAGCTACTAGCACTGCTCTCGAACCCATCGACCATACCTCCCAGCACCGAACACACATCACCGTCGATGAAGAAGGCCAACCTCCTCCGCGATACACATCTGAAAATGACCCTTTTCAACTCGCCTCCAAGCTGAAATCCAGCGAGGAGATCCAGAAAATGGCTCAGGAGAAACAAGCCAACACTTCCCGCAAACGCGGCAGCTGCAACCCCGTCGCCATAGCCAGCAAAACACCCAAACTGGCTTCCCTCACCTCCAGACATCTCGAGGGCTTCTATCATACACAGAATGAAAACATCGAGCGCATGCTCAAGCCAGTCGAGGAACACGTCCGCGCCGCCAAAGAACTCAACACCAACAACCAGCTCAAGTACCGTATCGCCGTCTACGGTAGTTTCGCAGCAAATGTCGTCCTGGCCATCCTCCAGCTCTACGGCGCCATCTCCTCCGGCTCCCTCTCCCTCTTCACCACCATGGCCGACGCCATCTTCGACCCCATGTCCAACCTCACCTTGCTCCTCTGCAACAAGGCTGTCAACCGTGTCGACCCCCGCAAGTTCCCCGCCGGCAAAGCCCGCATCGAAACAGCAGGTAACATCTGCTTCTGCTTCCTCATGACAGCTGTCAACTTCATCTTGATTGCCTTTTCCGCCCGCGAACTCATCGAGGGCTCCGACGAGGAAACTGGCTCTTTCCACCTTCCCTCCGTCATCGCCGTCTGTGTCGCTTTCTGCACGAAGCTTGCCCTCTTCTTCTACTGCTGGGCTCTCCGCAACCAGGTCTCCCAGGTCCGCATCCTCTGGGAAGACCACCGTAATGATCTCTTCATCAACGGCTTCGGTATCTTGACATCCGTCGGTGGAAGTAAACTCCGTTGGTGGATCGATCCTATGGGCGCTATTCTGCTCTCCGTGCTCGTTAGCGCGCTGTGGTTGAAGACTGCTTACTCCGAGTTTCAGTTGCTCGTTGGTGTTACTGCCGATACTAAAATGCAGCAGTTGATCACGTATATCTGTATGTCTTTCCCTCC
Source organism: Aspergillus sp. 'subgen. Cremei' (assembly GCA_019976455.1). Lineage (NCBI taxonomy): Eukaryota > Fungi > Ascomycota > Eurotiomycetes > Eurotiales > Aspergillaceae > Aspergillus > Aspergillus sp. 'subgen. Cremei'. The sequence continues at coordinate 3,401,056 of JAFBMR010000003.1, forward strand.
CCCAAATATGTCTACCCACCTGGCGAGAAATACGTTGCTAACTTTTTATCAGCAATGACTCACTCCCCCTACATCACTGCCATTGACACTGTCCGCGCTTACACCTCCGGGCCCCGTCTGCTCGTCGAGGTCGACATCGTCATGGAGCCTGAAGAGTCTCTGCGTGCTACCCACGATGTTGCCGAAGAGTTGCAGATGAAACTCGAGTCGTTGCCTGATGTCGAGCGGGCATATGTCCACGTCGACTATGAAACAACCCACAAGCCAGAACACTTCTTGAAGAAAGAATTGTAATTTCAACCGTGACACTTATAATAGAGTATGGTATGGTGCTTGTAGGAATTCCTTTGGTCAAAGCTTTAATAGTTGAATTCTGGTAAAAAGTTGTCCATTTAGCGTTGACGATTACGAGTTGCCTACTTGCAATAAAGATAGAGAATAGAAAAATTAATGTTATGCGATGCAATGCAAAAAAAGTCTAATTGACAACAGAGTGGTATCCACAAAACGACCCAGATCCAGTTTTCTACGGCTCAAATACACATCTGGCTCGTTATCCTTCGTAGTCAGGCCAAATACGAGACCAATGCAATATGTACCGTTAAAGAGTCAACAAAAAGGAAATCAGTAGGCAAAGAAAATGTCGAAAGATTCAAAACGATAGCCGCCCTAGCTTTGCTCAAAGAGAGCAATGGTAGAGCAGTAGTTACTCTCGTTCTCGCTTTCTGGGATAAGACCTTCGCCATTCGAAGATGTGACCATGTTGACACTGGCCTTGGTGCTCAGACCGTAGAGGTGAACATCTGAGCAGTCAACCTCCACCATGTTCTCCTGGCAGTCTTCGGAGTTCAAGCAGCTCTGGCCGTAGTTCTCGAAGAAGCTGTACAGACCGGCTCCGTAGACGAACAGGTCGGAGCTTTGCATGACACGGAGACCCCAGGCCTTGCGGCAAGCGGCAGTCGTGCAGTGGGAGAAGTCAGGGTCGTTCCACTTGGTCTGAGGAGTGAAGGGGGTCAGAGCATCGGGGTTGGATTGGTAGTAAGGGGTTTCGGTCTGGATGAGAGCCATGAAGACGTTCTCTGCGTTGGAGACCTGGTAGTTGTACAACTGGTTGTGCTCCGAGGCAGTACCATACAACCACACGGGTCCATTACCCTCGATGAGAACACCACGGCCGTTGTAGACGTTGATTTGGTTGTGGTCACCGAGGTCAAGTTCGTGGTCTGCGGTCCAGAACCAAGCGTTCTCAATGTAGGCACTAGCCTTCTCGGTGACATGGAGCAGCATGAAGGATCCAATGCACTCCTTGTTTGGCGTGGTGGTCTCCTTGGGTGTCTTGGCGCACTTATCGCTCTGGAGCTCAGTGCCAGCAGAACCACCGATACGGAAGTGAACATCCCACATACCGGCGGAGCCTTGGGAGGCTTCGGCAACGTTCCATTGCATGAGGATAGCACCAGGGGCGGGGCCACGAGTCTGGAGAGCCAGATCGGTAATCTCCACAGATCCAGAATCACCAACCTCACCGACCTGGAGCATGGGAATAGGGTTCTTCTCGTCCGAGAACTTCTCGCCATAGGCCATGAGAAGGGGCCAAACTTCACCAGTGATCTTGATGTTCTTGGGCACCTTGATGGTAGAAGTGATAATGTAGGCACCGTGGTCGAAATAGACAATTTGATCCTCCGTAACGCTGTCAAGGATCTTCTGGATAGCCTTGGTGTCATCGGTTTTACCATCACCCTTGGCACCTTGGGACTTCACGCTGACAAAGGACGAGGCGGCGTAGTTCTCGTACAGGGGCTTAGAGCGCTCGACAACGCTTCCGTCCTTGTTGAGCAGAGCGCTTGGCTTGGCCTGGGTAGGCATAGTAGTCTGAACACGAGTTTTGGTAACAGCCTTGCTGGAGCAGTGCCCGGTGGCCTGGATGGCTCCGGAAACAATAGCCGATCCGTGAGTAGCGGAAGACCCTCCGATGGAGACAGAGGGCTCAGCAGTGAACGAGGCAACAGCAGTGACGGAGGGTTGGACCGGCTCGGTTGGCTGGGAGGCGCTGGGCTGAACGGGGACGAAAGAAGAGGGCTCCACAGGAACGGTAGGCTGAGCGACAGTTGAGGGCTCAACAGGCGCAGTTGTCTCAGGAACGGTTGGTGCAGCTGGTGCTGTGCTTTCGGGGCCAGCAGGAAGCGAAAAGGAAACGCCGACAGAAGGTTCGGAGGAATCATCTGAAGTCTGCGGTTGAGCTGCAGTAGTGGGCTGGGGAACTTCAGTGGAAGTTGCGGCGGGCAGCGTAGTCTCCCCGATGGTTTCAGGGTACTGCGCAGGGCAGACTGCAATGGTTTCAACAATAGTTTCGAGTACGACTTCCACAGGCGAAGCGCGCTTGTTGATAGTGCTAGAGGGAGTGTAGGTGTTTCCTTGAATGAAGCTGGCGACGACAGAACCACCCTCGAGGATGGTGTTGCCATCAATACCGGCGACGGCGACCTTGGAGCCGCTGAAGTCAACGTTGTCTAGAACCAAAACACCACCACCAGTAGGAATGCTGTCCTTGGTGAAAGCAGTGACGACACCGGTAGGAGTGCTAGTGAACTTGCTGTCGAGAAGCAAAACGGACCCGACAGTCTGGTTCTGGGGGGGAGGTCGACATGTTCAGACCAACCTCGCAGTTGTTGATGTTGACAGACTTGAAGGTCCAGGCCCAGTTCCAGTTCATGAAGATAGCAGTTTGGCAGTCGTTGAAGGTCAGGTTGCGAGTGGTGAACTGCTGGTTACCCAGGAACATTCCGTAGTTACCACCATTGAAAGTCAGGTCAGACATGAAACCACCGGAGCCGTTATCCATGAAGATACCCTGCTGCTTGTTGGCACTGCCGCCACCCTTGACCATCTCGAAGCGGATGTTCTGCAAGCTGGTAGCCTGTCCAACTTGCCAGTGAATACCAGCACCTACCCCCTTGGGCATATCAGTGAGATCGACGACGAAGTTACGAATGGCACGGAAGAAGTTGTTCTGGTTAGTGTACCAGTTGCTGCCGTCGTCTTCGTACGGGTCAGCGTCAATCAGGGCCATTCCAGCAAAGTCGGCGGAACCCTTGATGACGGGGAGAGTGAGCCCATCTCCAACCATCTGGGTGTAGTAGTACTGAACAATGGGCTTGGAGACCTTGTAGGTACCGGCAGGGAAGTAGACCAGGGCAGGAGTAACAGTCGACGAGTCGCATCCTTTACCGCAGCGGTTACCAGATGAGATGGCTTTGTTGATCGCGTCGGTGTCATCGGCAGATCCATCACCTGTGATCGTCAGTACCTTATCGTTTGATTTGTCTCACAGCTGAAGTTGCATACCTTTAGCGCCAAAGTCCTTGACGTTACGGAACACCTGGTAAGCGCTGCTGTTTCCAAACGCAACCTCACCCTGGCGCTTGATGTTCTCAACCCAATACTCGGATGAAGCACGTTCCACCAGCCCAACTTCGTTACGCAGTGGGAAAGCATCGACGAGGCCCAGCAGCAGAATGATCTGCGCGATGAACAGCAACATGGTGTTAAAACGAGCCATCTTCAAGATGACGATACTGAACCAGCCAGTTGCGTTTATAGTATAAAGAAAGGTTATTCAGCAACCAGCACTGAAATGATCGAATCTGTAAGTTTCTGACGCTGTCTGCCAGCAAACCACAGTGAAAGAACGGACGGAGGGGCAAAAAAGAGGAAAGAACAGAACACAATGAACGAAAAGAAAGGCACAAGACAAAGAGCGAAAGGAGGAAGAGAAAGACACTCCCCAGGAATGATGGATAAGGGGAGAGAGAGAGAGAGAGAGGCAAAAACCAAAGAGCGACAGATGAAGATAATAATAACAGTCGATAATAAAAGGAGCTCCAGGAGAATCTCTGGTCTGTTTCAACTGTTGAGATTCACTCGCTGCAATGCCCGGAAAATATCCAGTGTCTTCCTGCAGATCGGGGGACTAGAAGCAGCGGCAGCCAATCACAGCGGGTCCTGCTGGTGAATTCTACCCACTCCGGCCAATGGGAGGCGACAGAGCCAGGATGCGCGCCCGGAGTTGAAACCGCTATTGTTCGGAGCTGAAACGAGCGGAAAGTCTAGACGAGGAAGGTCAGCGGCTGATTGGGGGAAAAGTCAGATTACAGCGAGTCATTGGAGGGGAATCATACCAGGAAAGGGAATTACCGTATCGGGGACGGAAGGGAAAGACTGGAAAAGAATGGCCAGAAGGGAAGGAGTGAACGGGGATGAAAAGGAGAGAAAGTGATGGTCAGTGATGAGTGAAAGAGTGGGATGATGCAGCTATATAGAGGCGCCCCTCTGGGTATCAACACGAGCTGTTGATGTGAAGAGTTGTTGTGGATGGTTGTCGGGGATGCAGCATTCTGCAGAGGAATGTTGATTCATCTACTCTTTTCTATCATAGTGGGCAATCCCCTTCAACATGCCAAATACCACGACACGCGTAGACCACAGGATCTGGATGCTAGCGATGGGGCCAGTGGACTAACCCCTGGGCTAGTGCCTTCGGGGGAAATCATCAAAGCTTGGCTTTCATTGTTCTGATTCAATTGTCTGGAGAAATGGAGTAATATAGTCATTAAATATTGAGAGAGTACTCTGTGTCTTCTATTCAATTAATTTAATTATATCAATGGCAATGGCAATGGCAACAATAGAGTGAATGATCGAGTGCTCTGTAGGTAGAGCGTATGCCCCCTGGATAGTGGACTCTCGGTTGGCTCGGCTAAGAATGCAACCTTACGTATGGCCATCACCACTAGCCTCAGGCCTAAAGACACTACTAAAGCCAACAATGTCCTCTTATGCAGTCATACCTGTCATCTGCATCGAGATGCATCCAGACACACTATTAAACCATCAACTGTTCTTATCAGCCAGCCACAATAGCCATCTGATTCTGTTGTATTTATTCTAAAAGTTCCCTGTTCGCAATTGTTCGGGTCGGACCGCCTCCAACCATGGTAACACCGCGTCTATTTTTGATGCTATCTAGATCTCGAGTCGCGTTACATCACAACCTCAGACCAATCTTCAGGACGCTACCTGAGGCTCTCAATTGGTTACGACTGTACCATGGCGCTACATCTCTTGGCTGGCGGCATTTCTGCAGTACTCGCTGATCTTCAAGGTCTACTCGCAGATTAATTGCCAATAGGCCCCGTTGGTTTCTCAATGTAGGCATTTTCAAGTGACTTGTAAAGTCGTCTAGCCGTCTCGTGCGAGTACTCGTCTGTCAATCGCTCATCCATGGCCCTCACTTCGTATTCTCATAATAAACTGTCCATATTCGTCAACTTGCATCGCACTGACATGCCTGCTGATTTAACATGTCATTGCATCTTTCTGTACTCAATTGACATTTATATGTAATGGATATTTATTCAACAATTGCAGCTCTTGCACTGGCACTCTGAATATTGTATCTCAAAAGGCTCGATCCACAATCGTCAAGGCATTGCCGGCTATGCCTGATCAGCTGCACGACCAACGACGCGGGCTAGTCTCCGTATCCCCTCGGCCAGCTGGTCCTGTGCTTCCCATGCAAAGCAGAGCCGGAGACCCCGGTTGAACTTATTGCATTCTGCCTTTTCGTCACCCTGCACTCTAAACAGGTCGCCAGGTGCCAATGTCAGGTTCTCCTCTTGCTTGGCTCGTTGCACAATCTCGTTTGCCTGCAAGGGCTGCGGTAGATTAATCCAAATAAAGTACCCTCCTGCAGTTTCCTGCGTCGTAGACGGAAGTGCCACTCCTAGAGGAAGGAGATGTTCACGGATCGCGGACATCAGGATGTGATATCGTTCTGCGCAGGCCGGTTGTAACACCTTCTCAATGTGGCTTTCGATCACCCCGTCGGAAAATAATTGTGCGACAATAGTCGACGACATTTGAGATGGTGCTCGTCCAGATCGCGATGAGCCTCTGTTTGTCTTAGCGGGTTGTAAATTGCGGTACAATGAGGTATACATACGCTTGCGAAACACCATATGCAAGCTTGGGCGTCCCCTCTGCCCATCCCGTCCTCATACCGGGTCCGATCAGCTTGCTGAAGCTGCCATTACTTACCGCATTACCGAACTCATGTTGCGGGCCACCGTCAAGATACCGATCCACATCCACCAGGCGTGGTGCGCACCTTTGGTCTGGTCGTGCGAGGGTTCCATTGGGATCAGACGACCACTGGAGAAAGTCATACACATCGTCGGTCACAATGAGAGCATCAAATTCCCGTGCCAGGCGAACGAAGTCCTCCCTCCGACGAAGGCTCATAGTTTTGGTAGAAGGATTGGAGAAAGTCGGGGTCGCATAGATGACGTGTTTGTAGACCTTCCGCCATGGTTGGGCCGATTTGAATTGCTTCAGAAGTCAAGTTAGGGATGATTTCACGACAGAAAGTGCAAGAGAGAAAGACATGAAAAGCAACATACTGATTCAGAACCCCCCCGTCCACGCCTTCTCGGCCGCCTCCAACGCTCCCCGCAAAAACCCAACATTCAACCCCTCTTCGTCCTCTGGAACAGCTCTCAACCGACCCGCGAATCCCGCATCGTCAAAAACTCGACATGCGAGGTGGTACGTCGGCGCGACCATCCACACATTTCTGGTATACCCGGGATCGGTAAACACCTGTAGGACGCATGCCAGATTCTGGCTGGCGCCACCAGTGATGCAGATGCGGTCTGCCGTGACGGGGTCGCGCGGGCGGTAGAAAGAGGTCAGCCACCGCGCCAGGTGTTGGCGCAAGGGCGGATGGCCATCCTCAGGGCCGTACAGCAGACCGGGGGGTATAAATCGCGGGGGAGGAGTAGACAGTGGCAGAGGAATTGGCGAGGCTTGTCACGGGGAGCAACGCGGGGTTGGGCCAGCCACAGGAGAGATCGATAGTTGGCTGGATGTCATTCCTGACAGTGGCATCCAGAGACATGATCGTCTTGTCTGTTTGTGTGCTTATTCTATTCTGTACTCAGATTAATCAGATTCTTCAAACGAGTCTCACTGATGGTTTCGATAATATTCGTAATCCCCATATTAATCGGCACAGGTACGTACCTTTGATGACGTCTTTAGTGTTGATGGGAGCAGCAAGCCATTCTTACCGTTTCTTACCGCTGTCTGACCGTCACAATACCGGTTCTGTTTCGTCCCGAGACCGGAGTTGGAAACACAGCGTTGCCCAAACTCGCGTTTCCATTGGTTCGATCCCGCATACTTGGGCGGATAGCATCAGGTTTTCTGCGTATTCCGCATGTTGGTATTTGTTTTCCACGGATCTGTTTGTATTGGGCCTTGTTTATTTTCATTTATTTTATATCTCTCACAGAGGAGGTTCTCGGAACACCATATCCATAATAATTCATAAATAATATATGAAAAGTGGCTTCTTCTCACCGAGGGCGAAATACGGTGCTCCACCGATGGCTTCTGTGCTGCTATTCTTAGAGTGGTCGGTCGATATTTTGCTAGTCCTCCGCTAAGCCTCCAGTTCCTTACGTGCATCCATACGAAACCAACATAAGGCGACCAGAATTTCACAGGATGGCGAAAAAGATGTCGTGTGGCTGTTTAAACAAATATATTATATCGCAGAGAAATAATCGAAACATGACACGCCATCTGGGGGATTACCCATAACGGCCAAGCAGGAATTCCTGTGAGGCGGGCAGAAATATGTCTGCATACATAATAGCCAGGTTGGACCATGCAATATCCAGATCGATCATTGATCCCGGATGCGAAAACCATTACATTTCGACGTAAGGTATTCAAAATCATCATCACCTCATCATTAGTAGGACCCAAGTGACTTATTCATATTTTTTTTTTATGCCCCGTAGTTAGTAGCAGTGGCCCATTGGTGAATCTGACGATCCGAACGTCTCCGCAACGTGTCCGATGATGCCTCATCGCCTTGACGGTCTGATTTGCTGCGAGAATATAAATTGTAGACTTCTGCCTTGAGAGCAGAGAGCTCCGAATATATAAATATAAATCGGATGACTTGTACTCAATGTTAAACAAGATAACATCATCCTACTCCAACACAGCCTCTTCTTCTTCTCCTCCACTGTGGAAGCACTAGAAAAGAAAAAGATCAGACAGTAAAAAAAAAAAAAAAAAAAAAAAAGACTTCCCCACCGCCCAAGGATCCCAAGTCAACAAACCGCAGTTCAAAACCAAACGTCCAGAATATTCTTATTTCCTCTCGTTTACTTCCTCGTCGTGTTCATCTCTATCCTAAACATCCACTCGCCTCTTAAATCGCCTCATTTCCCCTACGATCGTGGTTCAGAATAACCTTCAACCCACCCCTTTTCCCTCCCGCTGCTCCACCACCGCTGACTACCGCCAAACTTCTTCCTACCACCGCCATTTATTTTATTACTTCCACCTCCCACCCTGAACAACCCCCCCGATCCATCCATTCTTTCTAATCCCTCCTGCCGATCCATTCCCCATCACACGAGACTGGCACTTGTTACCCTGTCATCTGGAATTCCTCAATCACTCTCTTTCATGGTAGTCTTTCCGAGTCGCCAGCTCTTACCTTAACGCCTCTTCCCGTCGTTGCCGTTTCGCCGTCGCCGTCGTCTTCCTTTCTTGTGAACGGGTTGCACGTCCGGGATCGATCCCACCAGTCCCTTCCCATCTTCCTATCCCACAGCGGTGTTGACGACCATGCTTTCAGCTCCTGTCAAGTCGGCCAAGCGGATATCTTCGCTCTTCTCATTGGGATCTAACAAAGATGGCTCAATCTCATCGCCCCGGTCCCCGGGCTTCCCCAGTGGCTCGCCAGACCAAGTCGCTTCGGATCACCAGCGAAACAACTCCCGTCCGACCCGTATAGTCTCCAGTCCATATGATGCATACACGGAGCCCCGGACGGTCATGTCTCCTGGTCCAAACGACGGTTTTGATCTAGACGAGCCTCTTCCGCCGCCCCCGTCTCTCCTCTCCGTGAACCAGGACCTTGCAGGTAGTCAAGAGAGACCACAGAGCAGAGGGCGCAGAAGATCTGGAAGTAGACCTTCCAGTTCTGCTGGGCTGTTTGTACCAGGCCAGGGACCGGACTCGCGACCGGGCACCCCTTCTTCCAAGAGACGGAGTTGGATCCCAGGGCGACAACGGGCAAGTTCGGTCGATACTCGGTCGATAATCTCGCCCACTCCCCAGCAGCCCAGTGCATGGATTGCTGGTTTGGAACAGAAGATTCCATACGACTTAGATCCTCTTTCTCGGGGTGAACACGTACGTAAAAGAAAAAATCTGCTTCCTGCATCAATTGCCACTTGAGATGTCCAATTACTGACTTGCATGCTGGAAACAGGTTCCCGAGTTGTGGAATGAACATGGCGATACCTTCGTTTACCTCTTCCCTCAGAACACTGGCAGGCCGCCATCCTTCAAGGTCGACTCGACTGTCTTCGCCGAGTCACCTTCCCTCAACTTTTGGCTCGTGGAACGGACATGAAACCCAACTCACTCGAGCAGCAAACCCGCTCCGTCTCGCTGGGCAGCCCGATGGCCGGTGCCGCCTCGCCCCCCTTGGGCCCTCAGGATCGATACGCCGAAAATGACAATGACAGCTCCGGTAGCAGGAGAATGGCGTTTGACGATGCACCTGATGATGTTCCAGAGCTTCACCTTTATCTGCCAATTCCTCTCAACAGTGATGTTTCCAATCCTTTGGTCCGCACTTCCCAGGAGGACACGGAGACTCTGCTCCTGTTCCGGAACCTCTTCGCCTTCCTTCTAGGACAGTCCCTGATTGCAACTCCTCGCTCCCCCTCTCTCTTCTCTATCTTCATGGATGTCGCCTCCCTGCTTTCTCGTTTTGAGTTTACCAACTTTGATGGGTCGAATTTCGGTGAGACAGCCACCTCAAGCTTCAGCAACTACTGTGATGAATTGCACTTGGCCGACGCCCGCAAAAGCCGAGAAAAGACTATCGAAGCGATCGTTCTGGGAGAACGTCTTCGATTTTATCCACTGTATTTGGAGGGTTTCGTTCACGGTGTGGGCAAGCTGGACGAGCTCAAGCAGCTCCGAAGCCCGAAGTTTGGTCTTATTAGCCCTACCACCCAGAAACGGTTGGAACGTGGCTTCATCGATCTGGATACGCGTCTCCGGGTTCTTTACAGCAAGCTTGATGATTTTGATTTCCCTTCTGCATTCGCAGGAGCTGCCAATTCGAACACCTCGGCGGAGAGCAAGGTTGTCCGGTTCAAGGCCTGGAAAGCATCTTTCATGGAGTTCAGACGATTTACTATGCAGTTCTACCGACAGAAGTATGGTTCATGGCCTCCCAAGGCGCGCTCCAAGAAGAACCAGTTTGAGGAGAGTGGTCTCAACCGGCAACTCCTCAAGGATCTGTACAACGACTTCACCAACCTGTACGACTTGCTGGTCGACCGAGAGAACCTCACGACCAGAACAATTGATATGGCTTCGGAAACGACCGAAACATCCGACCCCGACGAATTGCTGACTCGAGCGCTGCGCCAAGTGATGAGCGAGTATGACAGAAGTACACCGCCCGTTCAGCCCCCAATTCCGTTTGACATTCCTCAGCTTCCGTCCCTCAAGGCGTTGCACCAGAAACCGATGGACGCCAAGAAGGAAGCCAAGCGAAAGAGCAAGAAGCTCAAGGATGCCGATATCAACGCTGTTCTCATGGGATCCTACACCCGAGAAAGCATCAAGCCAACTGCTTTTATTGAGAGCTTCATGCAATTCGAGCGTCGCTGCGCTCACGGAAAGAACGTCAACGACCTCATCGATTTGCGATGCGGTCAATGGGTTTTCCTGTACTGTGTCATCCAGTCCCTGCCTTTGCTCGTGGTCGATGTGCCTGATGTCAAATTCGTTGACGGAGTGGAGTACTTCCTCTGTATCGCCCCTCGTGGCGGTGCACCCTGGATCCAGAATGACAGCAAGGCCGCCCGTAGCTGGTTCGGAGTCGCAGGCGGAGCTGGTGTTGTCAGTCTCCCGTCGGATGTTGTCATTAACGGTGTCGAGGGTATCTACCGGCGCAGTCACTGCTGGAAGGTCGCTGAGCAGTGGGCTGAGAAGGATGCGATCCTGGCACCACCGCCGATCGAAGACCCATACGATAATGAGTCCTCTCTGTCATCGCCTTACCAGGCTCAGCAGTCTTCTACCGGTTCCTCATCTGAGCAGCAACCACCGCCTTCTCTTCTGGCTCCCAATGGGCTGACACCACCTCCCCCGGCCATCCCCCGGACAAACTCGCCAGCCGCCAGTCGGAGAGCTGAGCATCGCCATTCGATCTACCCAGGTCTTGAGGCACTGCCACTTCCTGCCGGTGTTGCCCCCATTGAGCCTCCTGCCAGGCCAATCAGTCGGTTCAACCCGAACATGAGCTTCGATGATATCCTGAAGCAGGTTCCTCAAAAGGGAAAGAAATAAAATGCAAGGCATAGCCAAACAAAAAATGTGTATAATTTTGCGGGAACGTCTGCCCTGATGGAGCCCGTCTCTTCATCCTGATTGTTTACTTCTGACCTGGGGTGATTCGTCCCCCCATTTGCATTACTAATAATAATGTTGTTCCTCTTTTCGTGTCTTGATGTCCGTTGCATTTCTCTCTCTCTCTCTCTATTTACTGTTTTGCCTCTATTTTATTTTTGAATTTTCTTTCTGATTATGGGCGCATCCAAGTTGCATGGACTAAAAGGTTGGTATGGCGCCAGTGAGCAATCATCTGAATATCAGAACAGGTGGAAGACGGGAAAAGGAAAAAAGAAAAAAAAAGACAAGAATGATTTGTTATTCTAGATTTCAGCGAAGCATGCGTGGAGCGATGGCCCTTATAGCCATGACCTTGGGTAATTTCGTTTCTTTTTCACTGTTCCGTGGTCGACTCAATTGGAGATAATCTGCCACCCAGACCGTCTTGATTTGATGTTATTTACCATGGGATGGATAGAGATAATAATGTCCTGGTGGACTTATAATATAATTTTAACCCTCCACATTTGTATCGCATTGTATTCGACTATTTATATCATGTAGAACATGTCTTATGTGAACCGTGGTTGCTGTTTCTATGGTTGACAGAACCCATGGATTGCCGCATATATATTCACATCTCCCCTCAACCTCATCCGTCTATCATCCATAACCCGTCAAATATTATCAATTCCATCACTGATGTGCTATTCTATACCGTTTTCATCAGATAAACAGCTGAGTTAGTATCGGTTCTCATCTTTCTACTGCTCTCCAATATGCTGCCAGCCCACCGCCCTAAACGCCGTGCTAGCGGGCGACGGTGGCTGTCGATGAGCGACGATGATACGACATGCTGTAGTCAAAACAACTGATCGTCCCGTGTTCCAGGCCCGGCCCCGGGGCCGTCACACAGGTGAGACTGACTTCGAATCTCTCGACTTTTTTTTTTTTTTTTGTCGGTGCTGACTCTGGGGGAATTTCTTTCTACAGTCAACAACTCTACATCCCACGTCCTCTGATTAAGACAGCGGTATCTGACTTTTTTCGTCTTATCGCAGCGATCGTCATCGATCGACACGAATCCTTTTTCATCCTCGAAAAATACCTTCCCAGCCAGGCCAGGGGGCAAAAAACAAAAATAACATGACAGCAAGCTAAGACATAGGGGGGATACACTTGGCAGTGTCAGAGCCTTAGGAGGTACGCACGGAAGCGACTAGCCAGTCAGTTCAGCTATGTCCAGATCACGGTCCAGTATCGCCAGTGACGGCCACGACCGGTTAGAACCGCGACTGCTGCGAGCAGCGGAAAACGACCATGTCGAGGCCCTGCGACACATAGTCGAACTAGCCCATGAAAATGGGCAGTTCAGCGACAATTTCCTGCGCGTAGGGCTCATGCGCAGCTCGGAGCGGGGGTCTATCGCGGCGACACAGTATCTGCTCAGTCTGGGTGCGAAAACGGACGTTCCGAGTCATCGCCTTGCGCCTTTGCTTCGCGCCGTGGAGCGCAATCATGTGCGTATCGTGCAGCTTTTGTTGGATTATGGCGCCGCACCGGAGACGACGGATAAGAAAGGGCGCACGGCGTTGATGACGGCCGCGTGGAGGAATCATTGGCATGTGTTGCAGGTGCTCATCTCCCGCGGGGCAAATGTGAATGCCAAGGACAATAAGAAGAGGAATGTTCTACATAATCTTGGCGCGGATAAGCAATGCGATTGGGGTGATGATGTTATTGAGCTTTTGCTTGGTACGGTCTGCAAAATTGATGGCGTCGAGGGCCATGACGAGCTTGGCCGGACTCCGCTGCACTGGGCTTGCGCGACGGGCAAATTTCGTCTGGCAGAGCTTCTTCTCACCAGGCCTCGTGGACCTATCGCAGATGTTGACGCGGTCGAGTCAAGGAATAAAACCTCGCTACATATCGCTGCGGCACATGGAAGGGACGATATCGTTCAGCTTCTACTGCACCACAAGGCGGATATTAATGCTCGGAGTGATGGTGGATGGACACCACTTCATAATGCCTGTGATCAAGGCTCTGAAGTGATCGTGCGCATCCTATTGCAAGCCGGAGCCAATATAAACAGCCAACTGCTGAATGGCGTGACACCTCTCCACCTAGCCGCACAGGGTGGACATCGCGAAGTCGTCGAGTGCCTCCTAGAACGGCAAGATTTGAAGCGGAGAATCCGAGACAATTTTGGCAGCACCGCTTTCCTGCGCGCAGCCCAGTTTCGACGCAAGGACATTGTGTCACGCCTGGCACCTTTCAACAACGTGGAGGCCTTGTCGCCTGATGCAATTGGGGCATGCGAGGGCTTCGACGCGACGGTCGTCGACTTTGGAAACTTCCACAATGAGAATAGGGTGAAGAGGATCTCTGTCTTTAACCTTCTTTACGGGAGGGATAAGGAGAATCCGCGTAAACAAGCCTTTAACACTATCCCTGCCGACAGCAAAGCCACTCATTTCCGATGGATTCATCTACCCGCCAATAATATGGCATGGGTAGAGGCCCTGTTGACCAAATCCTTTATCGAAGAAGGCTCGCACGATGTCGAAGGTTTCAAGGGCCTCGAAAAGTCGTTCAACTACCAACACCGCGGGCAGAGAACGCATTCGCACTTCATGCGGCCGTTATGTCAGACTACGCCTCGGGCACCGCGGTTCCGCGAGGAAGACAGTTCGGAAGAAAAGACTGAGGTGGAAGATAAGGTGCCGAGTATTGTCATCAATGGGCATTGTCGAGAGCCCAAACAGTCCGATGGCAAGAAGCAAAAGTCCCCAGGTGGGAAGCTCGAGCGGACGGACTCCTCTTTCTCACAGGATGACGGTAATAGTACCCCGGGAAAGAAAGGGAAAGGGGCCACGAAGCGTGGTAAATCTGCTGGGGGAGGAGGGACACCGAAAACTGAAACGAAGAATAAATCTCCCATTGGCAGATCACGGTCACCATTGTCATTGTGCAAAGATCAGGGTCACCAGGCCACTTACAATGTGTGTATGTTCATGCCTTATCTGCACTTCGAAACAACCGAACGGAGAAAGGAAATGCAAGAAGCGATTCAACGGGCCGAAAAGAAATTCCCTCAGCCACAGCCAGGAATCAACCGGTCACCCACACGCGATGAGATGTTAATCAACGCTCACCTGGCGTCGTCCACGGCCTCCCTACATGTGCGACGGACTCTAGATCAGTTCTTCTACCCAAACATCGACACCCATATCCGAGACCAGGATCAGGTCGTCTACCGCTACCAGACCAAAGGACAGGGCCGTGAGAGCGAAGACCCTAAGATCTTCATGGTAGACCAGCTATGGATGTGGATTATGCCGAATTTCGTAGTGACCAGTTTCGCACAACGGTGGAATCAACCGAAGAATGACCCGCTTAACGTTTTGGACGGGATTATTGAAGATATCAACTCTAAGACGCGTGAGCCGGTGCGCTCAGTGTACGACCTGGCCACTATTATCACTAACCGTTGCTCGGGAGTCTTCGACCGGCACCGCATGGGAGATGACGAGTATCAGTTTTTGGATATGTTCGAGTCATCGATTGGTTTTGCCACCGATCGCGAAACGATACTTTTCCAGGAATTCAACGTGGCATCAGCGCAGGCGTCTGACTGGCTTAAAAACCATCGCAAGCTGAACCGCGCCTCACGGAGCCTGAAATCTAAAGAAAAGGGCAAAGAAAAGGACAAATGGGATGAAAACCAGGAAGATGAAGATGACGACGACGAGCAACCTCTTTTCGTTGACAAACTGTTAGACATCGGACAGGAGACCAGTCTTCTATCTGAGGCCAAGGATATCCGAGATGAATTGAACATCCTCCGAGTAGTCTTAGGCCACCAACAAAACATCCTCGAGGACCTGAAAGACCAGATCTGCGACATCTACCAAGGTCAGCACAAGCCACAATACGAGGTCAAAAAGCGGTTCAAGGAGCAGCAGCGTACCATCGACATGCACCTAAAGGACATCGATCGGATGGACAAACAGGCCGAGCGCATTTATTCCTCCATCACAGACCTCCTCGACCTGAAACAGAAACACGCCAACGCCTTTGAGGCCCGTTTCGCTCGGGACCAGGCTATGGGGACTGCGAAGCAAAGTAAGGTAGTTCTTGTGTTTACTATCGTCACGATCATCTTCCTGCCTCTTTCTTTCATCACGTCGATTTTCACCATCAACCTCACGGAATTTACTTCGAAAGATGGCTCCCAACAGTTACATCTATCGTACGTGGCCAAGTATACATTCGGGATTGGGTTTGCCATATCCATCCCGCTCATCTTACTAGCTTTATCTGTCGAAGATATTGGGTATTTCTGCCAGGAGGCGATTCGATGGATGCGAAGACGACTATCCTCGCGAAAGAAGGAGTCTCCCAGGTTACTGGAAGAATCCCATAAGCTGCAGATGGTGGATATGGAGAAGATCTGGAGCAAGGCCAGGACGCAGAAAAGCGTGGATACGGAGTTTGCGGGTGGGCTGTTGCCCATGTCGACGAGGGGGACGAAACGGAGTAATTATCAATGGGAATATAATTGAATAAGTGCTACGATATGATTTGGCGATGATACTATGATATGATTTCTATGAGATGATTACTATGTGAAATATAGTTTGTATAGGACAAAAAACAAAATCAATTCAACTAAAATATTCAACCGATAACTCCTAGATTCCGTTCTGAATCAAATATCACATCACTGAATGTCAACCTTGACAATCTCCCTCTCTTCCTCTTCCTCTTCATCAGATCCTTCCGGAGTGAAGATCTTCTCCTCTCCCTTCTCCATCTCTCCTTCGCCGTTATCCTCAACCACAACAAGATCGTCTTCGTTCTCCTTTTCCTGCTCCTTCTCTTTCTCTTCAACCCGGGGAACAAAAACCGTCAAAATCCCATTCTCCAGTCTGGCTTGAATCCCCTCAACCACAACACCAAGAGGAAGGGGTACCTCCCTCTTAAACTCGCCCACCTGATAGCCCCTCTCACTCACCGCCAAAGCACGATACATTTCCTCATCTATACCAGGGCGGTGCACAACACCCGCTAGACGGAGGGTAGACTCCGATACATTGTATCCAATGCTGAGATCAGTCTTCTTAGCTCCGGGAAGAGAAGCGTGGATGATTGTTTGAGCAGGGGTACTGAAGATGTCGATGGCTGGTGTGAAGCTCATTTTGTCGTTGTGATGATGATGGCGATGATGATGCATCATATATGAGTGGAAGTGGAGGCCTTTAGGTCCTTTGCCATGTTTGCCTCCATGCTTTCCGTGATGACGGCCACCACCTCGGCCGTGTTTCATGCCGGCGGCCCAGAAATGGCCTTTACCATGGCCGTCATGGCCGTGGTGGCCGTGTTTATGCTCATTGATTTCAAATTCGGGACCACCGTGATGATGGTGATGATGACCATGGTGGTGGCCACCGAATCCAAGCCCGAATGCATGGTGTCCGAAGCCACGACCACGGCCTCCCTGACCTCCACGGCCATGATCAGATCCGTGACTGCGCTTCTCGTGGAAGTCTTTCATCCACATTCCATGTTTCTCATGGTGGAATCCTTTTTCCTTGTGCGTTTTTGCACATTTTCCAGGATGAGGTCCCTTTTCAGAGTGGATGTTAGTAGTGTATGGAGGGGGTTGGCATGATGCAAAGAACGGATGCTTCTCTAGATTGCCATCAAAGTAGAGGGCGTGGTGGTTGATTGAAGTGTGCATTTTGCTTGTTTGAGCTGGGTGAGTTGCACTGATTTGGATAGATGTACTGATGCTTGATGTGACTTGACGGGATATACTTGGGGTATTTATACGCTTTGATTTCAGGCAGACAAGAATTGTTCGAATGCTGTGAGTCAACAAGGTACGTACACCTTGAAGATCTGCCACCTAGGCAGACGTTAAACGTACGAATCAATCAAGTGCAAGGCTGAAGAGGTGGATGAAAGAGGCGAATACGTGTACAGTAGATTACCAAATCGGGGAATCAAGTCCGTCAGATGGATGGAAGAGGCAAATTTTCGGACATAATCCTCGGGATATTGCTCGGACTATTCGGGATTCAGAGATCGACCTGGAGACATCGGAGCTGAGGCCGGCGATCTGATAACTAACGATTTTATGAGATTCAGCTTTTCGTCGTTGTTGCCACTCGTGTCATTGAATCCACTGGAATCATAGATGGGGCAATTAATTTAACGCTGCCTGTTCCTGCAATATGGCCGTACTCCGCCATGCTAAGCCAGCCATCGTTGTTCCCAAACTCAAGTTTGCCACCAGTAGCTTCAGACTGCTTCATGGCAATTTGCTGCTGCTAATGTAGTGGTGTCTGAAGGGCCTTGTCTTTACTCAATATCTGCACCCTTGTCGACAAGCAATCTTACTGCTGCCTCATGTCCATGCACAGATCACACGCGCCCCGGACCCCCTCTGATTCAAGGCAATTGGCAAAAGAGGGTTGTTTGTTCTTTGACTGCCCATCCGGAAAGGTCATGTATGTAGATGGGAAGCCGTTGAACGGCCCCCAGAAATCAGGGGTGAAAGTTCCATGTTTCATTGAAGCACGTTGCTGTTGACTAGTTCAACATTCCTATCTGCTGAAAGTGGCCTTTTCCACTGCTTTGCCGTAGTCGTACTGAACGCCTCCAAACCCCCTTGTTGGTTTGCTGATAAACACATCACATAGTCGAATGTCACCTTTGCTTGGAACTCTCCCTCTAATGCTAACCATTAGACTGAACCTGATCGAGCCAAGGGTAGACCGTAACAACAGTTGTGGCCGATTTTATGCCATAGACGTCAGAAGCAAAGCAGATAATAACGACATTGCGAACATATATCCCGCCCAGGATATAAGTGTTGCCATCATTAGGACTTAGGCAGCTCAGAATGTTTCTCATATGGTGTCGCCTCGGTGTTGGTCATTTCCAAGGGGAGTGCGTAGATCTACGCGACCGTATAATCTTGATGGCGACGATGAGTGGTTGCAGTTGCCATTTGGGTTGATACGAGTCTCGTCATTTCTCGCGACAGCCGCATGGACAAGAGATCAATCTGTCTTAAATAGCAGGGCTCATGTCCTGCAGTCGGTGCAGGAATGATGCTTGGGTCAAAAACATCCTGGCTAGACAGGCTGGATCCCTGTTCAAATCATATGACTACAGATGCCAAATCGAGTCGAAAGACCTCATACGATCCCACGTGACCTGTATAAAAGGGCGTCCTACCCCTCTCGAAACTGTATCCTCACATGTCCTTCCATCAACAACTCTACAACCAAGCCATGAAGATCTTCATGTGTTTATCTTGCTATGGTTGACTCATATCTGGTCATTATCGGGATTTTGAGGCTTCAGAGCCGTCGCTTCCCGCTGCGGGACTCGTGATGATGTCTTCAGCGATGCCTGCAGAACTGACTGCTAAGCTCAGACTGCCGGAATTCAACAGAATGCTAATGCTAGATATCTATAGGGGTTAAGGTTAATACAGTTGGCCACAGGAGCTAAAGATAATCGCTTCATTGATATTGAAGATTGTTGATGAGTCCAACTTGGGACTCAACAGCCTCAGCCAGCCCATTCCACTTGGTCCGCTCTATTGCTCTATCGAATCCAGACTCGAGCCCCGACGATTCACAATCACAATCTACTATTTACAAGAAAAAAACAATAATGATCCCGAATGTCCATTCTAGAAGCCTAGATCTTCCGACATACACGTGGGCACGTGCATTTACTCGGAGAGCACCGGATACTCACCGTTGTGTGTAGTACGGTTGGGATTTTTCTCCCATGGGCTAGATTGAGAAGATCCTCGGTGAGATGGAAAAAGCAATGGGATTTTTCGAGAATCAGACCCGACCGGATGGAATATACCGAGCTGGCGCATACATGCACGAACTTAACATCCGTCCCGAGATCTCCTAAGTTCAGGGTCGGGATGAGGTCATTGTGTGCTCAGCTACCTATCGGTCACCAATAACTGATGCGGAAAAGACAGATTTTTAAGTATTTAGGCACGGCCGTTCCCAAACTCCTAAAATGACTGTCAATTCTATTTCAAAGTCGTGAAATTCTTCAATTCCAAACGCGCAATGAGGCCGTTGCCATTGAGCATAGTCCGACCTCGGAGCAGGCGGATTCTGTCTCCACGGCTTCCCCTACAGCTATCCCCAACTCGCCAGCCATTCTTTCGCCATGCGTCCACTGTTCCTGCTATTCGCAACGAGTGTCCAAAAGGCTCACGCACCCTAGCCACCCAGGTCCAGCCGCCCACAGCCTTCTCCGAGCCAGGTAGCAAGGAGAGGGTAATCATCCTTGGCTCTGGCTGGGGAGGGTATACCTTCTCTCGCAAATTGTCATCTAAATCGTTTTTACCAACCATCATTTCCCCTCGGTCGTATTTCGTTTTCACTCCACTTCTCACCGATGCCGCAGGTGGTTCCCTAGATTTCTCCAATATTGTCGAGCCAGTTCGTGACTACAATACCCATGTTGATTTCATTCAAGCTTCAGCACGTTCGGTGGACTTCCAGAAAAAGACAGTCCTGTGTGAATCGACAGTGGTCAAGAGAGGTGTCACCGAGACGCCTCGGGTTGAAGAAGAAGGCGGGAACAATGGAGCAGAGAGGAAGCCCCGGTGGGAACAGGGCGAGGTCTTTGAAGTCCCATATGACAAGTTGGTCATTTCGGTTGGCGCAGTCAGCAAGACATTCAACACCCCCGGGGTGAGAGAGCACGCCATGTTCTTTAAGGATATTGGAGATGCGCGGCGAGTCAAACGGCGGGTTCGAGAATGTTTCGAGCTAGCAGTCTTACCAACAGCGACCCCCGAAATGCAAAAATCGCTGCTGCATTTCGCTATCGTCGGAGCAGGCCCAACGGGTACAGAGCTCGCCGCTGCTCTTCGCGACTTCATCTATGACGATTTAATCAAGCTGTACCCTGCCCTGAAGGGACTGCCCCGTATAACACTGTATGACGTCGCGCCCAAAGTGCTGTCGATGTTTGACGAGTCCCTTTCGCAATATGCAATGGATACAATGAAAAAGGAGGGCGTGGATATCAAAACTTCCCATCACGTGAAAGGCCTTCGCTGGGGTGCCCCTGGTGCCCAACCCCCATATGAAATGGATCCCAAACGATGCCTCACATTGACAACTGAAGAAGAAGGTGAGGTTGGCGTGGGAATGTGCGTTTGGGTCACAGGAAACGCCATGAACAAGCTTGTCCGCCGCAGTCTTCAAGATGTCGAGACCTTTCCCACAGAGTCTGTGCGGATGAAAAATGGCGAGAAACCGCCAGTGGACGTCCAGGAATCTTCGTGGAAGGTCAAAAAGGCCCCTAAGGTCGGGGCGTTGCTTGTGGACGGACAGTTCCGTGTGCAACTCGAAAGTGACGACGGGAAGACGGCAGTGCTTCAAGACGTATTCGCAATTGGGGACAACGCGATGCCCGAGACCGGTGCACCGCCTGCAACAGCACAGGCATCAGCCCAAGAAGCCAAATGGCTGGCGACACGGTTTAACCGAGGCGACATTGAGCAATCCCCGCCGTTCTCTTTCAAAAATATGGGAACGCTGGCGTACATTGGGGATGCAAAGGCCCTGATGCAGGTTCCCCACGACAACAAATATCTGCCAGAGGGCCTCAAGGGACGCACAGCGTGGCTTGTTTGGAATTCAGCTTACTTGACAATGAGTATCAGTTGGCGGAACAAATTGCGAGTGGGATTCCGATGGTTGTTGAACAATATATTTGGAAAAGATGTATCGAGATTTGAGTAGACAAAAATGGTAATGCTAGTGATAGTTAATCTTATTATTCTTCAGATGAGGTTAATTGAGGGGCGCGACTTAATAATAATAACAATACAACCGAGGTTTGAATTACCGCGGAATTCGATTCCTTCCCCGCATTCTCCTCATCTTTATTTTATCGCCAATAGAAGATTCGTCGAGCAGTCGATCATTGGTTATATAATAAATTATATTCTGTTCTATTCCCACAATTTATCGAGCCAGAGTCCAGACGAGAAGAATTGCACACGTCTCAACTGTCAAACCTTAACCTCGTGACTCAACAAAACTGCCACCACCGCAACGTATCTTCGCCGTCTTTTCACCCCCTTGACTGAACATCATGACAGTTTCCGAGCCCTCCTATATCCAAGTTGCCCATCGCAAACAAGCCCAGCTGGACTCTCAAATTCCAGCAGAATGGAGGCTCCCCGCATCTCTGATTCCGTCGGGAATGCTCTCCCCGGCTGAATCCATCACCAACGCCAAAACATACCAGCGGGTCAGCGTGATAGATATCCCCCGCACTTGTGGGCTTCTCACGGACAGAGAGCTGGAGATCACAGAGAATTGGGATGTTAGGGGACTTGTGGGCCAGATGGTGGAGGGGAAACTGACGGCGGAGGAGGTCGTGAAGGGATTCTGCAAGGTTCGTTGAGTTATTCTCTTGACAGACACTATTTTCAAAATAATGTGAAGACTAACAAGTCGAAGCGATCCGCAATAGCTCATCAACTCACTCGCTGCCTGACTGAACCTCTCTTCGAAGATGCCATTCAACGAGCCCAAGAACTCGACCGCCACTTCAAACAGACCGGGAAACCCGTTGGTCCTCTCCACGGCCTTCCCGTGTCTATCAAAGACCCCTTCCACGTCAAAGGACGAGACTCGAGCATCGGTATTGCTGCTCTTGCATTCAAACCCGCAGCCGAGAATGCCCCTCTCGTCGAGCTACTCCTCTCCTTGGGTGCAGTGGTGATCGCCAAGACTAACGTACCCCAAACCATGGGCGCTCTGGATAGCTGCAACCATCTTTTTGGGCGTACGCTCAACCCACTCAACCGCCAACTCACCGCTGGAGGAAGTTCCGGTGGCGAGGGCGTGTTGGTAGCCATGCGCGGGGTAATGGTAGGTCTGGGGACTGATATTGGCGGTTCCTGCAGAATACCTGCTATGTGCACCGGAATTTATGGAGTAAAGCCAAGTGTGGGTCGGTTGCCTTATGGGGGGCAGGAGGGCGGACAGATCCCCGGCAAGGGGCGGATGGCATTGCAAGCTGTGGCGGGACCATTGGCGCGATCTGTGGCAGATTTGAATGCTGTCATGGGGGAGATCGTGCCCCGAGCTGAGTTGTACGGAGAGGATTGTATCCCTGGACGATGGTTGAGTATGCCAAATGCTATTCAGCCCCCAAGGAACTTCACTGTTGGCGTTCTTCGATCGGATGGTCTGGTTGAGCCTTTGCCTCCTATTGCGAAGGTATTGGGTGAGGTGGCTCAAGCATTACGATACACGCCTGGGGTTGAAGTGGTAGAAATCCCTGTTCCTCCTGCACTAGCCAAGTGTCAAGCATTAGCGGGACGGTTAATGGGGGTGGACGATGGAAGCACAATGATGGATCTTCTAGAAAGCACCGGCGAACCCTTGATCCCGTGGCTCCAAGGCCGGATGAGGCGAGGAAAGGCGTTAACGGTTGTGCAGCTGGCACAGCTCCAGGCACAGCGGGCTGCAGTGGAAAAGGAACTACTGAAGATGTGGACACTTGGTGGTGTTACTCGACAGATTGATGCCATCATCGTGCCTGTGGCGCCGCACCCAGTGCCAGAACTTGATCGATACAATGCAGTTGGGTATACTTCCAGCTTCAACCTGCTCGACTTGCCAGCTGGTACCATTCCTGTGCGGAAGTTCCAAGAGTCTGATCTGAGTCTGGAGATGACTGCCCCTGTTCTAGGAAGCTGGGATAAGGCTAATCGGGTGTTGTGTATGTTTTCTTTTTCCTTTTTTCTTCTTTGTTATCGCTGTCTATTATTGATGCAAGACTGACTCAAACAGGGAACGAGAAAACGGTCGACAGGCGTGTGTATCTGGATTCGCCTTTGAGCATTCAAGTGGTGACACCTAAGCAGCATGACTATGAGCTCATCCAGGCGATGGAAATCATCGACAGGGCTGTACGAGCACAAGAGGTTTCTGGGAGAAGCAAGTTGTAACTGCATCTATAGCTACTATATACATCCTAAACAAATGTACACTATTACAATCTGCCCCTTGTCAACACACTGCCTCCATCCGAAACAATCACCGCGCCGTTCAAATGACTCGCGGCACGACTTGCCAGGAAGACCACCAGGCCAGCAATATCCTCGGGCCTTCCGAGTCGCCCGTTCGGAGAGCTCTGCTCGAGCAACTTGGTGCCACCCTGTGCCTCGATCAATCCGCTGGCCATCTTGGACGGGTAAAAACCAGGCGCTACGGCATTGCAGAGGATATGACGGGGGCCCAGCTCGACAGCAAGGTTCTTGGTGAGATGAATCACCGCTGCTTTGGAAGTAGAATAGCTGAATGTCGCATTGTCGCCGAGACTACCGATGCCAATACCTGCAACAGAACCGGTGACAATAATCCTCGAGGGAGACTCCAGAGTCGCGCTGGCCGTCAGAAGGGGGGTAAACCTGTTCATCAACATTAGCATTCAATATCCTGCACCTTCAAATAGGGAAAGAAAAAAACAGACTTTTGCACCAGATAAAAAACACTCTTAACATTCAAATCCATCACCTTGGAAAACATCTTCTCGGGATGCGTCTCAAACTTTTCCCCCACGTCGCCCCGGCATTGGCAAAGAGGATATCAACATGATCCGTCGTCTTGCCCACCTCACTCACCAACCGATCCAACTCGTCCATCCGCGAGTTATCAGCGGGCACCGAGATGGCCTTTGCACCGGGCCGCTTGTTGGGGAGCGCATTGAGCGCCGCGACAGCTTCATCGCACGCCTGGCCCTTTCGGGATGTGATGTAGACTTTTGCGCAGCCGGACTGCAGGAGACTGGCATTTGATTTTCTTTTTTTAGTGGTCTTTGCTTTTTTGGATCTATCTTATCCCGACTTCCCGAAGACGGGATAGTGATAGGAAATAGATTGGGGATACTATGTGTGACATACCCACTAGCAGCGTGTAACCCCAGGCCCCGAGAGCCACCCGTGACGACGGCTACTTTACCCTCGAGGGAGAAGATATTGGAGAAGTTGTCGAGGTGGACTTGATCTGTGACGGACATTTTCAATCAATTGATAATATATATGATGAATATGATGAATATGGAGAAATAGATGAGATGAGATGAGATGTTGATAATTAATTCTCCAGGTGAAGTTGAAGTTATACAATTTTCTCGACAGCCGATATACGGCAAAATACCTCGGCTCGGCTCAACCCCGCAAAAAGTTGATTAGTGATGATCGATCGATGTTTGAGAATTGAAGCTATTATAATTATTTATTTATCATGATTACAATATCTATTAATTAATCCTAATTGTTAAACATTCTACGGATAACATAATTCCCCTTACTTGTTGTTTCTAACAATACTCACGTCACTAGTTGACAGTCGCTAGTTTCTCAGGTCACACAGCATTCATCATCGCCCTTCGATAGCGCCAGCGCCACGATGGAGTATATACCAAATCCCCTTTTTGCGATTGCCCCAACGGCCCACCTATTGTGGAAAAGGCCCTTCCGTTGCTTATGCACCGTAGATCGCTTTAAAGGAGTAGGCTAGAAGGATTTTCATAGTGGATATCAATATGAATTTGGGCAATAACTAAAATTATGATACACGAAGGTGATAAATAATATGTACGCTGGACTCCAAAAGGTGGAGTCCGTCTTCACACCGCTTGTAGTAAATGCAGCAAGAAAGCAAACAGCAGACAGCAACACGCAAAACAGGATGAAGGGACGCTTTTTTGTCCTCCCAATCTAGCAATCTAATAAGAATAAAACCAGAAGAAAAAAGCAAAAACGCCATGCAGTAGTCGTCAAGTCATCGCCAAATCCACTTTTTGTTCCAAATAGTCCGTTCCCCAAGACGCGTGGCCTTTCTCTTCCTATTTCCTAGCCAATCTTTCCTCGCGGGCGTGTCGCCAGCCAGGTCCATATTTTGACTCGATCCAGAGCAATGGTGTCATGCCAACTGTAATTCCAGCAAGCATAATGAAAGTGTATTCGGCTGTCAGGGCATCGATAATGGGTTGCACAACCGCCACTCCGGCGGCTCCAATAAGGCATCGGATGAGGTTGTTGACGGCTGTGGCGCTGGCGCTGGCGCCAGGGTACAGGTCGATGACGAAGGCACTGTTGATGGTGAAGATGCCGGTGGCACAGAATGCGATAAAGTACTGCAGGATGATAGGAACCGCCAAATGCGTGCGAAGCGAGACGCCATAGAGCGCTGTTGTGATCACGAACAACGCAATAACCCACCACGTGTTGCGCATCCGAGCAACCTCAATAGGGAAGTCGGCATGCGACTTGAGGTTCACCCGGGTTCCACTTGGGTAGCCTCGTTTCTCGCAGTATTCGCGCTCGGTCATGCGGTGGTTGTAATCCATCAAATAGCCGACCAGGTATGATCCAGACATACATCCAAACCCTAATTTATGTTAGTCATGACTTATCGAAAGATAGATAGATAGGAGACTCACCATTGCCAAGGAAAGTAAGACCGACTTGCAGTGTGCTCAGACCATACACCTCCTGGAACAAGGAGGTTGTGCTGGAAGTAACCATACTCCAGAAGGTATAGACAATGCTACCGAAGAACAGAGTGATGAAGACATCCTTCTCGAACAAAAAGGTCAGAGGAGAGAAAACAGCCTTCCAGGTAACCTTGGTCTTCTCCACCCCTGGTGTCGCCCCCTCCTGGGCATGCTTTTGCGGGAAGATGTAGTAGATGAATGGCTTGTGGAAGCCAGTAAGGGGAACGGATCCGTTGCCGGCAATGGGTCTGAGGGTTTCGGGAAGGAAGACCAGGATGGACAGCAGGCTGATAGCTCCGGCAATGGTGAGGAACCAGAAGATAGATCGGAATCCTAGGTACTCTGACAGGATACCGCCAAACACCGGACCAATACCCTGTCCAAGCATGCGGACTAGATTGTCAGTATTTTTCATAACGCAGGATGGCGTAAGGCTCTTACCTCCTCCAAATATTCCAACCAAACCTCCTCGCTCAGCAGAGGTGGTCATGTCTCCGATAACACCCGCGCCTACAGGTTTCAAAGTTAGTCTATTGGCCCCTATCTAAAATAAGAAAGTACATACCGATCGAGATGGTGGCAGCACTGCCGGCTGCCTGCAAAGCTCGAAAGACCATGAGCTCTGGGTAGTTGGTAGACACAGCCAAGACGATGTTGGCGATGAGGTAGACGACAAAGGTTCCGATAAAGACTGGTCGTCGACCAGTGGCATCAGACATAGAACCCCAGAAGGTAGGAGCAAGTCCTTGAACGATCATGTATACCGTGACGGTCAGGGTTACCAGGGACATGGAGGTGTTGAGCGACTATACAACTTAGCTATACTGGACTCGTTCCCCTTCGGCGATGTAGGGCTTACCTTTGAGATGTCTCCAAGGGCAGGGAAGTAGATGTTGGACGACAAGGGGGAGAAGATGGCTGCCAGCGAGACGATGTATACCATCTGAAGCTTTTGGCCTCGAGAGAAGACATGGTGAGGTGGTGGTGTAAGTTCGGGTTGACCCTCGAGCTTGATAGACTCAGGAGGGCTGGTTTGTCTGGAACCGGGAAGGGAAGTGACAGTAGCCTCGGGGGCCTTTTCCTTAGAGATATCCATGGTTCTGGGTGGGCATTTAAGGGAATCTATGGGAAGTGTGGTAGGAAATGGAACACGAGACCCTTTTGCTGGATCATTTAAAAGAATGATATCCAAGATTCTGATCTAGAGAACTGGAGAATAAAAGAAGGTTCCAAGGCCGTCCCATCTAGGCCCTTTTGTATCTCGACAGGACTCGGGCTGACCATCCCACTCAAAAACTTTGCTCATCATGCCAAGCCAGGATGATATAGAAATAGCTCCACTGTGGTTCTATGCATTTGGAAAAATGGATTAACTTCCTAGCTGGGACGGGATAGTGGCAACAGCAGAGACCCTGTGCGACGGCGGCCGAAGGAATACTACCCAAGAAGCGTTTAGGGTGCCCATCCAATGATCTTGGCAGCTGATACTAGGGGTAGAAGGTAGAAACACTGGGCTGGCTTCAGAGTGGGCATGCATTGGCGTTCATTAACTTCATTTGCATTGCTTTTTCTTGATAACCATGGTCTTGATGATGAATCGGAAAAGTCCTGTTGCCACTTGCATGTCCGCATGGCGGTAAACAAAACGCAGTGTCCAACCTGGCTGTCAAAGTCAAGTCAGAACTCAGAACCAAGTCGGAAAATAACGAATCTGAGATTGGGAAAATGGTGAATCTTCGGGGAATATTCTCAAACTCGGGCACCAAACAAACAGAAACGGCAGAGACGATTACCCCCCTGATACGGAGTAGTAGTCAGATAGGATGGGACTATGGGTACGAGGGTACGAGGCGATCAAACTTCAAAGAGATAATGGCCAGTCCGGCTGATCTGCAGAGCCACTTTCGCATCCATAATCTAGGACGAACTTGTCGAGTCGTTACGACCAGCACAGGACCTTGGCACCGACGATCACGATGGCTGCAGGATAAACATGCCAAGACGACTAGCTGACGGGGTTCCAAAGGACATTTTTCGACAGAGACGATGGGCGGTGATGTGGAAAATGACAAAAACCAGAAAGGGAAAAAGAAAAGAAGCGATAGATTGAAAGATAGTAGACGGCGAGACGCGTCAGAGGTGTGAAGATCGAAAAAGCGGCGATGGTTGGCCGGGGAGCACGTGCTGGGCAGGCTAAGCCCTGATCGGCAAAGGCTTCATTTGGCCCTGTAGGGTTTGTAGGGCAGGATGTCGTGAGTTTGTACATGTGATGGACCGAATATCACTGCTGATCAGAGCGCAGAGTCGCATCCATTGAAACACTTCTTTCCTGATCGTCTTTTCATGTTTGTTTCTACTTATCACCATTCACCACAATTACTCAATATCAACATCGTCAACCTACGCCACTACGCATCCCTGAGATTTCCTTGAGGAATCCACTTTGTCGCCCACTGGCCCCGATAGCCCCCGGGATCGCCCTGTCCGTCCAGTCCGTCCGCACATCAGGGCCGAAACGCTTCACGAACCCCTGAGAGGCCGAGCCCATTGGGCAGTGTACGTGGACGACACGACGGAGCTGATTGGGAATTGGAGACTAAAATAAAAATGTGATGGAGTGGTGGGTTTTTCTGGTGCGGACTGCGGATACCCACCTCCTGGTCTGTCCGAATATGACTTGGCGATACCCACGGGATATCCGTTGGAGGGGGTTGACGTTATGGGTCAAAACCTTGTGTGTGTGGGAAAGAAAAGAAGAACAGGAAATGAAATGATGAAACCGACGGAGAATTGAGTCTGAGCCTCTGCTCCGATGGATCTGAAGTGACTGACTGAATCTTTAGATGTCACATCCCGACACAGATATGACAGGGCAATAATGCCATCCATCGGGATTCCAGAAAGGGGAGAAAGAAAGCCCGAAAAGGGATTTCGGCTACCCGACGGTCTTACCATCACCGCCAGTGTCAGCCCGCAATCAGCCATGCAGCTTCAAGTCTAGACCAGGCAGAAAACGATGTCTCTCGCATCATCACAGCCCCTGTAAAGAGGTCTAGTTAGTGGGTTCTTGGCCTTTAGCCTTGAAATTAGGGAAAAAGCGGCGACTGCTAAGCGGTTAGGCTGGACCCAGCTGAGAACCTGGCCACAGCTGAATCGCATCAAATCACAACGACTATTTGGTAGACGATCTACAGTCGCCCATCCTCTAGTCTAGACTTGGCAATCATGATGAATGGCCTTTTCAAGACCTTAGGGGTCTTGGAACTGATAAGATAATTCCCCCGGCTCCTGTAGCAAATCCCTGGTCCATACTTCTTACCGAGGAATGCGATCGAAATTGACCACCATGACGAGATATCTTGTTAGCATTCCCACCAGTTAATAATTTTTTAATATAAACGAGGTAGCAATACTTTCAGCCTGCATATTCCCTTCATGCGCTCCTACCAGCCCCTGGTTGCTTTCCCGTGTTCTACCGCCCGTCATCAACACGAGCTTGGATGACTGGACGATATGGAGTCAACAATCAACAACCCCTCATAGATGATATCGTCAATCGTCATCTAAAGATGACATTGCATCCGTCTCAATTCACCCCACGGACTTGTTTCAAATGCATCTAGTGACTAGGAAGAAGGTCAATACTACCCTAGCGGTGATGTCAATGCTATCAACGGATCAAACCGCCCTTCTGCACTCAACCACGGGTCAACCGCACTGACAATGGAATCGACTCGTGAATCTGGACACGATTAACCTTGCAATTATCCCGCTTGACGCCACAGCCGCTACTGAAGAATTGCTCGTGAAACAGTGGATTTCTCTGGTTGGTGGTCGAGACTCGCACAGATTCATCGTTCAAAAATCAAGATATCCAACTTGGCAGTCAGCACTTGATATGCATTGTTTCTTGGCACGATAGCATTGCTTACTACGAAGGATGAATGTTTATGCTGTGCTCTATCTTATGAACTGCCTGTTATGCCATGCTTACTGTTTATACAGAAGCACAACATCTACAATTATGGCTACTGACACTGGACATACTCTCACTCTACCATTCAGTAAACAAACCATCCTCTCTGGAACTGACAACTGATGTCATCTATCTTCAGCATCAATGGACATTTGGCCGGTATTTATATCCATCCGCCATGGTATCATCCACAGTTCACAATGAGGTGATGCTGTCCTCATTCCATCTCAGCATGTACAGCTTCAGCATAATCTGCTCAATTCCCCTCCGATGATCCCAAGGTCCTTCCCTCTTATTCACTCAAACCTGCTCATCCACGGCTAATCGAATCGGGTACCTTGGGAGGTCAAATATCCTCGCTTCCCCTCTTCGCCCCTCCTTCTTTCTTCTTTCCTCCTCCTTTGTCCTCTTTCGACTCCTCTCATCTTCATCTCATCACCGTATTCAACCTCGCAACTCAGGAATCACATCTACATCTTCATCGTCAAAATGGCTGCCAAATTCACGCTCCCCCTCTTCCCTACGCCTACGACGTAAGTTTTACTAAATACAGAGAAAATCTACCCCATCACTAACCCCCTCAAAGGCTCTCGAGCCTGTCGTCTCCAAGCAAATCATGGAAATCCACCACCAGAAACACCACCAAACGTACATTACCAACCTCAACGCCGCTTTGGCCGCTCAAACCAGCGCTCTCCAGTCGAACGATGTCCCCCAGCAAATCGCCCTGCAGCAGAAGATCAAATTCAACGGCGGCGGTCACATTAACCACTCTCTCTTCTGGAAGAATCTCACCCCTCCCGGATCTCCCGAGGCCAGCCTCGAGTCTGCCGCTCCGACACTCAAGGCTGCCATCGAGGGTCGCTGGGGCTCGGTCAAGAACTTCTGTGATGGATTCGGTGCTACCTTGCTGGCTTTGCAGGGAAGTGGATGGGGCTGGTTGATCAGTTCGGGACCCAAGGGGAAGTTGGAGATTGTCACCACCAAGGACCAGGACCCTGTCACGGGCGATATCCCGATTTTCGGTGTGGATATGTGGGAGCACGCCTATTACCTTCAGGTTTGTCTCGACTGTATCTTTTTTCTTTCACGGATCTGGACTGACAGTTGCAGTACTTCAACAACAAGGGAGCCTACGTCGACGGAATCTGGAAGATCATCAACTGGGCCGTTGCCGAGGACCGTTACAAGAATGGAGTCGATGGAGCGAGTGTCTTGAAGCTGTGATTATCTGAGTAGTATGCATCCAGTAGTAGCATGAGTAAACGCCGTTGAAATGAATGCCAACGCAGTTGAATGAATGAAACAAACAAACCAAACCAAACTCCATCGCTCAATCTATATACCCATGTAGTGCAGTGCAATATGCAATAAATCAATCAAACCCAACAATCCCCGTCCCTATCCCTACACCTCCCGCAGAGATGGTAACCTGTCTCCCCACAATCCCCATCTCAGATACCCCAAGATCCAACCTCTGTGGTAATTCAAACTCCAAGCTTTTATTCGGATTCAGCTGGAATGTATGCAGTGGCGTCCCCAGTGACGAAGTGAGGTCACCATGTCGTCTATTTACATTAGTACGCCATCACCAAACATACATACAACAACAATAGAACAACGACGATGATAAAGTTAAATGTATTAGAAAGGTGGATAAGTTAAACTTACTCAATCCGTAAATCGATCCGATTACATCCCCGAAAAGCGGCCGATGTAGCAGGGTCTTCGATTCGGAATGTAGCCTTTGTCGGACTGTCGGTTATATTGTGGAAGAAGATAGAGTAGGATGATGAACTTGGTGAGGAGGATGGGAAGATGACGGCTATTCTTTGGCCGGAACTGGGACGGGCGGGACCGCACATGATGGTACAATGAATAGGTAAATACCTTGTGTATGTAGTTATCTTGTATGATTATGAGAGTATTTTGAAGAGAAGAATAAGCTGGTACTTGAATTATCTACGTTCAACGTATTTAAGGGTTTCCCCCAAGGTCTGAGGGGAATCGAGCAGATTGTCTCCCAAGGTTGCTCAAATCTGCGCATTTGTACTCGGTGGGTCCAGCCATCGACTCCATACCACATGTCGATCATTGGGTTCCACGAATCACATTCCTCATGCCTCAACAGTAACTCATGTCAATTCGTATATCAATAGGTAGTAGGTACACGGTCTAGGAATGGTCTAGATAGTAGTATGTACTGTATATACTCACTGAACCACCCGGATGGGATGGGCTTCGGTGTTGAGGACAAATGCATTCTTGCCCGCCCCCGGATTTACCTGCCACTCGTCGTCTGCTGGGGTTGTTAGTTCAGCTCCACTTGGTGAGGGAATTAAACGAGGCCTTGTTTATCAGGTGTCGACTCACCCCCGGAATGTGCCAGGTACGCGTATTTCAGCACCTCTGCAAACAGGAAACTCTCCTGGTTGTCATATTTACCTCCTCCGTTGAGTTCGTTCACGTTTTTCAAGCCAGCAAAGCCCGAGTCGGTGCGACAGTTGCTGTTGATCGCTACAAAGGCGTTCCAGACCCAGTCACGGTACTTATCAAGTCAGTTTTAACTCTTTCGATTCAAATTGATGAGGAATTACCATTGTGTTTTTAGTGATGCGGTACGCATAATAAAAACTCTCAATCACCTCCGGCCGCAGAATGTACGCCCCGCTGGTAATGTAGAAACCCGCCCGTTCATAGAGCTCCTTCTGGTCAGTCGAGACAGCGCTTGCGTCCCAGCTGAAGGATTCGGGCCCAATTCCAGTCAACGTCTCGTTGTATGTATCGTGGCAGCCATTGACCAGCTCCAGACCAAAATCGATAAAATCCTGTCGATTCAGTACCGATCCACCCAGCAGGAAGTTTCCACCGTCAAAACAGGTCAGGTGCTGAGAGGTCAGGCCATATTTACCGTCCTCGTATGAGGCCATGAAGGTGAGGTCTGGGCGAGATGGTGGGTGCGACTTGAGATGATGCATGGAGGAGTTGGCAGCGGCCACCCATCGGTCCCGGTACAGTCCAAACCGCTTCGTGTCATACACGTACATCTTAATCAGATACTCATAGAATGAGTCGTCGCCGCCGTTCCAACTGACAACACCGTCGGTAAATTGTCCGGTTTTCTTGTCGATGTGGCTGCCCACCAGGCCCGGGAAAGGCTCGTATTTAGACGGGCTCGGGTTCAATAAATACGACTGGGCTTTCTGGGTGAGCTTTGCGTACTCATCGTCGCCCGTCAAGTCAGACAATCGCGTCCATTCCAAAACCAAAGAACCAGTCACGGCCAATCCATTGGTCTTCGTCCCATCATTTTCCTTGGAGGTGATGTTGACGTCGTTGTTTGGAACACCGGACGGCGTGTCAAAGGCGAACTTGAGCACGTCGGCCAGGGTCTTGGATTGGGTCAAAAGGGCGTCAACATTGGAGGAATTCTTGACCAGATCGGACGCAGGGCCTTTCAGCAGATCGTATCCCGACAGCATGCCTCCAATGTACCGAATGGTGGTCTCGAACAGGCTGACACTGCTCGAAGTCTTATGGAAGTTGATGGTAGGGATAAAATCCAGGATCTGGTTGACCACGTCGGCATTGCGCATCACAATGGCTGTAGAGAGGGCATCGACAGCAGAAGCACCCCATCCATTTCTATCTGGTCAGCTTTTCTGGTCCAAGGGGAGGTTGGAAGTAGGGATAAGTAGTACCTGGAGTCGCCATGGCCATTGGAAACCGGGAGCAACTCGTCGTGAGGAAACGCATATTTGTTATACCCATCCCAAGCATGCTGGAAGGCCTCTTTGACAGCTTCTGCTCGAGATTCAGTGTCGCTGAGTCGTAGGAGAGAATGATCGGAAGGAAAAGGGGAGGCCAAGGAGGGAGTGACCAGGGCAAGTGCCCAAGGAAGGGATTGAAAACGCATTGTATAGAAACAATTGATTAATGATTGTAATATGAATAAAAGAGCGGCAGCCTCCCAAGCAGGCAGTATTTGTAGTCCTCCTAGGTCGGAGGGATGTAGGGATAGAAAATGAGCAAAATTGGTGTTGTTGATGTCGCGTGAACGGCGAAAGTCCCTGGATAGGAGAAATTATTTACCTAGGAGTCACACGCCGAGGCATGCGGGGAGAAACGAAGGATTTGCAACCCATCCAGGGGCGCATTTAGATAGCCGACGATGATTCGCGATGGAATTGGTCATAATTACCGGGTTGGTGGGTTGTTAATGCATACAAAGCGTTGATCTTGCCTGTGTACGGGTGGTGCTATTGTTTGCTAGTGAATCTACTCGGCTTCCAGGGATGATCTCGGATAATCGATCGATTTCTTCATCTATTTACTAGAGTAGATAGTAGATAGAAGAGATTATGGTGCTTGACAGGGTAATATTTATTTTCATTTGTTATTGTTGAGATCATCTGAATGGTGTGGAGTATTTGTATAGAATATTGTACACAAAGGGATTTGGTTATATATTTTTGCAATAGGGTTATTTGAAGCATTAACTATACACCAACAATTATCAGTAAGATCATCTGATATACTCTATTAAATTGATATCATTAGAAAAATAGTTAATATGCATATTTATTCATCTGCAGGCTCAATAATGTAGTACAGAATGCAGCATCTGATCGAGCAGATGACTAGTACACGCTGCAGGAGCAGATGACAGCACTGATCGGAGATTTAATGGCATTTATTGACATTGCATTATTTTATTCAATTGAATCAGATATAAGGACTGGATATCAGAACTAAATCTATGATTTTCTTACATTGTATCACTATCATCGCAACCTGACTGTCTGATGTTACTGGAGAATCCGAATGTCCAAGATGAACAGCCAACCATCGTCTGCTTATTCCACCATAGCACCAATATCCCCAGACTTTTCCACCCTTTTATGCCAAAATGAAATAACCATCTCTCACATATTATATTTTGGTTACAGTAGAATAAATAAATATAAAAACTACAATCCTTATCGTGATTGACGTCCTTCCGATTCCCGGCGCGGGGCAGAAAAAAAGAAAAAGAGTCACACTTTCTCTTCCGCTTTCGCCTCTTCCTCCATCTTCAGCTCTCCCTCCATTGCCTTCTCCCCAGGGAACAGGGGTTTTATTCTATTTAATTCCTTCCTTCTGATCGTCGCTTTATATTCAATTTCTTTCCACTGGCCTTGGTAACCACCGTCACAATGGCCACTCCCTTCCTTGTCTCCTTCGACCCCACTTCCCCCTCCTCCAGCCTCACCCTTCAGCAGATCGCCTACTTTGGCCGTGTCTCTATCAAGGTTTCCTCCCTCGCCCAGGCGGAAGAATTCCTTCGTCAAAACTTCCGCCTTCTCGATGTCTACGTCGATGCTACCGACATCTCCTCCACCGGCGACCTCGTTGACGTCCTCAATGCCGGTGCCGCCAAGATCTTCATCTCCCCCGAACAACTGACTGCCTTGTCGCAAGAACAGTCCGTCCCGTCCTCTCGTTTGGTCGTCTACACATCTTCCGACTCTCAGATCGATGCCTTCCAGCAATGGGTGGCTGAAAGTGCGGAGAGAAAGGATGCTGGTCTCTGTGTTGAGTCAGCCGCTTCCGTCAAGGCCGTCTCGGAGAAATTGGGATTGAACCCTGAGGCTCAGAGCCTTTACTGCAAGCCCTCGTCTGCTATTACAGAGGAATCTCTTAAACAAACACTCCAGGATGGCGCTGTCAGCATTATTCCCTCGCAGACTTTGACCCTCGACCGCAACCAGGCCGACGGCAAAATCGCTGCCGCATCACTTATCGCCGCGCGCGCTGTCACCGACCAGAACAATGGCCTCTATGCCACTTCCGTCACAGATGAGAGAGGAACATGTCTTGGTTTTGTGTGGAGTAGTGATGAGAGTATCTCCGAGGCTCTCCGTACCGGAACAGGCGTCTATCAGAGCAGGAAGCGCGGTTTGTGGTACAAGGGCCAATCGAGCGGAGATGTGCAGGAGCTCATCAGGGTTGGCTTCGACTGTGACAGCGACTGTTTGGTCTTTGTGGTCAACCAGATTGGCCGCGGATTCTGTCACCTCGGTACCGCAAGCTGCTTCGGTCCCTACAATGGTCTCTCGCGTCTTCAAAAGACCTTGCAGGAACGTAAGGCAGATGCCCCCGCCGGTTCCTACACCGCAAGGCTATTCAACGAACCCAAGCTGGCGCAGGCTAAGATTATGGAGGAGGCCGACGAGTTGTGCCGGGCGGAAACCAAGGAGGAAATTGCTTTCGAAGCCGCCGATCTGCTCTACTTTGCCCTGACACGGTGTGTCGCAGCTGGTGTCAGCTTGGAGGATGTGGAGCGAAACCTTGACCTCAAGAGTCTCAAGGTGAAGAGGAGAAAGGGTGACGCTAAGGGCCCTTGGGCTGAGAAAGCTGGTATCGCAAAGGCCGCTCCGGAGAAGCCTCAGGAGAAGAGCCAGCCGGCCCCAGTGGTGGATGAAAACGCACGGATCCAGATGACCCGCGTTGTTACCGCTTCGACCCCCGTGAATGTGGTTAAAGACCACCTCAAGCGGCCTTCGCAGAAGTCCAACGACGCTATCGTTGGTCTTGTCCGTCCGATCATCCAGGATGTCCGTGAGCACGGTGATGCAGGTGTCCTCAAGTATACTCACAAGTTCGAGAAAGCCACATCATTGACCTCTCCTGTCATCCACGCTCCTTTCCCCGCTGAATTGATGCAACTGTCTGATGAAACACGGGATGCGATCGATGTCAGCATTGGTAACATTGAACGGTTCCACGCTGCCCAAAAGGGAAGCAGTGGTGCTCTCCAGATGGAAACCATGCCCGGTGTGGTCTGCTCTCGCTTCTCGAGACCCATTGAGAGGGTCGGTCTCTACGTCCCTGGTGGTACCGCCGTTCTGCCATCCACCGCCATGATGTTGGGTGTCCCCGCCATGGTGGCCGGGTGCCAGAAGATCGTCCTTGCTTCCCCACCACGTGCAGACGGCAGCATCTCGCCTGAAATTGTCTACGTTGCACACAAGGTGGGTGCAGAAAGCATTGTTCTTGCCGGTGGAGCCCAGGCCGTCGCAGCTATGGCCTACGGCACAGAGAGCATCAGCAAGGTCGACAAGATCTTGGGACCTGGTAACCAGTTCGTGACTGCTGCCAAGATGTTGGTGTCCAACGACACCTCCGCGGGAGTGAGCATCGACATGCCCGCAGGACCCAGTGAGGTCCTGGTTATCGCAGACAAGGATGCCAACCCTGCCTTCGTCGCCTCGGACCTGTTGAGTCAGGCCGAGCACGGTGTTGACTCGCAGGTTATTCTCATTGCCATTGACTTGAATGAAGCTCAGCTGCAGGCCATCGAAGATGAGGTCGATGCGCAGGCCAAGGCCCTCCCCCGTATGGATATCGTCAAGGGATCTCTGGCTCACTCCGTCACCTTTGTGGTTAAGGATATCGCTGAAGCCATGACCCTCAGCAACGAATACGCCCCAGAGCACTTGATCTTGCAGGTTAACAACGCAGAGTCGGTCGTGGACCTCGTGCAGAACGCAGGAAGTGTGTTTATCGGCCAGTGGACTCCGGAGAGTGTCGGTGACTACTCTGCCGGTGTGAACCACTCGTTGCGTACGTTTTGTTTTTCAGTTTACAATACTATAAATGCTAACGTTTTCTTAGCGACCTACGGCTACGCCAAACAATACTCGGGAGTCAACCTGGGCTCGTTCGTCAAGCACATCACCAGCTCCAACTTGACAGCAGATGGATTGTTCGGACTGGCGCGTACAGTTGAGCAGCTGGCTGGTGTTGAAGGACTTGAGGCGCACAAGCGGGCTGTGAGCATCCGTGTTGCAGCGATGAAGAAGAACTAGGTATATAACTGCCTCGTTTCTTTCTCTTTTCTTTTCTTTTCTTTTTTTTTTTTTTACGACCTGAATGCGGATGATATAGGATAGTAGATATGATTTATAGTTAGACATGGGACTCCAAAATTTATTCCACAGCATATGTTAAAATAATCGAATTTGATATTAAGTGGTATCTCGAGACGCCTTGATGGAAGATTCTATAGATATTGACAACAATCGATATGCAAAACTTTTCCAGACCATCAGACCCAAACAAAAAAAGAAACATCCCAGATGGAAAAAAAGTCATCATCATCATGGAGGTATAAGAAAACGAAACAAGGAACCGACAGAGATCACCTCTTGCGCTCTCTGATCTTCCACTTGATGCCGTTCTTGTTCGTTCCTCCCACTGAGTGCTCCATCTTCCCCCGCTGCCAATCCAACTCTCTCTCTGCGGCAGTGATATCGGCATGCTGCTTCTTGAGACTCTTCAACTTGTTTTCTCTCGCTTCTGTGGCCCTCTTTTTCATCTTGCGTGTCCGACGGGCTTCAACCAGCGCTTGTCGCTCAGCCGCGAGTTGTTTAGGCGTTTTCTTCTGGTTGAGCTTCTTTCCAAACGAGTCGTCGTCCTCGTCATCATCATCATCCTCCTCCTCTTCATCCTGGATCCGCCGTTTCTTCATAGCTCTCTGCTCTTGACGATCATCCGCAAAAACCAACTTGCGCGATTTCTTGTTCTGATCCTCCTCATCCAAGTCGAAGTCGAAATCGAAATCGTCATCATCCTCAAACTGATCTTCCTTCTTATTCTCCTTCTCAATCCCAAGAACCTTCTGCATTCCATCCTGCAGCCGCACCTCCTGCTCAACCCGCTCCATCTCTCTCCGTACCCGCTCTCCAACTGTCCGAAGGTACCCAGCATCCTGCGTCTTGAGCAACTTAATCGCTTCATTGCTGAGTCCTCGAGCAGCGGCTGAATCACGCGATGCTCTTCCGTGTTTGCCCTGAGCCCGCGCCTGGTCGGTCATCATCCCAAAGGCGAATTCATCCGGGTTGCGGTCGCGAGCCTTCTCTTCGAGGCGCTTGAGCTTGGCTTTTTTGGCATTGTAGTCTTTGGCACGGAGAGAGTAGTCCTGTTCATTTCATAGGTTAATATTGTATTTTTTTAAGAGGCTAGTTGAGGTGAGAATACCTTGTGCTTTTCGAGGATACCCCATTTCTCTCGGCCTTGAAGTTGGCCTCTCTCACGATGTTGCCGTCTCTGGACGGCATTTCGCATGGACGACATTCTGTCGGTTTTGTTGGATATGCTCCAACAGAAGAAAGAATAAAATAGAATAAAATCAAACAACCAAGTTGATAGATGGTTGTCGGAGTCTCAAGTGGCAGCGGTGCAGAAAAAAGTCGGCGGCGGCGGAGGAAAAAAAAAGCAACACAGCGACTGGAGCTTCTCCGCCCAGACTCTCTCTCCAACTACACTAAGCGTTGCTCTTCTTCGGTTCCTGGTGAGAGCACCGCAACCCGCCACGGAAACAATTGAACCTCACCTCCGTCTATTGTCGGGTCCAGTATTGCTGTCTGGCATTCTCGTCTATGTTGACGAATTGATTTCAGCAATTGCTTCTCTTCTTTTCTGCTCAATTCCCTGAAGAACTCCGACTGGCATCCTACAAAAGTCCTCCGTGACCTTACCCACCCCCTCCACCTGCGATTTTCTCCTCTCTTTCTCTCCTTCTCCACGACGATCTCGATCCAATCAGATCCATCAACTATATTTAAGATGTCTTCAGACGCAGCACCCCCCTAAACCAAAATATAACCTCCGAAACCCCCTCCCCCTCTCCGCCCCCCAAGAGGCAGAGGTAAAGCAACTATACTACAAACGCGTACGAGGGCTCTGCGCCCCCGAAATCAAAGGTACTACATCCACCCCTCTCGCGCACTTCTTTTGCTCTCGTTGATTGATTTGCTAATGCTGTGTAGCGTTCGCCGAATGCGCCGTTAACCGAACGGTAACTGCCACCTGGGTGTGTCGAACGCAACGGCTCGCCATGAACGCGTGCATGGTTGCCCATGCGAAGCCGGAGGAAGAAGACCGTGCGCGCGAGGAGTGGTTTGCGACGCATGAGGAGCGGCGGCGGATGAAGGAGGAAGAAACTGCCAAGGTGGAGAAGAGGAGGGCGGAAGTGATTCGGCTCATGAGGGAGGATGAGAAGCGGAATAGTGGACGGTGATGGAGAGAAAAGAAGAGAGAGAAAGGACGACGACATATGGAGGGACTGAGAGGGAACTTCAGATGAATGAGTGATGATGGGTATGGTCTTCCATGTCTTGTATAGGGAGAGTACTCGTCTTCTAGTCTCGAGCCGACAACTGTACAGGGTATGGCGTATATAGGTTTTTTTCCTTTTGAAGATTTTGGGCTGGCGTTTCTGTTGCATTATCCTCCTCTATTCTCTCTGCATGTTCCGATTATGTACAGTACGCTCCATGAGAACCCAGGGCCTATCTGCATCAACAGGCTTGGGAAATACAAATATGAAAAAAGAAATCTCCACCCTCAGATATCTCGGTAGGTAACCATTCCTGCGCCTGAACTCCTTTTTCCCCAGCCTTTGATATTGGTGAACCGCCGTACCATATTGCCTCTTTTCAAATCGAATCACTGAATGATGAAGACATCACATCAAACATCAGTCATATCCTTATCCCCATCCCCATCGCCATCTCCTTCACCCATAGCGGTGTCATCCCCGAATATATCCTCCATCTTCCCATCGCCATCATCATCCTCACCCCCGTCTCCTTCCTCAGCTCCCGCCCCAGATGTTATCCCAGCCTTGTCCTCGTGGGTGGGTTCCTCGATTTCCTCTTCCCCATCACTATCCCATTCATCTTTCATATTCCAGCCGACACCAGTCAAGCAGAATCGTTCCGGCGGCAACCTCATCCCACCCATCATGGCACTCTGGTGGGCCTGTGCCCGACTGGCGTTGGCCCCATTATCAAACCCTCTCGAAGCCCCTGGCAAGGCAACCCGGTTTCTCTCCGTGGCAACATCCATCAAAAACTCCTTAGGCAACCCCGTCTGGAACTGATAATGCAGCCGAGATGCAATACTGAGCCGCAACGCCGGTAGCGATACATTATTTGTCTCCGACGCACCTCCACGACTGCCCGATGTGCCGCTCGCCTCGCCCGCTGCGCCTGCGTACCCTTCTGTAGCGAGATGCACGGAATCTTGGAGAACACTCGATGTGTACCGATACGCGAAGTCGAGGAGCTGCAGAGGAACCCGTTCTTGGTACGCCGTCACGCCAAGTGAGGCTAGGAGCATGTGAATGAGGCGGACATCTCGTGGTCGACGCGATTTACCACTGTCCGTTAACGATGTTGAAGGGATCTGAGTGGGTTGCGAGGTTGCGTTCGCTGCCGTTGTGGTGTTGTTCGGGTTGGAGGTGCCCGCAGGTTGCGATGCAGTGTTGGCGGCATTGTTGTTGGTGTTTGAAGATGGTTCAGCTGGTGGGGTGAGAGGTTGAGCTGCTGATGGCCCTCCGGCTTGGTTTTGACCTGGGGATGCCATGGTCTCGTGACGTAGTGTTGATTGAAATGAAGTTGTAGTGTCGAGCGGGTGAATGAATGACGAGATGGTGGTGATCGGTTAAAAGCAATTGCGATCGAGGAAACGGTGGTTGAAATATTACGACGTGAGTTAAATCTGGTCCAGCCTAGCCTCACACGCACTTGACCGCCGGGAAATAGATGTGTCGAGGCCCGAAACAAGTCGATCTGATGCTGCGCTGTGGTGTCGCGACGATGATGGGATGGAGGCGGATTTCTTTCTTGGAGGAGCTCCGAGGCGCTATTCCGAGTTGGGAAGCCCCATACAGACATTCAATATCAAGAGTTCAAAGGCTTAATAACAATGCTTTCTATTGTGATTTATATATATTCAAGCATACAAGTGCGCATCTACATCAACACTGGGATTCTATCAAAACATATGTCAAAAGCAGTATATGCAATTCTCAACGACAGAAACTCGAGCCATCTTGTATCTTCTTCGTGATACCACCCAAATGCGCCAGACCGTCCAACAATGCCTGAATCTAGAATAGAATAGGAGAGGGATCAACGCTGATTTCAATTCCAGTTAAACGCCAACAATGCAAAAACTAAAGCAGAACAGAAATAAATAATGCAAATGGATTCCACATCCCAGGGCAGCCCTGGGACTTTGTTTGAATCCAGTAATGGGTATCAAGAATAGCAGTCAGATAGGTCACAGAGAGACCAGACCAGGAAAGTCCCACGTATATCCAAAATACTGAAGCACGGGCCTATTCCCACTGACTTTTCAAGCTCATGAAGAATTAGCGGCATCGGGTTGGCCAGGAAGAATTGAATCCTTTGACCTCGATGGCACGCCAGTCCCATCTCCGTCCACAGCGTCGTCTCCGTCCGTGTCAATGCTAAGACCATCAACACCGGAATTGAGCATCGACTCAGTCAAGTTTGAATTGCCCACTGAATCTTGCGAAATGTAGCTGGCAGCGAGGTCTTCGTCACCTGGTTCATCTTCATCATCATCACTGAGCTCTCCATCGTACTCTTCGTCTTCGTCCTCATCAATATCTTCGTCATCATCTTCTTCAATATCCTCGTCTTCTTCCTCTTCCTCTTCGCTATCCGTACTCGAGAAATCTTCTATATCCTGGGGTAAATCTCTCCAGTATGTAAAATCAGTGTAGTCCTCCCCTCCCGCTTGGACAAGAAGGCTGGTCGGTGGGAAGAAATGATCCAGAAGTTCTCGCATGGAGACGTAACTGCTCTTGTATTTGTTGAGACTCAGCAGATCCAGAGATACCTCGGCGTTCGAGTTGATTGTGAAGATTCTACTCGATGGAATGTTTACCGATCGGTAGCTCAAGGCGTCCGTCAGCCGATTACCAAATCCCGCATAGAATGGGTTCTCTTTCCCATTGAAGAGGTTCAGAATGTCCCGAAGACAAGCCATTTTGAAGACCTCTGGCTTCCGCAAGTAAATCTCACGTCTGAGAGCTGCCATTGTCCTGTCAGGGCTCATAATGGTAGGGCCTTTGGGCAATCTGTATCCATCCTGGCAGACCCCATGAAGATAGGCTCTAGTGGTATCCGCCTGGCCGACAGAGCGACTGGTAAGATACATGATATTATAGCCATTGTTTACGATGTCCGTATACAATTTTGCTACTCCAGCATGTGTCCAGTCACGTCCAATCATGTTCAACACATGACCCAAAGCATCAGACCTGCAGATTCTCATTAGTAAAATAGATAAGACAGATGGATTTTGCAGGAGGGAGCTCACTTGGTGATGGTTCCATCAATATCTGAAATAACGATAGGTGTGTTTCCACTCCACAGATACATGGTTGCAGTGCAGGTAGCTCTGTTGACACTAAATGACATGGGGTTGGCACCCGGTTTCAAGTTCAAGGCTTTGAGTTGATCACTTGTTAAGCGCAATGTCTTCGCATAGTTGGGAGTAAATTCTGCTGGTAAAGAATCTTGTGTGGGCGAACGCGGAGGCGTGGGAAAGCCCGGCTGAA
Organism: Aspergillus sp. 'subgen. Cremei'; assembly: GCA_019976455.1. Classification (NCBI taxonomy): domain Eukaryota; kingdom Fungi; phylum Ascomycota; class Eurotiomycetes; order Eurotiales; family Aspergillaceae; genus Aspergillus; species Aspergillus sp. 'subgen. Cremei'. Next base: position 3,444,540 of record JAFBMR010000003.1, read on the forward strand.
CATCAGACCTGGCCCGGTGGTGCCGTGTCATCAACGATGGGTCGGAAACTGGCCGGTCGCCATCACTGTGATACCCAGGGTCTGAAATAGCGTCCTCGCTCATTGCAGTGTTGGATCTCATAGAGTTGAAAGTAGCTTGGCGGTTGGCTGCTTCCTTTGCTTCCTCACTGCTGTAGATCCACAGATTGCCATGCTCATCGGCCCCAATTAGTGCCCCGATGTCATAGTTCCCTTCCAGCTCTTCTGCCAGGATTTTCCGCGCAACGACCTCCGCGCGCAAAGCGTCCTCCTCGTTGCTCTTATAGCCGGTCATATCGAGCATGAGATCACCTGTTTCAGTAACATGCGAAGGGATATTGGATCCAGACAGCTTCTTGGATAGAGATTTTGCCCGAGAAACAGCCTCTTGAGGTGACAACGGAGGGGGCTTTGGGGGGGCGGGGGTCAGGCTGGGGTCCTCATTTGGGGAGTTTGGACTCGGGGGTCGTGCCCCGGTTGTATACTCTGCCGCACCGACACTTCCTGCAGATGCTGTCTTGGTCAGGAGAGCACCTTCTGAAAATGCTCGATCAAACGTTCCCGGTTCGTCACCGAAGGAGCTATGACGAGACCTGCTCATGTCAGACACATCAGGCGATCGTGAAAGAGGTGTAATTGTTCCTGTGTATAAGATGAGTAAGATGCCAATGATGGAGGCTAGGAAGGAAGCCGATTTGCCATACCCAAGTCCGTGGATGCCCGCAACCCTCTGGATAGCATATGCATGTCATGCTCTCCTTTCGATTCAATACCGCCAGCAGGTGGCTTATCAAGATCTAAGTATTCTGGTTCTTGAAGCAAAGCCGGAAGATCTTCTTCACTGCGTGGTAGTGGACTGCCTGTTGGTGACACGAGGGGCGATGTCTGTAACGAAGCGGGGATCTCGTCGGTCGTTTCAAAGACAAAGAAAGCCTCTCCACCTTCACCCAGCTTCATCGAATAGTCCTGTTTGACTCCATTGACTTGAAATTCCACCTATATACCATCTCAGTCACACTGAAGGAACAACCAGCGCACGGTGCGGGGTTCAATATACCTTCTTCTCATAAGGCCGGAGCAGAGAGAACTTGCCGAAACGGACATGGAAGGGCGAGCAGGCGAGAGTTCCTTCAATCCAGCTATTAGAATCCATGCGATAGTGAACCGTAAATTGAGCTTACCATCTTCCTGCTCAATAACAATCACATCAATGGCCCCGCTCAAAGTTGCTGGATTGATGGAATTCCATGTCTTGGAGACGGAGCCACTGATGCTTCGAACGTACTGCATCCCGCCGGATCACGTCCAAGTAAACCCCCACCGATAAAATGATATATCGCCGAAATCTAACAGATATCCGAAAGGCGAGAGAATGACGATAGGATAAAAGGTGTGAGCGTTGGGGTGGGAAGAATGTAGAGGAGATCGGAAGTTGCAGGAATCGCCGCCTACATACGGCCCATGTGACAATGCCTGATGGGGGAGCTCGAGCTGCACGAGGCACCCAGAACAAAGACTCAAAAATAGGACAGAACAAGGCCACCAACAAAAGCAAGTAACACCCCCACCTTGAATGGGCGGAAACTAAATATGAAAGAGATGCGATGAAGCAAGAGAACGTGGCAGCAGCAAGTTCGTTTGACGAGCTCTTGTTGGCCGTTGGGAGAGGCGCTCAAAGCCTCAACAGCCCAACGATAGATTTGTTACCGTTCGGCAGTCACAAACGGTATTCATACGGCAAGTGGTAATTTATCCGTCCCTCGGCATGAATGCGTCGGAGGGGCTGCGCTAGTCCGGATGCGGCATAGCGCTGGTGATCCCCGTTTAGGAAATCATGTGGTCTGCCAAGACTCCACTGACTAAGTGTTTACTAATATTACACGTGACCGTCCCACTGGCAACTGGGGCTGCGGCCAATCGTTAACCAGACTTGGACTTTCAGAAGCCACCGGGACGAGGTGTGATCACAGCACCACCATCTTTGTCGCTCTCTTGTCTCTCTTTCCTCTCTTTTTCCCCCCCAACCTCAACCCGCGTCCATGGGTATACGACGCTGGGATGTATGAGCCATTGTATCTATCTTTTGATGCCTACCCCAGCGTGGTTCCACGAGTGAGGGTTCGAGGTGTCATGGCTCTTTTCCTAGCAGTCTCCATCCTTTGGGCTTTGATCTGGTGAGTTTCCCCGCAACTTACTCGTCCACCCTACAAATTCGCTGATTGAGGATCTTTCAAGGCTGCTGTACCGTGCATGGCAGGTCTGCCAAACTCCCAATGATGTTTTGGTCGAAAAGCTTGGGTTAGACATCCCTCCGCCGCCAGAAGTGACCCTAGAAGAAATCACCGCCCGTGAGATTCGCATTGCATGGAAACAACCGGATTTTCACAATTCTATTCATAAGCATATAATTCAAGTCAATAGCACCAAAGGTAAATTTATTATTACACCTATATCATCTGGGTTTTCATAACCCTTTCGCTGTCGGGAAATGGCAGAGTGAGAGCTAATGATTGCCAGTGGGTGAATCGAAACGGGCGGAAACCGCAGTCGAAATTTTAAATCTGATTCCAGGAAGCATATACCACATTTGCGTTCTTTCGGTCAGTGCAGCCAATTTTCAGACTCCCAGTGCGATTCTTCATGTTCGAACGAAATCTCTTCCGTTGTCCCAAGCCCAGCAAAATGCTACGGTCGGCGGTCCTACCATTCGGGCATCGATTCCCAGGTCAACTGCCGGGCTCGCCGCCCCATCCGCCCCTGTGATGTCTCGCGAGCACAGTGGAGGTCAAATACAAGGGAAACGGCCTTCGGCTGGCCGGAAATTGTCGCCTGCAGCGAGTGGAGTGGATGTGTCGCAAATGGATGAAACGCAGAAGAACACGGTGAACGATGATATCGATGAGACTTTAGAGCAGCTGGCCGACAGGTTAAAGTCTTTGCAACAAGAAAACGAAAACTTGGAAAAGCAGACTACCGAGGAAGAGGAAGAACATGTCGCATTGTTGAAAGATCTCGAAAAGCAACGTGATGAATTGAAGAAGCGGGTCAAAGAGAAGGATGAAGCCAGTGGCGATTTGAAGAAACACGTATATAAGCTGGAAAGCGTCAATCGCACGGTACAAAGTGAGAAGTCGAAGCGTGAAAGGCTCCTACAGCAGAAAGATACTGCGCGCAAGAAGCGCAAGAACGATATTATTCGTTGGCAAGAGCGGATTGCGCGCATGACTGCGGATGTTGAGCAAATAAAGCAAGAAAAGGCGCGTGTTGAGGAAGAGGGGAAGCAACGGGGGGATGAGATTCGGGAGAAGGTTTCTAAAGAACAGGGGGAAATGAAAACCATCGATGACGAAATCCAGGACAAGGGCGGGCGTGTCAAGAAGCTTGAAGAAGAAAGACAGGGGAACCAGGGTGGAGATAGTGAGGATGGCAGAGAGTTGGATCGTATCGATAATGAGCGAGCTCGGCAGTGGGAAATCAAGTTGGGCAACCTGCATGCACGATATGCTACTTTGATCAACCTTCATACACAGGTTAGCAAACACCCATGTCGCTCATTAGCAGCACAGATACTGACCAAATATACAAGGCCCAGCAGCAGTATCAGGAAGCTCAGGAGCGCCTGAAATGGCTCACCACCCAGCGACCTGGTAGCACTGGTCCCTTCTCCCTGCCTCTGGATCTCGACTTGTCGAACACAGCAACCATCCGCCCCCGTGCCCATCGCGGCTCTCTCACTAGCAACGTCTCTTCGCCCATTAACTTCCCGGGAATGGAGCCATCGTTCACAGGCGCGATCAATTACAACCCTCCTACTACTAGCTCGCCTCCCTTTGGTCCAAGCCCCGCGTTCTTCAACATCAACAATGGAATGACCTTGCCCGGTTTAGCTGACCAGTCTGACACCATGCGGGCAGATTCGGATGTCTCTTTCAGTAACCCCCAAATGAGCCCACGTGCCGATTCCTTGCTTCCGTCTGATCTCCTCGGGGATGAGGAATCTCCGGAACTTCCTCGACCAATTATCCACCCGCGATTCTCAAATCTTGAGCCATCCAGCTCTCAACTTGAAGGATTTCCTCACGGCCCGCCTTCCCCGGTATCCTCTGGAAGCCGGTCTGGAAGTATTTTCGCAAGTCCTCATGAGAATCATAGTCGACCACAGGAATCCGACTCACAGCAAGTTCACTTAGGACATGATGGCGAAGCTCCGAAGAGTGCATCTAGGAGACTATCTGGGCTGTTCGGCTTCCATCGGCCTCGTGGCAAGACACTTGCGGATGAACCCCCTATGCTAGGTACTCTGAAACCAGGGCAAAGCCAGTCTTTTCCTCGAAACGTAGATGACATGGACCCTATCGGCTCAAGGCGTCGTCGATTGAGTCATACTGGCAGCTGGGCAAATCCGGCCTCATTACTCCCAAGGAGTAACACAACGAGTGTCCCTGCTGACAGCTCATCCGAACATGTGCCTTCTCGGCGAGCCGCTTTCTCGAGCATCTTTTCTTCCAGCAGGTTTGGCTTCGGTCACGGCAGCGCTCTGGCCAAGTCCACCGAGAGCTCCGATCTCAGCACTGGATACAATCAGTTCAGTCCGAGGCACGATCCTATTGACCCATCGTCGATACTGGGAACAGTTCGGCGAGGCTCTCTGTCACCCAGGCCGTCGTCAACGTTCTCGTTTGACAATCAACTTCCTCATCCTTCAACGGACAATCGGCATTTCGGCTGGCCTTCGGCAGAAAAAACAGGTCATCGTAGCCCTCTAGGACTTGACTGGGCGTCACCTTCCACCTGGTCCAGGGCTCAATCGCGTCGACCCTCCATCACGTACGGTTCCTCTGGGCATCTGCCACTAGGACTCACTGGAGAGCCAGATTTTATCCAGGATTCTTTCGAAAGACAGAATCGTCCTCTACAGGCCCCTATTGGTACGCGACCATCGTCTTCTCATCGACCACTGACCCCGAAACTGAACCCTGCGGCACCTACCTTCAAGACAGTCTTTGACAAGGGATCAGACAAGGGGAAGGATACAGACAGGAGCAAAGACAGGGATTCCGATATGGCTTTCGACTTTGAGGGTTCTCCGTCAGAGTCACGCGTCTCTAGGGATTCTCGGTCCTTGTCCATCTTCACGGGGGACTCGTATGAATCCTTGGAGCGGTTGCCATCCGGCACCTCTGCAGAAAATGCCAGCACCAAGGAGTCGTTCATTCGAAAGATTACCCGCAAGGGCAGCTCCAGCAAATTCGGCTCGTGGAAGGACCGGTCTGGCTTGTTCTCCAAGAAGGGCGACTCCTCTCAAGGTGATATTGACGAGGATGGAGGCAGTGAGACGCAGCTTGGCAAGAGCGTGGATAGCACTGTCTCCAGCACCCCATCGGCGGACAGGTCGACCAGGAGCCTGAATTTCTTTTCTCGGAAGTCTAGGAAATCTGACAAGGCTGCCAGTGAAGCGAGTGAGCTAGCTAGCGAAACTGGCGATGAGGAGATCCCCGAGGAAGTTACTGCTTCTTAATTTCATTTCATCACATCTATCATGGCGATATTTCTTTTCTACTTTCCACTACCACTACATATCTGCTCCCTCTTGTCTATTTTCATTGACGGCGTTTGATCTCAACGGAGTTTACTTCTGGGATACCTTTCACCTCGAGATTCACTCTTGTACATATTTTATCTGAAGCATTTCCCCTCGTCTGTAAATCGAGTCGATATTCATCTGTATTTAGAGCAATCTAGTAAATGGACATCTGCATATTTAAATCAGTCTGTAAACTCGTGCATCTATCCACATCAGTTGGTCGTAAATGCTTGGTGTTGCTTTTCTGTGGTTTGTCGGCTAGGTCCCGCACAGTTTCGACTCGCTGAACTGCCTCAATCGCAGTCATTCTTCCTCCTCCATCCACGCCTTGCACAAAGAGGATACAGAGACAAAATGGCTAACTCAAGGTATTACACCAGTTTTAATTTATTACTGTGTCTATCAGTACTCACTAACTCGCTGGAAACAGGTTTGAATACGTCAAGTTATTCGAGCAGCCGGACGTTTTGCTCCCGAATACTTGGATCGTCGTGCGCATTGATGGGAGGGGATTCCACAAGTCGGTTTTATCCTTACTTTGTATCCTTCTATCACCTTCAAAATGTGTATTAACTATATCAAAGGCTCTCTGATCGCTATGCATTTGCAAAGCCCAACGACCGTCGCGCGCTGGACTTGATGAACGCCGCAGCCGTCGAGGTGATGAAAGAACTCCCAGATTTATGCATTGCATATGGAGTCAGCGATGAATATAGGTTTGCTCTATTTAATAAGGCATTTTATTCAGGCCATCACTGATGGCATGCATAGTTTTGTTTTCCATCCCAGCTGCCAATTATTCGAAAGGCGGGATGCGTAAGTCATCCATCTCATCTTTTCTGACTTGAGATAAAATATTATTTAATGAGGTTTTGATATTGACACGATGATCAGCAAGCTTGTGACTACAATTGTGTCCACTTTTACGGCGCATTACATACATCAATGGGGTACATATTTCCCCGATACGCCTCTGCAGCCACCATATCTGCCGTCGTTTGATGGGAGGGCAGTCGTATACCCTACTACTAGGAATTTACGGGATTATATGAGTTGGAGACAGGTTGATTGTACGTGATGCAATGCTTTTTCCCATCCTTGAAGGCGAGATGCTAACGGATAGACAGGCCATATTAACAATCTCTACAATACGACTTTTTGGACTATGGTGCTGCAAGGTGGGATGAGTAACACTGATGCTGAGCAGGAGTTGAAGGTGAATACATTCTATCAATTCAGTTTTATAACTAGTCTTCTAACGAAACCAGGGGACCATATCATCGGACAAGAACGAGATTTTGTTCAAGAGGTTCGGGATCAATTATAACAATGAGTTGGACATTTATAAGAAGGGAAGCGTGCTGTATCGTCAGGTAAGGTCTAACTCTACTTAACGACGGGTTATTGCTAAATCTCTACAGTATCAGCTAGAAGAAGCCAAGCCAAAGCAAGGCTCTACAGATCCTAATGCAGAGGAAGAAGCTGCTCCCGGGCAGGAAACGACTTCCAGATCGCAGCAGGACAAGATCCGCAAATTGCGCCGAAAAGCGCAGGTTGTGGTTGATCATATTGATATTATCAAGGATGAGTTTTGGGAGAGAAGACCTTGGATTCTCTCGAATAAGCCGGGCAAGTTGCCCGCTGAGGCTTAAACGATGCCATGGATTACTCTTATAGAATTGAAAGAATGTGATATGATTTACGTTGATTTGTTGTGATAGAAGAGCCTTTGTAGCGGCCAAAATGGGTATCTTCTTTTCAAGTCAAGCTCTATATATATGCATGTTGCGTGCCCTGTTTTATGCATCGCAGGAATGAGAATTATGTGATTATGTCGCTCATGCTTCGGCAGATTTCTTCTCTTTTTTGGCCTTTTTCGACTTGGTTTTTGTGCTGTCGTCGGAGGATGCTTCTTTGTCAAACTTCTTTCGCTTCTTCGACTCCTTCTTTTCCTTTTTCTTTTGCTTCGAGGCTTCTTTCAGGTCGGCTGTCTCGTCTTGTTCTGGCTCTGTGGATGCTGGTGTCGGGTAGTTGTCTTCTGGGTCGGTTGCTTTTCTCTTCTTTTTCTTCTCTTTGGTCTCTTTTCGGGATGAAGATGAGGATGATGAAGATTCCTTCTCGCCGGTACTTTCCTCGGCCTTCTTCCTCTCCTTCTTCTCCTTCTTCTCCTTTTTCCTCTGTCGTCGTTCTTCTTTGCTCTCCTTTTCGGCTCCGGTCGTCTCATCAGAGGATTGCGGTACGGACGTCGCTGTTGATTCCTCTCTATCCTTGACCTTTTTCATCTTCTTCATCTTCCTCTTCTCTTCCTTCTGAAGAGCTTTTTCCTCCTTCGTCTCTTCATCTCCATCGCCATCATCCCTCTTCCTCTTCTTTTTCTCCTTCTCCTCCTTCTTCTTCCGCTTTTCTTCCTCTTCTTCCTCCTTCTTCCTGGCCTCAAAAGTCCCCACCAAAGTCTCCCCCTCACAAAATGGCGATACAACTCACTCGATAACGCATTCGGCCCAGACGGCCCAGACGCAGGCGCATCAGAGCCCATCCCCTTCAGCGCATCATCAAACCCGCGCAGCCACCACTGATTCGTGGGGTCTTTGGTGGTGACTTTGCCAACGCCCTGGTTGCCTTGTCGGCGCGCGACGAGGATGGGTTTTGTGAGGCCGAGGCCGCCGCGTGCGCCGCCTTGGCGGTTGGGGTTGAGCGGGTTGCCGGGTCCGGACCAGCCGTGACGGAGGAGGTAGGCTTGGGCGTCCATTTGGATGGGATGGGGGTGGTGTTGTGTTGGAGGTGTGGTGGGTGGGTGGTGTTGGTGAATGTATGCGATGATAACGTAGGGATGGTCTGTCTGTTTGTCTGTCTGTTTGGTCGAGGTATCAACCTATCATGGCGAAAATAAAACAATAGATAAAAATATTCAGCCGATAAAAGACCCCTCCAAAAAGAAACGAAAGAAAAGGACGACACCCAACGTCCTTGGTCGAAATCAAGAAAAGGTCCGTCCGACCAAAAAAAAAAAAAAAAGTAAAGAATTCCCTATCAGCGGAGCGGAGAAAAAGTCAAATTTTATCAGAAAGCAAAAAATAAACTTGAGCAAGTATCATATACCACAGTTGTGCTATTTTCTTCAATAACAAGTCGCGTGGTCTAATGGTTATGATATCTCGTTCACAGTTAAAGTGAGCCCTTCCATTGGAAGATCCGAGATGGTTCCCGGTTCGATCCCGGGCGCGACTACTTTTTTGTCTTTTTGGTTTTCACCCTCCCTTGTTTTTTGGCGGGGGATGGGGGATCGGTGTTAATGTTGATGTGGTATTGTTTTTTTTTTTGGAAATATATGTAAATTGTAATTCTTGTATCTGTGTTCATATAATTGTCTCGATGTATATTTGCTGGCTATGTGCAGGTATGAGGTCGCTGCAAGTTGTATCGATAATCGATATATATATCCTGTCACCATACTGAATACTGAGCATCTACAAAGTACAATTCGCAGGAAAAATCCAACCAATCAATTTATCCAACAATCATAACGCCAGGTCATGCACTTAATACGGCTTAAACCTCTCCCTCTCTCTCTTCTTCTCCTTCCGAAGTCCCTTTGTAGACGATGTGTCCATCTGGACCTCCCCTCCCTCCCCATCTTCCGGTTTCCACACACGCACGAAACCGTCTTCGCCGCCGGTGAAGACAGATTTGGACTATGAAAATTAGTGATATTGCACTCTGGACCAGTAAGGGGATGGAAAAGCCCACCTGTTCATCCAAATAAACTGAGCGCACAACCTCGTCACCATGAGCCCCCGGCAAACGCCAAAGGTTATTCTGGTCGAATTGCCAAGATGGACTAGAGAGCAGGGGGATCAAGTCCAATCGTTTGTCACTGTGGGAAAGTGGAGATGGGAATTAGAGTTTTTTTGCTCATCACAAACAAAGGAATAAAGAAGAGGATAAGCGTACATCTTATTTCCAGCGGCGATATACGGGCCTTGGCTGCCGATGCATAATTGGGCAATATACTCGCAGCCTAGAGGTTCTCTCAGGTCACCAAACTGCACCGGGTCGGGTTCTTGCGTTTCATCGTCTGGATCCGTAGCCGGGTGAACTGAAAAGTCCTCATCGTGGCTGAGGGCGTAGATGGTGTTTTCGGAGAGGAAGCCTGCGTGGTGGACGGAGCCGTGGTTGATGACCTGGACGAGGGCGTCGTCTTCATCCTCGATGGTGGTGTCGTAAATATTGACCAGACCGTCTGTGCTGCCGGAGAGGAGGATGTTGTTCCGAGTTGGGTGATATTGAAGCTATCACGAAGATTAATTTTGAGACAGAGAGTATGATTGATCGAGATCAAAAGTACGTACCTCGGTTACATCATCATTGTGACTCTCGACATACTGAAGACGGGGATGATCCGGTGATCTGATATCCCTGTCGCGTCAGTTAGCAGCTCGGGCATCGACAGGCCGTGGGGGGCAACAGGGAAGCCAGCTGAACCCACCAGAATGCAACGATAGCCTGGGAAGAAAGAAGCTCCGTGCCAGCAACGACCGAGTTAGTCTGAGGACAGCAAGCCACCGATAGCACGGGGGCGTTTTTGGCTACAGACAGGAATTAGCAGATGCATCAAAGAAATGCGAAGTGAAAAAAAAAAAAGTAAGTATGGTGGGACAGCAGGAGCATTGACTTGCGCCCTTGTGTAAAAAAAAGCGAACACAGTATGACAACAGAAAAGAAAATAATACTTAAAAAAAAGAATAATAATAAATCGATAATATTAACGATAATCAATAAGAAACTTACCGGCCTCCATTTCCACAACAGGCGAACCTTTCGCACTCCGCAAATCCCACACTTTGACCTTTCCATCTCTTCCGCCAGTGGTCAGAAAATGCTGATCATACGCCTTCAAGGAAGTGACTCCATCGCGGTGGGTGTTTGGCGCAACAAGAGAGACATGGTCGAGGTTGGCAGCATCAAACACACGCAGGGAGTCATCCGAGGAGATGGCGGCGAAAGAACCCGGGGATGATGAAGCCGTGATTGAGTAGATGTAGTTTCCCGGGGAGAGGGAGAGAGAAGAAGATGCGGTGGCTTTGAGGGTGTGCATGGTTAGGCTGTAAGGATTGGATCCTATTCCAGAAGGAGTTGGAGGAGTTGTTGTCTGGGATACTACCTTGATGTTGGCAGTGTGGGGTGGAGGTTATTGCCCAACTGAAATTTATTTCAAATTAATACGATTATCTCTATCCTCGATAGACAATCCAGCCAAGTAGGATTTTATAGTAAGGTAGATGAGGAATGGTGCCTGGATAGGAATTCCTGACTCTATTGAGACTAAATTTCTTTTTCTCTACACAGTGCCAAGAGTGGATTGTTGCCATATTAATCAGGCATCAATTGCCGCATCACCGGCATCACCGAACACATGCAGAATACTGTAGACAAAGTTACAAATTTAATATAAAAACACGACTGGATAGTCACTAGACATTTAGTATTAGTTAATACCTAACAAGAAATATCAGTTGATCTACAGTGGAGTTTATTGGCCATGTTGGGATGGCTTTGACCGATGCCCTAACATATTAGTTGCATCTGCACTGCCGCACAATGGGGACAGTTCATTGTCAACGAGGCGACCTGAAGTTGCCTTGTCTCATCGACTCTCCTCGATGGATACGACCCATCTGGTTGAATTCAAAATGAGCATTGTCCAGCCGGATTGATCCCTGATTATGCAGCTAGAAAAGTTATCTCGGTACCTGGAATCCTGGTATCAATGTATTTGACTTTGACAGTTAATTAGGTGGATATAGCTCCTGCTCTCGAAGTGTATATTATCTACCATGGTTCATCATGGTTTAATTATGCAGGGGAAGCGCTTATCCGAAACGAAAATAGGCATTTTTGCCGGCTAATTACCGGTGTTTAGCAACGACCTGCCTGATGCTTCGTAGCTTGAATTGACGGATAGAACGAATCACGATGAGCACAGCGGACGGGATATTTATCCGCGGCATTCCAAGGCATTTGAGACGTCAGGCTGACTACTCATAGAGGCTGTGGTAGTATTAGCCCCCACTACTGCTAGATAGCATGAACATAGTCACGGAGTACATACTTAGTATGTACAGATCAGTGCACTGTGTACTACTCAATACAGCAGTTCTGGGGTATGCATGCATCCTGACCCGAAGGACTGGGAAGCGGTGAGTGATGATACACTAACTGATACTACTAATAATACTGGTGCTAAGCTACCAGCAATACGTACATACTACTGATACTAATGCTAATAGTAGTACTCGTACTCCCTCCAGAACAATGAGGATAACTAGTAATCCTTCAACCAGTGCGTTGGAAAGTGGCAAGAGGCCAAGTGGAGCCCGGAGATATTTTACGTTAGCGGCCCAGTGAACAGCGGTCCGCGTCCCGCCCGGAAGTCAGTGGGCCTGTAGAACTATTGCAGTACTTATAGGGGTATGGGCATTGAGCATCGAGGGATATAGAAGCTACCAGATATAGATATTAGGTATAGATATAGGAATGAAAGAGTGCAGCTATAGAAGATAACTATACAAACTGTCAGACATACGTTATATAATACAGTAATGTAGTACAGACCCGAAAACTCGGGTGATGATTACCCTAGTGGTATGTATCTGGTATTGCCTGGTATCACCACCTCTTCTGTCGCGCATGGATGCATGTATGAATACCTACATAATACCTCGCTGGCCACTGTAGCGCGACTCCATCTCCAACTCTCGAAAACAACATTCCATTCTAGCCAATTATCCTGCTGTCGATCTTCCTCAATTGCCGCATCGCCAGCGCTTGCTCTGCCTCTTCTGCCTCTGCTTCTTTTCTTCTTTCTTCTTTCCTCTCTCTCCTAACCGCCCCGCCCTTTTTGGCCGCCCGTGGGCCCAACGGGTAGGGAGACAGCGGTTGCACAACCTTAAAACCCATGGCTGTCTCGCTCCCCTCCTTCACGGCCTCTTGCCCTCTCCGACTGTGTCGCTCTCATTGATCAGCATCCTCCATCCAGCTCATCACTGTTTCCTAACTCGTGACTGTCGCCCTTCTCCTCTCTCTGTATCAAATATTCCCTTTGCGACTTTCTCCATCGTGACCGCTACTTGGAGTTGTCTCGTGAATTGGGCGCCTTTTTTTTTTTTTTTTTTTTTTTTTCTTCCTCGCTCTCCCTCTAAATTTAATCGCGATTTTCCCACACCGGCTACTACCTACTCCAACTTCTTACTTGCCAACTACTGACTCGTTCAATCCATCGGATTTAAACCTTTTTCACCGAAATTGACCTTCTTCTATCTTTATCTTCTGATTTATTTTTTATTTATATTTATATTTATTTCATCTCCACCCCCTATTTACGCCACTGTTGTTGGCCGTTATCTTCATCTTTGGTTCTTGGACCCATGCCCACGGGCTTCTCACTTATGCTGCCGCATTTAATGCTTGATCGATAGCATCTATTGTTTAATATAGACCTTTCACTTTGTGACACCGCCAATCCCTTCTACCTTCATCCTCAAGTCCTGCTCTCTTCGTCGTTGTGGCCAAATCATCTGATCCCCACCTCCCAATGTTTTTGAGTGGCCAAGCTGGGCAGCGACTTCCCACCATGGCCTCTCCGCCCCATAAACACCATCATCCGGCTTCCGCAAGTCCTAGCGACGCTGGCCGCTCCAGAAACAATTCGGATGCCATGGATATCAATGTCATCACCGATAGGGATCCTGAACGAGGCCGCTCAGGCAGTGATGGCCCGCCGAGTATGGAGTCTTCGAAGAATCATAAGTATTTCTCTCTTTTTTGCTGCTTACTATGCACTATTTTTTTCATTGCACTGAAATCAATCGAACCTTGGAAAATATTTAGCTCATTCCATTCACGGTCGTTGACTAACGCATTTCCTTTTTAGGAGCAATGTCGAGAAATTTTCCTATCTGGAGAATGGGCGGTTTTATCATAACTATCGCAAAGGAATCTACATGCTCCCGTGCGATGAGGATGAACAGGATCGTCTCGACATCTTTCACAAATTATTCACGGTAGCGAGAGTGTCGGATGGCTTGATCTATGCCCCGCATCCCACCAATGGTCGTTTCCTGGATTTGGGATGCGGGACTGGGATCTGGTCGATTGACGTGGCCAACAAGTACCCCGATGCGTTTGTTGTGGGCGTGGATCTCGCCCCCATACAGCCTGCCAACCACCCGAAAAACTGCGATTTCTATGCGCCATTTGATTTCGAGAGCCCTTGGGCTATGGGTGAGGATTCGTGGGATCTCATCCACATGCAGATGGGCAGCGGTAGTGTCGCAAGCTGGCCAAATCTTTACCGGAGGATTTTCTCCCATCTCCGTCCTGGCGCCTGGTTCGAACAGGTCGAGATCGATTTCGAACCCCGTTGCGATGGTCATCGCTCCATGGATGGTACAGCCCTCCGTGAGTGGTATGATTACTTGAAGCTAGCCACCGCGCAAGCCATGCGACCCATAGCCCACAACTACCGCGAAACGAAAAAGGACCTGGAAGAAGCTGGGTTTACTGAAATCAACCATCAGATAGTTGGACTACCCCTGAATCCTTGGCACCACGACGAGCATGAAAGAACGGTGGCTCGTTGGTACAACCTGGCTATTTCTGAGAGTATACACTCTCTCAGTTTAGCCCCCTTCAGTCGCATTCTTGGCTGGCCCCTTGATAAGATCGCAGAAGCTGCAGCCAATGTCAAGTCCGAAGCCTTCAACAAAGAAATCCACAGTTATAACATTTTGCATATCTACCAAGCACGAAAACCGGTCGCTCGCGAATAACCCACCAAGTGACCCTAGCAAAGTACACCGGCCTTTGTGGGCCTACCAAGTCGGTGATCTTGGAGCTGCCGGCTACTGCAATTGGACAATAACGCCATGCTACCTCACCGATTATCATTTATACATCATCTTTACTTGCCAGAATGGCATGACTCAGACGCATTTGGCTCAAAAGTCTTCAGTGATCTCTGGTTCATATTATTTTTCACTACCAAAAGCAAGACGGCTGGACAATTCTTCCCAGCGAAACAGAATACGTTGATACAAATGCCATCAACTCGAACGCACACACTTATTACCGAAGGAACAAATATGCTATACCCCTGGACCGCACGAAACAAAAACAAACGATAGAACATTGGGTTTTGGGAACGGAATGGAATACACGGGAAACAAAAGGACAAAACAACCTAAAAAAACAAATCAGGGAGCAAATGATTAAGGCAGGGATCAAGGGTACATCTATGGACACGGAAGGGATGGGGGCTGGCAAATGGGGAGCAAATATCATTATGGACGGTCGAGTTCTATCGCGGAGTTCTTTTTATGCAAGCTTGGTTTCAAAAGGTATTTGATCAGATTCAGGTGATTTTATTACTTGTTACGCGGAATATACACGGCATTTCTGCGGCGTTTTCTTATTTTTGTTTTCATTTATATATTTTTTTTTGTGTGTTTGGATTTGAGGTTTCGTTGCGCTTTGTGGCTTTATACCCAGACCTCTTTCTTTTTTTGCTATCTACCTTTTTTTGAGTATATTTGTTTTCCTTTTCTTTCTATCAGATAATTATCATTTTTGCTGTTAATCTGATGGTCATTGCTTCTTTTCCCCAGATACTCTGTACAGTACAGTACAGTACATATGCAGTATGAATCTGCATTCGGCAATCAATAGATTAAACAGATACATAGATAGATAGCCACGGTTATCAATCGATCGATCCAGTTCCTAGGCCCAAAGTTAATTATGGGCAGCCGGAAAGTTTATGCGATGTGTCTTTCTTGTCCTGCAGAAACAGAGTTCGGGCGTTCCAGAGTTCGAATATAGGGATTTTGTGGTCACATGGTCATATGCCAGAAATGTACTGATCATGATTTTTTAATAGATAGAATACCTAAATACCTAATGGGATATGATACTGTAATAAATAAAATCTCCCCATCCCGATCAGGTTAATTAACCCTCTTTTTTGGTTTGAATTAATTTCAACGCCTTCCATCCTATTGAAACCCGGTAGGGGTTGTTTTATATGCTGTGTATGTTTTGAAAAATCCCACCAAAATAACGCCACGCCAGGAAGTCCCAGAACTCGTAGAAATGGAAGGATATATGGCAATATTGATACAGTAGTGTGTGGTTCATCGTCGTCGTCCCTTACCCTGGCCTCGAGTGGTGCCGTTTTTACTCCCGGCGCCACCTTCGCTGTCATTGGCGCCGGGCGTGCGGCGTCGCATTGTGCCTGGCCCGACGGCGATTATGTCCTCGCCACTTTCGCTGTCGGATATGTCGAGGAGGACGGGCATGCGGAAGGTTTGGACTTCTTCTGCGTCGCTCTTGATCGGTTCGATGGTAAGTACGTCGGGGACTTCGTCCTCTTGATCAAGACGGCGTTGGTGGATTTCCTCCGCGGGGTGAATGTCGAATTCATCTTCTCGCTCGACATACTCCACGTTTTCTTCGACTTCACCAAAGTCGGGAGCTAGGGCGGACCACTTCTGTGGCGAGACAATCGTCCAAGTGTAGATGCATCCGGATTCCAGGCCGCATGCTACGACCATCGGACGAGTTGGGTGCCATTCCACCACGCCTAGCTCTTCTCTTGGACCCTCGAGGATCTTGACCAGGGAGCCGTGGCTTCGTTCCCAGACGTAGATGTCGGGGTTCATGAACGTGGATGCGATGACGAATTCACCGGTCGAAGAAAACGACACATGATTCCAGCTTAGTCGGTTGACCACGTCTTGGAATTTGTGTTCGACTTGTAGTTTGATATTGGCTGGCTCGAGATCAATCCCCAACTGTGAAAGGTCTGGCATGGGAACGGTACGGATGACACGATCGGAGCTGTTGGCCAGCAAGTCCCGGCCGTTGCTTGCGAGGCGGAGCAGAATCACGACTCCATTACAGAGTCGAGTCGAGTAAATGGTGGTACATGTTTGTGTTTCAATAATATTGATCCAGCCCTTTGACGTGCCTCCTATAATATGATTCCCAAATGCACTGAAGATCGTGACGCATGTAGAGTGTTTCGCATCTTGAGCGGCTTGTTTCGCAGCCACCGCAGGGTCGACATCTTCAGACGGCGGAGGACGAAACGGAGCAGAGGGAAGAATACGTTTGATAGGCTTAGGTGATGAGATATCAACGAGCACAGGCTGGTCTTCGAAAAGAGAAGCTACAAAGAGTAGACTAGTGAACGGATCGATTAGTTTGCAGCCAGAGAAGAAGCGGAAGATCAAATGGGAGGCTTACTGATTGAAAGGATGCAGCTCAGCGATATAGACAGGTGCTTCGAACCGGACAGTGCGAACCCGTGACCCATCTTTCATATCCCAAAGTATGCATTTCCAGTCTTGAGAAGAACTGAGGAGATATCGGCCATCGCGAGACCAACTAGGAGCGAATAGGTCAGCATATTCCATATCCCCGCTTCCCGTGAAAAGGGACAGACCTTAAAGATTGGATCTGCCTGGTATGCCCCCGTAACTTGCGTGCCACACCATTTGTTTCAACATCGAAAATCACCACCGTACCGTCCACCTACAGCTGTGTGTTAAATTCGCATCCCGAATCGAAGTTGACGGCCTTCAAGGGCAACTCACTCGTCCGGAGGCTAGATAATCTCCTTTGCGGTTGAATCTGAGACACGTGGCGTGGCCACTTCCTATTTTTCATTAGTTATTAATTTTGTGAAGCCGTTCGTAGTTGTATGGTATGGCATACTCAATTTCTCTGCTAAAGTATCTGGGTAGTCCTGAGCTAGGACAAAGGGATCAATGAGAGACAAATTCATTGTGACAATTCACAATTCTCAGCTGGTAAAATGAAAGACAAATGATGACATAAATTTCCCAGCCTGGAAGTGAGGCCAGGAGGGTTGGCTGTAAACGATCATCCAGCACCCTGGGTACCGCTATATTCGACCTCCGAGTGGGGAGTCTTCATCATGAGTGAATCTTGAAGGTTGGAAACCGGCAGCTGGTAGGCGGTCGAGGGCTGTTTAAAACAGGCAAAAGTCAGACAGGCGGTATCGGCAATGTGAGTATTGTGATTGGTCAGATCTGGAGTAACACTGATAAGTTCCCGAATATTCACGCTAGCTCTTGCACTTTTAGAGGGCCACCGCTAGTGCTGGAACTGCGGCTCAAGAAAACTCGTGCCCCATCGGCCACTGAGGCAACCTCCAACCATCTCCCTTTCATCACCCCGACACCCTGCCTGCCATCGCCCAACGCCCAGGAATATCGCGTCTCCTATCGCGATATCTCTTTACGAGCTGGAGAATACGACTGGACTGATCGTGCCTCCCTTTTTTTCCCGCCTTTTTTTTCGAGCTTCGCGAACTCGGTGAACAGGGTCGCAGGCGCCCTCGTGGCAAGGGCTGCCAGAAGCCTCAGCCGGCCAGCTGCTTACAATCTTTTTATCGTCGCTTTTACGCTTCTGAGTAGTGACTGATTAGTTACACCTCAATTCTTTTCCTTTCGCGCCCTCGAGCTTTCGTTTTACAGATACCTCAGTTCAGCTTATCCCCCAAATAACATTCACGCGACGACAACCTTCACCATGTCGAACGTTTACTTTCCTTACTCCAAGGCGCCTCTGCGCACCATCAAAGAAATCCAGTTTGGTCTCTTCTCCCCGGAGGAGATCAAACGGATGAGTGTGGTCCATGTGGAATATCCTGAGACAATGGTTTGCGCTTCTTGCCTGAATTTTCATCGGATGACTTGGCGGTGAGGGATGCTGACTGTATGGCGATAGGACGAGCAGAGGCAACGGCCGCGGACAAAGGGTCTGAACGATCCTCGTTTGGGAACGATCGACCGGCAGTGGAACTGCGAGACCTGTGAGGAAGGCCAGAAAGAATGCCCCGGACATTTTGGTCACATTGAGCTTGCAACTCCGGTTTTTCATATTGGTAGGTTTGCTATTTGCAAAAATCCCATGATCATCGTGTTAGAATGTGCTGCTAACATCCCCGTTCTCTAGGTTTCTTGACAAAAATCAAGAAGCTCTTGGAAACTGTCTGCCACAACTGTGGAAAGATTAAAGCCAACACGGTTAGTCATCCCTTATGGGATGGCAAATCTTAATATGGCATTTTGTGCTGACCTTGAACCAGTCCGATTCAAAGTTCCTAGAAGCCCTACGCATGCGAGACCCGAAACGACGTTTCGACACTATCTGGCGTCTCTCTAAAGATGTCCTGATCTGTGAAGCCGACCCTCCACCGGACGAGGACGAACCATTTTCGAAAGAGAGCTCCAAGCCGTCGAGATCACACGGTGGATGCGGTAATGCCCAGCCTACGGTTCGTAAAGAAGGAATTACATTGGTCGGAACGTGGAAACCCAACAAGAGCATGATGGACGAGATGGATATGCAACAGCCAGAGAAGAAAACAATCACACCACAGATCGCTCTGAATGTTTTCCGCAGCATTTCCTTCGAGGATACTCGCATCATGGGTCTAAGCAATGACTATGCTCGTCCTGAGTGGATGGTTCTTACCGTCTTGCCGGTTCCTCCGCCTCCAGTCCGGCCCAGTGTTCTTGTTGGTGGTAGCACAAGTGGCCAGCGTGGTGAAGATGATTTGACATACAAGCTAGCTGAAATTGTTCGTGCAAACCAGAATGTTCAGCGGTGTGAGCAGGAAGGCGCTCCCGAGCACGTCGTGCGCGAGTTCGAGTCTTTGTTGCAATATCACGTTGCTACATATATGGACAATGACATTGCTGGTCAACCAAAGGCCATGCAGAAGTCAAACCGACCTGTGAAGGCCCTCCGCAGCCGTTTGAAGGGTAAGGAAGGTCGTTTGCGACAGAACTTGATGGGCAAGCGTGTGGACTTTTCCGCTCGTACCGTCATTACGGGTGACCCGAACCTGTCACTTGATGAGGTCGGCGTTCCAAAGAGTATTGCGAGAACGTTAACATATCCTGAGGTTGTCACACCTTACAACATTGACAAATTGCAGCAGCTTGTCATGAATGGCCCTAACGAACACCCTGGCGCGAGGTACATCGTTAGAGATAACGGTGAACGTATTGACCTTCGTCACGCACGGAGGGCTGGTGGCCAGCAGCTACTCTACGGTTGGAAGGTTGAGCGCCATGTCATGGATGGTGATGTTATCTTGTTCAACCGACAGCCCTCGCTTCACAAAGAGTCTATGATGGGTCACCGTGTCCGCGTTATGCCATATTCGACTTTCCGAATGAACTTGTCTGTGACATCTCCCTACAACGCTGATTTCGACGGTGATGAAATGAATTTGCACGTTCCCCAGAGCGAGGAGTCTCGGGCGGAATTGAGCCAACTTGCCTTGGTACCTATGAACATCGTTTCGCCTCAACGAAATGGTCCACTCATGGGTATTGTGCAAGACACTCTTTGCGGTATCTATAAGCTTTGCCGGCGTGACGTTTTCCTTAGCAAGGACCAAGTCATGAACCTCATGCTCTGGGTCCCTGATTGGGATGGTGTTATTCCCCCGCCAGCCATTCTGAAGCCTAGGCCGAGATGGACTGGCAAGCAAATCATCAGTATGGTTCTGCCTACTGGTCTCAATCTCCTCCGTGTCGACAAGGATGGTGCACCTATCTCGGAGAAATTCTCTCCCATCGCCGATGGCGGTGTGCTCATTCACGGCGGACAGTTGATGTATGGAATGCTCTCCAAGAAGACTGTTGGTGCTAGTGGTGGTGGTGTGATTCATACTATTTTCAATGAGTATGGACCGCTCACTGCCATGGCCTTCTTCAATGGTGCACAGACCATTGTCAACTACTGGCTTCTACACAACGGTTTCAGTATTGGTATTGGTGACACCATCCCCGATGCTTACACCATCCAGCGAATCGAGAACTGTGTCCGTAACCGAAAGAAGGAGGTCGAGTCTATCACTGCTAGCGCAACTGATAACACGCTCGAGGCGCTTCCTGGTATGAACGTGCGAGAAACTTTTGAGAGCAAGGTCTCTCGTGCTCTTAACAACGCCCGTGATGAAGCCGGAAGCGAGACCGAAAAGAGTTTGAAAGATCTCAACAATGCCATTCAAATGGCTCGCTCTGGTTCTAAGGGCTCTACCATCAACATTTCTCAAATGACAGCTGTTGTGGGACAACAGTCCGTCGAGGGAAAGCGTATTCCTTTCGGATTCAAATACCGAACCTTGCCTCACTTCACTAAAGATGACTACTCTCCCGAATCTCGCGGTTTTGTTGAGAATTCATACCTCCGTGGCTTGACACCTACTGAATTTTTCTTCCACGCTATGGCTGGTCGTGAGGGTTTGATTGATACGGCTGTCAAGACCGCTGAAACTGGTTACATCCAGCGTAAGCTGGTCAAAGCGCTCGAAGAAGTCATGGTGAAATATGATGGCACTGTTCGTAACTCCCTGGGTGATATCATCCAATTTGTGTACGGAGAAGATGGCCTCGACGGTGCTCATATCGAGAACCAACGCGTGGATATTATCAGATGCTCTGATGACAAGCTCAGAGATCGCTTCCGTATCGATCTTATGGACCCCGAGAGGAGTCTGGGCCCCGATGTCTTGGAACAGGCCAATGAGATCGCTGGTGACATGGAGGTCCAGAGATATCTCGACGAAGAATGGGAGGCAATCTTGAAGGATCGCGCTTTCCTTCGCACTGTTGCTAAGGAAGATGAGGAGATGATGCAGCTCCCTATTAATGTGCAAAGAATTCTTGAGACTGCCAGGACCACGTTCAGGATTCGCGAAGGAACCATTAGTGACCTGCATCCCGCGGAAGTCATCCCCCAGGTCCAGTCGTTGCTCGATCGTTTGTTGATCGTCCGTGGTGATGATATCATTTCACGGGAGGCCCAAGAAAATGCTACACTGCTATTCAAGGCGCAACTTCGCAGTCGACTGGCCTTCCGGAGACTTGTGACAGAGTACTCTTTGAACAAGCTTGCGTTCCAGCACGTCCTTGGTGCCATTGAAATGAGATTCGCCAAGGCTGGTGCTAACCCCGGTGAGATGGTTGGTGTTCTTGCTGCTCAGTCTATTGGTGAGCCAGCTACGCAGATGACCCTGAACACTTTCCACTTTGCTGGTGTTTCATCAAAGAACGTCACGCTTGGTGTTCCTCGTCTCAAGGAAATTCTTAATGTTGCCACGAATATCAAGACCCCGTCCATGACCGTCTACCAAGAACCTGCAAGATCTCTTGATAAGGAAGGTGCTAAGCAGTTGCGAAGTGCCGTCGAGTACACGAGTCTGCGGTCTGTCACAGAGGCCACTGAGATTTATTATGACCCGGACATTCAGACCACGGTTATTGAGAACGACCGAGATATGGTGGAGTCTTACTTCATCATCCCCGAAGATGTCACGGACGACTCATCCCGCCAGTCCAAGTGGTTGCTCCGTATTATTCTCAGCCGACCCTCGCTTCTCGACAAGGGCCTTACGGTGCAGGATGTGGCTGCTAGAATCAAACAAGCATACCCCAAGGATATTGCTGTGCTTTTCAGTGACAACAACGCTGACGAGCAGGTCATTCGTATCCGTCAAATTCAAGACCACAAGGAAGATGAGGAGGACGATGATATTGAGTACGATGTGACGCTGAAGAAGCTAGAGCAGCACCTCCTGGATACTCTTACCCTTCGTGGAGTTCCGGGGGTTGACAGGGCCTTCATCAACGAGAAGAGCAAAATTCGAGTTCTCGAAGATGGATCCCTTTTCTCGAGCAAGTCCGACCCTCTTTGCAAAGAATGGGTTCTGGAAACAAGTGGTTCCGCCCTTGCCGATGTTCTGGCAATCCCCGGAGTTGACACGTCTCGTACGTATTCCAACCAGTTCATTGAAGTCTTTGAGGTGTTTGGTATCGAGGCTGCCCGTACGGCTGTGTTGCGTGAATTGACACAGGTGCTTGCTTTCGATGGTTCCTATGTCAACCACCGTCACTTGGCACTTTTGGTCGACGTCATGACCGTGCGAGGTTACCTGACTCCTGTCACTCGTCACGGTATCAACAGAGCCGACAATGGTGCGCTTATGCGCTGCTCTTTCGAAGAAACCGTGGAAATTCTCTTGGAGGCAGCTGCTTTCGGAGAGCTCGATGACTGCCGTGGTGTTTCGGAGAACTTGATCTTGGGACAAATGGCTCCCGCTGGAACTGGAGAGTTTGACATTTATCTTGACCAGAACTTGCTCAACACTGTTGTCTCGAACAATGCACGGTTCGGTGTCATGGGGGCTATCGGTGCTAAGGATGCCATCATCTCTGACGGTGCTGCGACTCAGTATGACACTGGTTCCCCCATGCAGGAAAGTGCCTACATTGGCACACCTGATCCCGAGTCCAACTTCTCCCCTATTCGACAGGATGGAGGTCAATCACCCACCGGTGGCCTTACCGATTACCAACCCAGTGGTGGCATTGGCGGCGGGTTCAGTCCAGCAGCCACGAGCCCCGGCTATTCTCCAAGCAGTCCTTTCAGCACGAGCCCAACGTCTCCTGGCTACTCTCCGTCGTCATCTTACTCTCCCACGTCGCCTGGTATGGCAATTACCAGCCCTCGTTTCATGACGTCCCCAGGGTTTTCACCTGCCAGCCCGTCGTTCGCACCTACGTCGCCCGCATACTCCCCGACGTCACCGGCTTACGGACAAGTATCCCCAACATCACCGTCATACTCTCCTACGTCGCCCGGATTCTCTCCAACATCGCCAAACTACAGTCCCACCTCGCCAAGCTTCAGCCCAGCGTCTCCTGCGTTTAGTCCTACGTCGCCTAGCTATAGTCCTACCAGCCCTGCTATCGGTGGCGCCGGTCGACACCTGTCTCCCACTTCTCCCACCTCCCCCAAGTACACTCCCACTTCTCCTGGCTGGTCTCCTACGAGTCCCCAGACGTACTCGCCAACATCGCCTAATTTCTCTGGCTCCCCGACGTCTCCTGGAGGTCCAACCTCCCCGGGCTACAGCCCAACGTCTCCGGCTTTTAGCCCTTCGTATGTGTCTTCTTCCCCTCATTGAATATACCTCTGATTCTGACATTTGCAAAACAGGTCTCCACGCCAGTGAGATTAGCTGCCGTATGTTTGGCTTACTTATGGCTTCTGTTGTATCATTGTACTATCATCGACTTTTTCAAATGAACCATAAAAATAACTATTTTGCATCTTACGTTGCGGAATTGGTTGGTTATCTTTTTTTACAATTTGGGCGTCTCTAGCCTCTTTTCGAAATGTATGTTTTTTTCTTTTTTTCTTCCCAGCCGGAATGGTTTTTTCCCTCTATCCCCCCTTTTCTCTCTTAATAGTTTCCAAGCCGCCTTTCAGAAATTGTGAATGGGTTTGTGGGCTGGCTATGCATGTTTCACTTGCGGACATTGAAATACCAAGCGTTCTAGAATTAAAGACCCTTACGGATCATTTCTCCGAGTTAATGAGGTGCTTTGGTCTTCTTTCGAGTGTTGTTTCCCCCTGTTTTTTCACATGAAGGTCATTGTTATTGAATGTATTACCGCAATTACTTTTTCTATTTCGTGTACACAGTCTAGCGCAGATGATTTACTCAAAAGGACCAAAAAAACAGATAATGAAGTTCTATTAATATGAATAACCTGCCATCACCGTAGTATTGTCCAACTGTAGATGTAGATACTGCTGATGTACTGCGGTAGAGCCAAGCATGTCGGCGAAATGAACCTCCGCGGGGACAAGTGGCCCGTTCCGAGTAAGCTTGGGGTGGGTTGAGAGCGGTCTTAGAACGTCACTGGTGCATCTCACTTCATCCAACAACTTCCCCCATTTAGGGCAGATGATGTATTGATTGAGTTTTAGGAGTCGCAATGCGCTTCTCACTCTCGAAATACACCATACGATCTCAAACACCATGAAATATCCGTGGCTATGGCGGTTTCTGCCCTTGGCACTGCGTATGTATCAACCCGCCCGAACTTGACCCGTTCGTGACCGACGGAAACTGACGCTGATAATCTTCTCACCAGTACTACTGCAGGCACTTGTGGCAGACGCTCAAATCCAGTCGAATGATGAACCGGCATCAGCAGATATCGCCCATGGACAATACCCGCTTGGAGCTCAATCATCTGGCGGGTCCGAGGAGACAGACACCCGCCCTGCGAATGGTAATTACATGCAGAAACAACTTGTTAATTTCTTGTTCATCACGGCTGACTGTTATGGTATTTTTCCGCTGGTAGAACATGTTGAATTGGCTCTCAGAATCCTTCGTGAATCGAAAATTGACGTCGTTCAGACCGATAAGCCATCTGGTCTCGTGGGATACGGATTACATTATGCACAGGAAGCATTTCGGATTTTATTCATGAATGGACCTCGACCGGATTCGACTGAAAAGAAAATCAACCCGAATGTCGTCAAGGCCGTGAACGAATTAAAAATTGCTGCGCAGGAGGATCAGGACTCCGATGCGATCTTTCTATTAGCGGAGATGAACTTCTACGGCAACTTCACCCATCCAAGAGATTTCAAAGCAGCATTCAAGTGGTATCATGACCTTGCATCGTTGACCGGGAATAGTACGGCACAGTATATGGTTGGTTTCATGTATGCGACGGGATTCGGAAACGGAGTTGAGCGCGACCAGGCAAAGGCACTTATGTACCATGTCTTTGCTGCTGAAGGGGGAATACGAGGTCAGAAATGACCCTCGCATACCGCAACCATGCCGGCATCGGGGCTCCTAGAAATTGTGACGAAGCAACATACTACTACAAGAAAGTGGCAGACAAAGCTATTCAGTACTATCGATCTGGACCTCCTGGTGGCCACAGTTTGACCCGGGAATCATACAGATGGGCAGATGAGGAAGGGGGTGTCTATGGTGAAGGTGCTAGTGTGTCGAGCTCTGGACCCAACGCGCTGCGTGATGGATCACATTCGAGCAACGAAGCTAGCTTGGAAGATGTTTTGGAATATTTGGACCTTATGTCCCGAAAAGGAGAGTTGAAGGCCACTTTCAGTCTGGGAAAGATGCACTACGAGGGGGCTAAGGGCTTGCCCCGGAGTTTCCGCAAGGCTATGAAGTATTTCAAACTGGTTACGAAGAGATACTGGAACAAGGATGGCTCAGTTAACCCAAGCCACCCAATGGGCATCGAAAAGCTGGCTTCCAAAGCCGCAGGTCACATAGGGATGATGTACCTTCGTGGAGAGGGCGTGGAGCAAAACTTCGCTACGGCTCTCACTTGGCTGAAACGCGGTTTACCTAATGGGGATTCTCTTTGCCAGTACCAAATTGGGCTGATGTATCTTCATGGATACGGCGTTCCCCAGGACGCATTCAAAGCTTCATCATATTTCAAAGCGGCCGCTGACCAGGACTTTCCGGCAGCGGAGACTAGACTGGGTGCTCTGTTTCTGGACCAAGGGGACATAGCTACTGCCACTAAATATTTCGAGTTGGCTGCGCGCTGGGGATGGATGGAAGCTTTCTATTATTTGGCGGAAATTTCTAACAACGGTGTTGGAAGGGAACGACACTGTGGGATGGCCGCAGCTTATTACAAGATGGTGTCCGAGCGAGCGGAAGTGATTCACTCCTCCTTTGCCGAATCAAATGCTGCGTATGAGAACGGCGACAAAGAACGAGCACTCATTGCGGCAACTATGGCCGCAGAGCAAGGATACGAAAATGCCCAGTCAAACGTGGCGTATCTTCTTGACGAGCAGCGCTCTTTGGTGCCCCTCGACTCTATTCTCCCTTGGGGCCAGAAGCCTCGACCATCTCTGCTTCGAAATGCAGCTCTGGCTTTAATCTACTGGACTCGATCGTCCAAGCAAGCAAACATCGATTCTTTGATCAAGATGGGTGACTATTATCTCTCTGGAGCTGGGATTGCAGCAGATGCAGAAAAAGCTTCCGTTTGCTACCACACCGCAGCTGAAGCTCACCATAGTGCACAGGCTTATTGGAATCTTGGCTGGATGCATGAGAATGGTGTTGCTGTCCAGCAGGATTTCCACATGGCTAAAAGATACTATGATCTAGCTCTTGAAACAAACCAAGAAGCGTATCTGCCGGTCAAGCTAAGCTTGATAAAGCTTCGGATGCGCGCATATTGGAACAGAATCACTAATGGAGATATCAACCCAATCCAAGAGGAAGAAGGTATGCTCCCTGACCTTGACACTAACTATTTGCCGGTCTATACATAATGCTGATCTCATAATAGTATCGAAACCACGTCGAACATTCAAGGAGTGGATCGCGGCATTTATCGAAAATGACGAGGAGGAGGAAGCTAATTACCGCGCTCAAATGTACAAACATGATGAAGACGATGATTTTATCGCGAGCAACGGGGAGAACCGTCACGAAGATGGCTATCACGACGACCTGGAACTCGAAATCGATGAGAGCGTTTTGGAAGGCTTGATCATCGTCTCCCTGGCTGCCACCTTGCTAGTGCTTGTATACATGAGACAGCAACGGAATAGACAAAGACCAAACGAGAACGGGGCCCCTGCAGGTGCAAACCCAGGGAATCCAGGCGATGGGAACGATCGTGGGTTTTTCCCGCGGCCTGGAGAGCCGGAATTCGCCCAGTGGGTGGCAGGTGGAGTAGGACATTGATGATAACGAGGGTGCAATGATTTGATTTCGTCTCATTTGTATATTGGTGTATTATTTTGTGGATACTCCTCGAATCCAATACTTCAATAATTGCTTTCTATCTACTCTTTTTCCGTAAGACATCGCGTGCGCACGTGGTTGATGTCATTTCTCCTTTATCGATAAGCCTGCGCTCTTTTTTTTCGAATCCCCAAGCACAACACCGTCAACCCACCACTCCAATCCTCCTCATTCTATTTATCTCTGGTATTGTCCATTTCAAGGACATGTAATTAAGTGAATACTGAATGATGGCGTCTGTCAATGTTTCCGGAAAGCGACGTCGTCTTGACTACGCAGCTTCTACGCTTTCCAAACCGTTCAAGTCTCCCCTCCGCAAGCCCGTACCGGCATCGGAGGACAAGGAAGAGGTGACAATCAAGGAAGAGAACAACGCCGATTCTTCTATTACTGCTATAAAACAGAATGTAGCAGAGGAAGATACAAAGCAGAACCTTGTGCCCGCCACACCCATCTCTTCGGGCTCTGTCACCGGGAATCTTAAATCAATTTCGCCCATGACGAACTTGCAAACCCGCAAGAGGAAATCCCATGAAACCCAGACTCCTAGCAAGAAGGCTATATTCACAGACCCTGTCATGTTTGATCTCCAAAAACAACAGAGAGCTTTGCAATCGCGTCTCTCCGCCCTGCGTTCTGAGCTCGACACCGTGCAGCAAGCACTTCGGATTGAGTCCTCAACAAAGGATGTAGAATTGGAAGATTTAATTACAAAATGGAGATGTGTCAGTCAGAATGCAGCTGAGGAGGTCTTTTCTGGGGCACAGGAACGGGTCTCCCGGATGGGTGGCATGGCAGTCTGGAGAAACCGGATGAATCGTAACAACAGCAGATGGGACCAAGATGAGATGCAATCCTGGTATGGTAATGAACAGGTAGTAGGTGGTGAAGTGGATGAAGACGAGCTGGAGGGTCGAAAAGCTGAGTTGCTGGATCAACTCGATATTCCCCAGGAGTCTGAAGAGATTAAGGATGAGGGACCAGAAGACGAGGTAGGTTTGATCTTGAGACTGACTGACAAGACTGCTAATGTTTTATTTTTTTTTTTTATACAGGATTTTACGATGGATATGATGCTGAAAACGCTTAATATTGACCTTAATATAATCGGGCTTGACAAAAGTGGCCAAAGATGGGTCAAGGACTGATCGATTGCCCCCGATCAGCCATATATTGAAGATGATTGAATGGCATTTGCATTCTAACTGTATATTAGTTTGCATTCTTATTTTCTAACCTTCGCCCTGTCTTATGTTATCTGGTTGATCTTCGCAGGGTATTATTTGCAGGATGCCAAACCAACGGCCCGGGCACCATTCGAATGACAATATAATTATCTTATAACTGCCATGTGCAAAAGGAAAAATATCCCCCTCGACTGCACTATTTTCTGAGTTTTATCACCGTGATGATCATCCATGGATGTCTTATCTTATACTTTTAACTTCCCCGCAGCGGCACTTTTAGGGCGTTCCTTATCACTCGCACGGTTCCTTCGTATTCTCGCTGCCAACCAACTTCAACTCACTCCTCAAGTTTTTTCTTTTTTTCAGTCTTATAAGTATTCAACTTATGCCCGAACGTACTAAACGCCCAAGACTTCTCGCATGTTCTCGATGCTTCCGCTTAAAGCGGAAATGTGATCATGCGAAGCCAAAGTGCAGCGAGTGCAGGAGAAAGGGAGCCGACTGCCTGCCAGCTTCATCACGCAAAGATGGTGAAGATATAACTATACCGTTGAGTTACCTAAAAGAGCTGGAAACAAAGGTTGCTGAATTAGAGCAATGCAAATGGGGTTCGAGAACAGAGACGCAAGTACGGGATTTTGGCGTACAGACAGAGCCAATTGACGAAGTGTTCAGTGGCGAATCTTGTCTTGATCCTTCTCTTAATTCACCAGGGGATCCGATAGGAGAGTCAAGATCCTTTAGATTCCCACCAGTCATATTCGATCGATTGTCTAGTGATGCTATGGAGACTGGAAATGCATTGATGCGTTTGTCCAGCTTTCCGCGTAGCCCGACACCAAGACTCGAGGACATTGATATGACATATCTTTTACAAGCAGACACTATACCACTAGACACTTTTACTCTTGACAACAATCCTTGGCTTGAAGATCTCTACACCAATTTATATTTTTCCATTACGGACTGGGAGTGGCCATTCCTAAACCAGAGCGCATGGAAGTCATGGCGCAGCAACTGGGAACTTGAAAAATCGGCAGACCAATGGAAAGGATTTTACCTGCAGATGGTGTATGCAATCGGGGCACTATTATGCAACAATCTTCAGCACGACCCATCGCATTCAGCACGCGCCAGAGAGCTTTATACATCTGCAATGTCATTTTATCCGCATGTCATTAGCCAAGCATCAACAGTTCTCCAGATACAAGCGTCGATCCTCCTGATACTTTATGCTCTCCACTGCCCATGGTCAGAGGAAATTGCGACTAGTGTATCTTCCATTGTTCCGTTCTGCACTGCTACAATGGCCGAGATTAGGAAGCTCGTATCTGCCATTGGTGCTACAGACGAGACAGATAGCCAAGGTGATTTGTTGACCGACAAACTCTTTATCACTTGCTATATGTTGAATGAAATTATCGTCTCTGGATGGGATAGACCTGTTTCTGCTGCTTACAAGGCAATAGATGACGATGTAAGCCCCCAAAGCACCCTTGAAAGGAGCCAAACGACTCATTTTTTATACAGATGCATAGCTTCAGCAACGATATGCCACCATCCAACTCCAACACCGCTCTGAGTCATTTATTTCAACTACGCAAGATTCAAGCCAACATCAGAAGATATTGGGACAAAACCCCTCGGCGATATGACTCGACCGAAACACATCAGGATGCCCCATTGAAAACGGCGCTGGACTCATGGAGGAAGGACATATCGCGATACGGCCTAGACAATGCACCCTATGGCCAACACCACCCTCTATGGATGGCAAATCTCTACAACTACAGCGTGATTATTTTAATACAAGAGAAAAGAGGCTGTCTAAGGAATCAAGATATCGAATATGCCTTTTCCGCCATCGTCGACGTCTGCATAAGTTACAGACGCTTACAGGAAGAGGGCCAAGTGATGTGCTATACCTGGTCTTCGGTAAGTAACCTCTTCTATATTTTGTCTTTGGAATCGCATTAACCATTTGTATAGCTTGTTTTCCAATTCCGAGCCGGGATAATGCTCCTCTACATCTTTTGGGTGACACCACGCGGAGAGTACCACAACGTCCAGCAAGGGCTAGATGCAGTATACGCCTGTGCCAACACCTTAAGTCACTTTGCAGATCGCTGGGAAGATGCCGTACCATATAAAGAAGTCTACAAATATCTTATTGGCCAGGCTTCGTGGATTTCTGAAAATTGTGCGTGCCTAGTTGGCCAATACGAATGTACGTTCCAAGAGCTTGAGGTTCATTTGGAGAACCTGAAGAAGAGATATATACACAAAGCAGTCTTGGGCATGATTGAGGACATGGTGTATCAGGGGCGCATTTATGATGTGATAGATGATGAGTGTATCTCACAACCAGCGATTTCTTTACATGCGTAAAATTATGTATGTTACTTATTCTATATCACAGATTAAAACATAAAGCTTAAAGAAGGCTGAAGTGAATATTGAGAGAAATATCAAGATATTCAATGCTATTCCATCTCATTCAAACCTTGGCGAATACTTCACGGGCCTGATGAAAGCGTGCATACAAAATCAACAAGGAACCCGCGAGTAGAGTTGCGCCGGCATACATAGAAACATCGAGATAGCCATGTTTGACCAAATATCCGCTGATAGGAGGGCCGACCAAGCTTCTATGGAAAAGAGGTTTCCTGTAAGTTCTGTACCTATGAGTTTTCTTTTGAGTGTAGACAGGCAACTTACGAAATAGCAGGGGCAGCTAGGATTAACCCTAAAGCAGCACCCTGTGATCCAGGAGGAGCCAGCTGCACCGCACAGGGAATTTGACAACTGTAAAATGCCTGGGTAGGTTCTGGTGTCAGCTTTTTGCTGAATAATAGATAGGTATATCGACGAAGAAGGCAACTGACACCAGAGCTAAATCCATATGCCAGCGTGAAAATAATAACCCCGGCTACATTAGTAGCCTTAGTCCAACACATGGAGATTATCCCTGATAATACCGTGTTCATGAACAACAAGTTGAAATTTCCAAAGCGGTCAATCAAAAGCCCTGTAGTCAGTCTCCCCATAAAAGAAGCCCCGTTGAGAATCGACACGAGATAAAATGATAGACTTGCTGATAGACCATGGTCGACTGCGTAGGTAGAGACAAAGTTAGAGGGGGTGTATATGCCAAAACAGGCGATGCTAAACCCAATACAGAGCACGTAAAATGTTGGGTTTTTTGTAATTTTCACATCCCCTTGAGCCATCTCATTACCTTGCGATCCCTGATTGGATGCATTCTTTTCTTGGCCCGGCGCATGAATGGTATCATGGGTATCATCTCTCATCACTTGGGGCATTCGAGTGACTAGAATGATGAAAATGCAGAGAAAGAACATCGTGAATCCGACGGTACGTAACGCCCAGCCAAGACCAACACCATCCTTGTTCAGAAGCTGATCGAGCATAAGAGGCCAAACAATACCCCCAATTGAAGCGCCAGTGACCGCGGTACCTATTGCGGCTCCACGGTTTTTATTAAAGCTGCGGGAGACGATCGTCATAGGAGGGCAGAGGAGAAAGGCATTGCTCGCCCCGAGAAGAGCGCCTTGAGAGAGTATGAACTGATATAATCTATTGCACAGAGAAGCCATGAAAATGGCAAAACACGTGCCAAAACCACCAAGCACCAGAAGTGGCTAATCGAACTCAGATTAGCAAGCCATTTGCTTAATGTCCCACTATACACCGTACTCAGGGTTATGGTTTATTACCACGGGTTGGGTTTTATCTGCTAACCAACCAGCAAGTGCGGAAACAGTAGCCATCATGAAAAGCGACACAGATGCAATCCACCCAATGTCGGACTGGAAATGACTGCTTAATTCGACATG
This sequence comes from Aspergillus sp. 'subgen. Cremei', assembly GCA_019976455.1. NCBI lineage: Eukaryota > Fungi > Ascomycota > Eurotiomycetes > Eurotiales > Aspergillaceae > Aspergillus > Aspergillus sp. 'subgen. Cremei'. Next base: position 3,476,901 of record JAFBMR010000003.1, read on the forward strand.
GCTATAGTATTCCTGGAAGACACTAAATGCATCTTGGAACCCCAGTGTACAAAAGTTGGCAAAGAAAGCACCGAAAAGGACGAGCACAGATCGAGTTCTATGAATTCAATGAAATCATTAGCAAAAAGTCTTAGAGTTCTTGATAATTGGCCCCTTACGTGAACTCTTTGGTGCTGTTGCCCATGGTCAGAGGCTCTGGATTAGATGATGACACCGCCATTTGGAAGGCAAGGATAGATCATTCTTGATATCAAGCGAGACCTTCTTAGAGCATCAGTGAAGTGGTAGAATGTAATGTTTCAGCATCTCTTGGCCGTGAAGTCAATGGATGCATCATGTTGGTGTGTTACACCGCATCCACGGTATCCGAGAAGCTCCGGGAAGGTAGAGAGACAATTGATAGCGTTCATGCATGAGACAGTCGATAATAAAGTAGAAATACTGAGGGGGAAAAGAAGCCATGGCTGACTCGTTTGTAAGTTGAAGCAGTTGGGAGGTTGAAGTTGAAGAAGGATGCTGAAAGACAAAACAGAGGGCGATTTGGACAGTTTATGCCTGAGGCATACATAGAGCCAGTCCAGGCTAGCTTCTTTGGACTGTCTTCTTCCACATCACGACAACAACCAGCATCTATCTCCATGGCTCTCTTTTCATCCTCACCTCAGAGGCTAGCCCAGCTTGTGGATCAGGATATATAACTCAATAGCTGGACCTTTCGCTACATATTGGAAATGAAGTCCACTGCCAGCAATCTTCCTATCGGTAACCCTAAGAAGTTGGCTGTTTCTTGCCAGCCACATTGATGTGAGTACTCTGCAGTAGGTAATTCAGTTGGCTCATTTGAGAATGAATCCAGTAACTTGTGTTAATGATATATTTCCAGCAATCGAGATTATCTGCCGGTATACATTTTCGAGTAATTATAACTGAAGTGGTTGATCGAGAATATCCAGTGGCGTATCAACGACAAGATGCAGCCTCTGCCCGGGAATGACAGAAAGATATTCTTTTCGAAGATCGAATCCAACTTCTCCTCACTGCCAAGGTGGATGTACCCCGCATTGTACCTCTTTTACACGAAGTGATAGCAACCCAAAAGCGGAACGACTCACATAACAGCCCATGGTTGGTAACACGAAATCCCAGGCATAGTTTGGATAATCCCTATGAGATTATGTGGAACTAAACCTCGCAGCCACAATGATGGTTGTTTGTTCTTTCTCTCTGGATTCAAAAATCTTTTGACTTTTCAAACCCCACTTTCAAAATATCTGCATAAGATTTCTCGATTGATTCTTATTCGTCTTCCTCTTTTACCCCGGTTTCATTCGTCGCTTGTCTCAAATCTAGATGGCGGACTGAAGTCCGCTACTCCCACGCGAGATACGATCCCTGACAATCCCAGTCTGCCGAGAGATAACGTCCCTTGCTACTTATCTATCTGCAGATAACAACAGATCAGGACGACTGATATGTATATTTAAGTCGAGCTCGATGGCCGTCATGCTTTCTCCCGTTATATTGATTGAGCTGAATTTCGTTTTCAATTATCACCATGTCCGAAACCGAAACCAAAGAGGCTAAGATAGACGTTTGGAGTCATCAAGCTGCGGGGAAAGATGGAAGGGATAATGATGTTGCACCGGGAGAGATCAGAGATATCGGAGCAGACCTCTACGCTGAAGTTGATCAGCTTACTCCTGAAGAGTTGGAGGAGGAGGGTGTCCGAGTGCGAAAAATACTAGATCGACGGATTATGCCCATTGTATGTTTACTCTTCTTCATATCACTTTGCAGTATATAACTAATATTATTTAGGTCTACGTGGTCTATGTCATACAGTTCTTGGGTAAAGGAACTTCCTTTCAAACATTCATTCGAGAAACTGACTTGTCTCGACTCTACTAGACAAATTATCGCTCAATTATGCATCCGCCTACTCCCTAATCCCCGACCTTGGCCTGGAAGGCCAAAGATACTCATGGGTAGCAGCCATTTTCAATTTCGGATATCTATTCTGGGCTGTCCCATCGAATCTCTTGATACAGCGTCTTCCTATTGCCAAGTATCTTGGTGGGATGATTCTGATATGGAGTGTTCTGGTGGTTGCTCATATTGGAGCAAAAAACTATGCGGGTATTCTAGTACTGAGGTTTCTGCTGGGAATGGCTGAAGCTGGTGTGAGCCCATGCAGTAAGTCATTAATAACGGCACATTTCCTGATAAATATGCATATAAAGCTGACTGATCAAAAGTGATGAACATTACGTCCATGTTTTACAAACGCTCTGAGCAGCCCCTACGCATGGCCTTCTGGCTTAGTGGCAATGGCGTTGCGACTATGGTCGGCGCCCTGTTGGGATTTGGGCTGGGTCATTCTCACAATACCAAGCTACGCAGCTGGCAGCTGATATTCCTAACCATCGGTCTTCTCAATTTTGCTTCGGGTTGCATCTTTCTCTGGATAATGCCAGACTCACCTAGCTCTGCGAAGTTCCTGTCTCACAAACAGCGCGTTGTTGCCGTGCAGCGGGTAGCTGAGAACATGATAGGGGTGAAGACAAAGCAAATCAAGCCGCGCCAGGCACTGGAGATTCTGTATGATATAAATGTCCTCTGTTGCATTGGGATCGGAATTGCATGTGGTGTCATCAACGGCGGCGTTTCCAACTTTGCCTCGTCCCTGATCAAAGGATACGGCTTCAGTGGCATCTATGCCACAGTACTTCAACTTCCCACAGGAGCCTTTGAAGCAGTCATTGTACCGGTATGTGGTCTGATTGCCACCCGAGTTCCCAACTCCCGCTGCTTTGTTCTGGCGGCAGTGTCTCTGATTCCTTTCGGAGGCCTTCTCGGCATTCGCTTCACCGACATCGATCATAGATGGACCCTCGTTGGCTGCACCTGGCTCCAGTATATCATCGGAGCTCCCGTGATCGTTTCTTGGAATCTCCTTTCTACCAACGTGGCTGGACATACGAAGAGATCTATCGCCAACGGGATATGGTTCACATTGTATGCAGGCGGAAATGTAGCTGGCGCCAACATCTTCTTCGAACGTGAAGCCCCACGATATTACTCTGCTCTGATGGGGCTTCTCATCTGCTATGCAGGAATCATTGTCTTGTCATTCATCGCATATTTCGCTATGAGACTGGAGAATAATCGAAGAGACAAGGTGTACGGGAATCCGTCCATGGGAGGGGAAGCTGATCCCCAGGCCATCATGGACGGGTTCAAGGATATGACCGATATGGAGTCGAAGAATTTCCGATATGCTCTTTGACTTGTATATTCAGTTGGGATAATTATGTTTTTAAGGACTTGTTATTTTAAATTAGGCCATGAATGAAAGAAGTGGCAATGAGAATCTGAGTAATCTTGGGCAAGGGCTATATGCTCCTATTTGTTCATTATACAAGACTCAAAATTGAAGATTAAAATATGGTATATAGCCCAGGCGCTAAGTGTGTTTAGTATCCTCCTGGTAACTCAAATCGTCGGAATATACTGTTTGAAAATCTCGCCGATAGCTTTGGCGCTCTTTTTGGGAATTCTCTTCTGGTCATCGTCATAGTCCACATAGGTGACACCAAATCTAGTTTTATATCCATCGGCCCATTCAAAGTTACTAGATTATCGTCAGCAACTTGGTCAAGGGTTGAAAGGTCAATGCGGATCATACTCCATCAAGCTCCATGCCATATATCCCCTAACATTGACTCTGTCTAGGGTATAAGCATCCGCCATGGCACCGATATAGTCATGGAAATACTGCGTCCGGAATTCATCCTTGAGCAACTGGTCAAGAGGTAAGTCATTTTCGCCTTTGAGACTCGTTCCGTTCTCCGTGACGTAGATCTTGGGCCGACTGTATCGGTCACTGATCCATTTCAGCAATTTTCGGAATCCGAGCGGATACGGGCGTAGCCAGGAGGACTGCGTCTCAGGTCCAATGCTCTTTCCAGCCTTGTTCTCCATTAAGACTTCGAGGTTCCCTGCGGTATCGTTGGGGTCGGGCTCGGTGGTTTTGGCCCTGATGTAGTGAGCGCAGTAGTGGTTCATGCCGTAGAAGTCATTGCTGCCGTGGACGAGTGTGATATCTTCCTTTGTCCATTCTGGAAGTCGATCGCCTAGCTGCTGAACCATACTGTCTGGGTATTTGCCGTGGTAGATTGGATCTGCAAACCAGGAGATGGAGAATTCGATCTTTCTTTCACAGGCTTCAACGTCGGCGGGATTCTCAGGGTCCCATGGTTCGGCCCAGTCACCTATGAAGCATTAGTGCCACTGAAATACCCCATGGCCCCGTCACCATTGTATAAACTATATGGAGTAAGGGAATATACCATTGAGTGTAATTCCAATCTCGCCTCCATCCCTAGTTTTGAAGTCTTCTCTGTAAACCTTCACCGCAGCCCCGTGAGCCACGAGAAGATTATGGCCTACAATCCAGCACTCTCGAGAGCTATCACCCTCAGGGCTTTTGGTACGATCACTTGTTCTGCCAGGGGCAAATTGGCCCACGTTATACCCGAGGACACTGCTGCACCATGGCTCGTTGAATGTTATCCAGTGTTTGACCTTGGAACCGAAAGCGTTGAAGAGTATCCGGGCGTAGTTTATGAAATCAGCAACAAACTCCTCCTTATTTAGGAACCCTCCATAGCGCTGGTTGAGCCCCTCGGGGAGATCCCAGTGGAACAGCGTCACGAGTGGGGTGATTCCTGCGGCGAGTAGGTCATCGACAAACTTGATGTAAAACTGCAGACCCTTTTCATTGATTGGATCGTTTCTTCCTCCGAGAGGAATGATCCGAGACCTACATTGCCTATAAGAAAAAAGTGACATTGTAAAATGTTGAAAGGTAAGACCCACCATGAGATCGAGAAACGATACGCCTTTGCACCACATGCTTTCAACAAGGCAATATCCTCATGAGTGCGATGGTACGAGTCACAGGCCACGGCCCCAGAGCTACCATCAGCTATTTTTCCAGGAATTTCACAGAATTTATCCCAAATGGAGGGTCCACGACCATCCTCATCAACAGCGCCTTCAATCTGGTAGCTAGAGCACACAAAACGCGAAAAGGGCTTCACGTCAGTTCATTACCAAGGGAATGAAGCACAATAATAAATAAAATTGAATAGTGTAGAAGGGATTCAGCTCACCTGGCAGTTGCAAATCCCCAAAGGAAGTCTGATGGAAGGGTTGCTAACGCAGACGTCATGGTTGCTTGTTTATATGACGGATGAATGATTTTCACGCGCGCTGCTTAAAAGTAAGATGAAAGATAAATTGGATAGCCTTTCTTTGTGGCAGAATCAACAGGATGAAGGATATTTAAGTCTTTTGTCCGGCTGTCTGGGTGTAGAGAGAAGAGAAGAGGGAGGAGCGAAAGGTGGGGGAGGAGCAAAAAAAGTGACGCATTCTAGTCGAACCACCCAAGTCACACGGGTCCCTTTCGAGCGATACTCCGCGATCCACTGTTCTTTAAGAATGCCATTAAGATGAGCATACTAGATCTGACATCGAAAGAATGGCGGTGGGGTTGAGTCCAAATAGCAACGGCTAAACGGGCCGCCGTCCGGATCCGATTGGGAATAGCACTGAACAGGGGTGATAGACATCAAATGTTCATTTAACTATGACTATATGTGATTCAATAATAAGTTACATGCAGATCGATCATATGTAGGCGCTACCGAAAATGATGCAGGGCTGAGATGCAAATAAGTAACAACACCATGAGTACTCCATGAACAATAAACCCCGAAAAAAAAAAAAAAAAAGATACCCGAAATCCCTCTCTACCTGTTCAAAATTCCCAAAACACCAAAATGCATCGTTGATCGGTCGTTTGTTAGGTTCATTCATGATATCTCCATCCCTTCAACGTCATCTCCCTCATACTCATCCATCTCGTCAAGAGTAGAGTTTCCAAGAGCCAGTCGTGGTCGCTTGGGGGTTTGACCCGCACCCAATCCGTCTGGCCCCAGAGCTCCAACCATTTCCAATTCAGGTCCAGCGAGGATCCGGCCTTCCGTGTCAACCACTTCACACAGCTCAATCAAACTCTGTCGGCTCAGTGATCTGAAGCCCTCAGTTCGGACGACGCGGCCCCAGTGGGTGAGACAGAATTGAGCCGCACGGCGCATCAGCCATTCTTCATTGGTTCGCCCTGCTCGTTCCCAAATAATAGCGGCATTCTCCACGTCCAACTCCCGGCTCAGCCGGTTGACACACAGCAGACGCAGCTTTGGCATGTCGTATAGATTTGCCATGACCAGCATACCTGCCACATCGATGATATCGGAGCAGTATTCCGGGTGACCCGAGATACTATCAGTATACAGATAAAACAGAAAAGCACGTACCACCGAGTAGGGCTCGGGGATATGCATTCTCTTCGAATGATATTCTGCCATCCGGGAGGCATACAGTCGCTTGAAATGTGGCCATCTGAGCTCTAGAATAATCCGATGGACATGGATTGGAGATGAGACATCAGCATTTGGCGGGAGAAATGCCGGTTGAGACTCCGAAGTAACCGAAGCCTCTGTCATTTCTTCCGAGTCCTCATAATCATCCTGGTTTGCAGTGATCGTGAAATCGGCCCCACTACCAGATTCTGGGGACTGATCAAACACTGCAGAAAGATCTGCACCTAATCCTGACATGGAGGATAATCCTGATCGGTTAGAGCCCAGAACCTTGCTTTGGTCGGGGGAACCGGCCCCTAGGTTGTTACCTAGGAGTCCATATCTTTCCAGGTCGATGCAAAGAATTTCGTCCATGTGGTTATCGTCGGCGGATCCGGTGACGTGACCGTCGAGGCTGCAGCCCAGTAACCAGGCTTTAGTGCCAGTGCTGTCAATTGTGCAGTAATGCCATCGATGTCCGGGTTTGAAAATCTCCTGTCCGTCAGCCAGTTTCTGCCAGCGTAACGAATCGAGTTCCAGCGATGACAGATTGCAATCGTAGGTTCGCACTGTTTCAGATGGTGTGATTAGATCCAATAGAACCCCAGATGCGTAGGCTTGGAAGTGGGTTCCCGAGAAGAGCGCAGGCACATGAGGACCTGAATGGAACCGGTGAGATGAGATGGCTCCAGGAGCAGCTGGCTTGCGTCGACTAGTGATGTTGCGAGCTTGCAAACTTCCCGAATTCGCTTGGTAACTACCAGACCGCTGCTGCGATGGATGATAAAATGCGCCTGTCCTGTGAGTCATTCTGCCAACCGTCCTTGGGGAATCCACGGTACCTTGTGAGGCGGCAAATCCAAGAGACGAGGATCCTTTAAGGTCTAGCCACCAGATATCAGTCGTACGTTCCATATCCGGACCAAGTCCTCCAAAGATCCAGAGACGGCCGCCCCAAACCCATGCGATATGGTCGAAACGAGGGGTGAAACTCCAGGTGCGAGACCAGGTCCATGTTTTGAGGTCCAGATATGAGAGGTCGTCCAAAATGACATTATTCTCCCCGATTACCCCGCCGATAATAAACAGTTTGTCGTCGTCGATGACAGCCGCATGGCGCGCCCTGCCTTTCGGGATATGTCCACGAATCTCCGGCTGTGTCCATGTAGCCGTAGGGATATCGAAAACAATGACGTCGGACAGGTGTTCACGATGCTCATTTTCACCACCGAACACTATCAACTTGTGACCTTGGTAAAGGGAAGCAGTGTGGCCTGGAAGAAAATACGACGATTAGCCCGGATTGCGACGGAACTAGATACCCAAGGTGTGACCAACCCATACGGACACCGGGAATGTCACCAAAATTATCCACCAACTCCCAGTGTGAGGTCTTTAAATCTAGTCGCAAGACATGATTGTACACTACACCGTTATTCACGAGACCATCAGTACGAGAGCAAAAGCCCAAAAATTATTGCTGCGACAAAGGCACAGGAAGATAAAACGAACCTTCATCGGTATACTGATCAAATCCCCCAAAGGCATAAATCAGATCGTTGGTGTAATACGTCACCGAGGCATTGACCAGGCAAGCGGGAACATGACCCTGGAGCTTTCTGGTGCTCGGGCGGTAATCCGCGCTGCCAGGACGACCCCCCGCCGAACTAGCGGGCATCAGGTATGTGTCCTGCGGGTTCTGGTGAGCGGAAGGGGGATTATTGCTATTATTTGTAGTAGTCGTCGCCATCTTCGGAGGATAGATGATATGAGACTCTGGAAATAGTAGATCCGGTCCAAAGGGAGAAGAAGGTGGGTCCTCGTGGAACTGGGCGATGCCAGACAAGCGTTGCTACTACTAAGATTTAGCAGTACTAGCAGTGGAGGTCAGCGATGGTTGCCGCGCCATCAATAATTGGAATAAAATGAGGATTAAAAAGGTCTCAGACAAGATGAAATAGAAAAAAGATTCTCCCCCCGTCACATCATAATTCACTGGTGCTTATTCACAGTCGACAATTTTAAAAAAGAAGACGACGCCAAGAATATGACTGATCGACACAAGATGAGGCGAAAAAAGAAAAAAATGCAGAGACAACGATGCGTTCACGTGATCTGAGATAGGGAGCCGCATGTCATGTGGATCGCTAGCCGCATACGGACTAGTGCGGTCGTACCTCCAGTAACGGTTGCCATGGGCGAGGAGGGCGAAAAGAAGTATACGCTGTATTTATTCCCCTGGTTCTCTGCTCCTTTCAGTCCAGATTCTTTCTTCCCTCCTCATCTTTGTCTTTCCAGCTTTTCTTCACCTATCTGCTATTGCTTGCATCCTCTATTTCTCTTCAATTGTTTTTCTTCTAGTATTCAGTACTATATTGTTGGGCTGAGGTAGACCTGAGCTTCACAATTGAAGCATCTTCGTCCTCTTCCTAGCCTTTTTTCTTTTCATCAAACCTTTTTCACAAAATCACATACTACAATGGCTACTGCTTCGGTATCAACTCCTGTAAAGACCCATCATGGGATCTTTTCCTCCAAGACCGCTGGAGGCCGGATGCCTCTGACTCCTTCTCCTCATGCCCGGAGAGCCAGCATGGCCTCCAACCACTCTTCTCCCTTCACTCCTAGCCGCGAAACTGCGGAGACAACTAGGGAAAATACTCGATCCGTCTACGGCGGAAACCTTTCATCATACTTTGCCAAGTCTAGTATCTCGAAGCAGCCTCGGGGTGCCTACCGTGAATCTCCCAAGTCCAACATCGCCCGCACTCGCAAATCGCCCAGACATTTGGAACTGGGAGTGTCTGACTGGACTCTGAGTGGTACTGGTCCCTCATCAACTCAGTCTCCTTCCAAGGAGCGGGTGCGCAAAGACATCTCGACCCGGACACGGTCTGGAAAGACCACCGTCCGCATTGCACACAACGCCGGTGACAGATTCATTCCCAACCGCACTGCCAGCGAAGGACTGGCAACAGCTGGAACTGCGAAGCCCGAAGAGAGCCAACGGCCCAAGACCAGCGGAAATGAGGGTTCTTCCGTTCTCGCAAGTGCGGCCAGTGCCTTCGATATCGGTGGCCGCGGAACGGACGATGACATCACCGCTGCTTTGGAGAACCTTGGCTTGGAAGATAACAACGACTCTTCCTCTACATCTTCCTCTTCTTCCAGCTCCTATTCTCGACCAGCACCCGACGCAGTTGCTTACGAATCTTCATTGGCCGATGCTTGTGGTGTGAATCTCAACACCCGCATCCTTGCTTTCAAGCCGCCGCCCCCAGAGTCGTCGAAGCCCATCGACTTGCGTGCTCAATACAACCGTCCTCTCCGTCCTGGAAAGTCGAAGTCTGCCCAGTTCCGGAGACGTGTTCAGACAGCTCCTGAGCGTGTGCTGGACGCCCCTGGTCTTCTCGACGACTACTACCTCAACCTCCTGGATTGGAGTTCAGGAAACCAAGTTGCAATTGGCCTTGAGCGCAATGTCTACGTGTGGTCTGCTGATTCAGGATCGGTGAGCAGTCTCCTGGAGACTCCTGCTGACACCTACGTGAGCAGTGTCAAGTGGAGTGGTGACGGCGCCTACGTTGGTGTTGGTTTGGGCACCGGTGAGGTCCAGATCTGGGATGTCGAGGAAGGTACCAAGCTCCGCAGTATGTACGGTCATGACTCTCGTGTTGGTGTCATGGGCTGGTCGAAGCACACTCTGTCCACTGGCGCCCGCAGTGGCCTCGTCTTCAACCATGATGTTCGCATTGCCCAGCACAAGGTGGCCGAACTTGTTTCGCACACGTCTGAAGTTTGTGGTCTCGAGTGGAGATCCGATGGTGCTCAGCTCGCAACTGGCGGCAACGACAACTTGGTCAACATCTGGGACGCCCGTTCTCTCAGTGCCCCCAAGTTCACCAAGACCAACCACCGTGCTGCCGTCAAGGCTCTTAGCTGGTGCCCCTGGCAGTTGAACCTGCTGGCCACCGGTGGTGGTTCTTACGATCGACACATCCACTTCTGGAACACCACTACTGGTGCCCGGACTAACAGCATTGACACTGGCTCTCAGGTGACCAGCTTGAGATGGAGCAACCACTACCGCGAGATTGTCAGCTCCAGCGGTTTCCCCGACAATTCCCTCTCCATCTGGAGCTACCCAACCCTGGTCCGCAACGTGGAGATACCCGCTCACGAGACCCGTGTCCTGCACAGCAGCTTGAGTCCTGACGGTCAGCTCCTGGCTACCGCGGCAGCTGACGAGAGTTTGAAGTTCTGGAAGGTGTTTGAGCGCAAGCCTGGCACCACCGCTTCAGCTTCTCGCGAAGGTGGTGTTGGTAGCAAAGCCCAGATGACCAAGTCGATGACCATCCGATAAAAGATATATCCATCTTTTTAACTTATTTCCGGGGCGTTCTCAAGCACATCGGAGTCATTATTGGTGTTTCTTTCTGTTCTACGTGGGGAGTTTTATAAGGGATCGGGGTGTATTTAGTTCAGGTTGATACCTTGGTACATATTTGGTTTGCGCTTCTTTGTATAGGATTTCGGTGTTATTATTATTATTAATGATGTCTACTTTTACAACTTTATTGCTCCTTTTATTTGGTATTAGGACAATTGTAGAGTGTATTCGTCGTTCATCCGCCCGGGTCTATTCTTTCTCTCAGTTAACCTCCATGTCTGGATAACATCTCCAGTCCAGGGAGATCTTTTGCGGTTCACCTCAGAGATGATAGCAACTAATATCCCAGGATTCAATCAAATCCTAGTGACAATTACTCTGGTGTTGCATTATGCATGAGCAAGTGAGCCGTTTTATTCGTCGTCTGGCTGCGGGTAGAGACTGTTGATGTGCTTAGTATTACAAGCAAAAGAAAACCATATCCGCTCATTGGCCTCCCATCCTTGAATTATTTTGAAGCCTCACTTCTGCGAGAGAGAGAGAGAGAGAGAGTTGAAAGATACCTCATCTCGTCACTTCAGTTCATCGAAAGCCGTCTAGCTAACTACGTGATTGATCAGGCGGTGACTAAGCAGGCGGGAAGGGAGAGGCATTTCGCCCGCTGGACTGCGACTTGCACCTCAACCATTCCCTCAGGCACGCCAGTTTCCCAACCACCTATCCCTCGATTCTCCTGCCGATCGTCGAGAGTTCACCTAATATTCAGCCTCAGATCGATTTCGATTCATTCATTACATTGTCTTTCCGGTTCGGAGCTCTGGGTTTTGCTTAGATATTGTGTTGTTGGAAGCGTTGCGGTCGCATTTCGCCCGTGGCAACCGAACCGACGGAGGAAGAAGCGTCACTTGTGATAAAAGGGCAGAAACATCACATCCCCAATTTGATAGGTTTTTGTTTCTTAGACAGAGAATCGTGCGACAAGAAATCTTCTACATTGTGTTATTTTCCAGCATCGTCAACGCATTTCTGTTCTAGCAGTCATGTCGAACCAGCAGGTGGTGAGTGTTATCAGCCCTGCTTTATATGGAAGGGGAGAGGAGCATCAGCAGTCTTTCTCTGGTGTCTCTCTTCTGTCTTTCTCTTCTTCATTTTTGCCCCCGATCTTAGATCGAAATGATCTTGTCGGTGCATAATAGTTGTGAGAATGTTGGCTTATGCCGTTGATTCAAACAGGGTACGGTGTTTGAACGAGTCATCCAAGAGGTCTGCGATGCCTCCCAGGTCGACTTCGAGGAGAGTGGTGTGGACCAGCAGACCCTGCTAGACCTCCAAAAGGTATGTTTCTGGTGTTTTTAATATCCTTCTTGGCTGCTTTTTGTCCTGGATGGCGTGGCGTCTTGCCTCTCTCTCCCAGGGCCACTGCGGGGGAATCCGAGATTTGCGGGAGGCGGTGCTGCTCTCTGGGGGAAGCACCGCTTTTGAGGCCTCTTTATACCGCTGCCGCTTTTACCCGCCCCGGTTTTTAGGGGCCTGTTAGTTCGCCAAGCCATCGTCATCTGGGTGGGATGATGATGGTGACCCTTGCTGTCCTGTTCTCATTCATTTCCATCAACACCAGTCATTCATTCATTTATATTTTATTTATTTACTCTGGATGCTTACCAACTATTACAGAGCTGGCAGAAAAAACTCTCCTCTCTTGGTGTCGCTCATTTCCCTTGGGACCCTGCACCACCCCAGCAGCAGCCTGCCCCTCAACAGACCCAAAATCAAATCCTCCCTCCAACAGCGACCGTACCTTCGAATGCTCCTCGACCACCCCCAACTCCTCAAACACAACAACATCATGTCCCGCCTCAGCAATTACCCCAGTCAGTTCCTGGCACCATGCCGCCCATGCAGGCACCTGCTCCGGTCGGAATGCCGCCCATGGGTCAGCCTCCACGCATCAAGACCGAACCTGGGACTAACGGCCAGGGACTACCTCCCATAAATAACATGATGTCCCAAAACCCGCAAAATCCTCAGTCAGCAGTAGAGCGCGCCGCCAGCATGCTGCATCAGAGGTATGGTGCTGCAGCGGCTAACTCGGTCAGCCAGTTGCAAGCCCAATCCCAGGCAGCAATGACAATGCCTGGACAACCCCGCCCCCAGCACCCGCAGCACCCGCAGCAAGTACCAAACGGCCAGGGCCCTCCAATCAAGACCGAACATGGATACTCACCTGTGCAACAACCGCCCATGGGCAACGCCCAAACAGATGGTGCCAGTGATGCATTGTCAGATTGGAAAGCAGAGGTTGCACGGAGGAGAGAAGCCGCGGGAAATCAGAACGGCGAGGGTGATCGGATCCTTCGGGAACACCTGAAACAGCGAATGCTTCAATTTGAGGGCGGTGGTCTTCTTGTTCCTTTGGACGAACAATCCTCATCGAAAGCGGCCAGCGGACCGGTCCCATCATCCGATTCTACCGTCGAGTCATCATCAACAGTACCTAGAGTACCACGGGCTCAAGTCGATGGCCCCGGTGGCGATGACGACCAGGAGGAAGATGATGAGGATGCCATCAATTCGGATCTTGACGATCCAGATGATCTTGTGGCCGACGATCATGATGGAGATGATTCGGTGGGCCAGGTCATGCTCTGTACCTATGACAAGGTGCAGCGCGTGAAGAACAAGTGGAAGTGCACTCTCAAGGATGGTATCCTGACCACCGAGGGCAAAGAGTAAGTCTCCTAGTACATCAAACCCGAAGCGCAGTACTAACGTGAATAGATATGTCTTCCACAAGGGTCAGGGCGAGTTCGAATGGTAGATGATTCGAATCTAATTTATCTAACGAGACAGTGATACTCCCGATTCTCCTCCCGGTTGACCTTGAATCCATGATTATCTCTTACGCAATTTTAATTGGGGGGAAAAAAATAAGGATCAGTGAATTTCCATTCTGCGGTTATATTTGCCGCTTGGGCTTTATTCTGTACCACGACCTACAACCAGTCCTTGAGATATCACAAACAATTTCTTACTGTTCTAAAATACCCGCCCTTTTCGCTTCTCTACCCTTCTTTTGCCCATTTTGTTTTGCGCCTGTCCAAAGATTATGGATATCGAAGGTCTGAAGAGGGGAAAATAAAAACGCACCCAGCCAGGAAGTGGACGTGGGAAGGAAAAAGAGCACAGAAGAACAGATAGATATGCCAGCTTGCTCATTCAAAATCAAGCATGCATTTCAAAATTCCGTCTCTGCTTTACTCGTACGACTTGAATCAAAAATGGTAGAATCAACATCTCATCAAGCGCCGTATTTACTTATTTTTTTCAAGGTAAATGTGTAACTGTAAACATACAAGGTTCCACCCATAACCTCACGCTTCACAGTAGTGTAACTCTTCACCTGCACCTGCAGGTTCCACAAACCATATTTATTTAATAATTCAATCTCGTCCAGTACATCCTTGCCTTTCAATGTACATAGATAGCGTAACGTCCATTTATATCGATCCTATCTATGGATACCAGTTCATGTCTGCATATTATGTACATACATACAAACCTTGATCAGGGGTGATAATACCCCTCACCCGTGTGGTACATTTACTGGATATTACATTTTTATCCTAAGGTAATCGACCTATATACCTACTTGGTTGAAGATCTACAAAATAGAAGAATACAATAAGTTATGGCATCTCACGTAATGATATTTGAACTTTTCATTTTGTACCCACAAGGGAGCCAGAAAGAGACAGCAGAGGAAGAGAAGATAAAGTAAAGAAAAGAATAATCTGACAATTGGGAATCAAAGCGAGAAAAAGCAGAAAAGACACGTTCTATGAGCAATGGCAGGGAAAAGACCAACGACATTTGAGAAAAAGAAGAAAAAAAGACACTCTCCATATTTTTATTCCATCAACACCGAAATTGAGTGAGAAGAGTTGGGTGTGGGGACAGAAGTCTAGAGAGACGAAATCTCTTTCTCAGAGTCAACTCTCTTACAACTTGTTCACTTTCTTTCTCTCAATGACTGAGAAATGAGACCCGTACTTCACGCTCCAAAAGGAAAAAAGGGCGGAAAACGCAAAACAAATACCATACCCAGTGACCAACCTCGCACGACCAATCTGACCCAATATCCCCTTTTTTTGGCTTGAATCAAACGCTGAATCATCCCACATCAACAAGCCTCTTGACTATCATCGCGTATCTGTTGAGGGCCTGTGATGGGGAACAGGACAACGTGACAAGTATGTAGTGAGAAAAGAAAAGAAAACCCACCCTTTTGAAAGAATAAAACCCAAAGCTTGCTTCCAGAAGATGAATGAGAAAAAAACTCTAGCCAAAAGAAATGACAAGAACCGAAAACTGTGTATCCATAATGTACCAGAAAGTCGAAAAAGACAACTCATAGGAAATCATGAGAAGTAATGATCTATCATTAGATCGAAGCACCATTGTCCAGAAAAGAATGGCGGCTGACATCGAGTGAGACATGACGGTATTCCCTAACGTAACTCCAAGCCACCGAACCGGTCATTAAATCGTATGTATAGCGACGAGGCCGTTTGAATCGTCGAGTCGATTAGCATGGGTCATTATAAAGGATAAGTTTCCAAAATATGGAGATCATAGAAGACCTTCCTCGCCAATGCCAGGGAGGCCAGCCCCAGCAACATTAATATTTTGTCCCTGCATGACTCCTCCGCCCAGATTAATGCGTCCCGCAGCAAGCTGGAACTCGGGATTGCATGGCGGGGAGTGTGACTTGTGGTATTTCAAACCGTTCAAGTTCTTGTAGCGCTTGCCACAAACTTCACATCGGTATGGCTTCTCTTTCTCCATTCCAAGAGTTCCAGGATACGGTGCAGAAGTTTCAGGGTTAACGATAGAAAAGGTACCATCGGCATTGTCATGTAGCTGCTGGTTGTTGTGCCCATGCTGCGAATATGTTAGATATGGATATATGTATTGCGTCGAGTTAGAAAGCACTTACAGCCTTGTGGTATTTTAAGCCATTCTGGTTCTTGTATGCCTTTTCACAGCCAATTACCGGACACCTAAACGGCTTGGGTTCCTCGTTGGGAAGAAGAGCAGTAGTGTCAGGAACACCAGCAAGCAGCTGCTGCTCTCGAATCCGTCGCGCAATCTCGCTATTGGGGCCGTACTGAGCTCCGCTCAACTTGAAGTGAGCATTCGGCGAAGCAAGGCCTCCATTGGGGCTAAACAACCGTTTCGCCGGTTCGTCGATGCAAAGATCCACCATGTCATTATTGTTGGCAAATCTGTTGAATTGGGACTGGCCCTGCATCATCGCGCCGTTCTGCATGGTCAAGTCTCCAAAGCCACCAACTACACTTTCGTCTATCTCTGCTGGCGTTCCGGGGGCAGATGAATCGGGGGTGTTTCGGAATTGAGAGGTTTGCAGGGGGTTAGCCATCAGAGTGGGCGTGTTGACGGAGGAAACAGTAGGGTTGTTCTGCAGAGAAAGTGGCCGGGAAGAAGCAACGGGCGTTCCAGGTTGCGAGCCTTTAAGAGCCTGGTGGCTCGGGAGCATTGACAAGTTTAATTGAGGAGTTCTCGAGTTAGAGTTGCCAAACCCTCCCTGGTTGCCATCCTGTGGTTGAGGGGAGAACAGCGCAGGTGATGAGGTATCACTATCACCCATAGGCTCATCCAACTCCATGTCGTCAATTGTATCAAGGTCAGCATGCTGCTGAGGAGGCTGGTTTTGGCTCAACTTTCGCTGCATGTCCAAGCCCCGATCTGGGAGCAAACCACGGTTTTGGTTGTTGTTCTGCTGGCTCTGCTGGTGCGCAATAGCCGCGGCCAATGCGGCCCGGGAATCACCCTGACTCGGGCGATGGCCCTGGTGCGGCGACTTGGTGGCATGTGCTTCTTCATAGTGCTGCAGGAGATCATGAAGGGTCGGGAGGGTATTACCGCAACAAGAAAAGTCTCGCATAAAATTCGCTTCCAGTTTGGGGAGATATGAGGATGAATGAAATGAGGGCGATTGGAAAGTAGTAAACGGAGATGTACCGGTCATGATTATACTAAACTTCTTGTCAGTTTTCCCATTCACTCGAGTAGGTGCGGGTTTCGCGATCCACTAGGTAGATCACCGAGCAACTCACTCATCACGAATCCAGCTACCAACAGAGACACCACCCCAGCTCATTCCGCCGACTAAACTTCCAGCCAGAGACTCTCGACGGGGTATATCGCGGTTCGAGCCGGACATGGAGATTGGTTTGGTCCCGTTGCCCCATTGTGCCGTAGCTGTGGTGATGGAATCTTTGCGAGGCGGCGGGGCTTTGAACATACTAAGTCCAACGCCATTAGCGTGGGACAAACTTCCCGTACGCTCTCCATTGCTGGCTCTCTGCAAAGCAGAGGTCAGGTTGGATGCCTGCTGCCCTGGCGGAGAGACAGAGGTCTGGCGGGTGGCGATGTCAATCGGAGCGGCTGCACCAGTCATTGTGCCAGATGCAGGAGGAGACGAGGGGAAAAGAGGGAAGTCGTGGTCCTCCTCAGGATGAGAAGGCAAGATGCGAGAATCGAAATATGATGAAGAGCTGTTCTTGTCGGTTCCTAAATTTCGAGGCCAGAAAAGATCCGAGTCCTTTTCCCTATCCGGTCTGCGCGAAGGCACGCCAAACCCGAGGGGAGTGGTGACGGGGGTCGAGTCCCGAGTAGAGGCGCGATCGTGGTCACCGACGGAGGGAGAATGGTGAAGAGGAGGAGGGCTCTGCGCTTCGTCTAACGACCAGATCATGAAGGAAGACGATTCCCTCGATAACAGTTTTGGGCGGGCTCACACAGGAGTCCACCCTCGGATATTGTCCCGCTTTGGCTGCTGGGCCTGCGGAACCGTGACGGATTCGGGAAAAGTGGCGGGACGCACGATTCGGGCGCGGGATGAAGAAAATGTCCCAGACGGCGAGGAAGGGACAAAAAGATGAAGCAAAAGTCCACACGATGGGGATAGGGAAAGATGAAGATAAGAAAGCTCCAAGATGGAGATGGAGATGATGACAAGGCAACTGGCGGAAAGGTGGGAAGGGCTTCGCGAAGGACGATCGAGAGGTAATGATACCTAGTTAACCAAACCAGACATACATGTGGATGGAGGGAGGCAACCCGCTCTGGTAATATTACCCTAGGAATAATACGGCATTTTGAATACACCAATGTACTGAGGTAGCCACACTGCCGGAGCGCCCCTACTAGGCGGAGCTAAGAGCGATTTACCATGTAATTGTGTCTCCCAAGCGTCCAAACATACATAATCGAGGAGAAGACAGATCCACGGAATGGGCGGACTCTCGACAAGATCGTTACGGTTTTCAGCAAGTGGACCGTTAGAAAGCGGTGGGTTTGACACCGCTTCCAGTCTAGCACCGCGCGAGTTGACGCAGTCGAGCAGCAGCCCTCCGTCATCGAATGTCTGGTCCACCTGTATTGTATGGTATGGTCATGTTGTAAACAATACTGGTATTGTTAGGTACTATTTCATACTGATACACTGCGTTGTCCTTGCAACAACTACTGATGCATCCAACAACAACAATATTGAACATCCTTGACGATCTTACAGTTGGACTTATTATTGCTCATTTGTTATTCCTGCTTACCGCGGTTGGATAGATAGTCCCCGTGCGGAGTTATTGAAGCAATTGTAAAGTCCCGCCATCCATGGTTCAGCATGCATGCATTGCGTTCATCTAAACTGTTGCCTTCTTATTACACCATTTCTCCATGGTTTATATAGACACCAAATGACTCATTCCATATTATGATAATGCCATTATCAAAAGTACGAATACATCTCATGTCTGTCTGATGTATGTATGATGCTCGATGCAACGTAACCGACGATCCAAAATTCAGGCAGATCCAACCGTTGGGCCTCTGATCTTCAAGGAGTCAGGGGGGAGGTGGCTAATGACTGACGAAACAATTCAAGTGATGGTTCTTGGCTTGGGGAAGTGAAAATAATATTATGATTACCACCGAGCATGCACCCTATCGAGATCCATTGCCCTTATCGAACACACGTGCATATCTGCCCAAGGTATCAACTTGGGATAAATGATGATCACAGCAGGTATCTGTATTCGATAAGCGATCATTTGTCGTTTATCCCCGATTCCAACAATGACATCAGATGATTCCTTCGCAATAAGCGGTCTGTAACTGTATGAAGGATGGATGGCTAATGGGTACAGCAAAGCACACACCATCATGTACTACTCCACGCGAGAGACCCCAATCAGCCACTCTGAATTCAGAATTGGAGTCTTGGAGATCACCGAAATAGTCCTTGAACTGATTCCTTTGCCGTGTTGCGTTGCGTGAATTCACTAGATCATGTCGGATCAATGATCATCGTCCTCCCCCCTCTTCCCCTCTTCTCCATCTACTACTAGTCTCTTCCTTCGGTCTTCCCCCTCCCAACCTCCCCTCAATCTCTCTCGACAAGGAAAATAAACTTAGCTTCAACCTTTTTCCCTAGTTTCTCTTCCTGCACCAGAATGCAACGGTCTTCGACGCTAGAAACACGGCAGAAGATTCCTTGGAGGAAACGTACACCGCCTCTAGCCCAATTTTGGGTTTCACGCCCAAGAGAAAAGATGAGTTGGATCTATTGATGATGCTGTCTGCTTGTCGACATGACAAATTGGTTGGTTTGATCCGACTTCCCAATTGCTCATCTCATCGGAAAGGAGCCAAGACTAAGTGCCGGATGAGGCGTTCGTTGAGGGACTAAAAGAATTCTCCGACATCACCGTCACTTTGCCTTCCTCGTTTGTACTTCAACCCATCGCTCTACGGAGTATTGAGGGATGCAAACGGTTCTAGGAATTGCCAGATATTCAGACCATCTAGTGCTACATAAACTAGTTCAGAGTAAGTCCCAACCTGGAGACCCCCGGATATTATTCGGGGTCGAGGACTCTCCCATGGAACCAACGCTTTAGCTTCAACGTGTTGACCCCAGTTGTTCGACCAATTAAACATGAAAAACTGCCAGTCTGCCTTAAGAGTTTCTAGAGGAGCAAAAGTTCCCATCAAATCAGCTCGTATAGCTCAGTTGGTAGAGCGCATGACTAGTAATCATGAGGTCCGCGGTTCAAATCCGCGTGTGAGCACTTCTTTTTTGCTTTTTTTAAACTCCGCACCCCTCGCAGCTGACATTGACTTATTTACTTGGACATCGAAAGTGAAAGTGCAATGTAAACGGCATTAACTTTTTACCTTCTGCAATATTATCAGAAATCGCTGCCATCGTGATATCTCCTTTTTAGCTTTCGTGTCGAATGTACTATGTAGATCTCTCGGGCATTATGAGAGACGGAAATGGTGACGTTACGATCCAGCATATCTTGGCATCAGCATTCCGCAATCAATTATTATTGTTTTATACTCATTAATTACTCCATGCTGCCTCCAGATTCAGCACCCCACGGGAAAAACAGCCGTATTTGGCATCAGCTATGAACTATCGAGCCCTGCTTCTGAGCGCTGGCCCTGAAGCTGCACTCATAAATGGCATTATTAAGAGCAGTGGATAGTGCTGAAGCAAGCCATTGTTTTGAACAAGCGATCGTCAAAAAGGCTTTATGGAGCCCACCGCCTCCACCCATTTGACTCAAGTCTACACCGAGCAGGGGTCAAAGAACAAGTGAAATCGACAGCTGGCGTTCGGAGATTGAAGATGACGCCTGATGATTGGGCACGCACGATGCAAATCCTCGGTTTTCTGACAACTCTTCAGCCGATGATCAGCTTGTGGATAATGAATACATATATTGTTCTCAATATGGGAATGATCAATGAACGGTGCCACCTACATACATATAAACGGCTAACGCCTATATGCTCGTATCAATCCCACTGTCTCCTCAATATTAAATTAAAATACAATCGACGCTAAATGAAAGCATCCCTGTCGGGTAACTCCAACCCCAGCATGGAAGTAGTACATATTTTAAATGCTGACTTGTTCATCTCACCACAACAAAAACGAGTCTCACTGTTTAATTTAGTTTTAGTTCCTGTTTCTTTGGCAGTACTGAATTACAAAGCGTGTTATAATACATACTAGTGTATTGTATGTAATACCGGGTCCACTGCTAAGGCTGTTTCGCGGCCACATGTGCTTTTGTATCGCGAGCGCATTAGACTATCTTGGGTTGGTTCTTTTGGCGCAGAAAGCACGGATGAATTTCTGATAGGTGGATCTGAATCCATCTGTTGGGTGGATTGCTCCATGTAGCATCCATCATGGATGTATCTGAGACTTGGGGTTACCCATGTTGCAGTCTGTATAAAAAAGATCTATCACCTGTCTACCCCGGTCGTTATCTATCTGGCCGAGAAAATTATATACACCATGACACCATGAATTCCCAGTGGTATTAAATGAATATACCCATCAGATGCTGCTAACTCTGCCATTGACTTCGGAGCAAGGGTGATCTCATGTATGTACTGTACGAGCCTCAGCTGATCAGGAACCAATTAATATGCCTGCTGGTGTTGTGCAACAGTGCTCTACTGCTCTATTATAATGTTGTTGCTCTCTCAGTAATCAGCAGTTTACGCTATCTAAACAGGTCTTGATATAAACACTGAAGCTTTGGTTTTTAATAAGAGCAAGGATGGCTTTCAACATATACTTTAAAGAATATCACATATCATTGCGGTATATATAGCATGGAATAATAAGAGATATCATGACTGATAATAAAGTCCAGCAGTGAACGGCAAGGGAATACCCTCAACCGAAACCCGTGGATGGCTCGTGTCGAGTGAGTGTCCTTTTTTTTCTTAGTTTACCTTTTTTTTGGTGTACAGGGAAGCTCGTCCACGTAGAGTCGCCTGCTTGCCCTATCCCAACTCCAGCCTCCCTTTTCCTCTTTTTTGTTTCTTCTTTCTTCTGTTCAACTCTCGTCTCATCTTTTCTTCTCCTTTCTCTCCTTCGCTTCGCTGCTTTTCTTTTCTTCTTTTTTCCGTACCTCATCCGCTCCTGCGATATCGTCTGATACCGACACCACCCGATGATCGCACCTCTGGAGCAGTATCTTTGTGGGATAGCTGGTCAGCATCGAGGATATGAATATCCACAGAGTTACTGTTTCCAAGGTTGATAGCTTGGACATCTGCTTTGTCGATGTCCCTCCATTATATGTCTCAGCCATAAGGATCAAGGATATATAGACAAGGTTTGTCCATATAAGCAACCGTGCGAGTGTTATTTTCAAATGGGAGCCTGACTCACAGCTTGCTGAGACTGATGCAGCGAATACAGACTCCTCTCAAATAATACTATTGAAACCTTACGTGTCGCATCTCTTAGTCACTCTCATACGTCTGGAACGAATTTTTTGGAGTGTAAAAAGGTACTCAACTGGACTGAATATGCCACCTCTCCAGGGTATCCACACTGACGTTTTAACACGATCATATATATACAGTTCTTCGGGCCTGTCAATAAGCAAATGCTAATTCAATATATGGATCCTAATACTCGTGAGTGCTTTGCGCTCAAGTGTCTAACACCCATAGCCTAGATCAACCCAGTCGAGATTCGTTTTTGATGCAAGGCGCACTCCTGCTTCTGCTCAATCTGCCACGGTCCCCCGCTGGCTATACTTGACGCGATGGAGAGTTGCCAGCGAGAGTTTCAGGTTTTTGGGGTGTCATTCATTCACAGTGCTAGAATGGATTTGAGTTTTGGGAAAAAGATTTATAACAAATGGCAAGGTGGCCGAGTGGTCTAAGGCGCATGGTTCAGGTTAACCTGAATCCCCATCACATTAGTGGTGAATTTCCATGTCTACAACAGTGGGCGGGGGTTCGAATCCCCCCCTTGTCAATTCTTCTTTTGCTCTTTCATCAGAAGAGTTCCTTCTTTTTGTCCTTTTTGACGATTTTCACAATCCTGGCTTCATCGAATAAAGATTTGCTAAGCCGGATTTGTTTGCATTTCAAGTTTTTGAGCATCCGGGTAACTCGGGAGCGAGTGCCCTAGCTATAATCAGCATTCAAAATTTTGTAGAAGCATGCTCTAGTGAGAGGTCTTGCAAAAATTCCAGTAGTGTAGTCCTAATCGCAATCGCACTCGGCCTCGTCCTCAGCAAAACTTGAAATGATAGGTTGTGACGGTTAAGAAATGCATGCGTCAGTCTGATGCAGGCTTTAGTAGTAGCCACCGGGGCTGGATTTACCACAACCAGTTCAATTGCGTGACTTATCACATTCGACGGGTAGGTTTAATAAAAAAAACGTCAAAATGACATGACAAGGGGGGGATTCGAACCCCCGCCCACTGTTGTAGACATGGAAATTCACCACTAATGTGATGGGGATTCAGGTTAACCTGAACCATGCGCCTTAGACCACTCGGCCACCTTGCCATTGGATGAAACAAATTTTCATTTCTCACCTCAAGATCCAGAACCGGGATCATAGCAGATTTATGCTACTCGACTCCTACTTCTCTGCATATCGATAGCAGCACAATGACATGTCTGATATCACTTGATCCCACTACCGTATAGCTTTACCATTCTAAACCTGCCCTTGATATATCTGTTACAGTGTACTCAAACCTAGTTGAATTGGTTGCAGCACGTTGCGCCCTATTGTCTTACATACTATGTAGACTAGACCGAGGCGTGGCATGAAACTAAATCCCGAAACATCTCGAGGCGAAAGGCAGGGCTTCTAGAAAGCGCAAAAAAGGTTCATTTTCGGTGGGCTGTGACCCGCCCCTCTGGTATTCTGGTATTCCTGTCTCATACATATGTATTAAATACATCGTATCAGTACGCCGTTTCCGTCATGTACCGAAAGCCACTTACTACCGCGTATACCGCCGTCTGTCTCTAACGGGGTCCGTCCTCTGGATAGTCCCCGATGGAATCCCCGTGCTGCACCGCCATTGTCCGCCCGCTGGGGTTGGCTACGCCACAGCGGATATGCAAACAGCACAAACAGATTGTGCGCCACTAATGCAGCCTCTGGTGGGATGCGACGATGGTTTTTTTCCCTCTCCAACAGTGATGATCATTGTTCAGAGAGCAGAGTCTCGTTGAACTGATTTTCAGGTTTTCTCTCTTTGTAGGGGTTATTGCGCTATTTGACACTCAGAACGAATTTTAGTTCGCCCATTTCGACTTGTATTTTTCTCAATCGAGAGCTTGTCGCAATGGCTTCGCAACAGCCGGAGGTAAAGGCTCCGCCCGCCAGCGTCGAAACACCGGCCCCCAAGCACGATATCTCGGATGGCGCGGCGGCTGCCAATGGCGCCGATGAGCCCCCTGCGAAGAGGGCAAGATTGGAGGAACCGGATCAGCGGAAGAAGGGCATCGCGCCTGTCAAGGCTGAGTGCGTCTTTCCTCCCCCAAGCCACCGGGGTCGTTCATGATGAAGCTAATTAAGAATGGAATTTTAGGTATCTGGTGAAAGAGCAGAAGGCACAAATCAACACAGAAACCAACCCAGATGACGCTGCCGAGGCCGCCCACCACGAGGGTCGCGAAGATGACAAGGGAGGAAAGAAGAAGAAGAACACTGGCCAGAACACAAATCGCCGTTTCGGAAAGTCTCTAGATGATAAGGGTCTTTGCCCGACTAGAGTTCACAGCCCTGAGTTTTCCGCAGGCGAATGCAAATTCGCAGAAAAGTGCAAGTTCGAGCATGACCTACGGACTTACCTGAAGGAGCATAAGCGGGAGGATCTTACAACCCTCGACGGCGTTTGCCCAATCTGGGATGCCAAGGGGAAATGCTACTACGGGTGGAAGTGTCGTCTCGTTGGCTCGCATATGACCGAACGGGAGACTGAAGATGGACGGAAGGAGTTGGTCTTGGTTGAGGATGAAGAACGCAAGAAAAAGGCGCAGCCCCTTGTCCCGTACGCTTCCGAGGATGGAGTTGTCAACATTGTTCCAATCCAGGAAAAGATGGCACTGTCGAGGAGGAAGACAAAGTTCCCGCGATCTGATTCGTACAACTCTTGGCTCGAAAAATCAGCCAAAGAACTGGAAAAGAATCTCCACGCACGTCGTCAGGAAGGTGGCGAAGATGCTGAACTGACGGAAGATCAGGTCAAGGAACAGAAGGAAGAAAACAGAGCTCAGTATATCGAGCCCCCTTTCTTGCCCTCGGAAAAGCGGCGCCTCTACTTTGGTCCAGAGACCCCCGCCCTGGCACCGTTGACGACCCAAGGCAATCTCCCTTTCCGCAGACTCTGTGTTGAACTTGGCGCGCAGCTTACTTACTCGGAGATGGCTGTGAGCATGCCATTGATCCAAGGTTCAAAGTCGGAATGGGCGTTGATGAGGGCCCACGAGTCTGAAGCACTTCCTCCTACTGTTTCCCCAAGGGATAGCGTCGTGCAGGGCTATGACAACTCCAAGGATCTCAGATTCGGCGCTCAGATTGCAGCCAACAAACCCTGGCAAGCACTCAAGGCTACCGAGGCTTTGTCTCAGCTTAGCCCTCACCTACGTGTGATCGATTTGAACTGCGGGTGCCCCATTGATCTCGTGTTCCGCGAGGGAGCTGGCTCTGCCTTGCTCGAACATCCGTCGAAGCTGGAAAAGATTCTCCGTGGCATGAACACTGTTTTCCGAACACATCCCCATCTCCGCTAAAATCCGCATGGGTACTAGGGACAATCAACCGAATGCTTTGAAGCTTTGCGAACGTCTCATCCTCGGCGGTTATGAATCTGGCTTGACTAATGCTGGTACTTCTGGTGTGGCTGCTCTTACTCTCCACGGACGAAGCAGACAGCAGCGGTACACCAAAAAGGCCGACTGGGAATACATTGCCGAATGCTCTGCTCTCATCAAGAGATTGGGCGAAAAGACAGATGCAGTTACAGACACTATCCGAGAGCCGGATGCCCGGACACAGCCAAACGGTGGAAAGGTATGGTTCCTTGGAAATGGAGACTGCTACTCCCAGAAAGATTACGACGACCACATCAACAACGCTGGGGTCGACACCGTCATGGTTGGCCGAGGAGCAATGATCAAGCCCTGGATTTTCGAGGAGATCCAATCGGGCCAGTATCTTGACAAATCTGCTTCGGAGCGTTTGTCGCTGGTCGAAAAGTTCGCCAAATACGGACTTGAGAACTGGGGATCTGATGAGCACGGCGTTGGCACAACCAGACGCTTCATGCTCGAATGGCTGAGCTTCACTCACCGTTATGTGCCCATCGGGCTGCTCGAGTACCTCCCTCCCAACATCCAGGACCGACCTCCGGCTTGGAGAGGTAGAAATGAGTTGGAAACACTCCTGGGAAGTGGCAACTACAAGGATTGGATCAAGATCACGTAAGTCTTCTATTTTCATTTATTAACCTTTTGCCATGTATCACAAGCTAACTGCAACAACAGCGAAATGTTCCTTGGCCCAACCCACAAGGACTTCAAGTTCGAGCCCAAGCACAAATCTAACTCTTATGAAGCGGAGGGTTAAACCTAGACGATGACGAATGTAGATGTATATACTGTAGCTACCATGCATATAGAAATAAAAAGCAATGTGGTTCTTGATGATAAATCTGAAGTGCGAGCAGTAACTAAGTAAGGTAGGACTAGATCTTTCATCCGGGCATGATCGACAGCCTCGGGTCGGTCGGTCGAGCCATGTCAAGGTCACGTGCACACGACAAGTTTCTGGCGGTGATGACGTCTTCCTCGCACCCAGAATTCAGCTCGCAAAAAGACCACCTCTCCTCCATCATCCGAGTCGAGTTTGCGGCCTTTCGCTCTTGATTCTCACAGACATTTCTCTTTCTATTTGAAACTCTTTGTCCATCGAATCTAGTTTATTTGGCTTTCGACGGAACCCCTGAAACCACGTCTGACTCCTGAACCTTTGTTTACCTTTTCAACTCTTATCGCAGCCTTTCAGGCACTCACAGCCCAAAATCAATTTATTCAACGCCGTTAAGCCCTTATTTACAGGCACAATGACTCTCTACTACAGCCTTGTAAGTATTGATAGGTCTCTGCTTTCGTGACTCGCATCTTGAAATTCTTCTCGACATACGCTGCAGCCTGCAGCCCCGCCCGAGGACTCGTGGAATTGCTGTTTGGCATTGGCTTTTGTAGAAGCTGTTAACTAACCAAAATGTCTATCGCTAGGTCTTTTGCCTTTTGGTGTTTGAAATGGCCGTCTTCATGGCCCTCATCATCCCTCTCCCCTTCGTCGTCAAGCGGAAGATTTTCACCTTCATCTCGGAAAGTCCGGTAGTAGCGAAATTACAATATGGTTTAAAAGTAAGCCTTTCTCTATCAAACAACATATTTTTACCTGGATAATCGATATTGACAATGACTAGATTACGTTCATCTTCATCCTCATCCTCTTCATTGACAGCGTCAACCGCGTCTACCGTGTGCAGCTTGAGCTGTCCACTTTCAGCAAGGAGGGTGCTATGGGACTTGGGTTGGTTTCTCCTTTATCTAACACATAATATGGCATGCTGACGATATCTTCAGAGGAGCGGCTGCTCTTGGTACCGATCGTATGGAAGTCCAGGCCCGCAAGTTCTACTCCCAGCGTAACATGTATCTCTGCGGTTTCACACTCTTCCTCTCCCTGATCCTCAACCGAACCTACACCATGATCCTCGAAGTCCTCCGTCTTGAGGACAGAGTCAAGACCCTCGAGGGTGACAAGAAGGCAGGTGGCAAGGACTCTGCCCGTCTGGCTCAAGCCGGTGACGTTGGCGAGATTGGCCGTCTCAAGGAGAAGCTGGCCGCCAAGGACCGTGACCTTGAGACCCTGAAGAAGCAGTGTGAGGGACTCACTCGTGAGTACAACAACCTGGGTGACCAGGTTTCTGGCAGCAAGGACGAGGCCCCCAAGAAGGATCAGTAGATCTTTCGCAGTTTGAACTGATATGAGGACTCGGAATGTTTGAGCCGTGGCTTTGGATCAGTTTACGGGTTCACGTATTTTTTGAGCTTCATCGATTGTGTTTCGGATTAAAGGACCTGTTACGTGTTTGTGCCTAAAATTCGGTTTATTTTCGTTTAGCGAAAATCCCTACCTATGCACGGCAAAACCCCAGCTTCGGCTACCATTAATTGACGGAGGAATTAGGCGGGGCATATCTATCATACATGCATGATTTACCCTGTGGGTTAGTTTATTTCACTCTGATACCTATTGCAGCTACGGCGATGTAGATGATCTGATCATTTGTGGCAATTGACTGTCAGGTTAACAGCTGCGTACGAGAATATACTTCTGATACGAGTGCTTGTTTGGGCTATTCTTGTGCTGCGTAGTGTTGATAAAATTAAAATCTACAGGATATGAAAGTCCTAGTGTTAATTAGCATAAGTGTAGATATTGATTAAAAGTCTATTTATTATTCGTAATTCATAAAACTTCATGAGACTCAAACCAAGAATGTCCAAAAGCTAGGATAAACAAGTTCTTCCTCGAAGATCCGGCGCACCTGAGCAAGAACAAAGCGTTCCACTTTGCCAACATTCTTCAAAACTTGCTTCCCGTCCTCTTTGCGGCCGATCTCGCTTTCAACCCTAATCTCCTGCAGCAAACCCCCTTGCCGCTTTTGCGATGCAGACGCATCCCCACCACTAGCCCCTCCCCCGCCTTCCTGCTGATCCGAACCGATCAGGGCATCTGCATCTTCGGCGGATAGGAAGCAAAAATGGACTCGCTTGCGGATGTATGCGATCACGGCTACACCATCAAAGGTGAGACCTGTGACGTTCAACTTCAGTGGTAATCCCACAAAGCTGGGCATGGGGTAGTCTAGAAGGATTTCCGCCGTCAAGGACAGCCGTATGTCTCCTGCGTACTTGGCGTGGCAGAGTACTTGGAAGTCTTCGGGTTTACGCTCTCGCATGCGTGGTAGATGAAAAGGATGTTCCGGAGAAGGGTCTAGAGGCTCGTCCTGTCCCTGGTGTGATCCGTGGTCGTTTCCAACCGCAGCGTCGCCATCCTGGGACGGATGGGTGTTGGCCGTTGATGGGCGGGAAGCGGAGTTGCTGGTATCAATGTCTGGTTCTGCGCGCTGGTGCTGCTGTTGCGCTGCTGCGTACTGTCGACTCTGGCTCCCGGGTCCTATTCCCGAATCTGACCAACCACTCGCGAAGGGGGTTCCACCTGCCACTGCTGCAAGAGGCGTTTGTGTTCCCGATAGCCCGCCAAGGGACATAAGGTGGTAGCCAAGAGTCGATGTTCCGCCGGGAATACCGGGCGTTCCAGCGCGGGGTAGGAAATGGTGGTTCAGGTGCTCGCCCAAAGGTCTTGGAGATCGTAGGGGCGAGAGTCGGTAGTCGTGTTCGAATGGGTCTCGCAGCGGATGGTTCATGGGCACATCATCTCGAAATGGGGACTCGCTGAGCCCGGAATTTGTCCTGGCCCATTGGCTGTCTGGCTCCGATACAAGGTCTTCGGATAAATCGGACGCTTCATCGTCTTCATCCTCCTCGTAGAAGTCTGCGAACGGTTCACAGAAATCTTTGATCTCCAGATCAGGCGGGATAGTCCCAAAATCGAAGGAATGGACCTGTACGGAACGAATAAAGCGTGGGAGGGCCACCTGCTGGAACTTGTCGTGAATGAAGGAGCGGATACGCTCTGCCAGAGCTTCACCGTCCGGACCAGAGGTGGCTGTCCCCCAGTTGACGTCTATGGACATCACATGTGCATATCAAACCGGTACACAATATAGTGGAGTAACTCGAGGGCAAAAATGACCCCAATGGCAAAATCGACGATGGAGAGAGATGATCGGAATGATGGATTGCAATCACGGATGCCCGTTGGAGAGCTGCGGGTGCAGGCCGAGTCACGTGCCACTGAACATCGACGACACGCCAACGTCAACTGCTCGCATCATCAAGACTTCGTCTTCGCACATCAGAGACAACAATGTCCAGGATGAGACTCCAGATTCTATTCATATTTCTCTGCTCTGCAATGATTGAATGATACTGAACATGCTGAAATCGAACGCAGACAGATCGTTGACACGCCGCTTGGGCTCTACTGACCCAGCACTCTGGTTCACCCGCGGACTCGAGTCTGCGGGCCTTTTTTGCGCACAAAGAAAGGACACAATTTGCGGCGCTGCACGGAGGAACTGCTCGAAGAGGAGAATGAACTCAGGCCCTCCGTCTCCTACTCATTAGGCGATTAGCCCTCATTGCCGTGGAACCCAACCCACGAGATTGATTCCTATCATAGGGCACCCAACACTCACCGGCCTTTGACCACAGCCATTGGCTTCTCAATTGCCCTCGAGCACATAGAGATTGGCAGGGAATGCCTGCTTTTATGAAGTCGGGGTTTCTTGCGACAATTTACTCTTGTCCCCCCCCTTTTTTTTTTGACTTTCCCCCTCATTACGTTATGACTGATTCATGGGCATTGTGCCTCTTTTTTCCATGATCAACCCTTTATCGCACTATGGGACGGAGAAGGATGCCCCATAACTTTTGGCGTGATTTTTTAACGCGCGTCTGCTGTTAGTATCTGACCCTGTCAGGTTTCTCATTATTCCTCCGAGATTGCAGGGAAATCCATTCTAGAACCTGTCTAAAAATCTTTTTCAAATCATTATGGTTCGACGGCGGCAACTGTACACTTGGACCTCTCCGAAGGGACAACACACTGCACAGTGACCACAGTCCACACAAATAGCCAATATGGACACAACTAACGAGTCAATGGTCAACTAAACGCGTGCATTGGTTCAGAGCATTTGGATCGCCACTAGAATGTCCACGTCTCGAGCCCTTCGGGTCCTCTTCCGTACCGCGTTTCTTTGTTCGATTTGACAGCCCAACATCAGCTGATGAATCTCTTCTGCGGCGCTAATGCACGCTCTGGGGCACCTCAACCGAGGCCAGTTGCCTATCATTTTGTTGCCATTAAGAGCCATCAGCGGCGCAAGAACCTTTCAACCTGACCTTTAGATTTGCTGGCAAATTCGAAACTTGGCACCAGTGGTGGAATTTTGTTAGCCTTTTGATTCCCTCGCACCTTCGCCATCTGGCACAGCTCTTGACGATTCGGGAGTCTAAGACACTCTGGTGAACAGGAAATAAGTCTCCGTTTTTATTCCTCTCAATAATATTATCCTTTATTCTACAAGCTCAAACTTGGGCAGCCACTACAGGTAAGACAGCAATCTAAGAAAAGGAAGAGGGGAGAAAAAGAAAGAAACAGAGCCCCGCTCGGAAGAGCGTAAATCAGCCGGAATTAAACGCCATTGATCACCGGAATTTCGTTCATTATAGCCGCGTGCATGAGTCTTGCAACATGGGTCAGTCTAATGGATGGCACGGGTGGCGTAGCCACCACCTACAATTCTGAACAGTCCCTACCAACAGCATACATTGGCCGAACCGCAAGATCGATGGAAAATCTCGGGGACTCCGTGGCGATGTCTCTTTCAAGTCTCACGCTCGGGGAAACCGCCAATTGGTGTCCAGGTCCAGTTTTGTCAGCCGATCGATTAGCTACCCCTACTCGGCCTCATGGCACAACAATGTCACCATTATCTGGTTTTTGTTTTTCATTATTGAATGCGTGACGGGCAGCCTGCCCACGAGTCAATGCCCAAACCCGTAACAACCCTGATCTCGTGGCACTCGGCCACGGCGAGTATTCTAGCCAACAACAACTCCTCCGATCTCCCACTGCCCACCTCTTAGCTGCTTGGCGTACGGAAGCCGGTGATTGCTCCATCATGCTTAAGTCATGCGATAACAATGAGATCAGAGGTCTCCCCCTCCAACATGTAAGGGAAGGAGGGGTCGATTTTAGAAATTCGAATTTGCCCGATACATACTCGAGAAACTGGAGAAAGCAAACATGGAGAAAAGGGGGAAACAGGGCAGATCCCAACACCCCCACCAACACTTACGATATTCCCGGATTTTGATTGCAAGATTTGAACGATGCCGCTAATGTGTTATGCACAAGAGCCTCCCCTCGTCACCGTTACAGTGCAGTGATTCATAGACACCTGATTTTCTTATCTTCCCATGTGGGTTTTGGATTATCATAGGGTTACTTTGATAGTACCCCATCCCTCTACACGTTGAAGTTAGATTAGGATTTCGAGAGTCAAAACTTCAGGATAGCAGATAAACATAGCATTAAAAACAACAATCAAAAGAGTGTAACACTAAAGCCAGTGGTATAATGAAACATAAAGATGTATTCTTGACAGGCGGAAAAAAATACAAGGAGAAAAAGAAGAAGCTCACTTCAGCAGAGAAAAAAACGAGGGGATAAGGACCTGAACAGATCAGAAACCAAAAAAGGCAGCAAAACAAGACAAGAAACAAAGCAAGGCGAAAACAAATCAGTCGGGGAATAGAACTGGAAGCCAAAAAAAAAAAACATTGACAGACAGACTCTCCTTTTTTTGAATCAGTTTTTATCAGTTTTCTTGTTGAAAGCAAAAGAAAAAAAATCAAAGAATAGCAAAAATGTGGTCACTTCCCCCGCTTCTCTCTCGCTATTCTTCTCTCTCCATAGACTCTTCCTTCTATAAGGCGCATCGAGACAAAATCTTTCAAAAATGCACAAGCTCAAGCAGGAATCAACAAACTTCGATGATGACAGTAATGCATATTAAGTGTTGAACACAGGGGGTGCTAAGATTCCTATGCCATCTAGTTAATCATGGGCGCTTCAAATCAGTGGCGTTTTATATACTTACTCGGCTTGATATCTCTCTCTCGCCCTGGCTTATTGGCCACCATGCTTGGGGCAGTTGTATCCCTCTCTCGTTCTGACCTGCTGTCTCACGCCAGCGCAGTCACCTCCCCTTCTTGCGCAGTAGACGACATCTCCTTCTTTGTGGGTGCAGCCGCAGTCGTACTTGATGAAGTATTGGGAGCACATTTTGACTTGGGGAGATTGGGGTGAGCGAGATTGAATGAATTCGAAAGGTAGAATGATTGAAGAGGAAATATTGAGATTGAGAAATGAAGATTTTATATGTGTTTTTGCGGCTTTGTTGTTGTCAAGATGGAAACGGAGGAAGTTCAAACTTGGTGGTTTCTTTGCTTTCCTGGTTCTAGGAAAGATGGATGGATGGATTGATTGATCGATTGATTGCTGTGCTGATGATATTGAAACAAATCGAGGGGTCATTGAGGGAGTTTATATAACATTTCTCTCTCAGCCCTGGAGGTTTCCAAAAGCCCGCGATGGAGAGGCAGCGATGACTGTGAACACAACACCTGTGCTGTGCCGCAACGGCAACGTACGCCGAAAAATCCAGTTGTCAGGGAACAACAACCTACGCCTTTTTTTTTTTTTTCCTTCCCCCCTAAGAAAAAAAAATTTAATTATTATGATTATGATTATGATTATGATTTTTCTTTTTGCCCCTGCTCTCACAAGGCAGCATTGCGAGTCAAGAGATGCGCCGCAAAGTTGGTGATTCAATCTACATCTCACGTTTGAACGAAAATTACTCCAACAAAAGGAACCAAAAACTGACAAATCAAGGCTTACTTGCTCGGGATCGAAAAGAACTACTGCACCCGGTTTCCCCAACACCAGACAACAAAACAACAACAGATTTGGCGGTTAGGTGGATCATCAACGATGGTGGTGTCCGCCCGGGATTCATCTAAATGGGAGGGAGTCATGGACTCATGGACAGGGGGGGCCAATGGTGGACGACGGGTATCCAGGACCATCGGCGGGAGTCGATCACAGCCGTTGTCCCAAGCTTGATTAAACTTCCGCAGCCGCATCCTGGAGAACTTTGACATCATCCTGAAGACACTGCGGCAGCCTGCGGAGGGTCAGTCACATATGCTAGTAAGGGGAACCCAACAATCCCGTTATCAAATCAGTTCTCGCAGCCGACCAACAGTGTTCATGCATGCAGTCGGGTCCTTGGGGTCATGCCGCAGTAAGGCACTCAACGGGGCATCTGACGAATGTCACGCAGCGACAATCAGACCCTGCCTTGGTTCTATTCTCATCATGTGCTCTCCTAATACCACCCCCTGAACGGGAGGACGAGAATCGTTGCCATCTGGTCCACTGAGGAGGCTGTTCCCCGGGAGTCACCGTATGGTGTTTCTACCAATCTTCTTTGCCGTTGGATTGTTATTCGTGTGCCTGGCATTGCTTGGATAAGACTTGGGTGGGGACGAAAAGGGCTGCGGTACAACAAGTTGACTGATGAGCCACTTGGATTTGGCCTAGCCAAGGGGGGCCGCAATCCCAAGGCAGCCTTTTCTCTCTCGCTTTATTTCTTTTTGTCCCACATCAACATCATCAAACGACCGTTTGGGAAGGTCGATAAGGACCTGGCAACAGCATTGTTTGAAGCTAGAGCAATCAGCCTGCAAGGGAGTCATTGTCATCACAGTAATTTCGAATCACAGCCTCCAGACTGACCAATATCGAAACAAGCAAGACATAACTCGAGGGCGCAGTTGGTGATATCTGCAGGTCCCGGGGGCGATTTGAACTGGCTAGTAAGCTGCAATGTGATGAGAAAATAACAATAATAATTGGGAGGTAGCATCGAATGAAGGTAGTCCCTCAGATGGCTAACAAACAAAAATTTGCTGAGTAGACTCGGTGTTGGCCGTCTGTGATATTGGCAGTTGGCACAGAGTTTCGTTCTGGTCTTCCAATGTCGGCTAAACTGGCGTTCGTGCCGCAGAACAAAGCAACCTCCGCCTATAGATTTAGTCCATCGCCAAAGGTGAAGAAGACAAATTGCGGGCACAGCACTTGCGGCGCGCTGGCGAAGAGAAGAAAAGGAAAATCCTCTGGCTCGTAGCTCTCGCTGATGCACTTTGAGCCGCTGAGCTTCCGCGCCACAATCCAGCTGTGTCGAGTCGATATGGCGCGGAGGCTTGGGGCGCCAAGTGAGCGACAAATCAAGAGGTCGAACCAGGTCGATGGATATAGCCGCCGTTGGCTCTCCCTGTCAAATGGGGCCGTGGAGAAGAGAACATCTTCTGGCCGAGTAATAAGCATGCTAAGGCTGTCTAGAAGGCTGAGAGCAAGGGGAAGAGAAGAAGAACAGACGTCCTGTTTGGGTTATGCGTCGAGAGCGCAGGAGGCTCAGGGCACGTGACTTGACGCTTTTTCTCTTGCAGTTGAACGAGAACAACAAGTCAACAACTACATTCTCTCAAACAAATCACTCTCATCGACATCGTGGTGCTTTTTCTCGTCTGTTCATTCTCCCCAAGACCATATATCGCCTGGCTCGAAAAGCCACGATCAACGATAAACGAAAGATGCACCGTGTCAAGTACCAAGGCAGAGAGCTGCAATAATTTTACCCCTTCATACAAGATTCATCCGATAATCGGCTTACAGCTTCTTATCTACCATTCTATCGACTGGGCGCCCGCATATTCTAGAAAGGCCTCTCCGAAATCTGGAGAATGGCAGATAGAGCCAGATTGCCTCCGCTCTGACGTTGAGCTCACCCTGCCAAGTGAACAAGACCGAATGATCGACTGGGGAGAATGCCCAGACGGATACCAGCCAGAGAGGATACTACATGAAAAAATAAAAAATGTAGTTTGAAGATGCATCTATCGGCCTCGGTATTCAATAGTCAAGGCTGGCTGTGTCTTGGCTTGCAAGCTTCCTGGTTGCTGATCATCCGAGACTGAATTTCGGGTGCATGTCGGGCCTTGTGGGAGGGGGAGGATGCTTGCGCAACAAAAGGGACAACACAGGCTTGGCAAGTCCGGATATGTTATTTTTATTGATCCCAGACAGGCTGACATGGTGTGCTTGCTACCAGAAAGTCCGTAAAGGGGGGTTCGTGATGCTCGCTGGGAATGACGCCGAGGCCCCATTCATTTCCGGTTTGGGCGGAGGTGGTGGCATTGCTCCGCCATACATGTGAATTGCTTTTGCAGCATGTTTTATCAGCTCCTTCAGCTTGTCCCACTGCCGGGAAAGAACGACGATGCCTGACCATTGTCTGTTTCCCCCACTTTATCTCATCTGCAGGTGGGCTGGCTGAGATACGCTTGAGGTTGATCGGCGTCCGTCGGTGGCTTCCCCCCATGGCCCCCGGTCAACCCCTCCATCGTCCAGATGCGTCTTGACTCTTGGCTGGCTTTTCAAATGTATATAAAGGCTGCTGAATCCCCTCGAAGAATCAGAACAACAGCTCTCTTCTTCCCAGCTTCTAAAAGTCAAAAGTCTTTCAATCTCCAAGTCTTCCATACCAACAGTTATCCACCTTTACCTTCTACCAACCTCCATCAAACACAAACACCTCCAAAGACTCAAAATGTACACCGTCACTCCCACCGCCAAGTTCCTTGTCCTCTCTCCCGTTCTGAACGGCCCCGACCGCAAAGTCGATGCTCCCGCCCACAAGTTCCTCGTCTTGTCGCCTACCCAGAATGGCCCTGACTCCGGCGTCTCCAGCCAGGCCTCATTGAGCCCTACCCTCTCTGCCCAAGGACGTGGACGGTCTGACAGCTACTCCTCGACCAGCACCAGCGAGTTGTAAATGCTCTCCTCTCCACGTGAGCTACGACGCTCTCCCTAAGGTTCAGACAAGAAGAACCAGAGCATGAATCGCGCGGGACACGATTATTCAATTCACCGAGTCGAGATGCCTCCATCCCAACTCTAGGACCACTCGAGGAGGAAATCTTTTGAGCGGAACGTTTCTTTTTTTTTTTTTTTCCTAACTTTTCATTTTGTGCGATTTCCGGATACCAAGGGATACAGCCTATAAGCGCGGGTTGTTTTTTTTTTTTTTTGTTCTGTTTTTCTTTTTCCACGATGCAGTAGATACACACACAACACACATGCATACATACAATATGTACGAATGGCTGCCTGATGAGTTGATATTTGCCAAGCCATGTGCAATCTGATAAATACAAAAAACGAGTTACACAAGCCAAGCCATAGTAGATTTTTTCCTTTTTTCAGAAATTAACTTCTGTGTAGCCAACCTGCCAAGCGCACTGCCCCTTGATCTGAGCTTGTAAGGAAGGGGGAAATGTAAATCTGAAGATGCCTATCTTTCAGTCTAAGACACATGTAGCACTCGGTGATGATATCCTGAATTATCCCATCTAGATTAAGCCGGGGTAGGGGGTGGAATCTAGAACAAAAACACCCCACATTCCGGTGAACATCAGCATACGCCATAATACTACTACTCTCAGACTCTAGAGTACTACTACTACTACGTCGAGCAAAAACACCCTTGCTAATAACATTATATCATTATTCTGTATCCTGATAAGAAAGCCGATCATCGCAGAAAGAGTAGCAAAAAAAAGCAAATACACAGCCAATCAGGGCGTCGCCAGCTTCACGTTTTGCGCGTTGGGCCACTTGGCATTTGCCATTTCGGTTACGGAAAGGGAGATGCACCGCCAAGGATTTTTTTGGTCATGGGACTTGTTTTTTATTTTTATTATTTTTATTTCCATTTTACTATTTGGTATCTGGTTTCAGTTGATGAACTGTTATCTGTTCTGTTGAGGATGGTGTAGAGGAGAGTACCAAGGTCCCCATCTCATATCCATACACTTATCCATCAATAACATCATCCATATCCAAAACTATCAAGAAAACCAAAAGAAAACCGAGGAAAACGGTTTTGGTTTCCCTCGGAAAAAAACATACCAAATCCGCATCTGCCCATATCCCAGCCAGATCCACCGGATGATCGACCTTGGCTCGTTCTTGGCCCAAACAGGGTCTACGCTACTCTACATAAGTAGGAATTCCTCATTCCTCATTCATCTCTCGTTTTGAATCATCGTATGGGGTAAGTTTACCCCTCTTTTGAATGATTCGGTGAAGCATTCAGATGGGGGATGCGTACGTAAGTGGGGAGAATGGGGGAAGTGTAGATCATGGTGTCATTTTGGTGATCTGTTTACACATCTTATTATCTATGGCATTATGTACTCGCTACTCGGTTGCGTGCGTACATGCGTACATAATAACATATATAATAATTGTGGAGGTTGGTCGTGGTGTTGCGGTTATCTTCGGGGTTTGTTCGGTGTGTATAACTCCGGAGTACGGAGTGTAGTTAGTTATACACAGTAGTGTAGGATATTTATTAATGGGGAGTCTTGGAATCTTGGTATTTAACTATTTACTACCCCAGATATTCGGAATATATTCAGAAGAGATAAACGGAGTATACTCCGTTATATTCTAGTAACTTCCATGCATACCAAGAATGTCGAATCTAAATATTAACCGACTGACTGACACATACCAGATCAGAGATATACTTTAACATACGTTCCGATTATGTTTGACTTTGAATTTGACTTTATATACTCCTTGACATACTCAAGGTATAATGTAAGGAATTATATGTGATGATAAGTGTGTTGTTCATGTGACTACAGACTACTTGTAGGTACGGAATATATTCGTAGATTAAAATGCAACTAAACTAGTTTGGTTGGATTCGAAATACTACTCTCTGTTATATATTAACCTGACGTTTTGGATAAGTGGGATGTCTTGTCATGCATGGCTTGGGTCGTATTTGAGTTGGACTGAATATTTTACTACATCCAGTATCCAGATGCATTCTACATATTCTGCCTACGCATACATCACATGTGCTCGCTCCGACTGTACGCAATCACTTCATTCCGAAAATCCACTGCAATTTTATATGCAAGAGAGTCAAGTAATATAAAGTATATAGACAAAGTCCAACAATAATTAAATTAAAGGCTTCAGAGAAACCGATCAAGAAGAAATAAACCACCTCACATATAATGGGCCTCGAAA
Organism: Aspergillus sp. 'subgen. Cremei'; assembly: GCA_019976455.1. Lineage (NCBI taxonomy): Eukaryota > Fungi > Ascomycota > Eurotiomycetes > Eurotiales > Aspergillaceae > Aspergillus > Aspergillus sp. 'subgen. Cremei'. The sequence continues at coordinate 3,515,538 of JAFBMR010000003.1, forward strand.
GGTAAGAGAAGAGAAATTATGCCACAATCAAGTAAAGAAAAAAAATGTAACAAACCACTTTACAGCCAGGGTTATAATAACAGGAGAAGGAAAACCAAATTTGAACAGAGGAACTAAGAAATTTATTCTGACAAAGGAAATGGTAAAATGCTAGATAATGAAAAAAGAAAAAATGCGGGAACAAAAAAGGTCGCTGGTACAAGAAGAGGACAAACCGATAGCTGCAAGCAACAGAAGGGGACGAAAGCTGTGTGGGTATCACGGGGTATCCAAATAACCTCTCTGCTCGTTCAGTGTTGGGAAACTCGGAGCCATGCCGACTCATATCCTCCTTCCAAGGTCAAAGCTTCATCGAAAACATTGCTCGATTCGTCCGGTCTCGAGGAAATCCTGGGGCGGCATGCACGCGCACATGCATAACGATGGAGATTGTCTTCTCCAAAGCCACCCCTTGGGACTTGCTGGCAAAGTCTCAACATTTCCATGTTTTCAATTCCCGAAGAAGTAAAAAGGTGATGCTGAAAAGGATCAAACCAGAATCATCCGACTCTGGCTCCCTTTCGTTGGTACAAAATACCAAGATGAAATAAAATAATTAATCCGACCGGGATTCGGTCTGGATCTACCGCTCGTCACCGGCCCTGGACTTGGCCCGTCGGCGGAAGAAGTCCATGACTTTTCTTGCCGCCCCAGAGCTACCAGGGTGATGTGCCAAATCCCGCTCATACTCGTATGCGTCGGCGAATTTGCGGTTGTTTTTCTGTAGTACTCCGGGTCCTCTTCCGGATCGGCCGGCTTGCATCGACTGCCGAGGCACATTGTCGTAGCCACCGTCGTTTTCGTCGTAGTAATTGGGCGCCGAGTGATTTTGGTAATGAGGACGGGTGTAGTGATCTTGGTCACTTTGATACACCTGCTCGGCCGAAGCGCTGCTGTATGTCGTATTTTGAGGATAATTACTCGATTGAGTTCCGTGTAAGGCTTCAAACTGCTGGTCAATACGAGCCTGGTAGTTGACAGGCTCATCTTGCACTATCACCTCATCTGCCGGACCTTCTGACACCATCCCCATCGCCTCTTGTGTCGAGTAACTCGTGGCGCGGGCACGAGGCCGTATGGCTCCCGTAGATGGGCGGTTCTGGACACGGTTGTCTGTCGAGCGACTTGCTTGCGAATCCTCATCCGGGGTTTGCGACCTGCTGGACGAAAAGCCCTTCAATGAGAACGATGCCGGTAGAAGTGAGAATCGACGGGACCTGCCCTCTCCAGCCTCGCTGTTTTTGCGGTTACCATATTGGATTGACCGCCGCGAGTCCATAGAAGCTCTCGTTTCTTCTCCTGTGAATGGATCTCTCATGCTAGTAGGAGGATAGCGTTTGCCCGACTTTTGGCGAGGAGCAGTTTGCGAACCGCGACCGCCAAAGATCGAACCAGATCGCCCAAAAAGCTTTTCGCTGATGCCAGAGACGGTGTTGGATCTCTTGTGGCCTTTGGGGGGTTCCTGGTGGGGGGTCGGATGGAACTTGGACGGAAGCTGCTGCGCACTCGGGCGGCCAATGCTCGTAGGCGATTGTTCTGCAGGGTCTTGAGGAATCGGTGCAGATATGACGTATTGTCTGCTCTTTGGCTGCGCAAGCCGACCCTGAGCGTTGGTTGCTGCAACTGTCGGTGCCACTGGCTGTCCATAGGAACCTCTCGATGGCAGACGACCAGCATTGAACGAAGCCATGGACCCACCAGTGGCTGGCCGCGTACTTTGAGGCAATGAGGTCCCTGCGAGGGAGTCGGATGTTGAGCGAGGCAAGTGCCCTGTTGAAGGTGCCGGTGCCGGTGCCGGGCCGCTAGAAACAGGTGCTTTGGAGTTGAGATCACCGGCGTATGAACTGAGATCCACGGACATATCTTGTGGCAAGAAGCCTGCTTGCTGGTTGGCAGCCTGACTGTTGGAGCGTGTTCGGGTGTGCACAGCTCCAGTGGCGGATGGGTCCGAGGGAGTAGAGTCCACACCACTCGGTGTTTCCCCTCGGGTGGTCTGAGACTGAGGAGCAACATACTCGACCTGAACTGTTCTCCGTTTGGTATCTCGGGGAGTCTTGGATCGATCGCTCGGTTGGTCTTGAGAAATATCGCCAGATTGGTGGCTGAGCCCTCCAACTGAAGGAACTGGATTTTGGTAAGGCTTAGGAGGCTCCCTGACAGAGGCACTGCGCGCGAGGGCTGGGGCTTCTTTGACAGTTTCAGGTGGTACCGTGGAATTGGAAATCTCCGAAATCTTGGTCGTGCTGCTTGTGATGTGAGACACAACGTGTGAAAACTCACTGAGCCAGCTGTGACGGGCGACCTCGAAAAGGTCCGCACGTTTCCGCGGGTCTGGCACCAATATCCTTCTCAAAAGATCGCGCGCATGGGGAGTGACATATTCGGGGAAGGTCAGAGGCGTGGTGACAATGTACTTATACAGCAAGTTGATGTTATCACCGTCGGGGTTTGCTGGGTCATCGTCAAATGGTAGATAGCCAGCCAGCATCGCATACAGAATAACACCACAACTCCAAACATCGACCTTGCGTCCTGTATACAGCGAGTCGCTCACAACGAGTTCTGGTGCTGCATAACAGGGACTTCCGCAGCTGGTCTGCATCAAATCGCCCCGCCTCAATCCCTTGGCATTGGGCTTGTCCAATCGCATCCTCCTCACATAGTCCTTATTGGTCAGGTTATACTCAATCTCTTCCTCAAGTTTATCAACCGGGTCGAAAGTGTTGGCAAAGCCGAAATCGGTGATAATGATGTTGCGATTCCGATCCAGTAAAAGGTTCTCAAGCTTCAAATCACGGTGAACAATACCTTTCTTGTGCAGATAACCGACACCGGACACCAATTGAGCAAATAGCCGTCGAGCAGAGTTGTCCTTCAGGTAGCGGTTGTTCAAAATGTGATCGAAAAGTTCACCTCCGGAAGCGTATTCCATGATAATTCCGATGTGACGATCAGTCTCGACCATTTCATGTAGGCGAACAATGTTGGGGGTGGGATAGGTCGCGCAGAATCGAGATTTCACGGTAGATCTTGGGCAGCCGGCTGGGATTCGATCCCAGTGACTCTCTTCGAATGAGCTTGATAGCAACTTGGATGGTACCATCTCTCTTCCAGCCCAATTTGACCTTTCCGAATTCACCTTCTCCCAGCGTTTGCCCCAGGATATATTGACCAAACGTTGTTTCTTTGCGCTTCACGGAGTTTCCGTTGTAATCGTGTCGACTGCGCAGCCCGCCGCGACCTCCGTCGTCCACGCCATCGCTCCCCACCAATGTCAACCCGGGTGCCGGAGCATCCTCAACAGGAGCAGGGGTTGGTTCAGAAACCGGTGTTCCTGTTTGGCGCACTTGCTCGCGCTCAATGTCCACAGCAGGATCGCTCACCAAGACCTGGTTGATCACGGTGCTCGATTCTTTCACCAATGTTCCCTGGCCAGGAGTGGTCTCCATGTTGGCGGCAGAAGATGATGCCACTTGTCCCGATCCACCTGCACCCCTTGACGATTCCTTCCTTTCACGACTGCTCGCGTTTCGGTCGGTTCCGCCGTGATTTCGGTCGTCCTTTTTCTTCGAGTGTCGCGACCCAGATCCCCTCTCAACAGAACCATGGTGACTCCGGTTGCTGGAAGACGTCCTTGGGGGTATCGATGGCGCACCTAATAAATCGGGGTGGACAGGGCGACTATTGCTCTGGGACGGCGCAGGCCCCGCGGTAGAGACTAGGGATGCATGTGTGGCTAGCGGCAGCGACTGCTGACCGGTGTTGCTCATAGCCGAAGAAGCTGCTGGGACCGGGTAATAGGAAGGCTGCTGGAAATTAGCGCTGTGCTCAAGCTGTTTCTGGGTGAATTGATTGGCAACTCCGAGCGCTTCGATGAGCCGGGAAAATCATCAAAGGCTTGCGCGCATAGCTGAAATGTGAATTGGGAAACTGGTGCATGACGGGTGTGCACCGAGGGGCCGTTTGCATAGCAGCAGGCGACGTACCTTCGTTTACTGAAGGCGCAGCAAAAAAGCAATTGCTGCGTAGTGGTCCGAGACAGCCTCTCCAAGCAACGCGTAGACAAGTGATCACTTCGCTTGACCAATTGCGCCCTCCAGAGGGTGTTTGGTCAACTGTCTTTTTTTTATGATTTTATTGTTGAATAGAGTCGATGGTTGCGATCGTTCTCGCTTGCCAGTCTGTCCGGCCAGGCAGCTGAGCTGGGATGGAGTTAGTTTGAATGGATGCCGGGAGCCATTTCCACGAGAGGATTGTATTGTAATCCGGGGAAAGCTATCATGGGAGGGAAAGAGAAGGGGTGGACACTAACAACAGAAAGCGAATAAATAAAGGAAACACAGAAGACAGTAAGAAAGGGGAAAAAAAGCAGCGTGGACAGCTTATGATACAGCAAGTACGACACGGAAGACACCAGGTCAAACCAGATCGAAACCGGACGCGTCGTAAAGCCCACGGACAGCTTAATTTCGTTGTTTTCCTTGGGATTTTTTTTTGTTCTTTTTCTTATTCCCTTTTTATTGCTAGGGAAATCTTTCTCTCTTTTTTTTCAATTTGTGTATTTTTTTTTTCAATCGAATAGAAAGATGATCGGTAGAGACCTGCACTGCAGAACTGCCTCTTGTAATAACCTCACTTCCACCGAAAAGATAGATCTCTCCACTATCTAATTCGGAAACACGTCGGCGATGCGGCTCGAAAAAAAAAAAAAAAAAAGTTGAGGGCGACAAACGCGAGAAGGGGAATTGATTGCGCGACTCTCGATGATCCCGATGATCCACTCCCAAAGATCGATAATGAATTGAATTGAAAATTTTTTGGGGTCGAAAATTGTAGGTTTCTATTTTTGCGATTAAAGAAAAATTATAATTTTCTTTATTATAATTTCACTTTTTCGCCCAAGCGAAGCACGGACTCAACACTGCTGAAGGAATTGACAAGGCAGAGTGTAGGCCGCGGCGAGGATCATGATCGACGGAGGGAGACTTGAGAGTTTGAGGGGAGATTCGAAGCCTAAGCTGGGAGGGAGAAAGAAAGCAGTCGATCGAGAGAAGTCGATGAGAGCGAGGCGGACAGGGGGCGCGAGGGGAGAAAACGCAAGAAAAACCCGCGGGAACACCTGGACCGGTCGGGGACCCGATATCTGTCGTCGCAAACGCGTGGAATAATAAGGAGATCCGAAGAGGTAAGGGGAGGAAAAAAAGAAGAGAAAGGGAAAAAGAGAAAGGAAGAGAAGCGAAAAAGTAGAATGGAAGATAGAAAGAAAGGAAGATAAAAAAAGAAGAAAGAAGAGGGGAGTAGGAGAAGAAGGGGAGGGAGAGGTTGGAGATGGGATGGAGGGGAGGAGAAGATGAAGAAGAGAAGCTGGCGTTGACGGGCCAAAGCAACGACGCTACGAGGGCCAACCGTTACGAACTAAGCCAAGTCCAACTACGCCGATGTCGAGCTCCATCAGGCGGGTCGCTTTGGGCAGAGGATTATGTTATGAATTATTGGGATAATTGACACTCCCAGCTTCAATTCTATTATTGCTGAATATTCATATATATGGATGTATCTATAGGTATGGATGCTATAGGTATGGTAGGTATAGGTATGGACTGTAGTGGTGATGATACGACCAATATTGGGGTAGTATTGCCCGGAGATACTCCAAGATGCAGTAACTACCGTCCTACCATCAAGTTGTATCAGCATAACCTCAGACTCAGATCCAGATCAAAACAAATTGCCTTGACTGACTCCCTTACCTCTGGACAATTGTCTGTGCCCCATGGCTAGTCGAGTTAATCCCGAGGGCTAATCTTCTGGCACATGTAAGAGTCAGAGCTAAAGAGAAGCCGTTAGTGATGGGGACTGGCTGTATGCTGCGAGCACCCGAATGGCATACATTTACAGCGTATATATGAACGTGTTCTCCATATTGATCATCTCATCATCATCTTGTTCTTGATTACAATCAGCAACACTGCCTACTACTAAGCTACTCTACAATGTACAATCATAATATGATAATAGGGGTTGCCCCGATGTTTCAAACATCGGCCCCAGAGCCGCTAAAACGCCCAATTCGCTAAAAATGGCCTCTGGAGTTTGCAGTGGCCGATCGTCATCAATTATTTGTTTGCAGCTCGCTGATTGGCCGAGAGGTAGGGTCCCTCCGTCGCTGTTTTGGGAATGGTCATCATCATTTACTGTACTTGATAGAATAAGAGTATCTGTATAAGATAGATATCTACTGTGATATAGTTATTATATTAATATATACTATTATACTACACGTACTACACTGTAGGCATATCTACCTACCTACCTGTAGGTAATGCTACCACGGTAGGAATGGTAGGTTGGTTCCAAACCGCCACAGCAGATCTTCCAAGATCGGTTCATCGCCCTTAATTTGACTTTTTTTGCCTGACAACAATTATCATATCCTACCCCAGATGTCCATAGTCTAATTATCCCTTGGTTAATTATTGACTCTGGGGATAAGATATACCATCGTTGAAAGGGATGGATTAATTCACCCTAGTACATATCCCCATATTCATTCAACCCACAGATTCGTACAGCGTCGTACAGGACTTGAAGGTAGCACAGTCTGTACATGCCTACGGTGGCACAATCCCCCCAACAATTGATGAATAATAAAACTCACCACTTCCCACCTTTCCCATCATCCATCGTCATCTTATTTCAAGATGCTCAGACCCTCTTTTGACAACTGGCAGCAGGGTTGGATGAGTTGTCATTGTCAATCCCGGCTCGGAGTTGTTCCTCGTCCAATCGCCTTTCCTCGTCCATATCGATGTGGTGTGCCACCTACTTTTTCGGCGCGGTGGAGTCGAGCCCACTATTCATATGTACAGTGCATCACCGGTTAATCTTAACTATCGGTGACAAACTGCACCTTCTCTGCCTTAGCTCTCTGGAGAACATATATATTTAGTATCTGGAAGACTTGCACGATCCATTATTCATTTAACTATGGTCGATCATATCTGGTTTATTTCCCTCCCTTCTATAAATGTCATAAGACATGCCCGTATATTTCAAAACAAATCATGTCACATATCGTTACACCAACCACCTGCTTCTTCCTCTACCGCTTGCCCCCTGACATTGGTGTTCCACCCACCGACCGGGTACCTGAAGCGCTGTACGCAGGAGGCGGTGTGGCGTTGGACGATGGTCGTCTTGCCACGGGATCATTCTTTCCCTGTCCACTGGCGCCCGGGCTGCCAGCAACATGAGAGGGAACCTCTCCGCCGTCCCCCGTGCCCACCAACACTTGTCTGCCATTTCGCATCCGTCCCACGACCATGCCCTTCGCCACTGACTTGATCAGTGCCTTGCGGCTGACCCCAGAGGCGTCAATATACACCAATCCGACGTTCTTGAACCCACCAGTCAAGTCCGAGGCCACCGCACCTGCTTCATTTCCGTACCGATGCCCGATCATCGTGCTGGCTGCTTCGCTCCCGGAGGTCAGCACGGTGCGCGCACCCTGCTCAATGCCATCTGCCAGGGTCGAAAATGCGATCATCGACTTGTTCAGCACGCCCGGCTTATAGTCTCCGTTGCCTGTCTTGTCAATGCCCTTTTTCCGGCTGTCTTCCTTGCGCCGGGACATTGAGGCACCAAAGCTTTGCGCATACTTATTCACTTGGCCAACGGTCTTGGCTGAAATATCCGCTGCACCGTGCGAAAAGTTCCCGATCTTCCGAATTCGAGACTGTGTCGTCTCGGAAAATGTCATCGGCTTCGGATTGGGCTTGGTCTTCTTTGTAAAGCTGTCCGCTCCGCTGGTTAGGGCGCTGGCAAGGTATGAAGATCCCGTGACGACCAGACGAGATGCTGTGGCAGACGTCTGAACAATTGTCGAACCTTTATAGGCGGGGTGCCGAGCCATTCGTAGATACTCTTCAGATACATTGCTGACACTAATCTGGTTGCCTTCGCCTTCAGCAGGCAGTTGGATTTCAACCGGGTCTGGGGGTCATTGTTAGTTGTCGATTCATCATGATAAACGTAGGGTAGCCTCACTCTTAGATCCAGGCTTCACACCAGGTTTCTCCACGACATCGTATCCCTCCATCTCACCAACTACACTGCCATCCTCCTCATCAATGAGTACGATCGCTCCATGTTCCCCGGCCTTGGCATTGGCATTGGCATTGGGGGATGACACATAACCCTCGCCGGGTGCATACTCTGCTGGGTTATAAGCGGCATGGCCTTTTGGAGGAGGTGGTGCGCGCTCAAGAAATGCGGTGCATTGTGCCAGAATTGTCTCGAAAGTGTCAACATCCTCCTGCGTCACCTTGCCTGGGCCTGACCCAATATCGGGGAATTGTATGCGAATGAATGCTCCCGCATCAGGCCCCAGGTCCCATCGAGGGATCAGATAACTGTTGGGGGGTTGGTGGTAGATTTGAGTTGTTGCCGGAAGCGCGAGGTCCAGCTCCGGGGGAAGATACAGATGGAGATAGAAATCTTCTTCTGAAGATGTTTCTGCAGAGGGGGACTGAGGAATTGTGCTTGTTGGAACCATTAGGAGAGAAAGGGTTTGAGGACCCGACGGGGTGAGCTCGGTCTCTTCGCCATGCTGAATATGGAAGGCGAGTATATTGTTAATGCTGTAGAGAAGTCTGGGATCGTGAACGTTGGAAGACATTCTTGTGAGAGGTGACAGACGAGGAATGAGGGGAGGCGGAATGTTGATATTGCGGGGGATATGACGTCGTCTCCAAAGCCGTCCAGGAACAAAGGATTAATCGATATAAAAATACAAGGTATCACAGATATCCAAAAAAAAAATTATGAAAAAAAGAAAGAGAATGATAACCTCTCGATGGAATGGAAATCGTAGTAATTTATAAGTGAACCAAAGCAAAAGCCAGCGAGGGGGAGATGGAGGGGTCCCATTATAACTATTCGTCCCAAACGGGATTATCTAAGCGCCAAGTTCTACAGGGGAGGTCTTGGCACTACTGCGCCACACCGCCACACATGCACCGCCACATATCTGTGCCGTTCCTTTGCTTTCTGTCGAATATGAAGCATTTTGGATGGTCAAAGAATGATTCATTGCTCCATATTTCAGATCGTTATGGAATCCGGGGTTCTCGGCTTGTACTATCCAATAGTTGTGGGACATGGTGATGTCAGTCCCTGACTGAGCGCATCGCCAGCAAAGAACGGCCAGCGGCTACTCCGTTCCCCTCGGTGGGCGCGTAGGTATTCTTCTATCCTTAACGCGGCATCTCGAAAAATTCCAGCTAAAAAAAGAAATGGAGCGTTTCCAAATTATTTCCGATCTTCATCTCGAGACGCCCTCTGCATATGACCTGTTTGACATCCCACCCCAAGCGCCTTATCTCGCTCTCCTCGGCGACATTGGCAACGTGCAGGATGATGGCTTGTTTGAGTTCATCAAAGTCCAACTTCGACAATTTGAAATCGTCTTCTTTCTTTTAGGGAACCATGAGCCTTTTTATTCGAGCTATCCGACCGTAAGGAATAAAATCCAGAGCTTCTCTCATTCAATCGAGGAACAACAACTGAATGCGGGGCAATCTGCCTCCTCGAAACCTCTCGGGAAATTTATATTTTTGGACCAAACGCGATATGACATCTCTTCTGACCTGACTGTTCTCGGGTGTACGCTCTATTCCAACATCACGAAATCCCAAGAGGAAACTGTCAGTTTCGGTCTGAACGACTTTTACCAGATTGAGGGTTGGACTGTCGAAGGCCACCGTGCAGCTCACGAAGCCGATCTCACATGGCTCAACACTCAGGTCTCGAACATGGCCAGAACAGACCCGCAGCGCAAAATCATGGTGTTCACCCATCATAGCCCGATATCCGCGGATGCCCGTGCGGTTGATCCCAGGCATGCCAACAGCTCCATCTCTTCAGGTTTTGCGACGGACCTTAGCGGGCAGACTTGCTGGGAGAGCCCTCAAGTGCGTATTTGGGGATTTGGACACACGCATTATAATTGCGATTTCACAGAGGAGCGGACTGGCAAGAGAGTCATTGCGAACCAGCGAGGGTACTATTTCTCCCAAGCAAAGGCATTTGATGTGAAGAAAGTCATTAGTATTTAAATAGGTATGAGTATCCAGCAGAGACACGGTAGCAATATTAAGATATGAATGACGAGGACATTGTCTTGTGAATAGTAAGGAGCGGATATGAGAGATGGTCCCCGCGGTCCCAAAGCAGCCGCGGTTAACCGAGGCTTCTTTCGCTCCCTCGTGATTCCGCCCAAGCCAGCTTCTTCCTTTTCCCCAAATCCTCCTCTTTCTTTCCTTCTCCCCTCTTCACAAGACTTGGAATTCTCCTCTTTGATCAACTAGACTATTCTGCATTTCATTTATTCATAATGGCCTCCATTGCTCGCGCTTTGCGGCCCTTGTCCCGCAATACTGCTTCTCTCCGACTTGGAGCTACTAGACGGTCATTGCCCACTCGTGCAATTACTAGGTACGCCACAAGCTCCCACATCTTTACAAATTTGAAATATAGCAATATAGAGTGCTTTATGAGATACTAACTTGCACAGCACCCATGCATTCTCTACCACTTCCCGCCGGCGGGATGTCGACTTGTCCCATTTGACCCCTACCCCAATCAGCCTTTTGTCTGAAACGGAATCCCTCATGTCCGAATCGGTCTCTAAATTCGCCCAAGAACAGATTGGTCCCAAGGTCCGCGATATGGACGAGGCTGAGACCATGGATCACACCGTCGTTGAGCAGCTGTTCGAACAAGGTATCATGAGTATCGAGGTTCCCGAGGAGTTTGGCGGTGCGGGGATGAACTTCACCGCCGCCATCGTGGCAATCGAGGAGCTGGCTCGTGTCGACCCCAGTGTCAGTGTCCTTGTCGATGTCCACAACACCCTTGTCAACACCGCCATCCTCAAATACGGTGACGCCCAGGCCCACCGAACATGGTTGCCCAAGCTGGCTACAGGCACAGTCGGCTCGTTCTGTCTGTCTGAGCCAGCCTCCGGATCGGATGCTTTTGCTCTACAGACCAAGGCCGAGAAGACGGCGGACGGCTACAAGATCAATGGATCCAAGATGTGGATCACCAACGCCATGGAGTCTGGTATTTTCATCGTCTTCGCCAACCTTGACCCCAGCAAGGGATACAAGGGTATCACCGCCTTTATTGTCGAGAAGGATACCCCAGGATTCTCGATTGCCAAGAAGGAGAAGAAGCTTGGTATCCGTGCCAGCAGCACCTGTGTGCTCAACTTTGATGACGTCGTCATCCCCAAGAGCAACCTGCTCGGTGAAGAGGGCCAGGGTTACAAATACGCTATCAGCGTGCTGAACGAAGGCCGTATTGGTATCGCTGCTCAGATGACCGGTCTGGCCCTGGGTGCGTGGGAAAATGCTGCTAGGTAAGACTACCCAATAACAGACAGCCTCAAAAGAATACCTACTCACCAATGCTACAGCTACGTCTGGAATGACCGTCGCCAGTTCGGCCAGCTTATCGGTGAATTCCAAGGCATGCAGCACCAGCTCGCCCAAGCCTACACTGAGATCGCGGCCGCAAGAGCTCTCGTCTACAACGCTGCGCGCAAGAAGGAGGCCGGCCAGGACTTTGTCCAGGATGCCGCCATGGCCAAGTTGTATGCCTCGCAGGTTGCCGGCCGCGTTTCTGGCAGTGCCGTCGAGTGGATGGGCGGCATGGGATTCGTGCGCGAGGGTGTCGCCGAGAAGATGTTCCGTGACAGCAAGATTGGTGCCATCTACGAGGGCACAAGTAACATTCAACTGCAGACAATTGCCAAGCTTCTGCAAAAGAAATACACTCAATAAACTTTGGGATTTTTCTTTTTTTTGTTGTTATCGCGTATATTATTGGCGTCTGTCAGTGTTTCTGGAGGTTGGTTTCAGGGCTCGGTGGGGTTTCATTCTACCACCCACTGACGCATTTATATGATCATGCACGCTGCCCTGCTTTGTGGAGGATTGAAGCATTTGTATGATATAACCCGTATTTCGGTATAGAACCAAGCATTTTTCTTTCAAGCCGTGTGAGATCCGAATAGCACCGCTCCCTGAAATGCCGACTGTTTTCTGGTGTGAGGTACGTGAGGTACCGGAAACTTACCCACTGTCTATGGAAAGCAAACAGCCAGTTATCCGATGCACCAGAACTACCCGTTGGCGATTCCCAAACCCTGTTTTGACGCCCTTTATATCCTACCAGGTGTATTGAGCGAGCAGTTCGTTGTTGGCTTCGATTGAAATGGGTTTGCAACGCTGCTACGACTGGCCTCGATGCTATCGTCGCTAAAAGTTCACCGTGGTTACCTAGGAACCATACCATCAGTTATCAATCACCAATTACCACTGAATGCGGAGCATTCATACGTGCAAATGTGGGTCAATACTTAGACTGGATCTTTTTCATCATTTGACTTCCCTGGTGAATTTGCAGGATGGCCGTAGAGCGGCTCCGTTCAGAAGCTTATACCCAAGTAGCTTAGATGAAAGTCATCCTTGCCCCAGGAATCCAGCTCAGGGTTGGTGGCTCCAATAATTGAATTGTTGGTTTCTAGGCTGCTGATCAATAGGGGGTTGGTATTGCGGCGTGGCCTGGAAGATGGGGTATCTGGTTGGGTCTCTTTCTGGCGGAACAGCTGGCACAGACATGGACCGCTGGCTGGGAACGGGTGGCATGAGTTGATGGTGATGTTGCTGAAGACCCCCCCCGAGTCTCTCTTGGGAATGGCCTGACTGGTAGAATGGCGAAAACGGTTGAGGGGTAGGGTCGGGTGGATGGTTACCACCAGGGGCAGTATAGCCCATATGTTGTGATGGTACCTGTTGCGATGGTACCGTCATCGAGGGGGTGCTTCTGATATTCGAGGAGCCTGAAGTTGAGCCTCGAACATACCAAACGGCTCAACTTTATTCGGATAGTCTGCGTCCGACGACTCGCATACCGATGGAGACCGTGTCGAACTATAGTGTTGCCAGTCATGCGCGAGGGAGACCTGACTCGAGGATGAAAGCACTGACGGTGCTCTGGAGACTGGGTGTACACCAAGAGTGGTGGGGATATTCAGCTGGGAAGGAATGGTAGGCCCGGGTGGTCCAGCGTACGATACTTCTGCTTATCCCAGAGGATTAGTTCAAGGAACAGTCCATCCACCCCAGTACTGTGCATGGACAGAAAGAATTGCCACTCACGAGGATTTGAATATCCTTGCCCGCCAGTCACCATGGACAATTGGTGCCTCAATTGATTGATCTCCCCCTCCAAGGCAACATTACGTCGGACTATATCATCATATCGGTCGCCCTTGGCCTTCAGTTCCGCCACTTGGTGTTCCAGTTGTTCAATGTGTTCCTTTGTTCGCTGACGGATCGTCCTTTGGGCTTCTCGATCGTTGGCTCGCTTTCTCTCCAGCTGTTCGGCAGAGAGAGATGTCACCTTGCGAGTCCCCGCACGCGACTCTCGTTTTCTGGGTCCAGAGATTTCTTTGTTCATAGTGTCTTCTCAAACTCGTGGGATCGATAGTTCCCACAATAACAGCTCGATGTTGATTTTTTTTTCCTTTGCGTCAGACAATAATGCGTCTTTTGCGGCTAGCAGACATGGACGCAAAAAATCAACGCGAAGCAGCCCCGGCTGGCGTGGGCCACAAAGAGTTCGTTCTCTGTCAATACGTGACTATAGGCGTTCCATGTGCGTGGGTCACACTAATCTTGCTATGGGAGGAAACCGCTTCATATACGCAGTAGTCTCGTCAGGGAGGCCGATGGATGCAGATAACCTTTGAGTTAGTGTTGGGAGCGATCTGTTTCTGGTGTTTCAACCAGTTGAAACAAACGAGCAAAGTGCCCCCATGTTCGCACCAGATCTTAGAAATCAGGTGCAGCCGTCCTTAAGTAGTAGACACTAAGGGCTAAGGCACGTTCTCCAGATCGCCGGGAGGCTGTTTTTCCAGAGCATTGAACAGATAGTCTCCCGACACCATACTAACGGTTCTTCCTCCGACATTTGGGGCCAATAAGCAGAGCCAAAGAATAAACAAAACGCAGTAGCATTCCAGAGTCAACGTAGTAATTAAGGGAATAGCGCCTCTCGCCGAAGAGCCATTATTATGGGTCTTGCGTCAGGGCGCGTTTCCCGGCTTTTCCGACCTACGAATGCTCTTATTTGTGGTTCGAGGGGGGCAGTTGTTACCCTTGACGGTCTGGCGCGACAGCAGTAGGACAAGACAAGTAAAGTACCGAAAGGTAGTCTCGATGGGACATGCAGCAAGCTCAAAGGATTCAATGCAGGTCTGCGGCAACGGTCAGGTAGTCCACCTGGAGTTATTTTTTCCATGGCTGTGTTGGCAGTCCCTGGTGCTGCGCAGATATCAAGAAAACCGGGCTGATGCTGGTGCTCCCCTCCACAAATTAGGGCTCTAATATTGAATGATGCCAACCGTTGTTCGGTACTTGGCCGCGCTCAATAATGATACCTTTTAAATCTGTAATTTGTGGCCATTATTTCGTACAACAATAGCAGTCGTTGTTGGTGTAAAGGCACTGCTGGGTGGATCCTCATACATGCATCCACGCCACATGGTGAGGTCTCCAAGGACCCCAACAACCTGTGTTTCCGTTATTTCTCCAAACCAGAATCTTTCAAACCTCCATTGCTTGAGCTACAAGCCTGTTGTGTGCCGGCATCCGCAATTCGGACCCCAGGTAGAGCTAAATCGCAGGAATCCAAAAAAAGAGACTGGCTGGCCAGGGGTCTACGGAGAGGGGAAAGTTTCATGACCTCATGCAAAAAGGAGAACAAAACCGACTGGGCCTGGAGTCTGTATCCCGATCTTCATTTTCTTATTTGGAATGATTGATCTGCTGGTCTTGGCGGCCGCTAAACTATGCCTCCAGAAAGACCCGGAGGGTTCCAGTCTATGTAAGACTTATCGATTCACACATGGATGGGTATCAACCATGCGCGCCTAGCCGCCGATAAAGCGACCTAGTGAACATGGAGACAAGGACGACGGAGGCCTATCGGGCCCAACCGTACCTAGATTCTCCATGTCGGATCTTATGTAGGAGTGAGCCAGAGCCCGAAGGCAAAACGTTGATGGTGCTCGCCACGAGGAAAGCCGACTCCACCGTTCCAAACTTTCCGTTAGTAGTAGAAGAAAGGAGGGCAGCGCAGAACCTCCGGGGAACACAAACACAATAGCGGATCAGAGGGCTGACTGCAAAAACAAGATCCGTAGATCTTAATATACAACGTATCACAATCGTTGATACGAGCAGACGCTTAAAGTGGAAAGCCTTGTGTCGGGAAAAGGGGAATGGCGCATAAATTGTACGGAGAAATCTTGCTCTTTTTTATCCTCCTGCCGCCAAAGGTTAGCTCAGAAAAACCCGTCCGAGTCGGAGTTTAGAGATAAACCCTATTATGTCCATTTCCCACTCGGCAAATACGCATCGATACGGGGTAAATTAAGAGTGGTATCTGCTTAGACTAGGCGAAGTAGCAAAGTCGATAGCAGAACCTTGACTTCCAATTGACATCGAAAAGTTGATTGATAGGCTACTGTCCGAGCGGACTGAGACTGAGACAAACAAGATTTGGTCTGACCGTCTGGCTGTATCACTATTGGGGCTTGGGAGAATTGCAGAGGTTGTCAACCACGATGACACCAACGCCGGAGTCAAACTGTGGATCTAATGCATAACATGTTATGGAGGTCGCAGTCCGTCGCACACCATGGATAATGAGCTGTGGTCCCATGGGCCCTTGGAGTTGCCAATGTTACACTTTGGGAAATTGGTGATGATCGCTCGAACCCAGGATCGCCATTCATAGTTGTCTGAACATTTGTCCCCTGTGCCTTAGTATTATTATTGCTGTTTGTTGTTGTTGTTTTGGAACAAAGGCAGAAACCAGCAACATCGATAGTTCGTGCCTATCTCACTTTGCTGTGGTACCGGGCGCGACGGGCAAAGCTCCAGCCCCGACCAAACTAGTGAACGGAGTCTTTCAACTGAAAAGGCTGGCAAATTGAGCCTCGTAGCTAGGTATCTCTTCCTGTTCCTTGTAAATGCAGGGATTATCGAGGGAAGTCTTTCGTGTACGAATCTGCGGCACAGCACCTCCTGGTGTCCTGGTACCAATCGGCCTAAATCGATATTTATTGGGTTCATCGTGGTTCTTGCCCTCCATTTGGGTAAATTTCGGCCCCGTATTTCTCTACGGTGAGAGAGTCATTTTATCTGTTTGGATGCGGTGTACGAAGCCTCGAGGCTGTCACTGCACCTAGTGATGCACCTGGATAGTCTGGAGATGGCGCAATGGATACATACGGAGTAGACAAGGCTGACAGACTCGGCTTCCTAGTTGTGCCACGAGAAGTGATTAGTATTTGTTTTCCACGCCCCAAAGATCATTATGGAATGGATAGGCTGCCCTGTCAGAAGGAGCCTGGTGGAATGACTCAAAACCGCTGAGGTTTTGCATCTGAGACAGCCGGTATGGGTCTTGAGTTCTCGAATTTTGAGTCCATTTTTATTGACTTGCAGGACACTGCCCAAGTCTCCTGGCCACGGAATCTATTCAATCATCTCGAAATGGAGATTAAAAAATCATAGATGATTTAATCCATCTTCAAATAGAGTCGTTATTGAGATGAAGATGATCTTGAAGGTGGTTGGCGATGGGAAAGAAGTTGTTACAACCTCCCAGCGCGAAGCGGATGTAATCCAAATACGGTAAAACCGTAACATACGCTGAACATGACACTCGTCCACTTTGAATCAACGTATCCTTAAACGCTCCGCCGCCAATCGGTTCATTTCTACCAAGGCTTTTCTTGACAGGAGAATTGACGATCAATCATATTATGGGATTGGATGGTCTCTGCCCTACTCATAGCCAGCGGTTCGGAATTATCACGGTCATTTGAACCCAGACACGGTCAATATGGATGCGAGCTATAAAGCTCGAAAAGAGGCCTTCGTGTCTGACCTCACCGGAGGGGATATCCTGGAGATCAACGCAGTCACTCTCGTTGCACCAGTGAGTGGCTTCATTCAGAACCTTAATGCCTCTTGCATATACTCTTGCTGATCTCAGTGTCTTTGCAATCGCTAGGTCGCGGTCCTTCTTTGGTCTGTCCTTCAATCCCGCCTATCCTTCTTCACCCCGTATAGTGCAGCGGCACTTTTAACCGACTTTTTGCTCAACGTACTGGCCATTCTCTTTGCAACAACGATATACTCCTCTGCTCCTCTGCTCCTGAATCTCCTACTGGCATCCCCGGCCTTCCTAATTCTACTAAACCGGTCACGGACACGTACCCAACAAAAAGCGAAACCACCACGTCAATCCACTACACCTAAGAAAAATGCCTCAAAGCAATCGCATGATGCATCAAGCAAGCCGGAATCGTTGCCAATCCACCCATTCCTTACAACGTACCGCGCCGCTATGATGATTATAACCTGCATTGCGATCCTGGCAGTTGACTTCCGTATCTTTCCCCGCCGGTTCGCCAAGGTCGAGAATTGGGGTACATCTCTTATGGACTTGGGTGTTGGGTCATTTGTGTTCTCTGGAGGCGTGGTATCTGCTCGCTCGGTCCTTAAAAGCCGAACTAGCTCTTCTACCCGAACACCGTTGCTGCAGAGGCTGATAGCGTCAACTCGACACTCAATCCCTCTGCTAGTGCTGGGCTTGGTCCGGCTATACAGTGTCAAGGGTCTTGAATACGCAGAGCATGTGACTGAGTATGGCGTGCACTGGAACTTTTTTTTCACACTGGGTCTTTTGCCCCCGTTTGTGGAGATTTTCGATTCCTTGGCTACTTTCATCCCGTCATATGAGGCCCTGGCCCTAGGCACTGCGGTTTTGTACCAGGTCGCTCTCGAATCAACAGACTTGAAGGCCTACATCCTCATCTCTCCACGTGGACCAGACCTATTGTCGAAGAACCGGGAGGGTATCTTCTCCTTCATTGGGTACTTTGCAATTTTCCTTGCCGGACGAGCTATTGGCATCCGGATTATTCCCAGCGGAACATCTTCCAAATCACCTCAGCAGGCTAGGAAAAGCGTTCTTGTCACCCTGGGAGTGCAGTCCTTGTGCTGGATTGCCCTGTTCGTATTTAACTCGACGTACGCGTCAGGTCTCGGTGCCAACATCCCGGTCTCCCGCCGACTCGCCAACATGCCATATGTGCTCTGGGTCTCCGCATTCAACAACGCCCAAATATTCCTATTCTGTCTGACAGAGACTGTGTTCTTCCCATCGGTGCATCGTGTATCGAGCAAGGAGGGTGAGGTAGAGCGGACGTCATTTGCGACCAGCCCGATCATGACGGCATTCAACAAGAACGGTCTTGCTATCTTTCTCGTAGCGAACCTCCTAACTGGAGCCGTGAACTTGACCATCCCCACGCTGGACGTCAACACCGCCCAAGCCATGGCTATTCTAATCGGATACGCCGCTGCAATCACGGGTATTGCACTGGGACTAGACCGGGCGAATATCAAGCTGACGCTGTGAGAAGAAAGAAAACTGCTATTTCTTCATGATATTGGCGAATTTTTGTATATTAGTATAAAAAAGCATTCTAGAAATTCCTAGGAAATAAACTTCACCGCAATATGATTGGTTCAAAGTGATCGACATGTGAAAACCGCGGCATTGATCCGGGCGGGGAGCTTCCCCAAGCTCTTCAGAGGACCCATCCAACTTTCTTGACAAGAACCATCCTAAAAATCCAGTCATTCTCGAAAATCACTGTAATTAGAGACCAACATGAGCTCCACAAACGACGGACTCGGGTATTTCCATTACCCAGAGGTCCGAGAAGGACCATCCGTGCCGTATGAAAACGAGACGCAGTCAATACCCGTCTTCCGGGGCACGCCACTGGCCATCGGAGCTGCGATGTAAGTCTGGGACCATGACGGTCTACGACAGTCTGATGGAACTGACGATGCCTGCAGAATTCACTCGGTCGGCTTCGTCCAGAGCTACTTTTGGCGAAATGCTGGTTTTGGCGTCATCCGTGAAATCCGAGAGCTTGACCACTACACTGCGCGATATGATCCGACTGTGATTCCGGTGCGCTCGACAACAGAACCTTCCACCCAGGAGCTGCCGTCTCCCACCCAGAGAAGAAAGGGAAATTCCGGCTATTATACCTCCGCAGACTATATCGCCCTCTATAAGTCCGGGGAACTGACGCCTACCGCTGTTGTTGAAGCTCTGCTGCCCTTGATCCGCCGCGATGCTAAACCCGCAGGCAAGCATTCGGTCGCGTTTCTGGAGTCGAAGGCGGAGATTATTCGTGCCGCTGCTGAAGCATCAACCCAGAGGTATCAGAAGGGCGAGACACTAGGCCCGCTTGATGGGGTTCCTGTTGCGGTCAAGGATGAACTGCACATTGAAGGATATGCGAGGACGTTGGGAAGTAAATTGGACTTTAAAGGTGGCCTTGATGGCACCTCCTGGTGCGTCAAGAAATGGGAGGAAGCTGGAGCTATTGTAATCGGCAAGGCAACGATGCATGAGCTTGGCTTTGGTAAGTGACATCCACCCTGCATGAACGACCTAGCGTCATCTGTGTAGCCCGATTGCTAATTGCCATGTGGCGGCAGATACAAACAACAACAACCCCAACTACGGCACACCCAAAAACCCTCACAACCAGAGCTACTACTGCGGTGGCTCTTCGGGAGGTTCCGGATATGCTGTTGGAGCAGGACTGACACCCATCGCACTGGGCGCCGATGGAGGAGGTTCCATCCGAATTCCGTCTTCTTTCTGCGGAATCTGGGGGTTGAAGCCGTCACACGGCCGTGTATCTGCTGCGCCGACAGTCGGAGTCGCTTCCACAGTCGGTGTCTATGGCCCCATGGCAGCAAGCATTGACGATCTCGCTATGGCTTACCGCATCATGGCAGCTCCAGCTCCATCTATCGACGACCCCATGTCAGCACTGTTCCCAGACCCCTTAGGTAGCATTTCCTCTACCGAGCAACGACCCAAGAACAAAACCATTGGTATAGTCAAGGCCTGGATCGACCGTGCTGAACCCCCCGTCCGTGCCATCTTCGATAGGGCCCTCGACTTCTACCGCAAAAATGGTTACACCGTTATCGACATTACCATCCCCTATCTCCCCGAAGGCCAGCGCGCTCACACCCTCACCATCATGGCCGAGATCTCCTCAGGCGTCTCCCCACAACAAATTCGCGACTTGACCCCGCCCAACAAAATTTTCGTCTCGATGGGCATGTGGCAGATTCAATCCCAGGATCTCATCGCCGCCCAACGCCTCCGCAATCTCCTCATGTCGCACCTCGCTTATCTCTTCCAGAAACACCCAGGTCTCCTAATCCTCACCCCCTCCACCCCCATCCCAGGCTGGAAGATTGATGGTGGTGAGGCGGATCTCGCTCGCGGCTTGTCAGACGGCAAGTCCTCCGTCCGAAACATGGAGTATGTGTGGCTGGCCAACTTCACCGGCTGCCCTGCTATCAACTGTCCTGCCGGGTACGCCCGTGACGATGGAAGCCCCGTCCCCGTGGGCCTGATGGCTATGGGTGAATGGGGATCTGAGGAGGACTTGATCGCCTTCGCTAGAGATGGAGAGGCTGTGTTGGATCTTCCCGAAAACCAGATCCCGGCTGCTGATGGCGAGCAGGTCACGGGTTTGAGGATCCCACGTGGCAAGGACTCCCTGTGGGAAGATGTCATTGCAGAGGCCAAAGGGAAGAGCAGTAGTTGAGCTTAATTGACTGATTGGATGATGGTTCAATTCTTTCTACTATCTGCTTGGTCTTTGTGCTTCGTATGATTGTGTCTTTCAATTTATATATATTATTTAATCTTTATCGATTCCATGCTAGCTGAATGGGTTGGATTTAAAGCGGTTATAGCGGGAGATTGATATAAATGAATTGTCTGGTTATCTGTATGTTGAATGCTCGCTGTATTTAATGACTGTGTAGTTCTACCTAGTATGATAGCAAGCCATGATGTGTACTGCCTGTAGCTAATCCATGGCATTGATTTCATAAATGACCCGTAACGAAGGATATGGTATCAGACAGCCGCCATAACTCCTGTCCCGAATGTTGCGCCTTTCGCTGAAAATCCCAAAATGAATTGAATGGCAATAGTGAATGTTCATTCGGAGGAAAAATCAACGACCATCTTTAATAAAGCTATTGCGGATTGTTCAGAAATTAACAATCTGCCTGAAATAGCCATAAAATAGGATGCCAAGCAGATACGCTTAGGCTTCAAAGTCGAAAAAGAAAACATGTAGCTTGATATATCTGAGAGATGCCCCCTGAAATCAAATCCATATGCCCTCTCCACGACCAGGGACATAGAATTCGCAACCCAACCCGGCTGTCTCTCCATGGGACCTAAGTTCCTTTAGAATCTGGTTCCCAGGAGGGGGACCATCAGTCAAATCTTCTTTGATGTGGATGATATAAATAGATAGCCCAGCCAAAGGCAGAGGAGTGGAGTCGGCCCACTGGGTACCTTCAAACATCCCCGGGCCATCAGCATTGTCGCCGTCATCACCAACATCGATGGGATCATGGTTGCTTGGTGTGGGTTCATCATGGACCAGATCAGGGAGTTCGCCAAGATGATCTCCAACATTATCTCTCGGTCGATTGTCGCTCACAGCAGATGCTCGATTGGGAGATGTGCCTGCTTTCCTGTCTCTTCCAACAGCAAGACTCTGAGGCCGCTTTGATCTCGGGCTCATCTGTTCCCCACTGGGCTCATTAGGGCTGACTTCTGCGCGCTTGCGTTTCTCGCCAGTTAAAACGTTTGGTTGCCGGTGCAGCTCGACGCTCGCGGCCAGCACTTTCAATTCAGCGATCAGATGTCGGGGACAAAGATGCCCATAAAGTGAGCAATCATCGACAGAATCACTGTAAGAACATTCAATAAAAATAGCTCGTAGTGTACCGGCAGCCACCTTTGGGGCCGCTAAATCCCACACACGTTTATTGCGAGGCTCAAATGAAATAGAGTCGGGCTCCACATCCCCAAAGACAATAATTTCACTGCCAGTGTGGTCATCACGGAGGAAAAACGCAGAGCTCTCTACGGTTGACACGACAGGATCTTTTGCATTCGACGCAAGAAGACGAGGAGAACGTGCTGGTGAGTATATGCTAATAAAATTAAATCGTCAATTTTGATGTTCGGGAGAGGCGGTTGGGATAGAGCTTACCTTGCATCGGTGTAATCAACCGATATTGCTCTTGAAGGCAACATTAACTGATCCGCTGCAAATACAGTGCTTCCCACACGGTGATGCGTGCCGCTCTCTGGGTGGAATTTTTGTTTACAACACCCATGGCTGACACTGAGGCATCTGGCCAGTAGTCCGTTGCATGCCCGAACATACCCCCTTGCCTCTCCGCGGCCAAACCTTGGGTTCCCACCTTCAACCAAGCGTTGGTAAGTGAGCAAGCCAGCCCCGCCATCCTCATCAGACAGGTTTGGCCAAATGACATCGTTGAACATATGGTTTTTGATGGCAGCCACCACCGATGGCAGAGCGGCCACTGCTTTTGGCCCGTTTCCGGCCTCAAGCATTGGTGTATTTATGGCCAACCCTGCTAAATGGTCTAGGTGAGGATGTGTGACGAAGACAGCTCCAATGATTTCTCGAAAGATGTGTGCTGCGTTTGCTTGGGCTGTCTTGCACGGCAGATTGAGACCAACAAACGGCCCTTCTTTCATCATGCGTTTGCCTTCCTTAGACTCGGGCTTGGATTGTTCAAGAGTTCGAATGATCCCGGCGAGGAGGGTACCCGCATCAACAGCAACCACTGAGTTCGACGACCATTGTGTAGATGTAGATCGGACCAGAAGTCCGGTCACGCTGTCTTCACGAGGTCCTCCTGTTGGTCCCTTTTGACATCAGTGTTAGCTTGCCGCTTGTCTCATATGTCAGATCCCGCAATCCGTAGTACACCATGGCACCAATCGCAATTCTTGGGTATTTACATAACTCAAAGATAGAAAAAGAGTGTAGAATCACTAAAGCGCATTCGCCAAAATTCTTCTTCTAGAATATCGACGGGCCTCGGGGCGATAAAAATAGAAAAACAAAAGAAAAATCTCCGAGACACTCGAGGAGCCAAGACTTACCAAGACAATCACTTGAAACGCTGCTTTGTCCGCCATTTCTTGACAGCTCAGCAGTCTCTGCCAATCTCAGATAGAATACAAAAGATACCCCGGTGGCGTTGCAGTTTGATCCAGGCACTGTCCGACAGTTTGGTCGCCCGCAAAGATATCAACCAGTTATATCTTAGTGTCTGTTTCTTGCTTTCTAGATGCGACACTTGCGATCTGAAAACTATACCAATCAGACCACCAAGGATAGGACTAGTGATATTTAGAGTACTATCACAGATAGGCAACTTCCTTCCAGTCGATATAGAATTTTCGCATTACCGACAGTTGTAAAGCCAGTGAGAAGAAGGCGAATGATCTTGCGTCACATGCAACCTTCTCAACTGGTTACAGAAATCAAGCGCGTGATTCTGACCAACAAACGAGAGGGAAATATAGACAGCGCACTGCAGGGTTCAAGGTGCACCTTTCAGGATTTAATGGTTGAGATTCTCTCTCCAGTCTTGTATCACTCCGAAAAACAATAGCCCATGAGATATGCGACTCTTGTGTGAGAAGAAATGCGATCGAGTAACCGTCGACCAGCGACCGGAACAGAAAAAAAAAAAAAAAAAAAAAAAACAGGGTCGCGATAGGCAGAGTATGACGGGTCGAGGTTATACAGTCGGAGTGTATTGAGTCTGTCCCCACTTGCGCCAGACAACTTCTAACAACAACCCCTGGATATCGAAGGACACATAGAAAACAGTGAGTTGGTTTGGGGGGTTTATGTAGGCAAGTGAGAATTTGAGACTAGGTGGCTGGCACTTCCGATCGGGGGGCGACGACAGGACAAGAACGGTGCTGGAAGGGCGGTCGGACCTGGTTTCCTCAAAAAAAACGGCGTCACTCCTGGCAGCAGGCGAACAGGTGATCTAAAGAAATAGACAGAGGCTAAGAAAAGGTAAGATTAGGACACCATGAATCGAGAGAGGGGCAGAAGATTGGGGGGGGGCAAGGCACCTGGAGGAGCTGATTGAAGCTGGCGCGCCGCTCACGTAACGATCGGGCAACAGCGCCTGGCTCGGCCAATGTAACCATATCAAAAAAGACAAGAAAAGGGACTTGAAGAGAGAGGGATTGACAGAGTGAATGGAATTGTCGCCATTGTCTTCTGGTTCTTTGCGGTTGATGGGGACGGAGCCATTGTGGTCGCGAGTTGTGGGGGTTGGAGGTCTGGAACCAGGAATGTTGTTTGTTGCCATCGATCTCCATTCTCCAGATCTGAATCAATCTTGTGGGGAAATCCTTGCCTCAATGGCTGGTTATGGATACACAGCAAACGATGGCCGGTCGCAGCCTCCACAGGGTAAATTTTATCCTTCTTGAACCCTCCTGATATAAGATGATAATTGTTATGATAACTAGTATCGATGCTGACGTTTTGTCTACTTTTCTACTTTAGGTGTTCTCCTGGTGTCTCTCCCCACCCTGCTGCCTATATTAGCATCATGCCACTGGCCATCACCTCACTATCTCAATCTCAACATCGCCAAATTATTTATTTTAACCCTAAAGAATGTCGATCTTCATGAATTCGAAGACCTATGGACTTTGCAGCCTAGATAAAATACGAGACTGCGGCTGTGTCTACCTACGCTAACGACCTCGGTCGCTACGGGATCCACAGTGATGCCTTTGCGGTTGACTCTGTTCAACGCCTATAAATCAAGGACATGTCTTCTGGTGATTTAAGACAGAGCAGAGATATTCTCAAGTGAAGATCAGCTTCCACGATGTCGTTTCAATTTGTGACCACCACATCAGCTTCGGCTCCCCAGTCAAGCTCCCCTACAAAGCCCCCCAAGTCTCAATCGACACGGTTTGACTTGCCTGGGTATACTCTACCCCTAAATTTCACACCCTCAAGTGAAAAGGTTTGTTCTTATCTTATGACTCTCTTGGATGTGGCTCTGATGGTTCAAGCGGGCTGAAATGTTATTTGATAATGTCTTGGACCCTGACCGAATTCAAGAAGACACTGGGTAAGATTCAGAGAACTCGGAATATGCACCTTGATGACTGAGTATTCCTAGATCCGAAAAGACTCTCTGGGAAGTATCCATGATGCAAATGATGAATGCGATTACCGATAAACCAGAATGGCATAAGAAGGTTTTTTCAGTTCCTGCCACAATACCTGTTGTTTAACTGACATGAATAGGTTTTTGATGACAACATCACATCGAAATGGAAGCAAGAGATGGCCAATAGTGGCAGAAATCTCACTCCACAGATGATAGACTATGTCATTGATGAGTTGAAGTACAATTCAAAAGCATTCCAGGAGACAGGCATTATCAGTGCTTTTGACGGTGATGTGGTCAAGTCCGACACTGCTATCTCAGAAGAACTTCGACATGCCCTCAAGGAAGCAGTACGGCCCCTTGAGGAAATCCCCGAAGATCAGAAGGACTATCACCCTTCGTCTGACAATAAGGTTGTTGACTTGGTACACCCATCCCTGTTCCCTCTCGTATACGGCCGCAGTCGGATCCTCAAAAACACCGTCACCGGACTAGATGACTTTCTGGATCGCTCGGGACAGGGCGAGACTCTTGCTGTTCCCCCAGAAAAGGACGCCTGGATAGGTTACGGTAACTATCTATCTAGGGGTAGGTCGCGAGCACCCTACAGCCGAAAGTTCCAGTGGCTGCCCTGCGATGTGGAATTGGATGACAATGACGGATGTCGCATTGCATCTTACATTAACAATCTGCGTCCAGACAAGCATTCAGGCCTATATGAGATCATCCAGAAGATCATATCACAGACAATTCCGCTGTGGAACAAGACTCTGACCCCATTAATGGACGATCCTCACAATCGAATTAACTATTCGGAGGTTGTTTACCTCCCTGGTTCAACTCCCGAGCCCAAGCAAGAACCCGGTGAAAGTGAGGATGACTATTGGGATCGTCAATGGGAATGGGAAACATCTAGGCCGGTGAAAGCACCTCGTGTCGGTAAATTCTGGCCCAAGATAGTCTTTTCAGAAGATGAAAACGTGAACCTACACCGCTCCTTCCGGGACAAAGGTTTGCAGGTGATAGTCAAGCTGGCCAACATCGAATTGACCCCAGAGAAGCCATCATATGCCGGAGGCTCGTGGCATATCGAGGGGCAAATGGTATGTCGTTTTCGCACTTCCGTGAAGTTCAAATTACCTCTCCCCAATCGATACTAACACCACACTAAACAGAATGAGCACATCTGCGCCAGCGCAATTTACTATTACGACAGCGAAAACATCACCTCAAGCACCCTCTCTTTTCGACAGCGGGTACGCACAGCTGACGTATCCACGGAGGTTAGCTACGAGCAAGGCCATGATCGCTGGTTAAAACAAGTCTACGGCTGCAGCAATTACGGCCCCGTCACGCAAGACCTAGGCAGTGTCTCCTGCAACGAAGGCCGTCTCATCACCTTCCCGAACATCCTCCAACACCGCGTTTCTCCCTTCGAATTGGCTGATCCCTCGAAACCAGGCCATCGCAAGATCCTCGCGCTCTTCCTCGTCGACCCGCATATCCGCGTCACCTCCACAGCCAACATCCCGCCTCAGAGAGCGGACTGGTTCGAGGAAAAGGTGAATGTTCGACGGGACCTGCTGGAGAAGAGACTACCTCCTGAGTTGCAGAATATGGTGCTTGAGAACTTGGATAACTTTCCCATCACCATGGATGAAGCTAAGGAGCTTCGACTGGAGCTTATGGGAGAGAGGTCTGTGATCTCGGACCAGCATAATGAGCTCTTCGCAGAGGGACAGTTCTCTCTATGTGAACATTGATTGGGTGGGTTTCTTGTCAGTAAGGAGGAACTTTATAGATGGCCAATTACTAGTTCTGCTATTGCACTTTTTAAGTATATCAGTAGGGGATAGACATAACGAACTATACTATAAGCTTTAGGAACCCAATCAGTCGAATTTTAGTCAAGATACCAAACCACAGGGTTTGCTTCCTTGATTTTAGAATAACAGGAGTATAGGGACATGATGTCAAAAATCACTACCAGTCATTCAGCGAATTATTCCCTTGGCCCCGTCCGCCAAATGCCACAAAGCTCAGAGGATATAACAAATATACAACATATAGAGAGAAGATAAGATAGCCCCCAGTCCCTAAGTACGTAACTTCATTTGATCACCACTTCCAAGTGGTATAACCCATAAAACCCAGAAGAGCCCACCCACGAAACGCCAGCCATGGCCGCTAAATTTGAACGATAAGAGAAACAAACACCAAAAGGTTAAATAAACGCCGGTGTGGTATACACATAGTGAATCCCCGTGAGCCAGAAGAAAAAGAAAAGGCTTTCATGCCTCGCGGCGTCGCGTTTAACGATGCTCGTCGTTTTGTGAAATAGCAGCATCGTAGCTAGGAATCGGTGGGTGGCCTCGAGGCGAAGAATCCGATGAAGCATCGCTGCCTCGTCGACTTCCTCCGGGGCTCGAGTACTCCGGAGGCGGGCATTGGTTGATGTCTTGTGTATTCAACATCAAGGAATCTTGCTCATTGTCTCCGATGTTTCCCCGGCTCGAGCCTTCTCCAATGTCTTCATGAGATGGAATATGGGCAAGCGGAGCGAGTGAAATGTCCGTAGGTGACCGGACTGGTCCTGGGCTATGAGACGGTGGAATCCTAACTGTCGTGCTCGTCCGCGCTTGGCTAGCAGCTTGATACACTCGGTGTGAAATTTGGGCAGCACTCTCTCGACCAGATTCCAGTAAGATACTGCCTTGTTCGCTGCCGTATGGGGGTGGTGGGGCCAAACTACCCGTCATTGGAGCCAGACCCCATTTCTTAACGTTGGCTTCGATGAACACGAATCCCATCTGGCCGAAATTCACATGCATCGTGCATGGTCCGTTGGCACCAATAGTTGGGAAGAAGTTTTGTGCCTTTTGGCCATGAACCACGTCCTCCAATTTCTTGCCGTTACGCGTAAAAAAGATGGTACCGGAACGGGGGCGATAGCCCACTCCAATCACATCGCCTTGGGTCAACGGTGGGCCATATGGCGAGGGCGCAAAGGGTTGGTTATGTCTCCGATGACCGGTGGATTGGTATGCAACTGATGCTTTGTGAAGACCTGGAAAGACGTGTGTTAGCATGCTTTACAACACCCAATGAAAACCGCAACCAACGTACCTGGCAATCTGAAGAGGGGATAGGGTTTGGTAGTCATGCCAATGCTGACAAGAGTGGTTTCGGGTTTGTCGAAGACCTTGGCCTCCCAATAGTAGACGTCATTCTGTTTGGGGACAGGCAAGTTCGTTTGGACGCTGCATTCCGAATCAAAGAACTCAATTTCCGTTCGGGCTTCAACGAAACAGTTTGCGATTTCCAGCTCGGGTTGAAATTCCCAAGCTGAGACACCCTTTTCTTGTATCGCAAGGAATTGGGATAGCGAAATATCGGTTTGCATTGACTCGGGGGGATTCGCTTCGACAAATGCTACAAACAACCGAATTAGCACAAATCATCTATCCAGATAAACCGAGTGTAAAGCCCACCTTTTGCCCTCATATACTCCGACCGCGATAGGTCATCCATGACCTCCAACGCATCCGCCTCCTCGCGCGCAAACGCCTGTTCGTCGTCATATTCACCCGGTCGCCCGATCCGGTCGAGGATAATTCTGCCGCGTTGAGTGTATTTAAAGAAGAAAAAGATAGCTAAAACGATAACTGCGACGGCTGCAGAGCCGAAGGCTGAAAGAACGCCGATTAAAATCCCTTTTCCGGTGGAACCGGACGAGTTGCCACTGGCGTTGACGAGATTGTTGTTTTCAATATCGGAAGACACCTCCAACAAAACATTTCGGATACTCGATGCAATTTTATCAGGGTCTGTCGTAGCCTGCAGCAGAGGATTTGTAGAAGATGCGGTCGGGGTGCTTATCACGGAGGTAGTGAGGGTCGAGGGAAGGCCGTAGAGAGCACCGGGACCCGATGCCTCAGATCCCCGCATCGTTCATCGACTGGTGGTGTGATTTGCTGGGTTATTGTGAACTGTGACGCAAAACAAATAAACCCACGGGTTTCCGGTTCAAGAATAGAGTCGAACTGGAGGTGGGGAAGGGACAAAACAACGTGGGATTGGGGAGAGGGCGATACGTCGAGGAGATGATGGAAGAGAAGAAGGCAGAGGGAGAACCGGCGGGTATAAGTCGCTGTTTGGGTTGGGTGGATGACGCTCGGAGGCTTAGCAGGCCATCCACGACGCTTGCGGGCGCTGCATTCAGAACGTCGAGTCGCTGGGAGTCGCTTTTAAAAAAAGATCGCCAATTCCTCTCGTTCCTAGTCTATTTTATTTTGAATATAGCTTAAATGCAAGGTCATATGAGAACCTAAAGGGATATTGCATTTCTCGTTGCATCAATTCGCGACGGTTTTGTCTCTCCTGGCCTGTCCTGCTCTCGCTATCAACCACAGCCCCGATCACTAACTCGACCTAGGACAGATAACATTTCTCCTTCCCCTCTTTTTGCTAGCTATCCTGTCCAGTCCTTCTCCCCTGTCTGCTGACTGCTGACTGCTCCTTACTGAGCTGACCTCTGCCTGGATATTTTCATCCCCCGTTTCTCCTTTTCAGCACGTTTCGTGTCGAGCAGAATGCGTACCTCGGGGTTGAATCATCATCCCTTGGCATCCTTCTTCATGAAGGCCCAGTCGAATATTAACATCAGTCCCCTTGACAGCTGCGATATTCGAATCATCATGGAAAGGAATAACATTAACAAATATCCAGGTCTGTATATGATGGAGATCCCCCCTGCGTAGAGCAGAGACCGTGGCAGAGCCTTATTCCCTCCCTCTTCTCCCACCTTGATCGGTCCTATCGTCCCTACGGCTGACGGTAATGTTATGGGCAGCGAAACAACATGCTCGCAGAGTCGCTGCGAAACTCGGAATTTCAACTGGTCTCGTTTATCTAGTCGGTCAACCGACGGTCAATTGGAGTGATTCGGACCAAGAGCGCTTGTTTCGGCAGAGACGCTACTTTTACTACCTCAGCGGAACAGACGAAGCAGATTGCTATCTGACCTACGATATCCAAGCCGACCTATTGACCCTCTATGTCCCAAATTTCGATCTTCACCGCGCGATATGGATGGGTCCGACACTGACAGTCGAGGAAGCCCAGGCGCGGTACGATGTAGATGATGTCCGTTATTATGACTCTCTGCAAGGTGATATTGAGCATTGGGCAGCCAAGAACAACAAAACAAGCCCGGTTTATATTCTTCACGACTCACAAAGACCTACAATGGTCTCCGTGAATCTTCGCTTGGACGTTACACTTCTGCAGCCCGCTATGGATGCGGCTCGAGGTGTCAAGGATGAATATGAGATTGAGCTGATTCGCCAAGCGAATAAGATATCTGGCCTGGCTCATCGAAAGATCCTCGAAAGTATAGGCAAAATGACCTCCGAGTCGGAAATTGAAGGCTCATTTTTGGATACTTGTGTATCGCACGGGGCGAGAAACCAAGCATATCAGCTCATTGCCGGTTCTGGAGAGAATGCAGCAGTCCTTCATTATTCAAAAAACAACGAGCCCCTCGAGGGTAGACAGCTGGTCTGTCTAGACGCGGGTGCAGAGTGGAACTGCTACGCCAGTGACGTGACCCGGACCATCCCCCTGTCACCGACAGGAGACTGGCCAAGTGCGCACGCCAGAAACATCTACCACGTTGTGGAAGAGATGCAGGAAGAGTGTATCAAGCGCATCAAAATAGGCGTAAGGTTCCTGGACCTGCACGTGTTGGCACACGAGATTGCGATTCAAAGATTACTGCAGCTTGGGATTCTCAAAGGCGGCTCCGTAGAGGAGATCCGCAAGTCTGGTGCGTCGACTGTCTTCTTCCCCCATGGGCTGGGCCATCACGTAGGATTGGAAGTGCACGACGTTTCAGGAAAGTCGCTCACTGCTCTTCGGGACGACCACTATGATGCAATGCTCATACCAGCTACTGGCCATTCTCCATGCACACTCTCCGCATCCTATTTGGAGGAAGGAATGGTGGTCACCGTTGAACCGGGAGTATACTTCTCCCGTCTTGCCCTAGCCAATGCCCGAAAGCAGCCACTGGCCAAATACATCGACTTTGAGGTGGCGGCCGAATACATCCCAATCGGTGGCGTACGAATCGAAGATGACATCTTGGTCACCAACACTGGGTATGAAAACCTGACGACGGCACCCAAAGGAAATGAGATGGTCGAGATTATCCGTCGCGGGATCGGCAATTAGCCAGCCTTTAATTTCAACCCTCCCCAGAGGCCCAGACGGAATATGGACCTTGCATCATCGATGTTTAGCATACGACATCTGTACCTATCAAATGGAAGCGTGGTCTCCCACAAACGGCTTGTGTTTCGACTGAGCAAGATGTGTCTCCATTAACCACCCAGGGCTAGATCCATAATTACGTGCCACCACACACATCATTTCTGTTGTGTAAAATCTAGATTCTAGACAAAGATCTCGCAAGCCAGAGCCAGAAAAAAAAAAAAAAAAAAAACTTTACCAACTTCCATCTCAGCTAATCCAGCCCGTAAAGCCGTGTTGTGCGTCCATGTTTCTTTGTTGCGTGATGACGGCTAAACATGGCGGTGTAACCGGTACCGTGTATGGCCTGTGTAACAGCCCCGGTCGAACCGTACGGCACTGCAGTTTATTCTCACCAAATCTGGGCGAAAATGCAAGCAGAACCAGCGGCATCGGCGGTGTATTGTATTGTCACGGTACCGGCGCCGAGAAAAATTAGGTGTTGCTGTCGTGGACTGTCGTCAGTTGGTGCCCTTTGCAGTCCCCTGTCACACCATTTGACACCATTTCTCGGCCCGGACTGCAGTGAGGTCATGATTCATGAGAGCTTGCAAGGTTTTTTTTGTGTCTTACTTTTTTTTTTTTGCCCTATATGTCTCCTGATTTAGATGCATTGCGAATATTATTCGGGATTGTCGTTATTTGGTGGTGGCCTGGTGTGGTGCTAAATGGTGACTCAACCGCATCGCCTCAGACTTTTTGCACTACACAAGAAGATGTACAAAGTAAGGAATGTACCTGGATTCAGGAGCAATAGTACTATCCACGAGTCCAAATAGTACTGTACAAATGTTCTCCTTGGGGCACTATTACGGGGAGCTCTATACAGCTCCGAAAGAATGCAAACTAGGTACGGAGTAGGTATGACTCGATGCAAAAATCTGCAGGGAAACCCACTTCTTTGCCTTAGTCCAGACCCCCAAGTCATCATTAGGTATTCCTGCTTCTAGACTTGTGCCTTGTGGAGTTTGTCAATCCCGATTCCCGAAGCAGGGAGAGCAATGGTGGACCCATATTTTCTCGGGTGATGGCTTTTTTTTTTTCTGGGTCCTGCTGGATAATAATGGAATTGCGTTAGTATTGGTGATCCCCTTTGTGTGTGGTGTGTCTGACTCTGGAGATGTAAAACTTGGTTCGTAGTGAGTCACACCACCGATTTCCAACTCATCGGGGCTGAAGTGTATATAACCATCCTTCAGCCCACGATGCCTTCCATTCCTTTTTGGTCTTTTCCTTCCTTACCTCCTCTCTTCCTTTTCAAGGGGGTGATGGTCGCTCCCCTTCTACCTCTCTAGTTGCGTCAATCCTTTTTCGTCACGACTATAACGACTTTCTAAAAAACCGACACCGATTTACTGCTTTGTGTGTTTGGGTTGAGAATGGGCCAGAGGCACAACAGACGTCGGACACGACCACGATCTCGCAATCGCAGCATCGATACCATCGTTTCAGTTGATTCCTCATTGCGTCCTGCAAGCTCCTGCGACTCCATCTCCGCATTCAATACCTTCAGCCCATTGGAACCGTCGTCGGCCTGTGGTTTGCGCGACGCCATTTCGATACCCTCCGCCCATACCTGGCACTATGGGTATATGGCATGGCAGAAGCGTGATCGCAAGCAGCGGTTAGAGGCTGCAAAGATGGAGGCGGAACAGTGTCGTCTTTTCGGTGGTGAGCCGGGGGACGATGTGAATCTCTGCTATCGGATGCTTGAGTACTTTGGTGGGCTCGATTATATCAGCTCGTAAGTCACTTTCACTCGCTGTCTTTGATACTCAAGGCATGTATAACTGACTTTCCTGTCTTCAGACCCCATATCTCAAGACTATCGCCTGGGTGACTTGACTCTCCTGGATATTGTTAGCCTTTCCGCCACCACCTCTCCGGTCTACCATCACCCGAATTACGAGAGCAAAAAAAAAAAAAAAAGAAAGAAAAAAGCAATTCACGATTATTCAAAAGCAACAAAAATCTGAACATCAATCAACTGCATCCCTGCGATAAATCGAACAAAAAACAAAGATACAGCCACTATCACGAAGCGAAAAGAACACCAGTATCTATGGGGACCCCAAGTCACGACTTGCAGCAATGAAGATACATTGTATTCTTCATGGTCTACCAAAGGCTTGGCCATGCGATATCTGGTACAGACTTCCACACGCACCAGGCGTTGAGATTCAAGACCTTACGATTGTCCGTCGTTCCATATCTGCTCTTGTCGGTTGAGTTCGTGTCCGACTTTCTTGGTTGTTGACGCTTGAGTTCCCGGCCAGTCAGATTGGTTGTGGCATTCGGCAATCTAAGCTGGATTTCCGTCGGCGCATTTCTTTGCGCCATTGGTAACGTGCAGAACCATCTGTCACGTCAATTCTTGAAAAAAGGACGATGTAGCCTTTGCTCGAGGGTATAGAGAAACATCTCGCTCTTCGGGCTTTTGTCATGTGATTATCCAGGATAGCGTCTCTCGTTATATTTTCCAGAGAAAGCCATTTCATCAAGGATTCCCTCATCGGACTAGCTGTCTGATGACAACAGAGTGTTGTGATGTTCCATTAGAGACCCGGTGAAATAAGACCAGGGTCATTTGCGATAAATTAGACATGTATGATAGCAAAAGTGAATCTTCAGACATGCATATATAATATCATCTATAATATCAATCATAATGCAGTACCTTGACAATTCTCAGTAGTGAATAATGAAGCCGTAGAAGACATCGTGAGTATCAAACCACCTGTTCACGCCAAGGGCCCCCAACTAGGCTAGCCCCAATGGGAAGGCGGTATGTGTCACCGCCTCCCCGTAAAGGACACGGTCGATCAGTATCGATGCGAATGATAATAATCCTCGAGAGATGCTGAACTGCCCTCTCCTCCTTCATCGACTGCCACACTCCTTTGTTTTGTCCGAGGAGAACATGCTTCTGGTTTTTGTCACTTGATTTATCTTTTTTCCCTTTGGTTTTGCTTCTCTGCGAGCATCCGTTTTTACGACTTTCCCCGAGGGCTACCCCCCCGGTTGTTTAGCACCGCAAGCAACAATACCACGGACGGAGGCGACCGTTTCCCGTGAATTCGCCTCACCATGTCTTCTACGGACTATAACTATGATGAGCAGGTAGGATGGCTCTCATGATATGGAACTGATGGGCTCCGTTACCTGACCGTCTTGTCTTAATACTAGGGTCAATTCTTCCCGTTCTTCATCCTGACTCTCTCGGGTCTTGTCACGCTTCCTCTCACATACAACCTTCTCAAACCGAGCAAGGGTGAGTAGTCCCTGGTTTCTTCTTTGTCAAACTAGTCACTGATATATTCTCGTGGCACAGAGCTTGAGAACACCGCACCGCGAATAAAATCGGGGTTCACACCGGAACATGGCGACCTCATCGAGGCGCAGAAGCGGAAACGCCTGCGCAAGGAGCGTCGGATTAAGCGCATCATCACCGTCATTGCTGGATATGCCATGATGGCGTGGATGATCTATCTGATTCTTGTGACCGCTCGATCAACACCAAAGATTTGGGACCCTTATGACATTCTGGGCGTCTCGAGGGTAAGTTGTGGGAAGCTTTGTTTAGCGAACTGATTGATCTAATAATTCATTTCCAGAGCGCCGATGAGAAAGCTATTTCTAGACATTACAAGCGTCTTTCTTTGATCTACCACCCCGACAAAGTTCGACCTGATCCCGCTAAGAATGAGACCGTGGAGATGCTCAATGACCGCTTTGTCGAGTTGACCAAGGCCTACAAGGCGCTGACTGACGAGGAAATCCGTAACAACTACATCCAGTTCGGCCATCCCGATGGAAAGCAGAGCTTCAGCATTGGCATTGCCCTTCCCAAGTTCATTGTCACTGAAGGAAATGGAAAGTATGTCTTGCTGGTCTATGGAGGTCTTCTTGGTGTCCTTTTGCCGTACATTGTCGGACGTTGGTGGTACGGTTCTCAGCGATACACCAAGGAGAGAGTTCTTGTCGCTAGTGCCGGTAATCTCTTCCGGGAGTACGAGGAGGATATCACAGAAGGCGGAATTGTCAACGCTTTGTCCTCTGGTGTTGAGTTCCAGGAAATGCTCAAGGGCCCCAAAGCCGAGGCCGGACTAGCCAAGCTCGAAAAGAGAGTTTTGGCCGAAGATTCATCGATTCTCTCAGCCCAGGATCGCAAGGCTCTCAAGGAACTGGATGATTCTTCTCGACGAAAGGCATTGGCACTGCTCTGGGCTTACTTGGCTCGTGTTGATTTGGAAGATGCCAGTCTCGATGGAGGTGAGTCATCTAGCTTTCCCCGATTATTGACCACAAAAGAAACAAGGCTGATTAAATTGCATCCACAGAGAAGTACGAAGCTGCCCCTATTGCTCTGTCGCTGAACGAATCTTTCATTGCTATCTCTCTTGGTTTTGGCAACCTTCGCCCCATCTTGAACTCCTACCGAACATCGCAGAATCTGATTCAGGCCGTTGCTCCCGGTTCATCGCCGCTCCTGCAGCTGCCGCATTTTACCAATGCAGTTGTAAAGTCTGTTGAGGGTGAAGATGCTAAGGGTCACTTCTCGGTGCAAAAATTCATGAACTTGGCTGAAGAACAGCGTCGCAGCCTCACAGTAGGCGCAGGTCTCCTATCGGAACAGCAATATTTTACCGCCGTCTCCGTCGCTAAGCAGCTCCCCGTTCTCGAGGTTTCCAAGGCCTTCTTCAAGGTTATGGGAGAGAGAGTTATTACCCCAAGCAGTCTGGTACAGTTGGTGGTCAAAGCACGATTCGTTCCCCCGGCTACACGAATGTTCCAGAGGTGAACCCAGCCGATCTTGAGGATGTTGACCCCGATGAGGATGACCTTGACGCTTTGATGGGCCGGAAGCCCGCCAAGAACAAGACCACTAAGGTTGTGAATGGCCAAAAGGTCGAGACCAAGGCCGAGACCATCCAACCACCCCTGGCTCACGCACCTTACCTTGCTCGCGACCATTCCCCCCCGGTGGCACATCTTCTTGGCCGACGCTAAGCAGGGCAAGATGGCTGTTCCGCCTTTCACTTTCACTACCTTTGACAAGCCCTTGTTCGATGAGGCTGGAAAGCCCACATTCAACGTCCAGACCCTCAAAATGCAGTTCCAGGCTCCCCCTCAGGTTGGCGAATTCTCATTTGTCATGAATATGCTCTGTGACAGTTACCTTGGCCTCGATACGAAGCTTGACATTACGCTGAAGGTGGACGACCCGGCTAAGGCTGCTGCCCTCGACGAAGAGGATGACATCAGTGAGCCCGATGAAGGTATGTCAATAGTTACTCCAATTTGTTATCATACAAAAGATGCTAACAATATCCACAATAGACTCGATCGCCGGACAGATGCAGGCCCTGAAGACCGGACAACCACCTAAGAAGAAGACAAGAAGAGCATCCGACGATGAAAGTGATGATGAGAGTGACACCGACGGCGATGCAGGTGAAACCAGCGATACCGACACGGAAACTGATGAGGAATAAATAGTGCAAGTGTGTAAAGGGATGATAAGCAAGGTCAATGAGAAAAGAATAAATCAGGATGATGCCATCCTCTAATTAGTTCTTGTTTTAAAAAGAGGGTTTGTTTTATATGCTCGGAAAGTTACCCACCATTCTTTTTGTTTTGCCTCCATCTTGTTATTCAGCAGGATTTCAATTCTATTCGCGTTTTGTTGTGCAACTCCGGGGTCATTTTCTGTATGGTATCATGTTATTTTACATTTTGCATCTAGTTAGGGAGTTGAATTTCCTAGGTATTTTCTTTTTATCCTTTGCAAATTTCCATGGTTGCATGGTTGTCCCATGCTGTCTTCCAGCCTTCCAGCTAGCCTTCCTTAGGTACAGCAAGAAAAAATAGATAGAAGTAGGAAATAAGCAAAATGGGAGTTCATGAACTCTTTTTCTAACATCCGCCGCAAATGTGGTATGCATAACTCGACAAACGAGAGAATTTCTATCTAGTCAAAACCTCCTCAAAGGTCCAACGCCCCTTGGGGAAATTCTTATATCCTGACAAATAACGAATGAATAACAGACTCGATGTCAGACATACTCGGCCTGTTTCCTGACCCGAGTAGACCATGCATATAAATGATGTTGATGCTAATGCTGATGACAATGACGATGATGGGTATTTGTAAAAGGATATCACGATGGTAAATGGCTAAGGCCGTAGATATATGCAGAAATGGGGAGAAATAAGAGCAAACGGTCGTCAACGCGTATAACGCGCAATATATATATGACTATAAATGAAAATGACAAAAGGGCAACCCTTAATATATTTCGGGAAAGGTAGACATGCTATCCCGACGGAAAATGCCAGCCAGGTGTGACACCAGCATAGAGTGATTGCTCTTGATAATGGTGGTATTCGCCAAGCATATCAGCAGACAGGCCAGCAGTTGATTGATGTGGCCCGGGTCCGGTCATGACGCTAGGATGAAGGCGATGCTTTGCAGGCTCCTCATAGCAGCTGCTATTCGGATAATATGAATAGGGAGGATGGCTGGAAGTTGCTGGGTGGATCGGCTGTGGGCAAGCAGCTTCGCCTGCTAGGTTAGTTGGCCCCAACTGCGCTTGGGAAACCACCATCCCAGGATACCCAGACCCCGAATAATTGTGATACTGCTCCGGCTGAACAGACTGAAAGTCCCACTTCCATGATTCAACTCCCCTGGGCGAAGCGGTCACGGAAGCGCAGTTGCTCGGATATGGATCGGGGGGAGTGGTAGGTTCCGGGGACGGATCGGTCGTTGAGTCAGTCGAGGTAGACAAGAACCGTAGATATTGAAGGTCCTCTGTTTCTTCATCTGGCTCGTCGGGATTTTCCTCGGCTTGTTTGATGAGCCCTAAGCGATCCAGAATGGCATGCGTTAAAGGATGGCCGTCAGCGCCTTCCGCCAGAGGCTCCCCTGGAAACCCCTCCTTGTTTACACAGTGCTTGTAAAGTTTCTGTAGTGCTTTCACGACGAGCGAGTGGTGCGACTCTAGCATCTCGACGAATCTATAGATGAATGAAATAGTTAGAATTCAAGCTTTTCTGTAGCAGATATAAGCTAGATAGACCTACCCTCGAGAATATACTTTGGTCTGGGTAGCCTTCCTCTCTCGGAATAGACATGGGTGATTGTATGCTGAACAGCGGTTACACGGTTGCTTCCCATCACACTAATTTTGATAAGTATGCTGGTCCTGTATCGAGTGTCTCCCGCAAGCCCACCAACCTTGGTCTTCTTGACTCTGCAGCGATCACAGGCTTTTAGAACATGCTTGCGTTTGACTCGAAAAACGCGTTGCTCCCGCTTGTCCTCCGCAAATCCCTGTCGAGATTCGAGCTCCGATAAAGGTGCTATCGTAGCGAGGTCATAGAGACCCTCCGGAAAGCCTGGTATATGCGACTTGGGACGAAGCTTCGGTTGTCGCGACATTTGGCTGCACTTGCGCATACGGCGGTAAACAGGAGAAAAAGAAAGTCTTTCAGATTCTTCCAAATATCGAAAACACTCAATGTGTTTAGAGGTAGTCACTTGACTTATCAATCGTACGTCTTCAAAAGACGAGAGAAGTATTTGAAGGCTGGAGGGGAACCAAACAGGTGGGGAGGAGGGGTGAGAAGAGCAAGAAAGAGGCTCAGAGCGAGTGCCTTCTCCAAATACATACTGATATCATCTTTATCAAAAAGGAGCTGTTTTTCCAAGTGCCCCGCATAAGCACCCGACGATCATCCCCCACTTCCAAGGTGCACCGTATAGATACCAGTGGTGACGTGGAAAGCGGCCTGTCACGATGTCAACCGGATCCTTTGATGTCCAGCGACTTTGGTGGTTGTGACAGATACACCAGGCCCCCCCGGCACGAGTCACATATAGCCCGACCCTGTGCCCATCGAGTTTGCTGACACTGTCGAGCGAATTCGCTGGCTATGAAACACCAAAAGCCATTCCCGTTGACGGTCCGAGCCGTCATAGCGAAAAGAGCAGCCAAAATATTGCTCATCGGCACCAACCGGATACGATCCTGGTCATTTGGGCAGCGAGATGCAGGGCCGGAAGTAAGACCTTCACCATCTGACTCTGTTGTAGCGCAGATCCAGTGGCAGTCGTGACCGTAATCGCATGTAATACATAGTGCATCATGTAAATGTGCATAGATGACAAAAGGAATCACATAAGAACAATTTTTTTCTTCTTTTTTCCCCTTTCCAACAGGAACATCACCCAAGTCTGTGGATACATTCCGAAACCTCAGAGCTGAAGTATCAACTTTCAGCCCAAAGTAGTGAGTCAAGGCAAAAGAAAAGAAAAACTGCCCATTTCCCGTGGGCGTCTATCTGCCAACAGTTTGGATGATTGGTGCACTAATGATTTGACTCCCAATAATCATCCACGTCGACTGTCGTCCGCAGTGGGCGAGCCTGTGCCTCACGCTGCGCCCACTGCTATTGCCAAGGCGAAGAGTGCTTGTTGCGCTAATGGCACGTCCTTGACTTACATCTATTGGGTTCAAACCTTGGACCTGTACAGATGAACCTCGAAGCCCGACTCTCGGACATGAACCGAACAAGTACCGACGCGCCTAAATTTCTTTTTGATACGTATTCCGTATATGTGGCTATATTATGCCAAAAAAACACTTGCTTTTTGCAAGAGTACCGTCGAGAGGCGGTGTGAAGTGTGCACAGCAGACATATATATAAAAAAAAAGGGTGGGGGTGGTGGATGATTGGGTGTGATAGCTTGAAGCGGCTGTGGGTTGCGTGCAGAATCACCAGTCGAAGACTAGAAACAGAGACGAGAGATCCTCGAGGGCTTGGGCTCTCACTGTTGCGGAAGGAGACAGCGTGCGAAGGCGAGGGGCTGCTGGCGGAGAAAGATTCATCACATGATGGAAAAATCAATTAATACGGCATGTATCAGTTGAGCAATGGAAAAGGATTCTTCACTAGTAGCAGCAATGGTGCTACTGATGATGACAGGTTCAGCATGCATCGAGAAAATTCAAGCCAGCAGGCGCCGGTCCACTTGTGACGCATGAAGGTGTTGTACAGCATATTGTTATGTTTGCACCGATCTATGCATAGCCTAAGAAACAATGAGAGAATTTAGTAACTCAAGAATGCTACTGGTAGGTAGCACTTGGTAGTATCTAGGCTGCCAAATAAAAGTAACAATGGCAGAGCATGGCTTTCCAGTTGGACACGACAAGTACCCAGGTGATATCACGAACTAAATGAAGTGTGAGGAGAAAATTAAATAGGTGCTTCCCCTCTCCACGAGCCTCTCAGAGGAATCCAAGTCACCCCTCCCTTGGTAGTGGGTAATTGCTGCTAAGGCTAAGGGGCCAGGTGCTCGAGGATCCCTTCTGAATGCAAGAAAAGTGCATGGGTCGTGCTTTGCAGGAAGCAAGCCACCTGCAGCTCAGCAATCACAGCTCCGAGTCTGGGTCTGAAGGAGGGAAGAAGAGGGGTGATGGCTCTCGCTCGGCGGCTGGTGGTTGGCAGTTGACACCCTGTCCTTGTCGTCGACAGTCTTCTGCGCCACAGAATTTATCATGTTTGACCATCAGATCATCCACGGTTCTCTTCCTCCATCGCCTGGACTGGTCTGAATAGCACGGATGATCTTGAATACCATGTCTGTCACCCAGGATCAGAGTCAGGGACGTGGCGCTGTCTGCTGTCAAAGGCGGGGTTGTTCTCTGTCTGTGGCTTTTGCAGGACTGCTCTTGAACGTCGGCATCGGTTTCCTCGAACCACTAGAGCATTATCGCCTTGATTCTAAAAGCTCACTGTGGAGTAGCCATGGTGGATTAGTAGCAGCAGATAAGCAGAGGAAAAGCCTCGTCCTCATTTCCACCGGCTATAATTGCACCGATCACTGCCATCATAAGATTCTTTTTCCCCGCGTAGAGAAGCCCATCGATTTGTCATCGGAGATTCACCGTCTTGGTGGAATAAAAAACAAAAATACCATATCCCTGCACGGCGGGCTGGGACCTTTGTGTTGGTGTCAAGAGGGAGAAAAAAAAAAAAAACAAAAAAAGTACTGTACGTGACGGGGAAGTCCTTCGACCTTGAGCCCCGCGTCACGGGACACGATGGACAGCCAGGGAAACAACAACAACAAACACCATCTGTTGCAAGACCCCAATGGTACAAAGTTATGTGGCATGTATACATTGATGGCGCCAACTACACAATACAACACGGATCACTACCCAAGGAGGTCTCATGATTTTTCTCCTTCCTTTGTCTTCGTCTTTCCCACAAACACCCTGGCCTCGCTTGCATGTCCGATCCTGACACAGCAATCAGAATTTGTGAACCCGAGGTTATTATCGATGGAGTTTGCAATTATGACTTGATGGGCAGCTCAAGTATTGGCTGTGACGTTATCGAAGAGCAGAAGATGATGAGTCTTTGGCGTTTAAACGGCACCAATCATCGATGCACACGAGCTTTGACAACTGCCATCAGGCCACAGGAACCGGGGGTAATGATAGTGATACATCTCAGATGCATATAGTCAATGATGTTTATCTGCTCTCGAGGCAGCAATGCACTGTCACCCGTCATAGCCCACCCCGATGAGATCGAGTCATCTCACGGATTATACCGCCAAAGAAAGGCCTGGAAATTAGGCAGAACCAAGCCATAAGGACTCACCGAAAGGATCGCCAGATGCTTCCATAGACTTGAGGCGAACGGGGATAGGATGGATGCAACTATGATCAGCTGTCAGGTTAGTAAAGTCTTCGGTCCATCATTTATCCCTGGTATTAAAGGTATATGCATATGCAAGCAAGGAAGATATGACAGGCTGACTATTTGATTCAAACATTTTCAGCAGGGAAGACAAATATAGACGTTTCTGGCCGTGTGTGTCCTTGACCGCTAATCCACCATCAAGCAGTAAATCGATATGTTCGAATATCAATACCCGGCAATCTAGATAGGCTAATGAGGACATAACCCCCGTGCTCCAAAGCCCATATCCCGCAAATCTGGATGAAATCCTCCGATTGTATGTAGTAACAGCCAGCTGACACCAAGGCACTTCTCGGAGTCAGCCCAATGCCCGAATCAAGCAAACAAAGGGTAGTTAGTTTGGCATGGAGAAGGATGAAAAGGAAAATAAAAAAGCCACCCAGTACAGTATAATACAAGGAACATTATTGTGCTCGTCGGCGGAGTGATCGGCTATCAACGAATCGTATACCCTGGTCCTGGTCATTTTTTACCCGGCCATCCAGAGACCTCGAAAATGACCACGTTTGTTTGCTACCTTCATCTCTCCCGACAGGCTTCCTGATTTTTCCTTTCATGAACGGAGATCCGGGAGGGTAACACTGGCCTCTCCAGCGGCGAGGAGGTCAAAACTCTCTTCGCTGGCCGCTGTTGTAGGAGGACTCAAACTAGATCCTTCCTGCGATTCGAGTTCTTCCTTCGCTATGCTCGACAATGACGGAACATGACGTTCTGAGACTATCTGCCACCGCTTATCCCCAACCCATTCCATGCCGTCACCGGCTCCGCTAAACCCTGCCTTGTGACGGTCTTGTTCTCGTTCCAGAAGCGGGAGATTGTTCGAAGTCAGAGGAAGGTTACGGTGATGCCACTCGCCGAGGAACATGCCATCGACGTCAACTTCTTGCCGCACCTTGAGCCATTCATCCAAATCTTCGCCGTACATGTCCCGCAACTCTTGTCCCCCTGAAGTGAAATTCTTGGCCCAGTGCGGTCTCGCGCCCATGTCCCGCATGAGCCACTCAAATGCCTCGTAAAACCGAGCTTTACCAGGGGGGTCCCGGAGATATGGGCGAAACAGCGTCGCGTTGAGATACAGGGTTGGCCCATCGGGGCGGGTAGGGTCGAGGAAAGGACGGGGATTCTTGTTGTGCGTAGAATCCGAGACTCTGACTTCAACGGGACAATGTATCCACAAGCCCTCAGAAGGGAAGGGGATACGCGCTGTTTGGAGGTCTCCATGAAGCCAGGCCGAAAGACGGATGATAGTTTCTGGGCCCTTTTCCAAAGGGAGTGCCCACTCGTTGACGAATTGCGAATACAAGCAGTTCAACAAAAGACCGTCACGCGAACGCTCGACCGCCTCCGTAACTGTCTTTTCTGTCCTAAAACCAAATTGCAGACCAAAAACAAACCACTCCACCCAGGGTGTTATCTGGGGAAGTAGTTGGCAAGTGCCAACAAGTTATGGTAGATGTGATATCCAACCGTCTCCCCATAGAATGTCTTCGGGGGAGCACGCAGTGGCAAATCCGATTTATCCGCATGCCAGACAACCGCACTCTTTTCATATGGCATCCACCAGACGCGAACGAATTCATGCGAAGTCCAAAGTCCAGACGACCATTCAGCCAGCACACTGGACAACGCACGTCTGGATTGTTTCCAGGCGATATTGAACATAGGTTTCGCTTGGAAGGTCACCTCAACAATTATGCCCAACGCTCCGAGAGAGATCAGAGCCGCCCGGAATAGAGTTTGGTTGTTGGTCGCACTGCAACGGACCAGTTGTCCATTGGCCAGCATCAGAGTGAGCGATATAATACACTCAGATAGAAGGCCATG
Organism: Aspergillus sp. 'subgen. Cremei'; assembly: GCA_019976455.1. Lineage (NCBI taxonomy): Eukaryota > Fungi > Ascomycota > Eurotiomycetes > Eurotiales > Aspergillaceae > Aspergillus > Aspergillus sp. 'subgen. Cremei'. The sequence goes on from JAFBMR010000003.1 coordinate 3,559,748, forward strand.
CTGCAAGGAACTTCCATGAGTACCTGTCGCAATGACGCCTGCAATTGACTGGCTGTCAATACTGCCCATATTGGACAGTGCCAGGCCATGTTTTTCCAACTCATCACCCAAGTTCTTCAGCCGAATACCAGCCTCGACGGTCACAACTCTTGTTTCCTGAGATACCTCCAGCACCCGGCAGAAATTATCGAGATTGACTAGCCAAGCAGACGTGCATGTCAGATCGGAAGGCGAGTGGCCGCTGCCAACGGTGACCAAGCGGCGTCGACAACGGCGTGCCAGCGTAACCAGCTTCTGGATCTCCGCGATCGACTCCGGCTGCACGTATAGCTCCGGTCGCGAAAAGAACGTCTTAGCCCAGGTGTGATGGAGATGATCGGGAGTTGCGCGGAAAGGAATCGCGGGGTCGAGCCGCGACAGCTCGCGAACGATGGTGGGGTCCATTATGAGATTTCCGTGATTCAGCAGGGTCTCTCAAAACATATTGGAAAAAGGCTAGGATGTATTAGATGTTCGGATAGTTGATCCGATATAGTCGAAAGTGGAAAGGGCGAAATGATGACGAGAGGAAAGGGGAAGGAAGAGAGAACGGAAAGAAAAAAACTACGCCGTAGCGATGTCGACATTGCGATATGGGTGGGTCGGAAGCCGATAATCGGGGCCGGATAAGACCACCCAGACATGCGCGCAAAAGCCGAATGAATAAAGCAGAAGGGTCTAGCCACTAGAGAGACTACTGATCAGTGAATGAAAGTGCTGAGCAGATTAATAATTATCGGAGGCTGAGAATCAAGGACATTGGCAATCATACAACCGAGGTGGAGCCGGGAGAAAACAAAACAGCAGAGATAAGAGAAGATGCTTAAATCCTAACAAGTGAACAGCAGAGATATACGTATTAACCTCAATTTGGGATATTACGACTCCTGCAAGTCGACTGAAATGTCTAAAAAATTATCATACATGAAACCAATCACGCCCGCCAAAGATAAGAAGAACAAAACAAAACTCCACACGTACATGCAGCCATATTTCATCCATCCGAAAGCTCCTGGGGCCATGCTCCCACGCCATCTACCAAGCTGGGGGCACGTCTGTACAGACCAGATTATGCACAAATAGTAAAAATGAAAATTATGGACAGACAGAAAAGATACGAAAGGGTTCCTTGCAGTTGGTTTAGGATCGAATGGCTTCAATGGCGGCATTCAGGGGAAACACCTGGGGAAGCGTCTGCCAGGAACGCTTGTCCCACTTGCGAAACGCACTCCGGCACGCATCCGGAATCCCACCGATAGAGACAAAGCTTTTGGGAATAAAGGGTCGATCCTGGAGAGAAGCGGCAAGGATGCCGTACTCGTGCGCAAACACCACGGCTGATGCGAACTCTGCGGGCCGGTTCGAAGCTTGCTCACCAACGATCCTAGTACCAGAATTAGCCATTGACTAGATTATATTTGTTTAGAATCCAACTTACACATAGATTTCAAAGAAGGTGTCAAGGATGTAGATCCCCTTGGCTGCGAGATCCTTATGGCAGTAAGGCTCAACTTCCTGGACTGTGTCATTTGGCCGGATTACAGGGGATGATGAACCTGGTCGTCGAATCCAGAACCCTGACCGTTGGCCTAGCCCGTGGTCCACACGAAGTAGCCTGGTGCGGAAGTGGTCATGGTTGGGCTTGCGCTGCCAGTAATCTGAGCGCATATAATCCCCGGTATCTTTGAAGTCGGGAAAGATTTCAGAAAAGGTCTCGGGCTCTTCTCCTTCCGCAATCTCCTCAATTTCGCCAGTTAGACCAAGGTCCATTCCAATAAGTCGAGCAGCGCCAATCTCTTCTGCGGAGCTTCCTTTTCCTTTCCAGAGATACAGGTTGCCAAACATAGCCGAGATCACGAACGGATAGCCAGAGCAGAGGTTGCTTCGGGAGAAGTCTACCTCATCAAACACCATCTGTTTCAGATGTTTCCTTCCGCAGAGCATATACAGGGCGGATGAGCTGGAGCGAGAGTTAGAGCCCCGGCGAGTGATGAGGATGCCGCCGAGAGCTTGGATAAACTGGGCTGGCTCTTTGCCCTGCTTGATGATCTCGAGTTTACATCCATTGTCCTTTGCAGCCTTTCGGGCAAAAACTTGGGCATCATCTAAAGATGAGTCCTGAACGTCGTCACCGCACCAAAGATGAGCCTCAGACCGGGTGCCACCATCCAACTCAAACATGTGGATGCATAGGTACATGCTTCCTTCGTAAAGAATATACTCCTGGTTATTAGGAAGATCTTGTCTTTTGCCATCGCTCGTAATCTCCCAAATCTGCTTTCTCAATGTTCTGATCTTGAGGTCATCTCCCTTGCTCGTTAACATCAATTGAGGGTCAATATCAACCCTGTCGCTTGAGTGAGGGAACGGCTTGAAAAAGTTAGAGATAACCTCCATGGTTTCATCAGCCTGCGGGACCAATGACGCCGAAGACCTTGGTGACGAGAATTGTTGATCAAGCGAGATATCAGACCGTCTAGAGGGAACAGGAGGAGATGGCAAGGCCTTGTTTCGGGAAGACATGTCTCTTATCCCACCAGTGACAAAGTTAATAACACTTCTAGGAGTTGTAGGCGAATCCATCTTGTTTTCCCTGAGGCTTGTTCTGAGAGGCGACGGAGATGGTGATGAGTATTGAACTTGAGAGCTTCGACCAGACATAGGAGTCAGTGGCGATGGGGCTGGTTTTGGTGGCACTGCCGGTTTGTTCGAAGGCGAATCCCCCAAGTTCTCAATGTCTTCATAAGCAAGATCTGAGCCCCGAAGAGGAAGCTTTTTCAAGCCATCGGTAGATTTGGGGGTGACATTGGTTGGTTTCTGTTCGGGCTCCTTTGGGATATTGCTTTGTATGCTTTCTCTCGGTTCCACTGGCTTATTGGAGACAGACGACCGAAGGGGTGTTTGAACTGGTTCTGTAACCGGCGGTGGGCCTTGGTCATTTGGCTTTTGCTCAGTTTCACTTGGGATGCTTTTTCTCAGCTCCACTGGCTTGCTAGAAATGGATGACCTCAGAGATTCCTGGACCGGTTCTGTAACCGGCAGTGGGCCTTGGTCATTTGGGTTTTGCTCAGGTTCGTTTGGGATGCTTCGCCTAAATTCCACTGGCTTGCCGGAGACAGATGACCTGAGGGGGCTTGAACTGGTTCCGGGCTTTGGTCGTTTAAATTTTGCTCAGATTTATTTGAGATGCTGCTTTGAACGCTTCGCCTAGATTCCACTGACTTGCCAGAGATGGACGATCGAAAGGGCGTTTGAACTGGTTCTGGGATCTGGTCATTTGGCTTTTGCTCGGATTCGTTTGAGATGCTGCTCTGAACGCTTCTCCTTAGCTCCGCTGGCTTGCTGGAGATAGATGATCGAAAGGTCGCTTGGACTGGTTGGTCATTTGGCTTTTGTTCAGATTCATTTGAGATGCTGCTTTGAACGCTTCGCCTAGATTCCACTGACTTGCCAGAGATGGACGATCGAAAGGGCGTTTGAACTGGTTCTGGGATCTGGTCATTTGGCTTTTGCTCGGATTCGTTTGAGATGCTGCTCTGAACGCTTCTCCTTAGCTCCGCTGGCTTGCTGGAGATAGATGATCGAAAGGTCGCTTGGACTGGTTGGTCATTTGGCTTTTGTTCAGATTCATTTGAGATGCTGCTTTGAACGCTTCGCCTAGATTCCACTGACTTGCCAGAGATGGACGATCGAAAGGGCGTTTGAACTGGTTCTGGGATCTGGTCATTTGGCTTTTGCTCGGATTCGTTTGAGATGCTGCTCTGAACGCTTCTCCTTAGCTCCGCTGGCTTGCTGGAGACAGACGATCGAAAGGGCGTTTGGACTGGTTCTGTAACTGTCGGTGGGCCTTGGTCGTCGGGAAGGGGCCAGTTGCTGGATTCGACAATAGCATGCTCGACGGGCGAAATGCTAGCTTCTGAGCCCTGTTCATCAAAAGACGCGATCGATGAGACCGATGGAGAAACAGGTTCGTCTATTAAAACAGGTTTCGGAGTGGTCTCGGCGGGGGCAGTGTTTGGCAGACGCCTTTTAGGGCCTCTTGCGCGACCTTTTGTCATATGCGTGAGTGGTGCGGCGGGCGTGCGATCAGACGAGCTCAAGCTACCTTCTCCAACGGTATTCGTAGAAAGTGCTTTCTTCGGCTCGTCACTTGCAACTGGTGGTCCACGAGACAAAAGGCCGGCTAAGGCAGGGTTTATTCGGCCTGCAAGTTTACCTTTAGTAGCGAGACCTTCAGCCGCAGGAGGCGCTTTTGCAACTTCCGCGACAGTCCCCGATGGCAATTCACGCACCGGTTTGATGGTCTCCTCACTGACATCCTCCTTCTTCGCTTCAGAGTCATCATTGTTCAGTTTTCCCTCCGAATCATCGCTCTTGGCTTCTTCGGTCGTGGTTTCGAGGGGGACTGTATCCGCTATCCCTTCCTGGAGCTCTTCTGGACCGGAATCGTTCGTCTGGGGCGCGGCTTGTGGGATCTCAAAGTCCGTTATCTGGTATTGGGACTCTTCTGGGTCAGGCTTGTTTGCAATTGGCGTAGGCTGCTGGCTCTCGGTATTCCCAACGCCTGCAACATCAGAAGTAGCGAGGGTAGACGTCGGTTGTTCCTGTACAAAGCTTGGTGTAGCAGACTCTTTCGGGGATGGCGATGATTGTGCATCGGCAGAAAGGTCGCTCTTGACACTGCTAGACTTGGTCATGTTGTTTCGTTTTGCGATAGCTTCTGGAACAGACTTTTCAGGAGCGTCGTTATCCCCAACTGTATTGCGTCTCAACGAGCCTCCACTAGATTTGATTGCCTCTTTCTGTTTCAAGATGCTGTCTTTGAGTTCGTCCACTCTTTCCGACTTTTTCGGGCCTCCAGTTGCATTCAATGCCGCCTTTCCTCTCAGGATGTTATCCTTGAGTTCATCGGGAGTCTCATGTTTAACCTTTTCCGTCTTTTTGAGTTTTCCGAATACATTCTTGAACTCAGGCTCTGCTTTTGGTGCATTGTCTTTGACGACTTCTCGCCGCCGGAGATTGCCACGGAAATCCACAACAGGCGATTGTGGCTTCGGCCTCGGTGAAAGAGGTTCGCGAGGAGACAGCGTGGGAGGGGGAGTAGGATTAAGCTTGGTGGTTACTGAAAGAGGCGAAAGCTTATGGGCTGTCGGTCCCTCTGTCTTGGTTTCAGCGGGCTTTTCGGTGAGTGTCTCTGTTGGCTTTTCTACAGGGCTTTCTATGGGCGTCTCTGTTGGCTTTTCTTCAGGTGCTTCTGCGGGTGTTTCTGCAGTGGTCTCTTCCGTAGCCTCGGGCTCTAGTTCTTGTTGTGGACCTTTTTCTGTGACAGAAGGTGCATCTGCAGTCTTGTCCGCAGGCACTGGCTCGCTTTCTTTGACATCGGGAATTGATTCCGGTACAGAGTCTTTTCCTTTTGTCGTATCCAGATTGCCCAGTATATCCGGGATCCCAGAGATGCTCGACTTCTTGATATGACTTCCTGGGGCGGTGGTTCGCATGAGGCCCACGGGAGTGACTTCTTTGAAGCTATTCGCCCGACCTAAATCGACACTGCCCCTCGATTGCCGTTCTCTCACCCAGGGCGCTGTCTGAGAAGGCTGCTTCTTATGTTTCGGGGAATCGGGCCGGTTCAGGGCACTTTCTAGCCATGATGCTTTGGTAGGACTCCACCGCCTGGGATCCATGGTTCTTGAAACCGCTGGGCTTGTTGGAGGCTGCGAACTAGAATCTGCACCTTGTCCATCTTTGCTCAATGTACTGGCAGACCTTGTATGAATTGATAGAGGCAGTCGAGAGGGGCTACCTGTATCATTCAATTTCGCACTGCTGTTGTTGCTGGGAACAGGTGGAGTCGCCGGTCTTTCATTTGCTTTGGCATTGTGAACAACCGTGGCCTCGCTGTGGCTCGAGCTAGGTCGGTGGAGTGGGAAAGACGGAGCTTCACGTCCTAACTTAGGTGGTGAGGCTGAGAGTGAATCGCCTTGGGGAAACCCAGCAATGCTGTTGCGATTGCTAGCAAAAGAATTCCCTCGGCTGAGCCCCTGAGGAATTTGAGCACTCCATCGTTTCGAGACACTGTCTGACCGCTTCATCATAGCACTCTGAACAAACCCACCAAGTCCCTTTGTTGGTGACGATGGTCGCTCTGGAGAGCGCCGCCTTTGCGACGGGGATGTTGGTATTTGTTCTTCCGAGCTGGGCTCTGTTGTTCGGGGCTCAAGCTTTGGAGCATTTGCCAGAGGGGCAGGAGAGCCAAGTCCTGCAGCCGTCGAAACGGAAGAGACACTCGAGTAACGCTGGCCCAAACTACTCTCTGCAAATGTCGAGCTCGCCCTTGACGGGGAGCGCGACCGTTCATCTGCATCTTGCTGCCCAATTTGTTTTTCTAGCTCTGTATTGCCTTGCTTCCCTTCCGGTGTTCGTTGATCATTGATATTCGGTGTAGCCTCTGAAGTGTCTTCCTCGATGTTTTTTCGGTGCATTGGTGAGCCAAGTCCTCTCTCTGGAGTTTGGGGGAACACAAAAGCATCCTTAGATGGAGATGACGGCGCAGTAGGAATCCTAGACGGCTCCTGGTCGCGATTCGACAGGCTCGACATGGCTCTCAGCCGATTCTGGCGGGTAGGGGATGTTGACATGAAGGAATGACGGTTAAAGTCTCGGGAAGAAGGGCGTTGTTGCCAGGACAGAGTGCCGCTTCTACTCCGAGCTACTGAAGTCGGAGCAGCTTTCGGGGATGATGCTGGTTCGATTTCGTCCATTTTGGATGGCTTCCCTAAACCCCCATCCTCTGTTGGCACTGTTGACTCATCATCCCGGGCCAGGTCGGGTTTGGAGCTAATGTCGTGTTCTGAGGTGAAGGACGTGGGCTCGAGGTGCTCTGGGGGATCGATCGCTCGCTGGCTGAGGGAAGATGTGCTTAACCGAGCGGCATCTAAGACAGGGGAGTCTTTTGTGGGGGAAATCGATCGTGCCCGCTCTACAAAGTGTCAAAAGAAAAAAAGGGAACCGGATCAGCCTCTGTTATTGGATGTCTGGAAGAATGGAGGGGTCAAGTTGCAAGTAATGATAAATGACAAGAAAAAGCATCAAATATGAGTGGGTAATAGGTAATAAGTAGACAAGGGATGCGAAATACCAGCTCTCCGAGCCTGCCTCTCCTTCCGACCCTGCAGAATCTCCTCCTCCAACTTCTTCGTTCGTTCCTCATCTTCCTTGTCGCGTTTCTCTCCTAGTTCCCGAATGCGGAGCAGGAAATCATTGACGTCCTCTGCACCGTCAGTGCCCGTGGTGGAAGCCATGGCCAAACCAACTTGGAACACTTTCACCAGCAGCAAGGGACCAAGAGAAGGAGGAAGAAAATGGAAGAGGGAAAAAGAGGGAACACACACGGGCCCAGGAACGGTGGGGATGAATTTCCACGGAACGAGAGAGGCACAAACTGGGTGTCTTTTTTGGCTCTCCCACGGCGTCCGCCCTAGGTTAATCTAGTTGATCGTAGTCCTACCAGTAGCTTGGAAGTGGTGATCTTGAAGGGGAAAACGTCAGGTCGCCTCAAGATCCTTCTGGGTTGTTTCTCCGCCTTTAACTTCTCAAGACTCTCAACCCTGGGTTTTTTTTCTTCGCTGGTGGAACCCGGACAGGCGACGATTATTACGATATTTAATAATTCTTCCAGTAGGACGCACATCACCACCTCGCCCCACTGCGTCCTTGCTGGAGGCCGAAGGGCAACCCGACAAGGCCCAAATATGGGTGTCCAAAGTACTAGATGATTCTATACCATCGTCATAACTGTCCTCAGATCCCATAATGCGCTGGCTACAGCTTCACCTCTCCCCAAACACTACATTTGTTGATTCCTCTACAAGCGGAAAACTGTTTATCAACATGCGTACTCGGTTCCGGTGGTGGAGCAGCCTCTGCCGCCCCGCGATCCAGCATTATGATTCCCTTGTAAGTTGTTGGCGAAACCAGATCCACGGATTGTTCAAGACGATCCAAGGGGCATTTCACACGGCGATGAAACAACAGCGGATATATTATACATCAGAAGCATATCGTTTCCGCTACTGTCGTGGATGTTCAGGAGCAGTGCCCGGAAGCTGACAGGTACATTGCGATCATTCCGGTTCATCTAACCATCGAAGGAGGATCGACAAAGTCAAAAATGAGATGTTGATGACTTCCAAAAATATATCCATGTCGAGGTTGAAATTATTCAACCTCTTTGGGCTCTTGTATGAACATTTTTGATCGCTTATTCTAGACTTCTCAGCCTTTTCGATCTGCCACTTGGCTGTTTCCAGAAAGGGGAAATCCCGATAGGCGAAGGCGATCTGATCCTCCACTGAGGACAAAGTTATAAACCACTGCAGTCTCCGTATCATATGTGAGGGAAGACAATGGAGTCAAAAAGCAAAACAAGCTATAAGAACACGTAGACCCGTCTGTTACACAGTCGAAAAATTCGCTTGCTTGCTCGCGATGGTGCCCTCCACCCAAGCCATGATACCCCCTTACCACATCAAGTCAATGTTCAGTTCAGTTATCCATGTCTCCGTCCTTATGCACGAGCTGTCAGATGAGTATAGGTTTTGCGCGGATAATATTCAAGTGCCCAGGCCGCCACAAGATTAGTGTTGATCGGTTGCAGGGTCAGTAAAGGAAAAGCCTGTCCTTTGCATCTTGTACTACCCATTCCAATCCTTGGTTGAGATTTTTTCCTGTCATTGCACTGCAGGGTAATATCGTCCATCTATGGGTCTTAATTTCATCTAAGCAAAGTCGCTGAAGTGAAATTAGAAAAGCTCGTATGAAGTCTACACAGACCCGACGCCGAAGAGAAAGGGGTAAAAAAGAAAAGAAAAGAAAAAAAAAAAAACTTACTTGACGAACTTCATCTTCCGTCATGCATCCTTCGACATCTGTTTTGTTTAGGAATATAAGGAGACTTGCTCCCATGAGACGCTGCAGATAAACCAGCGTCAGTTCCGGATCCAAGGCAAAAACTTTGCGAATAACGAGTGTTGAGGTTGGCAAGCGGGGATGGGCGACTGTACCTCTTCAAGAAGTAGACCTGCAAGCTCTTCTCGACAATCATCTGTTCTCAGACGATCTGTCGCATCTACTACCCAGATCAGAGTATCTGTCTTTTCAAAATAGTTTTTCCAGTATGATCGCAGGGTCTTTTGTCCCCCGACATCCCCTAAGCGACAGCAGAGTCAATGTAGGTTTGCGGGACCACGACCTGACTTTTCTTACAAATGTTCAGTCTGTATCTGCACAGATATCAGCTTCTATTCAAAGAATATGAATATATGAGATTCTTACCCCATAAAATCAATTGTTTTGATGATGAAGCCCAGTGTTGGGCTGACTGTGGTGACGTCCTCATTCATAATCCGCTTGACGATGGTTGTCTTCCCGGCATTATCAAGACCACTGCCGCTGCTTGTTAGCGAAACGAACCAGCTTTTCCATTGAATTGAAGACTATACAGCATCAATATTCGCATCTCTTTGTCCTTCAATCGGGCTTTTCTTAGTATAGAAAGCATTTTGCTTGTTTGTCTGGGTGGCGTCGCTGGATGGTAGATAGTTGCAGGAAGATACTCTTTTCCCGCGAGAGAGAGAGCGGAGCATCTTCAACTCCTGGCAAACTGCGTTTGGAACAAAAACCAGCAAAACAATAAGGGTAGTAATGAATTATATTTTAAATTCAAGTTATACATGGAATTTGCTTATTAAAGGTCCGTTGGTTTCTGTTTTATAATTTCTTGCTTCTGTTTGCTGTATAGGGGCCCAGTATCAGCCTAGACCCTTTGCCCTATCCATTCACTCTGGCTGGCAGTGAATGTTTTGATCTTATGGTTTTTTCCAGCCCTAGCCACATTGGATTTTTTACGCCAACAGGCAGTTGACAAAGACTTCTAATCTCTCTCACTTCTGAGCCTTTCTCAACATCAGCCTCCTTATGTTTGTAGAAGTTATTCTACATTATTATCATAAGATTACTCGCACTACTATATCTATTCACAGCTCTCTTTATTTAAGGTAAGTACATATCATGATAAAGAGAGGTTTAAGCAAATGGCTGATATTCTGATATATCTTTCTTAGGTTGTCAACGTGATCGACTTGAGCGCTCACCAGCAATCATGGATAAAACCAGTCGATACAAGGCCAGGCCAGCCAGAGTGAATGGAGATTCCACGGCTCGATTCTACAAAAGACGCGGTTCTTTTTCTTCTATCCCCTCTCGCCGGTCTGACAGTAATCTGTCTAAGACTCTGGCCGACTCATCCAAAGCTTCGCCAGTGACGGAGCAGCAAGCAAAACCCTCTACTGAATCAGTGACCACTCAGACACCTTTTCCTGAACCCTCTAGGTCATCACACCCTCTTCCTGTCGCCTCAGCCCAGAGCTCGAATGCCAGCAAATTTAGCACATCCCCAGCGAAACCTGCTAGCGCACAGGAAAACGAGGAAAAGCAGAGTCTGGAAGGTCCCAGCAATCCACCAAACATTCCTAAAGCAGGCCCTCTGGGACAAAGCAAGCCTCTAACTAGCCACAATAATCAGCCTCGCCTGAAACAGAGAGTAGTGAAGACACACTCGGGGCCACCAGGTACTCAAAGTGAATTTAAACAGCCAAGGTATCCCTCTGAGAGACGACCTCCTTCCCCCTCATATTCGAACTCGTATCGATCCTCTTCTTATGAGTTTAAACCATCAAAACTAAGACACGAGGTCGTTTTTGATACATCCGATAACAATCCCACCAGTTCCACCAGGAAAACCTCATCAGGTAAGCCGCATCTTATTGTGTTTCTCGTTGGAGAGTGAAAATTGACAAAGGACAAGGGAAACCAGACTCCAAGCCGCACAAAATGGCCGACAGTGACGCCTCGGATGAAGTCATGCTGCATCGTGGCTCTAGGTTCAGAGGCAACAACAGAAGATCTCGGGGTAACTCGAATAGACAATCTCAGAGCCGGGGTCGACGTGCCCCAAACAATGCCATACCTTCACCATCAGGGCCTCATACCTGTGAGCAGTCGAGCAGTAAGGTCACCAACGCCAAAAATGAGGCCCAGAGACAACACCATAGCAACAAAGAGAGCTCTTGTAACCCCTCTTCCGATAGCGGTCCCTCTCAGCAGAAGGTTCAGCCCATGCGCAAGGGGGATTCAATCAAAGTTGCACCTCCGGACGCTTTAGAAGAGCTGAAAAGACTCCGTGAGGAAATCGTCGCACACGCACATCAGAATCGTCTTAGAGATCTTGACTACCCTACTGCAAATCCCGAGGCTCTTGCCAAAGTCAGAGATGGTCCAGGAACAGATCCAAAGTCAGATGTCTACCAGGAGCTCGCAAAATTCTGTCTTGTTCCAGGAAGCACAAAATTAATCAATACATCCTTCCCCAGCTCTCACAATACATCCGCGCCTTCTCAAGGATCGGTTAGCATTTCGCCTGGGCTTGAGAGATACCAGGCTCAGTGGAGTTCGTATGCGGAAAGTCCTGCTGTTTACCCTATTGTAGAGGATGGACAACTTGTTATTTCATTGGAACCAGGCCCCAATCATCAAAGCACACAGCATACGCCACGTTATGATTTTAATCTTCAGGTAGCTGAGATCCAACACACCAGATTGGAGCAAGCTCCCGAAAACAAATGGGTAGATGCGCTTGCTGCTGACTGGGAGTATCGTCCTCGAGCTTGCTCTAGCTTTGAAGCCTTCCGTGACTGGTTTCGTCGCTGGTTGGACTCCACCATGGCGATTTCTTGCGATGTCGATATTAATCACCAAGCTTTCTTTGATGGTACTGCACACCCAGATGGTACACACTCACTTTTCGTCCCAGATATTGAATATCCGGTGGTATTCCTAGATATGGAGGATGAGAAAACGCGCCTTCACCACCATGAAACTGTGGAAGGGTACTGCCACAACCTGGAAATACACATCAAAAAAGAAGCAGAGGAAGAGCAGTCCCGAAGACAGAGAGCACGCGCCGTCTACCTTGAGGGTGCCAGAACGCCACCAGAACCCAATCCAAACGTCCCCCGCGCAAACGTCTATCTCCGCCCCGTTGGGTTAACTGATATCCCAGAACTGATTAGTATCTACAATTGGTATGCCCATCATACGACCCTAAGTGTTGATGTCGAAGCCGTCGATGAAGCAGAGACTCTTCAACGTATCGAAGATTGTCGACGCCAGAGATTACCATTCATTGTCGCCGCCGAGTGCAGAGCTGGACCGGTCCGCGACCCTAATGCGACTCCGGAGAGAATCCTAGGCTACGCGCTTGCTACTGACACCCTCGGACAAAGGAGCACAGGTAGATTCACCGTGGAACTGGAGCTTTTCGTCAGGAACGAATTCCAGCGCCGTGGCATTGGAAGATGTCTCATGGACAAACTTTTAGAAGTGTGTGACGCAACTCACATCCCAAAACGGGGTTATTTCTTCCGTAACAACGCAGAAGAGGAGACTGGTTATGATTCTGGAGGTCGTCGTAGACTGGCCCGCCTTTTGTTCACTATCAGCTACCCAGATGACGACCGCTATCGCTACCAATGGGTCCAGGAATGGCTTGAGAGAGAATATCAATTCAAACAGCAAGGCTTACTCAAAGGAACCCGGATCAAATTTGAGAAGTTGTGAGTTATCCTATCACGCTAGGCACTCTGATATGAAGGGTTACTAATTCATTGCTCCAAATAACAGCCTCGATGTCAGCTATCTTGTTCGAAATGTCGGATACAGCGAGGGCGGTTCGTCAAAGGTTAGGTTCTAAGGTATCAAAGACGGTCAGTCCTCGAATTACAAAAAACCCCCGGCTGTCTGTTTAAAATTGCACAGGCTAATTTAAGGTCAATGTTCTTTAGACTTGCCATTATCTCAAGTGACTTGCACCACGCCAGTCCTGCTCACCGCGATTGTTCAGAAAAAGTTTCTCTTTACTTGGTTTACACACATCATCACTCGAATCTCAAAGGCAGATATCCATTTTCGTTTGGACTCTTCAAAGCCTGGTTTCACTTTGTCAACGAAGACAAAACGACATCCAAATTTGAGATGAAATGGGATTCGATCAGTTTATGGTTTGCGTGCTTTGACTTCTTTACACGGAAAAAAATGCAGGGAAAAAGGACTTAAGAAAAAAAGAAGAAAAATCAAACATTTCCACTCGGTTATTTAGTTTGTCATTTAGTTATTGTTTTAGTTTTACAAAGGATAAAAAGGAATGAAATACAAATTGCTATTGTCGATACTTGTTGTCGAGTTTGTCTACCTTAGGCGGCGTCTGTACCCCGAATATATACTTCACGTCTGTTATCCTCAACCGATACTTATGCAACCAGACAAGAAAATTTTTATACATAAGTAGTATCTAAAATACTTATAGCCAATAAAGATGTCTATCTATCACATTATTTACAAATTTCATGCACTACGGATTGTCTCAACTTTTACCTGAAACAGTTCTCGCCAGGACTATGGAAGAACAAGAAGCCCGACCAATCAGAAGAGCTCATTGCCAACCCGCAATTTTTTTTCTGCTGTCCTGAAATTATTCACCGCCTCCGCAGCTCGAACTTTTTTTTCCAAAAGAAAAAAAAGCCCGAATTATCGCTGGCATTGCGACAGGTGAGAAAATTCATACCGAGCCGTGTGGGAGGAAACAAGGGGATTTAAGTATTCCCCCTTCTTGAATATATCCTCTATAAAATCAATTTTTTTTTACCCCTGCGCATATTACCAGCCTTCGTACCCGGAAGATGGCTCCCAATAGCGCGGCGAAGAAGCGGAATTCCGCAAAAGACGACGATTTCGTGCTGACGCTATCGGACGATGAGAACACTACCTTCGGCGATGAGGGTGAAGATGGAAACGACGAGATGGAGGCAGAGACAAAGTCTGCCGGAACAAACAAGCGCAAGAGAGAATCCGCGGAGACTCCCAAAGGCGGAAACAAGAAGCAGAAGCAGAAGGAGCAATTGAAAAAGGGAAAGAAGAAGGAGGCTACTCCTGAACCTGAGGAAGAATCTGAGGAAGAGGAGGAAGACTTCGGCGGCGAGGATGACGGCGCTTTGAACCCCGATTTCGAATTTGATGTCGGCGGCGCTGCGAACCGCGGGGTGACCGAAGGCTTCGATGGATGGGGCATGGGTGATGCCGATAATGAGGCTTCTTCTAAGGGTGGAGATAAGAAAGCGGTTGATATTGACGACATCATCTCGAGGAGGCAAGCAAAGAAAGAGGCCGAATTGAAGAAAAAGCAGAAGAAGATTCAAAAAGAGAAGGAGGAAGAGGATGACGCCGAGTCTGACGGGGGAATGTCCGTGGATTTCAAAGACGACGAATTGCTTGCCGATGATGGGTTTGGAATGGGAGCAGATGGCGAGGACGAGAGCGAAAACTCGGAACAAGAAGGCGGCTCTGATTCTGAGGACGATGATGACGAAAAACAGAACAGTGACGCTGAAATGGATGACGATGATGATGATGCTGCTTCTGATAATGATTCCGTTGCTACCCCAGTCCAGCACCCCGACGATGTTGCTTCTGATAGGGAGTCCGATGTGGAAAGTGAGGTCGATGCCGAAGAAGAAGAAAAGCGCAAGGCCTTCTTCGCCCCCGAGGAGAAATCCGATGAGAAATCCGGTACCGAAACAACCAAGAGATCATTCCAGGAATTCAACCTATCTCGCCCAATCCTTCGAGGATTGGCCGCTGTCGGCTTTACGAACCCAACTCCCATCCAGTCGAAGGCAGTTCCCGTGGCCCTTCTTGGTAAGGACATTGTCGGTAGTGCGGTGACAGGTTCCGGAAAGACTGCAGCCTTTGTTGTCCCCATTCTTGAACGTCTACTCTTCCGCCCCCGGAAGGTCCCAACAAGTCGTGTCGCGATTCTGATGCCCACTCGTGAACTGGCGGTTCAATGTTACAACGTGGCCACCAAATTAGCCACATTCACTGACATCACATTTTGTCAGCTTGTCGGTGGTTTCAGCCTCCGAGAGCAGGAAAATTTGTTGAAGAAGCGACCTGATGTGATCGTCGCCACCCCCGGACGTTTCATCGATCACATGCGGAACTCGCCAAGTTTCACAGTAGACACGCTTGAAATCTTGGTTCTTGATGAAGCAGATCGGATGCTGGAGGACGGTTTCGCCGATGAATTGAACGAGATTTTGACCACTATTCCCAAGTCTCGACAGACCATGCTTTTCTCGGCCACCATGACCGACACTGTCGATAAGCTTATTCGGGTTGGACTTAACCGTCCTGTTCGATTGATGGTTGACGCCAAGAAGAACACCGCTGTGACCCTAGTTCAAGAATTCGTCCGGTTAAGACCAGGACGGGAGGACAAGCGCTTGGGATCCCTTCTCCATCTTTGCAAAGAGGTCTACACTGGACGAGTAATCATCTTCTTCAGACAGAAGCGCGAGGCTCACCGAGTTCGCATTATCTTCGGACTTCTGGGACTGAAAGCCGCAGAACTCCACGGTAGTATGAGCCAGGAACAGGTATGTTATAAAATTACTGAATTGGGTTTACAGAACGAGAGGCTAATGGGCTCTACAGCGTATTAAAAGCGTCGAGAACTTCCGAGATGGCAAGGTGGCGTTCCTCTGTGCCACCGACCTGGCCTCTCGTGGTCTGGATATCAAGGGTGTCGAAACCGTCATCAACTACGAAGCACCACAGTCCCACGAGATTTACTTGCACAGAGTTGGTCGAACTGCCCGTGCGGGCCGTTCCGGTCGTGCATGCACCATTGCGGCGGAACCGGACCGCAAGGTTGTCAAGGCAGCTGTCAAGGCCGGTAAAGCGCAAGGGGCTAAGATTGCCAGTCGGGTGGTTGAAACTGCAGTTGCAGATGAGTGGGCCAAGAAGGCCGAGGATCTGAGTGGGGAGGTTGACGAGGTTCTCGAGGAGGAGAAGGTAGAAAAGCAGCTGTCACAGGCCGAGATGCAATTGCACAAAGGCGAGAATTTGATCAAGCACGAAGCGGAGATCAAGTCGCGGCCCAAGAGAACCTGGTTCGAGACTGAGCGCGAGAAGCGACAGGCCCGTAAAGTGGGAGCTGAGGAGCTGAATGGACCGGGTGCGGCCAAGTCGAAGAAGGACAAACAGAAGCTGAGCAACAAGGACAAGAAGAGATTGGACGATACCCGGCAGCGTCTGGATGGAAACATTGGATGGAAGAAGGGCAAGACAGATCGGGAGGCACCGAAGCAGCAGGGCAGGGACAAGAAGGGCAAGAACGCGAAGAAGGGGAAGAAATAGACGAGGAAAAACATGGGCACAACAATTTAGGATATCAAAAGGCGTACTTGTGTGAATAGAATTGAACTAGATTAATTCAATCAAAACTGTGAATATTTCGATCTTGATTTGTGTCTGATTTTCTCATTTCGACCTAGTCATACGCCCATGGATATCCATTATTCTATCCTATGCAATCTTCTTCAAGTGTATCGACGGTGAGTATCCAGCATTGCCCCTTTAGGAAACCTCTTTGACTTCAACTTCCAGATCAGCACAGAGCGAACATCCGATTCTTTCCGAGGATAAGCGGGCGGCAACGCGGCTAAGCCCGGGCTATTGGTGCCTCAGGCAGCAAATACTCTCCGGTGTCGGGGATGAGTTTTGGAGGCTTGCATCATCAAGAGGGAAGCGCTGTGTAGGACAGGATGAGAGAGGGCAGAAATGCACGGCATACAGGGGGTTGGACAGGAAGAGAAGCAGATCGGATGGAATGTGATAATAACATCATGCCCCATTCCATCCTATCCAAAATGCCTGAGTAATCCCCCTCCTCGTACTGGACGAAGCATCCAACGGTCCATCCAGACTCCAACGGCCAATGATGACTCCAAAGGACGATCGCCGCTGTCGGCGTCTCAGGCAAAAAAAATGAAAAAAAAGGCGGAGCGTCATTCATCGATCCATCCAATTCAATAGTAAGTGGGAGGGTCCATATTATTCCCTCTTCTGCTTGACTCACGCCCTACACTTGGCCATCTTAAATACTACTTCTGCACTGTGCTGTGTTTCTCTTCATCGACCTTTTCCCTTTCAATTACTGGATTTACTTCCTTTCTTTCTTGTCCCCTTTCTTTTTCTTTTCTTCTATCTTTTGCTGCGGGTTCCGCACCCTACGCCGCCATGCCTATGTATGCCCCTCTTTCCTCCCCGCCTTTTCAACCTTTGATTCTGGTGGTTTGATTCTTTGCACAACGACAATTTTACTGACTTCAGAAAAGGTTGAAAGATCCCTCGACAAAGTACAAGCCGTTTAAGCCTCTGTATCTGCCAAACCGTCAATGGCCTAACAAGGTTATCGACAAGGCCCCGCGGTGGCTGGCCACCGACTTGAGAGATGGCAACCAGAGCTTGCCCGATCCAATGGTATGACCATCCCTTCTGAAATTCACTGAGAACTATTATGGAAAAGATACGAAGAAGACGTCAATGCCTAGGATTTATTGGGGCCAAGCTAATATCGTGGTTGTATATAGGACGGTGACCAAAAGTTCCGCTTCTTCAACATGCTCGTCGATATCGGATACAAGGAGATCGAAGTTTCTTTCCCGTCCGCATCCCAAACAGACTTCGACTTCACCCAGCGCGTTGTCAAGGCTACTCCGGATGATGTCTGGCTGCAGGTTCTGTCGCCGTGCCGTGAGGACCTGATCCGTCGCACTGTCGACTCTCTCAAGGGCGCCAAGAAGGCTATTCTGCACATTTACCTCGCCACAAGCCCATGCTTCCGTCGAATCGTATTCAATATGGACAAGCAGAAGAGTCTGGAGATGGCTGTGCGCTGCACCAAGTACGCTCGCTCTATCACCAAAGATGACCCAGCCAATGCCGGCACCCAGTGGCACTTTGAATTCTCTCCTGAGACTTTCTCGGATACCGAGCCTGAGTTCGCCGCGGAGGTTTGCGAGGCTGTCAAGGCCGCTTGGGAGCCTACAGTGGAAGACCCCATGATCTTCAACCTTCCCGCAACCGTGGAGATGTCGACCCCTAACGTGTTTGCCGACCAAATTGAGTACTTCTGCTCGCACATGACCGAGAGAGAGAAGTTTGTTGTGTCTATTCACCCGCACAATGACCGTGGTTGTGCCGTCGCAGCTGCTGAATTGGCTCAGATGGCTGGTGCTCAGCGTGTAGAAGGTACCTTGTTTGGAAATGGCGAGAGAACTGGTAACGTTGACTTGGTTACGCTGGCCCTCAACCTCTATACCCAGGGTGTTAGCCCCAATGTCGACTTCTCGGATATCAACTCGGTCATTAAGGTTGTGGAAGAGAGCAACAAGATCCCCATCAACGAGAGATGGCCTTATGGTGGCCAGCTGGTTGTCTGCGCTTTCAGTGGCAGTCACCAGGATGCGATCAAGAAGGGCTTCAAGCTGCGCGAGGATGCCAAAGCCACTGATGAGAATGAATGGGAGATCCCATACCTTCCCCTGGACCCTCAAGATATTGGTCGAACCTACGAGGCAGTTATTCGTGTCAACTCCCAGAGTGGAAAGGGTGGTGCCGCTTGGGTTATTTTGCGTAGCTTGGAGCTGGATCTCCCGCGCGCATTGCAAGTTGAGTTTAGCAAGATCGTTCAACGGCAAACCGAGGCCGTCAGCCGGGAGCTGCGGCCCAGCGAGATTACCAGCCTGTTCGAAGAGGCATACCACCTCAAGTCTAACCCTCGCTTCAACCTGGTCGACTACAACATCACAACCGACCGGTCGACATCGCCTGCGCCCCCGGAGCCCGGCAAGGCTCTCAACACCAAGAACCTCAAGCGTCGCTTCACTGGTATCATCGAAATCGACGGTCTCCAGCATGCCATGACTGGTGTTGGCCCTGGTGCTATTTCATCTCTGGCACAGGCGCTCTCTACCCTCGGTATCGATCTCGATGTCGTCGACTACAAGGAGCACTCGATCGGTCTGGGTAGAGATGTCAAGGCTGCTACATACATCCAGTGCACTGCTGCTGGTAGCAAGGAGCAAGTCTGGGGTGTTGGAATTCACCAGGATGTTGTCCAGGCTAGTTTGATCGCTCTGCTGAGCGCCGCCAGCTCGGTAAGTACCCATATTACCCGGAAAATCCATCGCCGTGCATATTTCTAATTACCATGACCAACAGTTCCTCACTTCCCGTTCCGGTTCCCCTGCTCCCTTCCGCCCGATTCGCTCCAACACCCTCACGGATGAGGACATCCAAGCCCTTGAGCTCTTGAGCACTTCTAACGGTGTCCCTGCCCCTGCCGCAACTACGTCGAACGACACTCTCAGCCCCAAGGTCGACCTGGATGCGCTGACAAAAAAGGCCGAGAGCCAGTAAATTTGAAGGAATATTTGATTTATCTTACAGCCATGGATCTACACTCGGGTGAATTTGGAAACAAGCATGTTACAAAGGACTCGACAAAATGAGTAGGCCATGGAAAGGCATGATTATATAAACTGAAATGATTTTAATGGTAATGAGGGTGTTTTCGATTCATTTCTTTAATTAAAAAGGCCAAAAACACTGGGTGTGATAAAAGTTTCAAAGCTAGGGCGGGTTAAATTGTTCATTTATTGCACATAGTGAATATACTGCATTGAAATGTCTTCAAAAAAAAAAAGCCTCGTACTGCTTTGTAAATCACATCAGTTTACAGAACTAATCAGGCACCGAATTTTAAATTTGATTAAGTTTTAGACGCGTATATACAGGCACAAGGAACAAATCACGCATAAAATGTATATATCGAATATATAGCCACGAAAAAGAAGCATATATAGATACAAGTCTGAATATGCATCAGGCAAAAAAATGGTTTTGGTGGTCACATGCATATGGATGGGTATGTATGTACAGGAAACATGATATATCATTCATCATGAGCAAGTAGTATAAGAAGGAAAGCAAAGGGGGGAGTAAATAACAGTTTAGTGCAAGGCAAGAAAAAAAAGATAAAGCAAGTTTAAAAAGATAAGAAAAAGAAAGGAAACATCCTGAACAAAGTGCCCAAATCCAATGATCCATGCCGACCGAAAAGGAAAAAAAATAAATAAACAATGCAAATGGCCATTACTAGACCAACTGGATATTTATGCCTGGGTGCCATGCATGGATTTATTAACTTGAATTTGACGATGCCGCGGTTCTATATTAGAGCTTGAGTATCAGATCATAGTTAGGTATCTCGTCTCGCGATTTTTTACTCTGCATATCCGGCCCCTTCGTATTGTCTTCTCGCATGGTCATTGTTGTGACCTGGAGCCTGTCCGTAACCGTCCAGAGTTGATTGATACATGAGGGCCTCCTGAGGCCAGTCCTCGACATTCTCTTCCAGCGTTTCGGGGTGAGGCTGGTCATGAGGAGTACTGTTTGTGATGGTGAACCCCTGGCGCCTGGGCAGGGAATCTTGTCTCACTGGAATGTGGCTGGGGAGAGTCTCTGGCACTGTGCTTGGAACATTTGCTTCAAGGGGTGGGACGGTGGCCGCTGAATGGGCAAACTCCCCAAAGTTGAAGCCCAAATCGGGGTTATCAATCGTTGTAGGAGCGTCGTAGAGCTGGTGTGGTGTATGTCCGTTGCTCGGAGGCGTCGGCTGGATTGGCTCTGCGATCTGGGGAACGGCAGATATTCCTCCTGATGCAGCATCGGGGTAGTTGATCTCTGGAAGCTCTGTTGCCCGTTCCTGCACATCCTGGTACGAAACCATTGAGGCCTCTGGCCTTTCTTCAAGTACTGGTGCTGGCGACCGAGGGATAGTGGCAGCATCATTCTCTGGGACCATGGTGGATCGTCGAAGGCTGTTACCCATTGTGCTTCCTGGTTTAGAGCTTCTGCTAGTTCGATGTTGCGGAGCTTCTGCTAGGGGGTTTTCGGCACCTTCCACGTCACGGATGCTGAATTGTGCAATTGTCCGCAACTTTCGAGTCACCCACGACGCAAGTACCTTACCACGCTGTTTCTCGCCCAATCGAGAGCGAGGGAAGTCGCCTTGAGAGACAAAAGCCACAATATCGGCAATGACCTGGTGCTCATTGAGAATGGCATCCACAATGACAGGAACAACGGATGCCAGGTAGGCTTTCCGTGTAACCTCGACCACAACAACAATTAACCCACCGGCCTGGAAAACAGCACTATCACAGCAATGTTAGTAGCTATTCATCAGGACGGAGACAAATCACTTACCATCCTCCGGCCATGATGTTGCGATGGCATTTTTCCACGGAATTCTCAATATCCATAGGGAAATGGTTCAATCCATTAACTTCGAATGTTTCACCGATACCTCCAAGGACGAATAGGACTTGCATCTCAACGGCCTGTCCTCCAGGACCAATTGGCCTTGTGACCGTGTGCAGGAAGCCAAGGTCACCAGTACGAACGTAGGCAACATTAGGATCGCCATCGATGATTCGACCGTTGAACCTCTCCACATCGAATTCCTGGTTCGAACGATAGAAAGACTTGGCACAAGCATCTGACTGAACCCAAATCTCACCATATTCACCCACATGAGACAAGGTGCATGTCTCCGGGTTCACGATGGCTATTTGGGTATTGACAGGAACCATTCCAGAGTCTTGGACGACTAAAGCAGTTGAATCTGTGTCAGGATCCACAGGGCAGATAAGCCCATGACGCAAAGACCGAAGATCCAGCCACAACTCGACCGGCTCAATGCACATATATGACCTGGTTACCACCATTGGGTTGAGAACATGCGAATATACAACATTGATGGCGGTTCTATCAAGGCCGGCAGAGGCAAAGTGAAGGCGCACTTTTTGATCTATAGCCAGGTTGATTAGAAGGTATTCACAACAGGGGCGAGCGGGGGATGAACGTACATATATCGACCCGTGGTCGAGAATCCGACGAGATCATTAGGTTTTTCAGTTCTTGGAGCTGGAATCCCTTTCCAGTCATAGCACTCATGGCATAGTCCAGCATCTGGCTGGTGGCATAGGTATCCTTGATCTTGTACCGCGCAAGAGTGACGAACAATGACATGGGGTTCTGCGCAAAATCAACAGGCGACACAAGGTAGGTCGGCGCTCCTATAAGCTTGATTAGCTTGAATCAATGCACAATGTTGGGTTTCTTCTTCCTTACCAACATAGATTCCCATCAAACAGGTATGAAGGAATCCAAGACCCAAAGTGCTACGAACACTTCCCAAAACCGGGCGTACGCTAGTCATTTGGCATGTTTCCTTTTGCACCTTGCACATGCCTAGAACAGTATCGTGGCCAATAGAAACAGATATCCTTCTTTGATCTGGTGTCCAATAAGTCCATATCATAGCTGGTCGGCCTCCCTGGATCCATGTCTCTTTCATAGTATAGCCAAGGTCTCGGCAGCTGTGCGATTGTTTCGTTGGCTTAGTGGTGTTGTAGATCGCCGGCACGCCGATCCGAAGAACCTGCGCGGACTGCTTGATGTGCTGAGAGACAAGCTTCTGCCTCATCACATGGTCAACGTCGCTGTTAACAATGATTGCCTTTACATCAAAATCGTTGATAACATGGAGAAACGCGGGGGCATCTTCAGAAAGTCGGTTTTGATCAATAGGGGCGAGAGGAATAACAACCACACCCAGACACCAGCATGCATGCACAGCAAAAACATACTCCTCAGAGTGGGTGTACATCAACGCCAAGTGATCCCCAGGTCGAACCTTGACCTTGTTCTTCAGGTAGGTAGCTACAGCAGCCACCTTCAAGTCGAACTTCCTCCAGGTAAGACCCTTGCCCTCCTTTCCACGGCCGTCGATAGAACAATAAGCCAACTCTTCTGACTGTCGAGAAACGCGCCATTGAAGGAGGTCAACAATGGTAGAAAAGCTATTAAGTGGTGTAGAGGTACGGTCATCCATAACAACATCGCGGTAGTCTACACCCGAGTATTGCTTTTCTTGCATGGCAAGCATGTCTTGCCTGGTCATCAACGCAAGGGGAGACCAGATTCCTCCAACTGGATCGACACCAACTGGCAGGTTCATCACTGATCGCTCGACCCCAAATTTAACATGCACACAAGGCAGGCTGCCAGCATCGAACTCTCTGCGACAAAGCATGTTACCAATCTCTTGTCTTCCATTTTTGGTAACACGAGGAAGGGTGTTTGGAGCAGTAAGGAGTACACAATAAACTCGAAGATGGTGTTCATGATAGAGAACCTCCATGCACCGCTCCGCTAAAGACTCGAGGAGAACCGAGTCGAGTTGCCGCGGGGGACCGCCAGAGGTCGTTGGCGCAGTTGATGCGGCATAGGACTCTAACACCACGACCGGAAGATGCTCGTCGTTGACAAAAACATCAAAGGCAGTACAGTCATGGATCTTCGGCAAATTCTTCAGGATGCTAACAATCATGTGTTGGACGAAGAAATAACGATGTTCAACAATTTCTTGCCCATGTTCAACCCATTCCACCTTTTGACGGAGTCGGTCTTCGTAGAGGCCGAGAACAAATATTTTCCCTTCAATCACGCAGCCCAAAAGGCCAGTTCTCAGAAACTCAGGTTCCACCAAGATTGGAGTGGGGTTCCCTTCCTCGAACTTGTATGGTCGTGCGTGGAAGATTGCTTCAGTATGCTTTGGCAAGGCCCAGAAGCCACCCGAAAGAGATGGCGAGTCAACCCAAATCTCACCGATCACATTTGAAGTGCACAACAAATTGGTCTCGGGGTCGACAACAGCAAGCGTTGCGTCAGGGATAGGGTAGCCAAATGAGCCGACGCGCACAGCATGTGTCATGGACCCAGCGAACTTCTTGGCCTCTTCACCCATAGCCAAGACCACAATCTCATTGCTTTTCAAGGCCTCTTTATCGAGAAGTACCTCTCCTAACTCGTTCTTTCCCTGTTCTTTAGGAGCTGGAGCTGGCGCGCCACCGCCTAGTAGACTACTACCGAATCCGCCTTTAGTATCCGCCTTCTCAGACTTCTTTTCCTCTTTTTTAGCATCTAAACGCTCTGCCGGATCCATTTCATGGGTCAACGGACATCCCATCCGTTCTTCGCCGCCCAGCCAATCTCGTACACTTATCACCATACCACCGTGTTCGGGTAGACATAGCATTGGGGCAACGATCTCTCTGGCTCTCGGGTTTCTCATTGGTCTTAGCCATCGATCTGCGAGGATTTCATGAAATTCAGGATCAACGGTAAGTGTGTCGATGAGGCAAAGTTTCACGCTTCCGAAGTTAGGTTCGGAGTTTTTCTTGTAATGTCTTGTCGCCATCGGATTCTGCTGGTAGTTGTAGGCAGCTATTTTCAAGCCGGGGTAATCCGCAGCCATGATAGTAGCCCTGTACTTTGTGATAAGATGAGCATAAAGACCTGGGGTTTCAACGGCTCTATCTTCAAGCCAGACACTCGTATGACCACCGTATACGGCAAGAAGAAGACCCAAAATCATACCGATGCCCTGTCTGGGGTCAAGGTAGGTGATTATAGTTTCTCCGTGCGGTCTAAAGTTGCTGCTAGATCCAGGAACTGTAGTGATCATTGCACTGAGGCACGCCATCTGGTGCATGATCGTTCGGTGACTCATGACTACACCACGCTGATCTCCAGTTGGAGCACGCGAGAACTCAATATAAGCCAGATCTGGAACCACAAGAGGCGGAACATCATCCTTCTTCTTCGGGTGATAGCTGCCAAATTCATTGGTCTTCCACCATTCCACACCTCTTGGCCAGTTTAGCTTCTGGGTTGTAATATCTCTCTGGAAGTTCTTGAGGTTGTTCTCCGTAGTCAAGGCAAGATGCGCCTGGGTCGAAGTAAGGATCAGGTTGAGGGATTGGTAGTCCTCGAGACTGTTTATCGGTACAGCAACGACTCCGGCAATAAAACAGCCCATAAGTGCGACGGCAAATTCAATGACCTCGGTATCTCGGTAGATCAACGCCACACGGTCACCACGGTATAGATTACTCTTGTCGCGGATGACCTGTGCAACTTTCTCCGCACGACTGGCGAGCTTCTCCCAAGTGATTGATGCAATTTCCTTACCCTTCTGGTCCAAGACCCAGTAGGCAGCTTGCTTGGGATGAGCGCGGGCTCGGTGCCGGAGTACCGTAGGGATGTTGTCAAACTTAGACATAGGTGTATTTTTATCGTGCGGGTCGTTGACTGCAAATGGAATGTCTCGCGGCTCGAGTGGAAGCAAATGATCGATTGTTTCCCCTTGAGGAAGGTCTGAAGCGGGGATCAATGGCGGGGCCATGTTTGCTGTAGGAGAAAATGCATCTGACTGAGAGTAACGGTGGAAGCCACCGCCCCCGTAGCTGTCTCTATAATCATCATGCTGCTGGCCGGCAAAGTCGGAGAAAAAGCCTTGTTGTGAATCGAGCATCGTCGACTGTCGCGTGATGGCACCCGGGGGCATGTCATAGCCACCCATGGGGTCTTCCATATATTCCTGCGGCATACCAGGACTGAACGCATAATTCTGGCTCAAAAGGGTTGCTGTTCTTGGATCTTCTGGAGCTGCCGGGGCCTGTTGGGATTTTGGAAGGAAAAGAAGAGAGTCATACGAACTTGACGATGGCATTCGCTCATGAGGCTGCAACATCGCATTCTCTCTGCCATAGTACGCCGAGCCCTGGTCTTCCATCGATGCCTGGGTGTCTCCACTAACTCTTCGATCGAATCCGAAGCTTCCGTTGCCATGCATGCGCTCATGCTCATCCGCGTAAGCTTGAGGAGACATGCCTTGGCTTGTAGATTCCGCCGTTGGCGGGCGGACATTGAGAATTGCTTGTGGAACATTGCTTGAGCTGCTCAACGAAGAAGATTGGCCCCCCGAATTATGAGAATTGACGTCCAAGGCCATGTTTGGTCCAAAGAATGACGATAGGAGGACGGTCCGGCGTTTCTGGTAACTTCAGCCAAGTTAGTCTCAGCCCTGATTTATCGAACTTCCGGAGCATGTTTTTTTTTTTTTTTGTTCCCCAAAGGCGGATAAGAAGAAGAAAAAGTTTCATTGTACTTGACGCTTCCAAACCATGGCGAGTCGATCATTGGAATAATCCGGCAGAGGTTGCTTACCCTTTCTCCGTGATATCACCCTCCTATCAACAAGAGACAAAAGATCAGCTAACCAAGACATAAAAATGAAGACCACGAGGGCCTTCAACGGCCAGCTGTGGTTGTGATCATCCAGACATACCTCGAATTCCCTGTCAAGACCCCGCAAAGCGGCCTGAAGCTCGGGGTTGTCTTCCGCCATATTTACAAGATGCCCACAAACCGAGAGCCTTTCATTCGAACGCGCGTCGCAGTGAGAGTATAGGGGTCGGGGATATCTTCATCGCAGGGTTCTGGGGGTTGGGTCTGGAGGCGCTGGAGCGACACTGTGAGAGCTCCCTGGTCGTGTGCGGCCCCTTGCGATGGTGATACTTCCTGTCTTTGGGCTCTTGTCTCCCAGTCTCTCTCCGCGCTGGTCAGCCACAACGTCACCTGCCGCCAGGTGGTGATAGGGCCAGTTAAGCGGGCCGTTCGCGCAAAAGCCACGAACCAATCAGGGGCTGGTGTTGTCTTGCACCGCCACACTGATGCCAAAAATATTCACCCGATGCCCAATTTATGGCACGAGGGATATCCACCGTGAGGTACTCCACGAGAAACATCACCATCAGGATATTTTCAGGGGTAACTGCAGATTAGACGAATGGTTGGTGCTGAAAATTCATAATTTAGACGGCTTGACTTCAATTCCATTTTAATTTCTGCAAGCACTTTACGGTTTGCTAGTTGCTACTACAACTCCAGCGAACCATACCTACTACCGACTACGGAGTAGATTAACATCTTCAGGGGCACATTTCTCCGTAATCAAGAACTAGTCGTGCTCAAGCCTGGTACGTGACATCAAGCATGACGAGATAAAAGGGGGGATATGCTATGAAATGCACCTATCATCGCTTTCTTGCAGCAGATGCAATACATTAGTATCCATCCAGTATGGACTTATTGCATCCTATCAGTATTCCACAGCCAAGAGAAAGCGCCAAGGATTCTATTTACATCACTGAGGCATGTTTCCTATTCAATTGACAGCATAAGAGTATTAGAGCATACCATTTAATTGACCAAAAATTGTCCTTTGGTGAGCCAAGAGGGGTGAGGCAATCAAAGAGCACTGATGATTGCGCATATAAGTAGTCTATCTTCCATTGCAATTCTGATTCAAAACGTGCAAAATATGAAAGAATAAGAGTCAATTGTTCCAGAGCAAAGCCATCAAGATCGAAGAAACTCCCTATTTAAACGAAATGTCATAAGGCGATACTCGTAGATGATGATACTCAAGATCAACCAAGATGGAGTGGATGAAGAAAATAAACACTAGCCCGAATAGGCCTAGATTGGCGGGAGGCCCTGGTGTTCCAATCACATGATTGAGATCGCCTGATTGGCGCTGGCTCTGCCCTAACCCACCCACAGTGCTAAGCGAGGCGCACCTCGAATTTCCTTGCGCTCAGCGAAACATTTCAGCCGACCGACTGCTATCGTCGACGTTGCGAAGACACCCAACGACACCGTCCGTCACCTTCACGAATCCCTCCCTCGACAACAGGTGCATACGGCGTCCATAATGTCTGATCACGGGGAAGTCGAGGTCGAAAACCCCGTCGGGGCTTTCAACGTCCTGCCCAAGGAGGCTCTTGCGGAGCAGGGAAGCGTCAAGCTGTTCAACAAGTGGAGTTACGAGGATGTTGAGATCAGGGACATCTCCTTGACGTAGGTGCCTCCCAATTCATGCGATTTATCTTCTGTGCATCTGTCAAGAAAGAAAAAAAAAAAAAAAAAAAGGACACTCCCGGCCGGTTGGGAAATTCAGATCTGTGGGGAGGACTTCAATATGAAAACGAGAAGGGCTTTTGCACAGCGGGGGAATATGCGAACACAACGAAATATACAGAATCAATTTTGCTGACTCGGACATACGCATACAGCGACTACGTTCAGATCCGTAACCCCGTCTACCTGCCTCACTCCGCTGGTCGCTATGCCGCCAAGCGTTTCCGCAAGGCTCAGTGCCCCATCATCGAGCGTCTGACCAACTCGCTCATGATGAACGGCCGTAACAGCGGAAAGAAGCTCTTGGCTGTCCGCATCGTTGCCCACGCCTTCGAGATCGTATGTGCTTTCCTTGATATGAACCGCGACAGTGGCATACTCGAAACCACGAGTCCTATGGTGATACTAATTTTCGCACAATAGATCCACATCATGACCGACCAGAACCCCCTCCAGATCGCCGTTGACGCCATTGTCAACTGCGGTCCCCGTGAAGACAGCACCCGTATCGGTTCCGCCGGTACCGTCCGTCGCCAGGCCGTTGATGTCTCTCCCCTCCGCCGTGTCAACCAGTCCATTGCTCTCTTGACCATTGGTGCCCGTGAAGCCTCTTTCCGTAACATCAAGAGCATTGCTGAGTGCTTGGCTGAAGAGCTTATCAACGCCGCCAAGGGTAGCTCGAACTCCTACGCCATCAAGAAGAAGGACGAGCTTGAGCGTGTTGCCAAGAGCAACAGGTAAAGGGTTATTTGTTGGGTATTCTCCGTTTGGTCCTCTTTTTATGTTTACTGGAGTGGACGGGGGTTCATCGGGATTCAGTCGATTTGCATGCATCTGCGCGACTGTACATATAAAAAGACAGTCACGGAGGGAGCGATCCAAAAAAGAGAGAATCGGACGGCTTTCTTCTATAGTAGTTGAGATGCGATCATGAAGACCTCAGGCTTAAAGTCATTTTCTTTTTTACCCAAAAAAAAACAAAATATGTTCAATTCTTATGGTTCTGCCATCATTTCACTGGGCATGATGTGAACTTGATGAACGAAATCGTCAGACGTATTTCAAAACGTAGATATACACCCACATACGATATCCTAGATTTAATCAACTAGCCCCTCTTCATTGTCTAATTAATTCCACTTGATCGACGTTCAATTTGACAATAATCGCAATACTATCATTGCGCGCGGCCCCGACTGTTCGACTCCAGAATTTGATCGCTTATCGATACGGCCAACGGCAGCCCCGAAAAAAAAGTTTCGGAGCTAATCACCAGCCATAGCAACCAACAACCTCCTCCCCTTCTCCTCCCCCTCCTCGTGCAATCACGAGTCACACTATATCATCATGGTCAAAAGGAAGTTGGGGGCCTTGGAAAAGGTCGAGGCTGACTTGTAAGTACTCTGGGAGCGTCGTTGCGGGCGGAGCGAGAAATCTGGCATTGCGAACGAAGATTTTCGAGCACTACTAACCAGCTTCTGCTGTGCTCTACAGGCCCAATTTGCAGCATAAAATTCGAAGGGACCCAAAGTAAGTTATATCTAACGGTTATTGTGTTATAATTCTCCTGCAGTATGCTGATAACTGTGCGCTTTGATCAGGTCTTACGTCGAAGACTTCCGCGCCCAGCATTACCAATATGAGTCTCACCGGGAAATCTTCATGGCGGCGCCTTCGTCCAGTACCGATACGGGAATCATTTCGCTGCGAGAATTAATTGATTTTATCGCTCATGTCGCCGATTGCTATCCAGAAATCACCAAGGAATTCCCGCAGCAACTCATTGATATGTTGTCGCAGCACCATTTGGTTTTGGAATCCGAGCTGCGAGAGAAGATTGTTGGTAGCTTGGTGCTTCTGAGAAAGAAGGACATTATCGATTCAGCTACGTATGTTAACTTGGGCTATACTATCGACATAGAATATTTTACTGACTTTTCCTGTTCGCATTTAGCCTGCTTCAAACATTGTTCCCGGTGCTTATTTCTACACCCAGCAAGACGCTGCGAGCATTGCTTTTCCAAAAGATTCTTATGGATCTTCGTACCGCAAACTCAAAGACAGCGAATCACAAGCTCAATAAAACTATGCAGACCGTTTTATTCAATTTGGTCACTTCAGACCGCACCTCATCCAAAGGTCTCTGGGCCATCAAGATCACCCGTGAGCTCTGGAAGAGGCAAATTTGGGCGGACGCCAAAGCAGTTGAGGTCATGAAGGAGGCTAGTTTATCGAGCAATGAGAAGGTCACTGTCGGCGGTGTTCGTTTCTTCCTGGGTGGCGACAAAGAGCGGGAAGAAATGGAAGACGAGAGCAGTGACGAAGAGACTATCGATCTTGGACGAGTGAAGCACCAGGTTGGGATCAACAAGAAGACCAGAAAGAAGTCTCGCGCTGTTGAAAAAGCAAAGCAAACTGTCAAGAAGAAGGAGCGCAAGAAGAACCAACCGCACCCGTTGAACTTCTCAGCGCTGCATCTTCTCCATGATCCTCAGGGCTTTGCCGAGTCTTTGTTCTACAAGCACCTCCATAACACCAAGTCGGGTCTGAACCTGGAGCAGAAGCTTCTTGTCTTGCAACTTGTGTCCCGTCTTGTTGGATTGCATCAACTACACATCATGCAACTTTACTCCTACTTCCAAAAATACCTTACCCCCCGGCAGCCGTCCGTTACCTCATTCTTGGCTTCACTTGCCCAGGCAACACATGACTTGGTTCCTCCTGATGTTCTTGAGCCTTTGGTTCAAAAGATTGCCAACGAGTTCGTCTCTGAAGCGTCAGCCGCAGAGGTTTGCTCTGCTGGTCTCAACGCCATCAGAGAGATCTGTGTGCGACAGCCCCTCGCTATGAATGAAACATTACTTCAGGACCTTGTCATGTATAGGAAGAGTAAGGATAAGGGTGTGGTCATGGCTGCTAGAGGTCTGCTCAGTCTGTACAGAGATGTTGCTGCGGACATGCTCAAGAGACGAGACCGGGGCAAGGACGCCTCCATGGGTCTCCGATCAGGTGAGCGCAAGGAGAAGCGGTTCGGTGAACAAGAAGCTGGTGGAATCGAGGGCCTGGAACTTCTGGACAACTGGAAAGAGGAGGAGCGCAGGAAGAAGAGAATCGAGAAAGGTCTGCCCTCAGACGCAGAAGACGACGAAGAGAACGAAGAAGACAATTGGGCAGCTTGGAACGTTGAAGATGATGAAGATAGTGATGACTCTGGTGGCTGGATCAATGTTGAGAGTGACGCAGAAATCGACATGAGCGACTCGGACGATGAGAAGACCGACCGTCCTTCGAAGAAGGCCAAGCAAAGCGAAGAAAAGGAGAAAGGAGAAGCTGACGCCGAAGCTGCGAAAGAGGAAGCCAGAAAGAAGGCATTGCACCTTGCCACTACTCAAATCCTTACGCCAGCCGACCTGGCCAAACTTGCAGAACTGCGCACCGAAGCTTCTGTGGATGCTCTGCTTGGTCCTAAGCACCGTCAAGGACAGAACAGCAACTCTGCTCGACACAAGGATGACCCCTTGACCGCAGCAGAGATCGAGGGACTTGCTGCTTTGTCGGCTGGAAAGCTTACGCGTGAAGAAAAGATTGCTCACGCCAAGGAGGGCAAGACTGACCGCAATGATCATAAGAGTGTGACGGCAAAGCGGAAGGAGCGCAAGGAGGCCGAGGGCAAGAGTACTACCAACAAGGAGAAGGCTCGCCGCAAGAACTTCATGATGACACTGGGCAAGGCCAAGAGCAAAGGCAAGCGCAGTCTTGTGGAGACACGGAATGTGCTCAAGGCTCACCAAGACAGAGCCCGGAGAGGTGGAAAGAGAGGAAACTTGGGCAATTAATGATTTCCGATGAGTTGAAAAGTGATATTAGAGTATATGCGAGACAAAAGAAAAGGAGTTTTGATGCTATATTATTGCGTTGCCGTGTTGTGATATATATCTGTTTATGGGCCAGTACAGCCCCAAAAGAGCTTAGATACCACGCTTTTCTGTATCTCCTGGATATAATTCAATCATGTTTATTCTTCTACTTATACTAGAGTCCCATCTGGTTGTATGAACAGTACTCTGTATACGTAGAGCAGTACTCCGTTCAACGCGACCTTCAGACAAGACAATTAAGTAATCATCTATATAAAACCTGGTATTCTAGGTAATTAACAGCCAGTAATTCCATGCATATCCATATAAAGTAGATAATCAACATTTACGACGACTTCCAACAGAAACCCTAGACCCTAATATGTCCCAGATAGGATATATTGGTTCTACGGGCACGTGTCTCTGCGCGTCTGCGCGTCTCGCACCCGCGTCTCGTGCCAATCCCCAGCCTTCGATTTCCACGCTTGCCGTCATTCTTCTTTCTCTCCTCCTCTTCCCCCTCCTCTTTTCATCTCCCCTCCATATATGTACGTCAGACATACCTTGCATACATTCCAATTCTTTGCATCAACATCATCCCTATTTTGAACTCTGGGGTTTCAATCGTTACTACGCCCCGCAATCGAGAGATCTATCTTAGCCCAAGTGCTGTGCTCTCCCAAGATGTCTTCAACTACTATCCAGAACGTTGCCAACAACGACACCCTCTCCAAGCGCAGACGCTTCCAACCGCCTATCACATCCTTCTTTTCCTCTCCAGCATCCAATGAGAACACCCCTCCTCACCTATCCCACAACCACTACTCCGCCCAGACCAACTCCCCCACCCCCGCCGTACCTGACAAGATCCAAGCCTCGCTGATGTCAGTGGGTATGCGTGTCCGCAAGTCCATCGCAGAAGGATACAAGACTCTGGGCGCCAAAAAACTCGAAAATCCCATGCTCTACGCGGGCCACGATCAGAAACCCCGATACCCCAGCAGCCATGCTGAACTGGCTCCTTTCGGCGGTATTCCCAAATCAGGCGACAATGTCGTCCAGCCTCTGTATCAGCCAACATATCAATCAAGCCATTTCGCGGATATCGTCACCGATGAGAACGATGCTTTTTCTCTCCCACCGAGCAGTCAAGAATCCGCCGCGTCCGTCGCACCCCTCAAACGGTCATTTGATGATGACATTGACGAACTCGAGGATGAAGATGAACAGACCTACCAGGACACAAACTTGAGCCACGGTCGCACCATTCTTACACCGACTTTGGGAAACCAAAGACGACGGTTCATCGCCATGGAATACCAGAACAAAATGGACCTGGATGACTTCGAAGAGCCATCTTTCCTTCGAAGTCGGGAAGAGGTCGACTCGGATTATACGCCGAGAGCAACTGGCGGCTATGACATTGGAATGAATGGTGCTATCTTCCGTTGAGCAAGAAGATCTTGCTTACTTTTGTCCTTGCGAATCATACCTTTTGCGTCGTACGTATTTGGAGTCACTGGCCGGTTTCCCGTGAACGAAAAGTGATTCGTTCTTTTTCTCATTTCTATATTCGTGTGTATGCTTTATTGGGATATTAATTTTGGGTTGGTTTGGTTTATCAAGGTGATTATTATGTTTGCAAATACCCCGAGGCTGGTTTATGATATCTTGTTACTGTATCCTGTTACATTATTTTCGCCTCAAACCATGTATTTATTATGAGTTCGATACGTTTAGTTTTAGTTAGTTTATACTTGTATGGATAGGAGGATCACTTGTCAATATTACGGATTGAATACATCTTTTGAGAAACTTTTGATAGCCGAGTTTATATTCTATCTAGTTTACATGCGACCAATCCCGTACCAGATATGAACGTGAGAGGTAGCTGGATCAGGTAGAATCAGATGATAAAAAAAACGAAAGGTCATGGTCATGAAGAGGTGGCAATTAACCAAGCATATTCAAGGTGGGGAGCTGGGAAATTTTCAGTAAAAAAAAAAAGGGACGATAACATAAAAAGGCGAGGCGAAAATAACGCTCAATCCAAACAAACTCCCCACCATTTGCTTTGAAAGGGTGTACATATGATAATGATGTAGATGATTTCAAAAAGACAAATGATTACAGCTCATCCTTGCGAGGAGCCTTCTCTTTTGCTCCTTTTCCTTCTTCTCGGTCTTCTCCTTTTTGCCGTTCTTTTTGGTCTGGCTGTTTCCGGATCCCTTTCCGGGCTTGGAGGCGGCCGCACCCATCTTCTCGTAGATGCGGTTCATAATGCGCTCCAGCTCCTTGAGGCGAATGTCGAGTTCGACAACGGTCATGGCTGGGTCGTCAGACTCGGTGAGCTTCTCCTGCAAGGCAGACTGGGCCTCAAACCAGGCGTTAGTTGACTCGTAGGCCTTGTTGAGAGTGGCCAAGTCAGAAGGCTGGAACATGGTGTATTTCGGTCCAGAGGGCTTGGGAGATGGGGTCGTCTTGGTAGATGAGGTCTTAGACGACGAAGAAGAGAATGCATCCTCGTCGAGTTCATCGAGAGGGTCGACCGTCGAGGACGGGGATTCGCTGGCGGTAGTTGTGCTGGCCGAAGATGCGTCTGCCTCGCTAGTGGACGAGCTAGAAGCCGAAAGACTCGAGGAGTAAAGGTCTTCATCTTGCTGAACCTGCTTCTGCATGACGTCGGCCACTGCCTTGGCGTTCTTGAGGACTTCCTGAAGCAGCTCCAAGCGAGCCGGTCGGGCAGTGTTTTCCTGCTTCCTCTTGAGGGCAGGGTTAACGATATCCTTCAAACCCTTGAGCTTCTCCAGGAAATCAGGGGTCTTTGCGTTCTCGCCTTCATCATCCATCCATGCACTAGAAGCCGTAATCTTCTCCTTGAGAATGTTCAGTTGGTCCGGCTTGACTGTCTTGATAAACTCTTCGTCCTCGACCAGATCCCGGCTTCGGTAGATGAATGATTCCAGTTCGTTCAGAACTTCCTCGCGCAAGAAACGCTCACGGTCCGAGGCGTCGAACGCAGCCAGGCGGCCATTGATACGGCTGAGTTCCTCGACCGAAGGAGCAGGTACTCCCAGGGGTGAAGTAGTGAAGCTAATGGGGATGGATTCAATCTGAGTTTGGACCTTGGTTTCTTTGGTGGCGGCCGTAGCGGTAGCTTCATCCGCGGAAGATGTTTTTTGTGTCTGAGGCTCTTCGTGCTCCAGAGTGATCGACTCGCTAGGTTCTCCATCCTCTCCCAGGGGAACCTGCTCACCCTTCTTGGATCCCAAACCGAAGAAGCCCTTGACATCCTCAACGATTCCTTTCTTGGAGCTCTCGACCTCGCAGCTCACAGATCCAGCAACCACCTCGGGAAGTCCATCGACTTGGCCGAGACGAATAGAGAACTTGGTAGTCATGTTTGCTGCGGTGCAGTCAAACTTCTCTTTCAGCTGGGCGACAGAGGCAGTAAGATTCTGTGTCTTGACAGCCAGAACCGGCAATTCGGTAGGGATTTGCTGGTAGAAGCTGATTTCAAAGTCTTCCAAGTTCTTCAGAGTGACCTGCTTCTCAGGGCCAACCAGAGAAGTTGGAGTGAATAGCTTCTGCTGTCTCTCCTTACCCTCAGAGGACCACTTCAGCACAACAGGGTAGCTCGAGGCATCGCTCGCGCGAATGTCCTTGACGCGGAAGCTTGGGCTGAGAGCAGCTCCCTTGAAAGCGGCACCAAAAACGGCGGCTTCATCAGCGTTGACATTGGTTCTGACTTTCTCTGCTCCGCAAGCCTTTTCCAGCTCCTTCTGAACGAATGGTGTCCGGATAGCTCCACCGTGCAGAATAACGGAATCGATGTCGGCCATTTTCAATCCAGCGGCAGCCAAAGCTTGTTCCAAAGGAGCTCCGACTCGAGCCACATGCTGCTCGGCCAACTCTTCAAGCTTTGCGCGACTCACACGGTACTTGAAGTTGACATCGTCCTCATAAAGGCTCTCAAATGCAGAACCGGTTTCACTGTTCGCGCTCAGAATCTGGCGCATTCTTTCAGCGTCCTTCCAGAGTCTCGCCATGGTCTTTCCGTGACCCGCAATCTGGGCGGGGGTAACACGATCCTTCAATTTCTTTTCCTCAACCAAGTTGGCGATCATGTCCTGAACAATGAGATCATTGAGAGCGTCTCCACCAAGAGACTTGTCCCAGCCTGCTCCAATCACTTGGACCTCCTGGACAGTCTTGTTGAAACGACCGATATCCTTAACGGCGCGGCTTTGGAAACGAAGGACACTGGCAGAAGTAGAACCAGCACCCATATCATAGACGATGTGGTACTCTGGCTTCTGGCCATCCGAAACGCTGGGGAAGGTGCGACTCATGGCGTAGTTGAGACCAACCGCGAGACCATCACTAATCAAACTCTCGACGTTCAAGCCAGCCAGCTCAGCCGCCAGCTCAAGACTTCTCTTTTCCTCCGCAGTGTAGAATGCGGGGTAAGTGATGACAACGTCACGGACGTCAGATCCCTTGCCAGCCAGAACATCGGCGTTTGCCTTGATCTGCTTCAACTGCATGGCCAAGATCTCCTCGACCAAAAACGCATCCTTCTTCTCCGCCTCACCGAGTCTGTTGCTGCGCAGTCCGACAGTTCCCCGCTCACCGGGAGCGGCTTCCACTCTCAAAGCGGGATATCTGCCCTGGTAGGTCTTGACAGCCTCATCCTGGCCACCGTTGAAGGGAACACCGAGCAACTTCTTCAGGTTCGAGTAGACATCGTCGGGGTACCGAGCGGCCAGCGCCAAAGCGTCGCCACCGTAGAATCGTTCAGGGAATTGAGCGTTGCTCTCTCTAGTAGGCTTGAACGCGACAGCGGCCGACTCCTTGCGCTTCGAATCTTTGGTGAGGACGATCTCAAGCGGGATTCCGGGTTTCACGAGCGCGCCCTTGAGATACTCGGTGCCGACATCGATACCAAGGACTGCGGACCCGGCAGCGGAGGCGGGCGCAGGGAAACTGACGAGGAAGAGGAGGAAGGGGAGGAGCACGAAGGAGAGGATTGGCGAGGAGAATGTTAGCGAATCTTGTAGGCGTCGTCGGCCGTGGGGAGCCATTGTCTATATAATTTTGCCGCTACCAAGCTGTCAGTCAATTGTTTATGTCTTTGGCCTTAGGTATAGACGACTAACCTCAAAGGCGGTATGACGAT
Source organism: Aspergillus sp. 'subgen. Cremei' (assembly GCA_019976455.1). Lineage (NCBI taxonomy): Eukaryota > Fungi > Ascomycota > Eurotiomycetes > Eurotiales > Aspergillaceae > Aspergillus > Aspergillus sp. 'subgen. Cremei'. The sequence continues at coordinate 3,596,675 of JAFBMR010000003.1, forward strand.
AAAGCGTTTGCAGATGCTAAACGGTCTGAAATCACACTAAGAGTGTACTCACACGCAAGCTTGTCGTGGGGAAGGAAATACGAAAAGCAAAGCGGATGATAGTTGATGGTTGAAGAAGAAAAAAGAACACCTTGAACTAAGCCATCCAGCACACACAGTCACACACTATACTGGCCAGCTGGCAGTAAGCATGAATAATAAAGGGTCCGAAAAAAAGGGCTGAGATGGAGGAAAGCAATCGATTACCTGTCTTGAATTGAGCGAAGCTGGGAGAGGACACGTTTGGGGCTGAAGGGTGCAAACAGGCCCCTTTTGGGTGTGTTTGCATCCACGCCGGGATGATCGACGCGAAGATCGAATATCGATGAGTCCCTGCAGACGCAGTGGAAGGGGAAGAAGTTTACAAAGGCTTCATGGTTGTTCGATGCTCTCTATGGCACTGCTCATCTTTGTTTATCTTGAATATCCATTCTTTCTTTGCGGTCCCTTCTGGTGGTCGAATTCAATGATCCACTACCACTAAGACGGCTTTCATCTCTACAAATCCCATGAATTCCAATAATCAAACTGCATAATTATATCCTAAACTCAATTTGATCTTAGAAAGATATCGGGGAAATGGTATACCATTCATATCACGGGCGCGTAAACATGAATTGGATTCAGACTTGACATTGGGATGTCTGTTGGGTAGATATATATATACACAGGAAAATGCCTCGGACACGACATGATAATATTGAAAAGCCCTCAAATGACAACTCGTAAGAGATGCTATGCTAAACATCTAGAGAAGATCGAATCTTATGCCGGTTATAACCGATATCTCAGCCTCTTCTTACTGTCTCCGCTGCGTTGGATAGATCTACGGTATTCGAAATGGCAAATATTAAAAAGTCAATGCGTCTATTTAACTATACTACAATCTAGACAGAAGGATACAATCAATTCAAATATTCGTGAAACACTGATCCAAGAGATGGCATGTAGATTCGACCACACTTCACTTGAATCATTAAAGCGCGATGCGCAAATCGACAACACTCTTTTGTATTCGGGAAATGCCGCAGAATATGTCGAGTATCATTCTGACAGTTCTCGAGCAGTTAAACGGGCGCGGGTATTTGTGCTAGCCCATTTCCTCATCAATTATTTATTTGCCGATCTCAACACCGCCGGTGGCACCGAGGAGACGCTTGATGTCACCGTAGATGGCGAACTGACCAGCAGTCAAGGTACCAACCATGAAGAGACTAAAGGACATTAGTTACTGTTTCATTCCGAAAGCGCATACAGAAAACTTACCGAGCACCAATACCGGCGTAAGAGCCACGGAAGCCGAGCTCCTTACCGATCTTAGCGAGACGGGTGACGGTACCCTCACCAGGAGCACCCTGGGTCTTGTTGATCTTGGACAGCATGGTGTCGGCGGGCTGAGAGACAATGGCAGCGGCGAAACCAGCGATCAGACCAGAGCCCAAGTTGATACCAGTCTTGGCACCGTCGGAGAGGCTCTGCTTGTCGAAGGAGTTGAGGATGGTCTCAGAGACCTTCTCGAAGACGACGAACTTGGCCATGGTGTAAGGAATCCTGTAATTCAAGTTAGTTGGGACTGAATCTGTGCCGCACAACGCATTAGACACTTACTGCTTGAAGAGGATGGGTCCGAATCCAGAGTAGAAGGCACCAACACCCTCGTTCTTCAGCATCTTGCTGAATCCGCTCAGCAGACCGCTAGCGTAGGTGGGCTGAGAGACGAGGCGGATACGGGTAGCCTCGAGAGGGCAGAGAGCGATGTCAGCGAAGAACTCGGCAGCGGCGGACGAGGCGAGGTAGACAGCGGTGCGGTTGTTGGAGGCAGTCTCGTAGCCAAGGGTGTTGATCCACTGCTTCTTGAAGAATTCGTAACCACCGAACTTGAAGGCACCCTGGAGGAAGTAACCAGCGGCGGTAGGGCCGAAACCAGTGAGGAGAGCGCCAGCACCCTCTTTGGCGATGACCTGACGGAAACCACCGATCATACCACGGTTGTAGGTGGCAGGGTCAAGCTGGATTCTGGTCTTGACGCTGGAAAGCAAAGAGAACCCGCGGTCAGCGCCATGGTCACAATTGCGAAAACTCTTTTTTCCTTGGGTGAAGGGATTCTGATATCGAGGCCGAGGACGGAACACGGCGCATTCACGCGATAAAAGACGCAACGAGGTCAGACTTACACATCGACGGGAGTGAGAGCACCGTGGGTGATGGAGCAGCAGACGGCACCAGCGAAGGCGAATCTGGAGTAGAGCTGGAGGCTGCTGAGCTCAGGAGCAGCAGGGGCGACAGGGGCCACAGCCTTGGGGGCCTCAGTAGCAGCAGACATGATTAGAGGAGGAATATGTATTTTATTTTATGAAGAGGGAAAGAAAGAGAGAGGAGTGGGGAGAAGATGAAGCAATTGAAGCTTTGCAAAAACTGGGATGGGAGGAAAAGAAGAGGAAGGATCAATTGAAAGGGAGGCTGGCCTAACCGGGCGGGAAAGGGACTAGCGGCACCGAAACCCGAAAACTTTTCGCGGTCATGCATTGTTGCGGTCGGGGCCTTAAGTCCGATTGTCGTGCCAACTATGTTTTATTTTTTATACTATGTACAAATGGAATTGAATTGATTTGACAATTGATTTGGATTAACTATATTATTTTGTATTTTATTCTATTCTGAATTGATGTTGGATCGCAGGTCGCAGTGTGTGCGGACCATCGGAAGCCGAAGGAAAGGATATAGCCACATGTCAAAGTTTTCAACATACGTACGTACCATGGACTGGTTCTCTACAAGAACGGAATTCAATTATCGTAATCAGTTATACAGACTGATCTCCAGAATACCCTCATATCTACTCAATTAATTATCAATCGACAATACAATTCCAAAGCATTGACTTGGACCCTTCACAGATGGTCCGGGCTACCCGATGACGTATGCGTCTCTATAACAACGCTTCCACCGGCTTATGAAAGCCCCAACAGGCATAACATAATAACACAGCTTTAATGCTCTTTAACGTTTACTATTCTGATATTCCGATTATCATAATCATAATAAGCAATACGACCAAAGGATAAAGTGTTTGATTTTCCTCGAATCACAAAGGCATCTTGGTTTCATTTAGACGCCTCTGATTGGTCAGATTTCACCACAGTTGCGATTATTATTAGAACTCGAAGAATTTCAACACGATAATACCAGTTGTATAGACTGATCATATCTACTACGTACATACTATAGTATCATTGATATACGGGGAGTCAATCGCTAGACAATGTCAGTCATGGATGTTCAACAGG